>CM065591.1:454316572-455516572 GCA_033119425.1 Bufotes viridis | reverse complement strand
GAAATATAGTGGCCAATATGGGGGAACTGCTCAGACCCCAAACACTGTAGCGTGTTTCTCATTGGGGGAGCAGTCCCACCGCATGTGGACCGCAGCAAACGACCATCCCCAGCAAAAAAATGCGTACAATGGAGGATGCCGGCGCAGACCACATGCACCACAAAGGCATCCTACACAAAACGGAGCTTTGTGCGGATGAAATATATAAATATATAAAATCACAGAAAAAATGCACCAAACGGATATGCCACTGACTATACTAGCTAGTCAAACAAGCAAATATTAAAAGCTGAGACTTTTGCCAATATATTCCTGTCAGGAACACATCGGAGCCCCCCAGGCCATGAACTTGTGAAGTCTAGTCCAGGCCATGTACCTGTGAAGTTGAGTCCAGACCACAAGCCTGTGCAAGTCAGTCCAGACCTGGGAGTCTGAGGAGGACCCTGCTCTGGTAGCAGAGGGAGAACCAACAGTGCCATCACCAGAAACCAACTAGAAGCAAAGCTGAGGCAGAGGAAGGAAAAGTCAGTGCAAGAGGTACTATAATATCTCACAAGGATAAAGCCAGCAATAGGGCATACGGGCCTTGGATGTTTTACCAGTCAGGAATCTGTGGAGTTCAGCCTGTACTGTGAGTTCTGATTAACCCTATGTGTGCCTTGCCAAGAAATACCTGCCTTTGTACTGTAAAGCCTGCTGTGTACCAATTGTCTTCTGTGGAACTACAAGGAGCGTGTATGCTGTTTCAATTGTTCAGTAAAGAAGAGTTCTGTTTCACCTCAAGTGTCTGCACCTCCATTATTTCCACTGTCAATCGGTGTGCCACCGTAACCGGCACTGGCGTCACGAACCTTAAGGGACCTAGCTATAGGCACGTTAAACCTCAACACCAAGGGCACCTCACCCAACATCTAGCCTGTGTCCCTACAACAAGAGTGTGCCTTAGAGGACCCACGTGTCTGCCTCTCCATCACTGGCATCTTCTGCTTTTTCCTCAGTGGGGATGCTACATTTTGGCGTCACAAACAGGATACGGACATTTCTGCGCCAAAGCGGAATCTGAACTGTGTGCTTCAACCGTTTTGCCAAGTGACATCTGCCCTGTTTGCTTTATTGAACTTTCTGTGGCCAAAGAAGTGCGCAAAAATCATCCCAGCAGCGCTCCTGTGCATTGCACTGGTCTGGAGGAAAAATCCAGACCAGGCTATGAGCTGTGCGCTGTGATTGGCCAGCTCTGCAGCAAGGGACACGCCTGATACAAAGTCCCCGCCCCATACAACAGAGGGAGCTCGGACACCGGAGCCTATACCGGGCGAACGGAGCGGCGCCCAGACATACAAGTAAGTGCAGGGGGACCCATGGGCGCCGCTCTGCCCACAGGTATAGTTAGTTTTTAGTTTTTAAATCGGTGAAAGGTCCTCTTTAAGGGACTTTAAAGATAAGATTATGGCCTTGTTTCGGCTTTATCCCATCTCCGCCGAGCAACAGATGGAAATCCTCTTAGCCCAGTTAGAAAGGGCAGCCCGCAGGGAGATCGTGTCTCGGCCCAGTTCTGAAAGGAGTACAATGGAACAAATCTTTGACCGCCTCAGTACCACATTTGAAGCCAGGACGGTGTCAGAAGTAAAGATGCGGTTCTTCAGTAAAAAGCAAAAGCCTGGTGAGTGATTTTGCTTTGTCCCTCCAAGAGGCCTTAAGGGCCGTCATCCAGGTAGACCCCTGGGAAGCAGAGAACCAAGACCAGACTCTGAGCATTTGAGGGGTCAGTTGAAAATGTTGTCGGCCCAACACCCCAGTAGTACATTTCTGGACTTTAAAGAACTGGCCATTAGTATCCTGGGCCAAAGCCTGCCCACTGAGCCGGCGGTCCCCCTTGAACAGCCTGTCTGCAAGCTCAAGCATAGTGATGCAAATCCGTCAGGGGCCAGCCAAGCCATTCAGGCTCCAACATCTGACGCAGTGGCTGCATTGATGGAGCAGGTTAACTATCTCACTAAGAGTCTGGAGAAAGTGTGCAAGAAAATAGAGGAGTGGGAGAGACCGTTGTTGCCGGAGGATGAACTATTACCTCGGAGGCCTTTCCCACCTGCATACCAAGAGGTTTATCCTAAAGACCCTGGGAGACGACAGAGTGATCGGTTAAAGAACCGTAAACGGCCCGTCTGCACTTATTGTAAAAAAGTTGGCCATACTGAATCTACATGCTGGCAGTTAAACGGGCCACCCTCGAGGCTGAGGACCGCCCCTCGGGAGGTAGAACAATAGGTCCAAGAGATCCAAGCTGGATGCTCAGATACGTGGGGTCCCGTCCAAAGATCAATATATGAATTAACGGGATACCCTTTGAAGCCCTGTTGGACACTGGGTCCCAAGTCACTACCATTCAACAACCCACCTTTGACAAGTTCTGGGATTCAAGCCTCCTAACCCAGCCACCTGAGTCCTGGCTGAAGATCATCGCTAGCAATGGCAAGCCAGTAAAAGTGCATGGGTACTGGGAACCTACCCTCCAGGTGGGAGAAGCCACCTTACCACAGCAAGGTGTGATTGTGGTGCAAGCCGGGGATAATGGGGGACACCCTGTGATTGTAGGGACTAATGTCTTCAAAAATTCCTACCCCGAGGTACTTGAAGCGCTACACCAATCCTTACCTTCCGCTTCATCTGCATCTAAGAAAGTCATACAAAAGACTATCAGTGTGCTGTGTGCCCAGCAGAGATTCGCAAATGAGAAAGGGGAAATCTGCACCGCCCGGATCCGGGATAATCGCCCGGTAACTCTCCCACCAAACTCCCAGACCCTCCTGTGGTGCCGTGCTGTCCTAGGGATCCAGGGCCAAGACTATCAGGCCCTAGTGGAGCCTATACAGATGGAGAATTATCCCTTCGTGAGAGCTGCCAAGTGCCTGGTGACCGTCTCCCAAGGTAAAGTACCTGTCCGTCTGGTTAATCTCAGTGATCACCCTGTTGCTCTCACTAAGCACTGCCCTGTTGCCCAGCTTTTCCAGGTCTCCTTTCAGGATGTTATCCGTCTGCCTGCCACAGAGACGTCGCAAGCTGCACAGAGTGGCCACATCCCTGCCAGCAGTTCTCAAGTACCCTGGTGGGAGGAACTCCATGTGGGGAACGAATCCACCCCGAAGTATCAAATAGAGGGGGTCCTGAATCTGATAAAGAAACACCACCAAGCCTTCAGTAAGCACTCTACGGACTACGGAGAGGTCAGTGTAATCAAACATACCATACCCACTGGCTCCCATCCTCCCATCAAGGAGTGGTACAGACCCATACCACCTACTACGTACCAGTCAGTAAAAGAGATGATACAGGAAATGAAGGACTCTAATATAATCCGGGACAGTCATAGTCCCTGGGCTGCACCCCTGGTTCTTGTCCGCAAGAAAGACGTCAAAATCCGATTTTGTGTGACTATAGAAAGATCAATCAAATAACCCACAAGGATGCCTATCCCTTGCCGCGCATTGAGGAATCTTTGACTGCCCTGGGGTCATCAGCCTATTTCTCTACACTTGATTTAACCAGCGGGTACTGGCAGGTACCAATGGCCCCTGAAGACCAGGAAAAGACTGCTTTTACTACGCCCATGGGCCTGTTTGAGTTTAACTACATGCCTTTCGGACTGTGTAATGCTCCAGGGACATTTCAAAGGTTGATGGAGCGTTGTTTGGGCCATAAGAACTTTGAGACGGTATTGCTGTACCTGGATGACGTCAATATTTACTCTAAGACATATGAGGACCATTTAAAGCATCTGGCTGAAGTGTTTGAAATCCTTATCAAATATGGCCTCAAAATCAAGCCGTCCAAGTGCCATCTGTTAAAGCCTGCAGTGAAGTATCTGGGGCATGTTGTGAGTGCAGAGGGAGTCCAGCCCGATCCTGATAAATTGGCTGCAGTTCGTAATTGGCCTGTCCCTACCACCGTGAAAGAGGTGAGAAGTTTTCTCAATTTTGCAGGCTATTACCGGCGCTTCATCCCACACATTGCTCAAATCACAGATCCGATCCAGGAACTCCTGAGGGGGCATCCCAAGAAAAGTCCAAAGACTCCTATCCCCGTCGAGTGGAATGAAGAAAGGGAGATTGCCTTCCAGCTCTTAAAGAGGAAGCTGACAGAACCCCCTGTCCTGGGTTATCCAGATTATCAGAAGCCATTCCACCTCTTCACTTACACCAGTAAGAAGGGCCTAGGAACTGTGCTAGCTCAAGTACAGGAAGGTAAAGAGAGGGTGATTGCTTACGCCAGCCGATCCCTGAAGGGGGCTGAGAAAAATGATCAAAACTACAGTTCCTTCAAGTTAGAGTTTCTTGCTCTAGTGTGGGCCGTGACCGAAAAGTTCAAAGACTATCTGGCTGCCACTCCGTTCATTGCTTTCACTGACAACAACCCTCTAGCGCATCTAAACACTGCCAAGTTAGGGGCTCTGGAGCAGAGATGGGCCTCCCGCCTAGCCAATTATGACTTTACTGTGAAATATCGGGTAGGGCCGCTCCAATGACAATGCCGATGCCCTGTCTCGGCTTCCTACTGAAGAAGCCCCCGATGATCTACTGGATGCCTGGGAGGATGTGGAAATGCCAGCGTTCTACAACAAGTTTGCCCAGCAAGACAACACTCACGCTGAGAATAACCCAGCTGCTGACCCCTCTCCACCAAACAAACCTGAATTCAGAGAGGAAAGGGGGATCATGCTTCAGTCAGAGAGTAGAGTCCTCGGTGAACTGCTTGACTTCCTCACCAGTGGGAAAACCCCTGAGAGAACCCATAGGAAGACTGCAGACCCAGAACAACTCCTTCTTCAAAAAGGCCTGTTGCTGCGGAGAAGCCTGGATCCAGTGTCCTGCGATAGAGTGTACCAGATCCTCATACCACGTCGAGATGCAGGTCTTGTCCTAGAGATGTACCATGACCGGTCAGGACGCTTCGGCGTGCAGAAAACTGAGGCCACTATCCGCAGAAGGTTCTATTGGGTCGGGATGAGGGAGGACATCGAGAAATGGTGTCGGGAGTGTACAGCCTGTGCCATTGGGAGAAGTGAACGTCATGACCAGAGGGCGCCTCTGCATCCTATTGTAAGTAAAGCCCCCTTGGAACTTGTTGCCATTGATCATGTAAAGTTGGAGCCCAGTCGCTCGGGTTATACCTATGCCATGACTATTATTGATCACTTCACCAAGTTTGTTGTAGCAGTGCTTGTAAAGGCCTGCGTTTTGGAAACATTTCCTTCTGCCCTACGGCTGTCCAGAACGGATCCTCACTGACCAAGGGCCCGCCTTCGAGTCCCAGCTGTTCCACGAGTTGTGCCTGCTCCACAACTGCCAGAAAATCCGGACCACAGCATACCATCCACAAGGTAACGGACTGGGAGAAAATTAACAAAACACTCATTGAAATGCTGAGAGCAGTACCCCCTGTGACCAGGGGAGATTGGCCTACTCTGCTGCCACAACTTATGTACACTTATAACAATGCAATTCACTGCTCTACCGGGTACACGCCTTTCTACCTGATGTTCGGCCGTCAGGGTAAGCTGCCTGCGGACCACTCCCTGGATGTACAAGTGCCTGATGTCATCAATCCACTACCAAAAACGGATTGGGTGGTGGAACATCAGAGACGCCTGCTTGACGCCAAGGAAATTGTTCAGGAGCGCATGGAAAGTGCTCGTGAGCGACAGCAGAGAGACTATGACCTGGCTGCCCATGCAGAGCCTCTTGCTGTAGGGGATACGGTGTGGCTGAAAAATAACCACTGCACCAGCAAATTAGACAGTAAGTGGGAGAGGACTCCCTATCTTATAACTGCCATCCCCAATGCTGGGACCCATACTTACGAGATATCCAGAGAAGGCAAGGGTTCCCAAATTGTCCATAGGAACCGTTTAAAGCCCTGCATTGAGAAAGGGACTGGGGCTGGAGACCTAGAACTTGAATCTCCTGAATCAGAATCCTCTGTTCAGCCTGCTAACCCCATGCAGGCCATTGTGGACTTGCTACACGATGCTGAGCCACTCCACTGGTTCCTTACACCCTGGCTGAACTTTGCTGTGCCCGCTCCAGCACCTGTGAGACCTTCACCTGTGAAAGGCCTATCCCAGGGTGAACCTGAAAGGAGTCCGGAGAGTGTGGATCCCTCTGGCCCCCCTGAGCCAAGGCAGGAGGAGTCCCTGCCAGTAAGGAGGTCCACGCGGCCTACCAGGGGGCGCCCACTGGTCAGATTAGGGGACTACGTGTGTGGCAGGGGTGTTCCCTCACGGGAAACCTCCGTCTAACTATTTGTTTACCCGGGTACGGACTCATGTTCCTCTGTGAGCCTCCAGGAACTTTAACAATATTTTACTGTTGGACTATTGCATTTGACATGGACTATCCTGGTTATCCCATATACGCTGTGCCAGGTCAGCGCCCCTGTTCCATTCACCATCACCAGAAGAGAACGACGCCCATTGTCACCACACTTTACCTTTGCCAGCGGAACCCCTGTGTAATTTATGCAGATTGTCTTTATTGTGAAATGTACCCGCATTATGTTTTCCTTCACAGGTTGTGGTATCCAGCTGGGCGGGCCCCTGTTGAGTGCGAGGGCGCACTCAGGTTAAAGCAGCGGGGTATGTAGTGTCCCACTCCGTGATGGTGGGCACTACAAAAGGGTCACAAGGGTCACGTTGTTCCCCCCCCCCCCCACCTGTGGGGAGATTGGTATGACCTTTTATTGCACACTAAGAAACCCTGTTACTGTGAATGTATTGCTATGTACAGGCCTGCTAGGGATGTCATTCCTGCTCTAGGTCAGTAGAGGGAGCTAGGAAGCCCATGTCACATCGTTTACCAGGTTCTACCCAAATTTAGGTAGGGATTTTTACTGCACCATAAACACAACTTACTACAATTCTATGTAATAAATTGAGAAGGGTTGGCTGAGCGTCATCACAATAGCATCTGCTGCAGCCAGGCTCATCTATCCATCCAACCGCTACACTGATGCTACTAGTCTGTGCCAGTCACTTTACTTGTTGCCCATTTACCACAAAATACAGTTCAAACTTCTCACCCTCACCCACAAAGCTGTCCACAGTGCTGCACCTCCATATATCTCCTCCCTCATCTCCATCTATCACCCTACTCGTGCTCTCCGTTCTGTTAGTGACATAAGATTAATAACCTCCATAGTCCGTCCCTCTCACTCCCGTCTTGAAGACTTTTCTCGAGCTGCAGCTACTCTCTGGAATACTCTGCCCCGGAATATTAGGTCAATTCACAACTTCTCCACCTTCAAACGTGCCTTAAAAACACATTTTTTCAGGCAGGCTTATCAAGCCTCCTAAAATGACTTTTCCAGGACTAAACCTCTCCACCACCAACTCCTCTGGCCTAAACTCGATCCTCTAGTAGTCCCAAACCCGAAGCAGATCGGCCGGCACCACTCCTGTCAGTTCTATAATGGCTCGAAACTTAGTTATCACAATCTCTTATGTGTCACCCCAATTCCTTATAGATTGTAAGCTCTTGCGAGCAGGGCCCTGACTCCTAGTGTTTCAGTTGTATATTAGCCAGTTACTTTTGTTTTGTACATGAACCCTATGAATTTGTAAAGCGCTGCAGAATATGGTGGTTCTATATAAATGTTATTATTATTATTTCAATATTCAGCTATCTTGAAAAAGGTCTTGGAAGGGCTGAAATATAATACATGCATCTGAATTCCCTTGAAAAAATGAGGAATTATTGAAGAAATGTATTCATTTCGCATAAATACCAGCTAGACCTGGGAGATTAAACAGCACAATATGTACATGTAGACAAGCTTTACACACAGGCAGTGACAGATATTGACAGCAGAACATTATATGGGCCCCATATTGTAATCCACTGGTAATTGTGAGCCATGAAATGTATTAGCTCAGTCATTTACATACAATCTAAAAGACAGTAGGAGGTCTAATGTTGTCCTTTTAGGGTGACAATGGCCCTTTTGCCTACTGGTCCCCTGTGCACTAACTTCTGTCCAGCAACTCTGAGATTATTGGATGTCGTAATACAATGTGTATGGTAGACTTGATCTACTGCTACCACATTCTAGTAGGTGTAAATGCAGTTATTAGACAATGGATTCTGTGCTCAGTGTCTCTGGTGGACATTCCCTGTGCTCTGCCTATCAGTCATGGAATTTCAATTCCGACTCAATATTTATATTTATGTAAATACTTTACCAATAGCATCATTCCTTAAGGGTACATATTATACCTATATTTACAAATTAAACTACAACACGCTTCTGAGGGAGGACCGGGGGATAGGTTGGGATAGGGGTCTGTTTGTTTGTATTCTACTTTCCAAAAATCTTTTAATAAAAAATATCTGATAAAAATAACAACAACACGCTTTATTATATGTCAATTACAGCATATCTAACCTTTACAATAATAGAAATCTATAATATATTTTATTAAAGAAATGTGTGAATGCAGCTACTACTGAGTGATTTACTTCTCCCCAGAGCAGGATAATCAGGTGAAATATTATACAGCTTTGCGGAGAGATAAAACATTCACTCAATGCTGAAGCCACATCTGGTCTATCTCTGTCCTCTGTCTGCTATAAGCCAATGTTTTCCATGTAAAGACTTGATTAGTCACTTTAGACAATTAGTGCAGAAGCAGGAACTTTTCTTTAAAGGGGTTCCTCTGGGCTATAGATATTGATGACTTATTCTCTTGTCATTAGTTTCAGATCAGTGGGGGTCCAACACTCTGCAACCCTACAATCAGCTTCTTTTGGGCTGCTACAGCTAGCAGTCTAGCAGTTTCCGTAGACTGTGTAGTTTCCAGCACCAGCATATTGAAGCTCAGCTACCTTTCACTTGAATAGGAGCTGAGCTGCAGTAACTTGGCACGGCTTCTTCACACTGTACAGAACTGTCTGCCTTCAGCTCCATATACTAAATATTGTCCAGCGCTGGGCAGCCCAAAATAACTGAACGATGCGAGGTGTCGGACCCCCACCGATCTGATATTGATGACCTGTCTGGAGGATAGGTCATCAATATCTGTAGCCGGAAGAACCCCTTTATTAAAATCTATTGAGCACTTCAGTATTTTCACCCGTTCTATTAAATTATATAAATAAATATAAAAATAAAAGTTTAGGTATACATAAAATGCTCCTCCAGATAAAAATGAAATCCGCTTGAAAGGCGTTTAAACAGAAATTCACAAACTTCTCTTCCTGCCAACTCATGTGAGCGCTTGTTCTTCACACATCTGAAGAAAAGAGATGAACTGACATGTCTCCAACTAGAGGTGTAAGACTTGTCCTAGGACGCAAATCAGCAAAATCTACCATTATAAAAGCAGCTGTGTGCAGAGGTATTTGTCTGGCCACTTCTAGGCATATTTGCCGCGTTGCAGTCGGATCACCGCCGATACCCATTATATGTTGTTATTGGTTTGTGTAGAGTTCATGCTGACTAAAATGATTCATCTGTACGGTGCCCGCACTTTCCAGTTTTTAACCAGAATAAAGCTGCAGATATTATTTCATGGTGAGTGCCGCTATTCATTTTTTCTTCATTTGTTGACTGAAATGATACCTTGTTAACATCTGTATGCACCGTTCCAGAGTAAAATGCATTTTTATTAACATGCTAATTAGCTAGTTGGAGCACAGCGGGGCCAGCTAGAGCCTTTACCCTAAGTTCACACCTGAGCGTTTTACAGCGCGTTCAAACGCGCTGTAAAACGCTCAACACATGAAAACCAATGCTTTCCTATGGCCCTGGTTCTCACTTGAGCGTTTTACAGTGCGTTTGAACGCGCTGTAAAACGCCCGACGCATAAACAAGTACTTGAGCTTTTTTTGGGGCGTTTGTCGCGCGTTTTGTGATTGACACCACAGTAGTCAATCACAAGAACGCGCGTACGAACGCGCGTTTTCTATTTGCAAAAACGCACTGAAATACACGCGTAAAACGCTCGTTTTAAGAACGCTCAGGTCTGAACCCAGGGTTAGACCACCAGTTTGTAAACATTGCTGCAGCCTTAGCCCCTCTCCGTTTCCCTCAGATATATAGCTTTGTCAATCCAGGGGAAGGCGCAGTGGTTAAGGCTGCAGAGGTGTTCACAAACTGGTGCTTAAATGCTCTGGCCAGCCCCTCAGTGCTCCAACTAGCTAATTAGCATAATAAATGCAGTTTTCTCTGAAACGGTGCATTGTACAGACAAAATAAACAAGGTATCATTTTAATCAGCATGATCAACCCTACCATGCAGTGTGCCTGGTTTAATAGGGTTGTTCGTGCTGACAGATGCTCTAGAAGTACTATGAGTGGTAAGAGAATATATTATAGAAGTAAATTACAATGCAGTTTTCCCAATTGGAACAGGTGGTCTGACAGTCTTTTAGTTTAACAACATCACACTGAAGTATACAGAATTTGCCCAATTCACTGCAAGAATGATCAAAACAACAGATCAATAGGAATATGCCAGGTTCTTTATAAATTAAAGCAAATATATTCTAGCTTCATTCACCAATAATCTGAACCTTGTGGATCAGCAAGTATTGTATTGTCAAGAACCTAAAAGACCAGTCGGATCATTGCTGCTGCATGCACGAGAAAACCCAGCTTGCCCCTTATTAAACCTGGAATGAAGTAAAACTTTGTTATTCTATTGTGTCAAGTCACATTGTATTTAACTACAAACTGAATTCCAAAAAAGTTGGGACACTAAACAAATTGTGAATGAAAACTGAATGCAATGATGTGGAGATGGCAAATGTCAATATGTTATTTGTAATATAATGAAGATGACAGATCAAACGTTTAATCCGAGTAAATGTATCATTTTAAAGGAAAAATATGTTGACTCAAAATTTCACGGTGTCAACAAATCCCCAAAAAGTTGGGACAAGTAGCAATAAGAGGCTGGAAAAAGTAAATTTGGGCATAACGAAGAGCTGGAAGAGCAATTAACACTAATTAGGTCAATTGGCAACATGATTGGGTATAAAAAGAGCTTCTCAGAGTGGCAGTGTCTCTCAGAAGCCAAGATGGGTAGAGGATCACCAATTCCCACAATGTTGCGCAGAAAGATAGTGGAGTAATATCAGAAAGGTGTTACCCAGCAAAAGATTGCAAAGACTTTGCATCTATCATCATCAACTGTGCATAACATCATCCGAAGATTCAGAGAATCCGGAACAATCTCTGTGCGTAAGGGTCAAGGCCGTAAAACCATACTGGATGCCCGTGATCTCCGCACCCTTAAACGACACTGCACCACAAACAGGAATGTTACTGTAAAGGAAATCACAGAATGGGCTCAGGAATACTTCCAGAAACCATTGTCAGTGAACACAATCCACCGTGCCATCCGCCGTTGCCAGCTGAAACTCTACAGTGCAAAGAAGAAGCCATTTCTAAGCAGGATCCACAAGCTCAGGCGTTTTCACTGGGCCAGGGATCATTTAAAATGGAGTGTGGCAAAATGGAAGACTGTTCTGTGGTCAGACGAGTCACGATTCGAAGTTCTTTTTGGAAATCTGGGACGCCATGTCATCCGGACCAAAGAGGACAAGGACAACCCAAGTTGTTATCAACGCTCAGTTCAGAAGCCTGCATCTCTGATGGTATGGGGTTGCATGAGTGCGTATGGCATGGGCAGCTTGCATGTCTGGAAAGGCACCATCAATGCAGAAAAATATATTCAGGTTCTAGAACAACATATGCTCCCATCCAGACGTCATCTCTTTCAGGGAAGACCCTGCATTTTTCAACAAGATAATGCCAGACCACATTCTGCATCAATCACAACATCATGGCTGCGTAGGAGAAGGATCCGGGTACTGAAATGGCCAGTCTGCAGTCCAGATCTTTCACCTATAGAGAACATTTGGCGCATCATAAAGAGGAAGGTGCAACAAAGAAGGCCCAAGACGATTGAACAGTTAGAGGCCTGTATTAGACAAGAATGGGAGAGCATTCCTATTTCTAAACTTGAGAACCTGGTCTTCTCGGTCCCCAGACGTCTGTTGAGTGTTGTAAGAAGAAGGGGAGATGCCACACAGTGGTGAAAATGGCCTTGTCCCAACTTTTTTGGGATTTGTTGACACCATGAAATTCTGAATCAACATATTTTTCCCTTAAAATAGTACATTTTCTCAGTTTAAACTTTTGTTCCATGATTTATGTTCTATTCTGAATAAAATATTAGAAGTTGGCACCTCCACATCATTGCATTCAGTTTTTATTCACGATTTGTATAGTGTCCCAACTTTTTTGGAATCCGGTTTGTACTTTGCAGACAAATATGATACAAGTGTTTTGACTCTGAGGGTCTCATGTTCATATACAATATAATGTATCCAAATTTGCCATCTTATCTGTAAACTTCAAGGCTACAGGAGAATAGCTCAATTATACAGCTTTGTATGAAACATATGACACTTTTGTTTATATATAGAATACAACATTAAAAAAAAATATGTGTGCCTCCATGTAAAAGTAGAAGCATGCAGAGGTAGAACAGAGCACCATGGAAGTCTTGTATGAAGCCATAATACACCCATGTGCAGGGCCGGCGCGTCCTATAGGCTGAATAGGCAGCCGCGTAGAGCGCCCCTTGGGAACCCCCTTCATGCTACAGCCGCCCGAGCGCTCTATAGAGAGCCTCAGGCGGCTGCAGCACTGCCCGGGCTGGCACGTCCATGAGGGCGCACCGCCCGGGTGCAGCATGAAGAGAGGGACTGACAGGAGGGAAGCGCTCAGCGCTCCCTCCTGTCAGTTTCTCATTGTAGCGTGGCCGAGCCCTGTATAGTCCGCGGTACAAGAGCATCTGTCTCCTGTACCCGGCCGGACTGACAGGAGGTGTGCACACAGTGTGCGCTTCCTATCAGTCCGCCCGGGTACAGGAAACTAAAGCTCCTGTACCCGTGCAGCATACAGCGCTCGGCCACGCTACACCAGAAGTAAGGGGTGGGGGGGGGTTGCGGGGGAGATTGAGAAAGAGGATGAAAAGGGGGGGGGAGAGATTGAGAAAGAGGATGACAAGGGGGGGGGGGTGATTGAGAAAGAGGATGACAGGGGGGGGGGGTGATTGAGAAAGAGGATGACATGGGGGGGGGTGATTGAGAAAGAGGATGACAAGAGGGGGGGGGAGAGAATGATAAGAAAAGGAGAGAGAATGACAAGAGGGGAGAGAGAATGACATGGGGGGGAGAATGACAAGAAAAGGAGAGAGAATGACATGGGGGGAGAAAACTGGTGTTACAGGGGTTCTGCAGTTTATTTAAACTGATCGGCGGGGTCCGACACTGGCAGTAGCGCCTCGGCCTTCTCGCTGTTTACCGCAGGCGCAGTGACGTCACGACCAGTATCACTGGCCTTGGCGGGGTTAAGCTCTGTTCACTTGAATGAAGCTTAGCCCCGCCCAGGCCAATGATACTAATCGTGACGTCACTGCGAGAAGGCTGAGGCGCTACTGCCAGCGCCGCTGCCTTCTCAAACAGCTGATTGGCGGGGGTCCCGGGTATCGGACCCCTGTCGATCAGTTTAAATAAACTACAGAACCCCTTTAATTTGGCAGATGATATGGGTGGGGCATTGTGATGTCACATGGGGGGGGCAAACTTTTCTTTTGCCTAGGGCGGCAAAAATCCTTGCACCGGCCCTGCCCATGTGCATGAAGCACATATTATACATATAGCTGCAGCCAGGGGCGTAACTATAGGGGAAGCAGGGGAAACGGCTGCTTTGGGGCCCTGACCCAGAAGGGGCCCATCCAAGAGGAGGAGGAGAAGTACTAAAAGACTTTGTCAGGGCCCCTCAACAGTATTACAAAATGAAATTATATACAGTGGCAGTATAGACAGTGTAGAAAACGGATGGAACAGCTGCCGGGCCTGGTCTGAGAGAGCGATTTTTACTAGCCACAGGAAAGGGGGCAGCATGAAAGGAAGGGGTTGTGAAAAGATTACTGGGGGAGGGGGCCCCATTCAAAAATTTGCTGTGGGGCCCAGTCATTTCTAGTTACACCACTGGCTGCAGCCCCTTTAAAACTCTTTCAAATGGCGTATTAAAGCATAGTTCAACCTTCAAGTCTATGGTTTCTGGGGATGTGGCCACATAGGCAGGTTTTTTATGCAGTTTTTGAAGCCAAAGCTCGGAGTGGATTCATATAGGAGAAGTAGTCTTGGTCCTTAAAGGGGTTTTCCAGGCTCCTGACATTGATGACCTATCCTCAGGATAGGTTTTTAATATCCAATTTGTGATAGTCTGACTCCCGGCACCCCCACTAGCACTGTGAATACAGTAAGAAGGACAGCGCCTTTCAAAGTGTAGTGACCATGCCAGGTTACTGCACCTCAGCTCCCATTGGAGTGAGTAGTAGCTGAGCTGCAATAATGAGACACAGCCACTACACTTTGAATAAAGCTGTCCTTCCTGCTGCTAGTTCTGGTGCCAGAGACTGCAGGGAACAGCTGATCAGTGGAGGTGCCCGAAGTCAAACCATCACCAATTGGATATTAATGACCAATCCTGTGGATAGGTCATCAATGTCAGGAGCCTGGAAAACCCCTAAAATGCTTTATTACTTATGATCTACTCCTGATTTGGAGATTTTGGTGTTGGGAGGAGCACTATGTTCAGGTGCACCTGATTACCCTGCTCCCACCACCATCAATGCTCCAGCTATCTCTTTTGGGCCAAAGGGGTGCTCCCACCCTGAAGTTGGCTAGCCTCCAGGCCAGAATTCTGCTGCAGGAAGGCGGCAAAGTCCCATGGATCCCTCTACAGGATTGATAGTCCAGAGGTTTACTACTGTAGAGCCATCATTACTGGAAAACCCTGAGCAGGAATCGGAGGATGAGGGATTTTTCTTAGTCTGGGCTGCTTAAGCTATAAAAGTTTTGCTAAGAGCTGCGGTTGAGAGACTGGCTCCAGTTTGTTATTATGAGTAGTTGGGCTGTCCATATCTGAAGGCTCAACTTTTTTCATGTCAGAAAAAAATATATACCGTATATAGATACCTCACTATCCCTTTTCAGGTTAAACATACCAGCCTGAGTTGTTTGCAGTGTTCTAAGAACCAGTCCCCATAGAAAGACTTTGATGTTGCTAGAGCTCTTTGCGCTTTTATGTTTGCAATGTTTTAAGACCATTTGCCCAGTTGAAAATGTAAAAGAAATGGATATGTACTATATAAATTAAGTCTGTTACTATTCTGTTTCAGTATCTTGCATTGTGTATTGGTATACCCCTCTCCCCCCCTCTGTTTCAGCTTCTAGTTAGTTTAGCCTAGCCACTTCCTGTTTTCCCAGTCATGCATTGCTGTTAGTGTGTGCTCAACTTTCTGAGGAGAATCTCCATCTTATTTTTGCTAGGAGTTTATTGTTGACATAATTTTTTTTAGCATCTGGATTCCCTGCAACATCTTGTAATACAATCTCCGGATTAAAAAGCTAATGATTAAAAAGCTAATTGATTAACTCCTGGGTGTCTGATGCGTAAACTGTAAGTGGAGAATGTTTGATTCAACAATTCACCTCAGTGCGCATAGAGGCTGCTCTCTCACAGATGCGTGATTGTATAAAGCTGACATTTC
The DNA here is from genome assembly GCA_033119425.1 of Bufotes viridis. Classification (NCBI taxonomy): domain Eukaryota; kingdom Metazoa; phylum Chordata; class Amphibia; order Anura; family Bufonidae; genus Bufotes; species Bufotes viridis. The sequence continues at coordinate 455,500,950 of CM065591.1, read as the reverse complement.
GAAACGCCACAGTTACTAAAAAACACAGGAAAAACACAACAATAACACATATAAGTTTTCAGGATTGAGTTGCATTTTTGTGCATATTGGTATAAATGTTTTTGTAAATGTTTTTGTGGCATATCGGTAGAAATGTTTTTTTGTGCATATTGGTAGAAATGTTTTCAGGATAGTAATTCTCCAGGTGATTATTAGTCATTTTAAATTATTTTAAATTGTGGATCCCCTTTGGACCAATATATGGATCCAAAGAGTATTCTACAGTTGTGTAGTTAAACTTCATGAAAGCACTCCATTGTCGTATTATTATATATGGAAAGAATAGTACCATGTATGTATTACAACTTGTTAATACATATTGAGGATTGGCATTGAATTTCCCACAGCATATTAGAGGTATTTGGGTCCAAATGGGATCCTGGATCCATATTTTGAGGACCTCTTAATGTTCCAGCGGTCATTGTACCATTATACCTACCTATAAAAGGAAATCTGGTACACTCACTGACTGACCACTGAGGAAGGGGCATGTGTTAGCCCCCCGAAACACGTTTGGTTCCGACCAGTGAGAAGATTTGTGAATAATCATTTTTATTGATTTTGACACATCAAAAAAAATACCTCTTGATGGTTATTACAAGTAAGATTGAATACATTAACCGATGTAATGATACAGATAAAACAGTGGAATATAGGCAGTTTCCTAGGAAACCGTTCATCTATAGTAGAGCATCTTGTTGTTATAGAACAAATACAGAAAAGAACAACATAACTGTCAGTTAAAGAAGAATGATTCTCTTAGTTCTTTCAACCTTGTCTAACGTTAGTCTTTTAATAAGCCTATGCTTCACGGGTTGTATAGAGGTGATTTTAGCCAGGGGGCCCATATAGCGTCACTCTTTTTGGGATCCATAATGGAAAGTGGGAGGCGTTTCTTGTATCTGCATGTGTTATTCACTGTGTCTATTACTTCCTGCAATTCAGGGGGGTTCACTGATTTCCAGTGGCAGGTAACCACTAACTTGGCGCTCAGTAATACGTGGCCTATCAGACCCATATATTCCCTGTTACAATGATGTATATCCAGAAATAATAACGCTAGTTCTAGGGATGGAGGGGTCCTATTCAGGGCAATTTGGGAGATCAAAAGAAAAATATGTTGCCAGTAGTTGCTGAGTTTGGGGCATGACCATAAGATGTGATATAAGGAGCCTGTTTCTCCGCATTCTCTCCAGCAACAAGCTGACACGCCTGGGTACAATTTGCTCAACCTCTCTGGAGTGAAGTACCATCTTAAAAGGGTCTTTATCATAATGGGTGACACATTTAAAGTTTGAAGAAAGGAAACTGATAGCTCTGCACCACTTACTCTTCAGGATATGTGCAACCCAAGTCTAATTCCCAAGCTAGGATGGGCTTAGATTTAGCAAACGTGTTTTTATCCCCTATCAGGTTGTATATATATCTTGTGGTCTTCTTTTTTTGCAGTGACGGGTTTAGGAATAATTTAAGCAGATCAGTATTGATTTTTAGAGGTTTCTTTAAGCTTGTGTCATATAAATGTCTCACTCTTAGGTAATTGTAGAATTCCCTATTGGGGATGTGGAAGCGGTCTCGGATAGACTCAAAAGGAATCATTGAGGTTCCCTGTACAATCTGGTCTAGGGTTTGTACTCCCGCTTTGCGCCATGCAGATAGGTCTAGACCCTCAGAGCCACCTTCCAGGGTGCATGTAGAGACCATCCCAACCGGAAGTTGTTCCACTTTCCCATGGACTTGGTGAGTTCTCTGCTATAAATTCTCTGCGTGGACCACAGTGGGTAGCTGTGTTTGGGAAGGTTTAGGAGACCATAACAACTGGACTAAGTAGTTTCTCAATGATTGGGATGTCAGTGTCTCCGACTCAATTTGGACACACTGTTTGTCAGAGGAATCTGTCCACCATTCCCTCAAGAACGACAGTCCTATGGCGCTATAGTAGTCTTTTATTGATGGAAGACCCAAGCCTCCCTCACCCTTTATCCTTATCATCAAACTGTGTGCAATACGTGGTCGGCCAGCCTTCCAAAGATACCTATTTAAAATGGTCTGTGCCTTCTTGAAAAAGGATTCAGGGACTGGTATAGGTAAGGCCCTGAAGACGTAAATAAGTTTGGGTAACGTCATCATCTGGAAGGAAGCCAACCTCCCTATCCAGGATATATCTTTCATGAGAAAACCGTTGAGATCTTGAGTAAGTGTGGACAGAAGGGGTTCATAGTTTTGTTTGTACATCTGGGAGCTATAGCGAGTGAGGTTAATTCCCAAGTATTTTATCTGTGGGCTGCCAATTTAGGGGGTACATAGTGTACATCTGTAGTTGACTGATAACTGCATGAGGGATATTAAATCGGGAGAGCTTGTGACTTTGCTTCGTTGATCTTGTAATAGGACAGCGAACCGAAGTGAGTGATAATCTTTAAGGCAGCCCCTAGGGATCTTGAAGGGTCCGACAAGGTTAGAATGATGTCGTCAGCATAGAGCGAAATAGTGTGTATGGTGGAGCCTACCTTAAGTCCAACCACGTTATCGGAATTTCGAATATGCTGGGCCAAAGGCTCCAAGGCTAGAATGAACAGGAGGGGGGATAGCGGGCATCCCTGACGGGACCCGTTTGTGATCTGAAAGCTGGACGACAGCAAGCCATTCACAAAAACATCTGCGGTTGGGTTGGAATATAGGCTGAGAATAGCATTTAAAATGGGGCCCTGAAAACCCATCTCTCCTAAGACAGTGAAGGCGTATTGCCAATGCAAACGGTCAAAGGCCTTCTCAGCGTCTAAGGCTACTACCAGCATGGGTAATTTATTCATTTCAGCATAGTGAAATAAATCAATTACTCGACAGGTGTTGTCAGATGCAAGGCGACCTCTAGTAATGCCAGTTTGGTCCTTTATTATCAAGGAAGGGAGTACAGGGGACAGCCTAGAAGCGATCAGTTTCGCGAAAAGTTTAATATCTGAGTTTAAAAGGGATATAGGTCTAAAATTCTGCGGGGAATGGGCAGGTTTACCTGGTTTAGGAAGCGTTATAATCAATGCTTTTAGCATTTCTTCAGGAAGGGGGGCTCCTCTCATACATTGGTTGAATATGGTCAAAAGCCTAGGAACTAGTAGTGACTGGAATTGCTTGTAAAACTCATTCGATAAGCCATCCGGGCCCGGGGACTTTCAGTTTGGAAGAGCTAATATCAGTTTGTTAACCTCTAGCTCTGTGAGGGGAGAATTTAATGCTTCTAGTTGTGTTTGGGTAAGCGAGGGTAATGCTGCCTTTACTAGGAAGTCAGATAGCATTGCAGTATAATTGTCTGGCTAAGAAATAGACTCTTTAAGGTTATATAGGTTCATATAGTATAGTCTGAACTGTTCAGCAATGTCTCTGGGGTCTATTAATTTTGCCTGTGTCTGTGGATGAAGTAGAAATGGGATCTTTGATTTAGTTTGTTGTGTTTTAAGTTGTTTAGCTAGTAGTCTTCCCGCTTTGTTTCCTTTTGCTTAATAACTGGATTTTACCCTAAGTAGATCTTTCTCATACCCCTGTCTCAACATTAGTCTCAACTTGTCTCTCTCCAGTCTCAGCTGCTCTGTTACCGGGGACGTGGGGGTCAGTTTATTTATTTTTTCTAACTTGGAGATTTTTTCAAGCAGTGCCTTAATGTCCCGCTCCTTCCTTTTTTTCTCTTTGTGGTTAATTTTAATTAGCAGTCCTCGGATGAAGGCCTTATGGGCCTGCCAGACGATAAAAGGGTCTGAAACAGATCCTTTGTTGAAAAGGAAGTATTCCTACATGGCCTGTGCTATTTCCTCCTGGTAGGCAGGGACGTTAAACAAAAAGGAGTTATTTCTCCATACCGGAGCAGTGTGAAACTGATAGAGGTCTTCTAGTGTAATTGTTACAGGGGCATGGTCAGATATACTAATGAGGCCAATATCCGATGATGATGCATGGAAAAGGGTGGTTTGATCTACTAGAAAAAGGTCTTTACGTGAATATGATTAATGGAACAAACTATGATAATGTATCTCCCGTTCTGATCCACTTTTTGGGAAATTGGCGTAAAGGAGACCGAGTTTTTGACAGCTATAAACACCCCTCTAGCTTTTTTAGTATGATGTGAGTGAACTATATGGGAAAATAACCTATGTTTGATTCGATGGGCATCACTACACATAAGGTGGGATTCCTGTACACATAGTATATCTGCGTGTAATGACAGTGCCTCCCTCCATACATATGACCTCTTTTGAGGACAATTAAGCCCCTTGGCGTTCAAGGACATTATCTTGATTCCCATGGTATAAGACATTGTCCCCTTAGAGGACGTAGGCTCTGCCTGAGAGAATCAACACAATTTAAGAGAAGGCTCGATAGCAGATATAACCAAGAAAAACAAAAAGGCCAATAAGGCAACAATATGAAAAACATGAGTACCAAAACGGTGATTTTCGTTTGGAGCTGGATGGGGCAAAAGTCCTTGCAAGGAAGTCGGGATGTCATTGTCTCGGGGTCCATCAGCTTCCAGTGTTGAGAGCAAGGTGTTGCACCTAAGAAAAGGGAACAAATACTGAAGAAGAACGAAACCTTGTAAATGTTAGTTATCCATAGAAGTCCATGTGTTACGTTTTAGTCATTTCGAATAGGTCACCACACCAACCGTCTATCCGGCTTGGGCCAGGCAAAAGGCTTGCTTGTGAAAACTCTGATAAGTTCTGGGTTCATCTAGCTTTCCTGTTGGTCACCTGTTTCCAATTCGAGGTGACTGGGGAGATCATAGAGGAATTCCTAGCTTCCGGCAGTGACATTTGGACCTTCCATTCCTGGAGCAGACGTCTTCCTTCTTCCACAGTGTGGACTACGTGCATGTGTCCATTCCTGGGGATCAGTAGCTTTTGAGGATAACCCCAATGATAGGGTATGTTTGCATTACGTAGGGACATGGCAATAGGTAAGAGAGAGCGTCTTTGTCTCAGGGTCACTGCAGACAGATCAGCAAATATCTTTACTGTCTGGAAAGGCGATGGTAAGGTGTTTGTTTTCCTAGCAACCGCCATTATTGCCTCCTTGACATGATAAAAGTGGACCCTCGCTAAGGTATCCCTAGGAACGTCCCATCCCAGGTGTTTCGGCTTTGGAACCCTGTGTGCCCTGTCAATGATAAGATCGTGGTCTGACAGGTCTGGCAAAAGCTTTCTGAAAAGACGTTTAATATATGCAGACAGTTCTAGAGGGGGTACGCTTTCAGGTATACCCCTGAACTTTATGTTGTTTCTACGTGAGCAATCTTCAATGTCCGCCATTTATCTTTTAATAGCCTCCACTTCCTCTGTTAAAGCGTTTTGCGTGTCTATCACTGTGTTTTGTGACTTAGCAAATTCACCCATCTTGGTTTCTGCATGCAAGACCCTGTCTTCCACTTCTTGTAGTCTTGTGGTAACCGGGTGTAACACTGAGACTATACCTTGTTGTATGGAGGCTTGTAATGCCAGGAGCATCTAAGAGACGCTTCTGTGAGTGGTTTGTCTGATGTGGGAAGACTGACCAGCGAGTCTGTGAAGCCTTGTGAAGTTCCCCATGTTCTGGGATGACACTGACCTGATCCATTCTGGGTCTTGACCTCTGTGGGCTTCCAGAGGGAGATCTTGCTGCCTGCACGTGTGGAGCTGCGCTCTGGAAGTCTGCCTCAGAGAAAGGCGGCGGTCTGATGTCCTCTGGTGTCGGAGGAAAGGAAGGGATAGCTGGCTCCTGTAGGACGGAGGAGTCCGGTCCCGCCAGTGGAGGAGGTGAGTGGGAAAGTTGCGCTGGAGACATGCTTCTAATATCGGTGGGGGACTCTACCCCACCACGGGAGCCGGCGCCATCTTTGCTTCTCCCTCTCTCAAAGAAGGACTCTAGGTTTGTGCCGTTTGGCCGTGGGTTGGCCTGTTTGTTTTTCCCCATAATGGCAGGGGATGACAACACCGTTATGTGTCCGCTGAGTGGAAGTGCTTTTCCTTCGGGTTGAAGTGGGTTTCTGCAGTTTAATAGTCGCTGAGGTTCGATAGCTCAGCTCTCATGCGGCCAATATCCTCGGCAGCCAAGCCACGCCCCCAGTGAGAAGATTTGGTGGACATATGCGAAAGATATTATAGCCGCTTTCTACAGGTATCCATAAGAATTCACTGCCGATTAACGTCCGGATTCTAGCACCAATAGGACGCTCTGCCTCCGTCACGTGGGACACCACGGCGAGATGGATGGACCACATGGGACGCTGCGCAGGTCCTGGCATTTCAAAGGTAACACAACCTCAAGACTGCAGAGGACCGAATACAAACTGTCACGGCTGCAGCACACGTGGAGCAGTAAAGTGCAGAATATTTGACTGTTATGGTTTAACTGCATCTTTCTATATGCGCAGGCTGGATAGTCTGAGATATTTGAATACCACCATATAAATCCATTTATACTGTTTATGTGACTGAAAACCCCGAGGCTGAAACATAGCCTAAGATCATATACTGGATAAGCTTTAGAGTGGGGATTCTAAGGAGCCTAACATTGGTATCCAGCATTTTTAATATTTATGTGAGGTTGGAGGATTGATATACTCAAACCTTATAACCAATCCATAAAGGAGTGAGCATTCCGTGCAATATTGAGCATGACATCAGTATCCAGCATCTTTAATATTCATGAGAGGTTGGAGCAATGACATACTCAAGTTGTATAACTAATCCACAAAGGAGTGAACATTTTGTGCAATATTGATCCATCCAAACACAGAGATTGAGTAGTATTTGTGTGTCATGATTAAATGTAAGCGTGTAGATTGATTCTATGTAGGATTTATATTATTATTGTTTATGATTAATACATTTTTAGATAACAGTTATAGTGGTCCATATATCATAGGTGGTTGAGTGCCCCTTTAATTCTGTTTCTTATCATTTTCCCATTTACGGCATTGGGTGACCTACGAGGTGTGCACCGTTTTATATTGGTACAAGTAGATGGACGGACCAAAAGTCTGTTGTTACACTTTCATTTCAGGAAATGTTCTCTATTTGACTTTGCTATTAGAAGTGGAGATATTTGAGCCCCTGTAGCTAATAAGCTAGACATCCCATCCTATGGACTGTCACTTTGGACTTTTATACTCTGACACCTTGGTAGTTAGTTAGTGCCTAGGCTTTGTATTGTTTAATTTATTGTATGTATGTGCCTTAACCCTGTGCCTTGAAGCTAAACAACTAGGGAAAGGAGCCAGCTGGTACCTACTGTATGTTTTTGAGCTCATACATCCTGCTACTAATGGTGAGTCAATTTGCAACTCCAGGACGGCTTGCCATTCAATAGGGGGGTGTGCAGTACCCCAGAGCAAGGGTGTAAATGCAGATTGTTCATTTGTTATGTAATGAAATGTTATATCACACTATGTATTGCACCCAGTATAGCCATGTATGGATGGTACAGCCAGGGTTAATAATCCTGGCTTAGGAGGTAAGATGTAGACTGGTTCCGCATCTACCTCTAGTCTGTGATAGGGGGGTTTGGAAGAGATAGGAAGCTGTGGTTTGTGCTCCCTCTTTTTAGGTCCAAAAGCTACAGAGACTCATCAATCTCTGCAAGAACTACAGAAAGAGAGAAGAAGTAAGACATAAGAAAGAACTAGAGAACTTAGAATCTGCATGGCCAAACATTGGAGTCAGTAAGGTAACCTTCTACCAAAAGCTGTTAAGACTTTAACGCAGTGAGGGATAAAGTTAAGACCCATTACACACCTGGATACGACCCTATATTGCTCTATGGACATTACAGCCCCCATTACAAGAGTACAATTGCTCGTTATAGAGTCTGCAGGAAGAGACTTGAGACAGATAGAGGGAATAGGGCCATAACTCCCATCCTTACCTAAATCCATATATATATTTAACTGGGAAGAATTGCACTGTGTACAGTTGGAACTGTGTTTTTTTCTTATTGTTGGATGTATTATAACTCCTATTTGAACTTCAGTAAAGAGAAATGTTTATTCTAGTTAATTACTACTGCACCATATGTTGGCCACTCTACACGCCCTGCCTTGCACACATACAAACACTCAACATCATGGGCACCCCGACTACCATCCGACAAAAGCCCCAACATCAGGTTGTGCCTCGGGGGAATAAACGGTATGCCCTCCTTTCAGTGCCTGACCCTAGGGAGCAATGGAGTAAGGAAAGCCATTTTGAGTGACTGTAACAACCGAAGCCACTATCACTCCCACTCTCTGCTCCGGCTCATTTTGGGCTTGTTGCACTGGTTTTAACCAATAAACAGGAATTGATCCCAGAAGAGGTTACAATGCAGACATTCCCAAATACAGGAATACCAGACCTTTACAAATTCCTGTAGTACAAGATAAGGATTTCTTGAGCTGCACACAAATTGTGAAGCAACATCTGATGCAAGAGTTCATACAAATCAGAGCAAGAGCTCTTGACACAAGAGGCATCTTGCAGCAGCACTTAATTTAATTGCACATCTTTACATAAATTATCATATGCCGGAATGGCTGTGTTTTTCCTGCACAAAAGCTGAATAACAATCTTCTGCTAGTGAAATAACTGGCATACAAACAAGTATATAGAAATTAAGAATATGACACTAACTCTGGGCATCGCGGCTGCTGTAACATTGACTGTGGTATAATGCAACATCTAGACAAAATGAAAACATTGCTGCCATTTACTGATTTATTTCCAGTGCTTCTATACCACCAACATATTCCACAGGGCTGTCATTATTCACATCAGTCATTTAATCCAATCATCTTTGTTATTTATAGTGTTGGGCGCGAATATTCAAATCGTGAATATCGCAACTTCGAGAATTCGCTAATATTTTGGCTATAGTGCCATATATTAGTTTTTTCGAATATTCTAAATTATTTTCATCTGATCCCATGATCCTTCCCTGCTTCTTGCTTGTGGGCCAATGAGAAGGCTCCAATGTCATTGTCTGAGCTTAGCAACAAAGTTGCCTACCCCTTACTATATAAGAACCTCCCCAGCAGTCACTGTATGCAGTATTTTGCAGTTCTGACAGAGACAGCAGTGTTATTGCGGTGCTCTCTGCTTTCCTGTGTCATTACATTATGTAGTTAGTTAGCTTATATATATATAATACAGATAGTTAGTGGGAGATAGTCAGTGTAGATTGTAATATAGTGTAGCACCAGCACCCTGGTTCCAGTGCAGGGTGATAGGTAGTGTGATAGGTTCTGCTGTCCATACATACCGTAGTGCTGTGATGTCACAAGTTCACAACAATACTTAGTGCACCAATCACTAATATGTAGTCAGACCTGCTAAAATGTGAAGTTGCCCGTATTGCGCCAAAATATCCGCATCATTAGTGCCGATTTGCGCAATCGGGAATATATTGGAGCACTCTATCTGCATATAAAGCTATTGTAATGTTTTGCCATGCCAACCATTTTTTCCAGTCTCAGAAAACTTTTAGCAGCTTGAAAAATGTAGCAATAGTGACCCACGCCTGTATTGCACGCGCATTAAGCGAATATTACATTGCGAATTTTATCAATCAAGAAAATAATGGTGAATTTATGGCGAATATTCGCGAAATATCGCGAATTCAAATATTGCCCCTGCCGCTCATCACTAGTTATTTATTGCAGATGGTAGATCTGATTGGATGCAGATTGTATACTCCTATTTATATGGGTTCTATTCTTTGAACAATCCTTAGGACGATATTACATGTATGTGTAATAGCAGCATTAGAGCCATTGACAATAAGCTGATCACAAAATACTCCCCACTGTGACCCCCCAGTGATCATCATCTATTATATGAGGTAATTTGGCAGTAAGTATTTACTTTTCCTCCAGTGCCACCACCAGAGGAAATTAAATAGTATCCACTTCTCATTTCAATCAGTGGGTTGTCTGTATAATGCAGGATAGGACAGGTCCTCCAGGGCGAGAGATGCTCTTCGTAAACATTCTCCACTTTGGACAAGAGATGAGGATTCTGAACAAGGGGCACCCATCTATTAAACAGTTTTCCGAGATTTTGATATTGATGGCCTATCCTCAGGATAGGTCATCAATATCAGATTGGCGGGCGTCCGACTCCCAGAATCCCTAACGATCAGCTGTTTGAAGAGGCCACGGCGACATCAAGTTCATTAGTCACGTGGCCTAGCTGCAGCTCTTCAAATGAATAGGCCTGGGCTGCAAGACTCCACCAGGTGCAAAACCATAATGGTAATGATAACAAATCAGACAGAGAACATAATGGGGGTCAATTATTAAGTGTTAAACAATGAAAATTACGGCACTCTTGTGTTGTCAGTTTCCGTTCTTTATTGCACCAGAAGTGTAGCAACGTTTCAACCATAAGGTCTTTATCAAGTTTAATAAAGACCTTATGGTTGAAACGTTACTACACTTTTGGTGAAATAAAGAATGGAAACTGACAACACAAGAGTGCCGTAATTTTCATCATTTAACACTGTATTGACTGAGGACCCAAGGACCAGGACCTGACATTACAGGCACCACCACGGAATGATGGACTTATGAAGAAATAGTGAGTAATGCTACCCGAATTATTTGGTCAATTATTAAGACCATTTTTTTTAGATGCCAGTCTTAAAGGGGTTCTCTGGACTTAACCTTTTTTTTTTTTTCAAGCTAACCTGTGGAGGGAAGATTATATTGCTCACATACTTATCTTCCAGAGTGCAGCTGTTCTTGAGATCCGCGTCCCGGTCACGTGGTCCCTCCAGATGGCTTTTCTGTTCTTCCGGCCTAAGTCCGTCTTCTTCTCTTCCTTTCTCCAGCAGGAGTCGGATCGCCACGAGTCTTCACAGCGCACTAGGATGAATGCCAACGCGCATATGCCAGCCGTCAGCCTCTGTATCGTACAGGCTTCTATGTGAAGCCTGTACTGACTCCTGCACAGCACGATGCAAGCGCCTTGCAGGAGTGACAGCATAGCGATCAGTCACAGAGGCTGATCGCTATGCTGTGCATGTCACAGAGGGCACTTTGGATGGCAAACAGGGGGAACTGGATGGCACAATGAGGGCACTGGATGGCACAAGCGGGGCACTGGCTGGCACAAGGGGGCACTGGATGGCACAAGGGGGTACTTTATGGCAAACAGGGGGCACTGGATGGCACAAGGGGGTAATGAATGGCACAATGGGGGCATTGGATGGCACAAGGGGGCAATGGATGGCAAACAGGGGCAATGGATGGCAAACAAGGGGGCACTGGATTGCACAAGGGTGGCAATGGATGGCAAACAGGGGTACTGGATGGCAAACGAGGGCATTGGATGGCACAAAGGGGCAATGGATGGTACAAGGGGGCACTGGATGGCACAAGGGGGCAATGGATGGTACAATGTGGGAACTGGATGGCATAAGGGGTGCAATTGATGGCAAACAGGGGCACTGGATGTCAAAAAAGGGGGCACTGCATCGCATAGTGGGGGCACTGGATGACACAAGGGGCACTGGATGGCACTGTTATGGGGGCACTGTGGATATCACTGTTATGGGGGCACTGTGGATATCACTGTTATGGGGGCACTGTGGATGTCAATGTTATGGGGGCACTGTGGATGTCACTGTTATGGGGGCACTGTGGATGTCACTGTTATGGGGGCATTGTGGAGGTCACTGTTATGGGGGCACTGTGGAGGTAACGGTTATGGGGGCACTGTGGAGGTCACGGTTATGGGGGCACTGTGGAGGTCACGGTTATGTGGGATCTGTGGATGTCACTCTTATGGGGGCACTGTAGATGTCACTGTTATGGCAGCTCAGTATCAGTGATAGGGATCATGCAAACTACTGTGATCGGCCCAGGAATCCATGGCTCAGTCCACGTGTCAGCCACAATTTCCAGGCTAACCTCAGCTCCCCTGACTAGATAAGAGGCTGGCTGTATCATACATTACTGTCATATCGTCAGTTTGGTCAGGAGAGTGCGGTCATCCTAGAAGATGCGACGACACACGGACCCTGTTTCCCAGGCTGATTGTGGTCTTATCTCGCGTGTATCACACATGATGGCCCAAGATAAACCCTTCAGCAGTCAGGACTAAAAAATATAGTATTAGGCCTCATGCACAGGATCGTATCCATTCTGCTTTCTCCAAGTAGAAGATCTGCTAAATAAGGATACTGCTTGTGTGAGACATGCATTTTTTTCCAGAGCCATTGAGTTCTATGGGTTTTAAATCTGCATTATGAGGACCAGAATGAGACCTGTTCTATCTTTTGCTGTACTGATACGGATGTGGAAAGTACACGGATGTCTGTGTTTTCCACATCCGTACGTCAGTTCTGCCAAAAAAAAGAACATGTCTTACTTTGGTCCTCATAATGCAGACCTGAAATCCATAGAAATCAATGGTACTGCAAAAAAATGCGGGTCACACACGGACAGTATCCTTTTTTAGCAGATCTCTGTCTCGCAGACCGCAAAATGGATAAGGTCGTGCGCATAAGGGTTTAGATACACAGCTCAGCAGGTTGTATGATACAAAATGGAATTTGATACACAGCTCAGCTGGCTATATCATAGAAGATGGGATTAGATACACACTTCAGCAGGCAGTATCGCACACAACAGGCTCTGTATCAGGCACACATACAAGTTAGGATGAGATACAGATGTGTTTGGGTGTGCTCGCCGATTCCAGCTGTTTATCACACTCTGGAGATGGTGAGCGAAGAGCCCGTGGACGGTCAGCAATGAGTTTAGATACACAGCTCAGAAGGCTGTATCACACAGGATAGGATTAGATACAGATTTGTTTGGGTGTGCTTGCTGCTTCTAGGTGTTTATTACACTCTGGAGATGGTGAGGGAAGAGCCAATGGACCGTCAGTAATGGGACACTGACACTGGGACACTAAGGGTACCTTTACACTTGCGGCAGGACGGATCCAGCAGGCTGAAAAGCCTGCCGCATCCGTCCTGCCGCAAGTGGCCATGCACTGCCGTGCTGCCGCTCCGTCCCCATTGACTATAATGGGGCGGGGGACGGAGCTACGGCGCAGCACTGCACGGCCGGAGATCGCCAGACGAAAAGTACTGCATGTCCGACTTTTCGTCCAGCGATCTCTGGCCGTGCAGTGCCGTGCTGCGCCGTGCTGCGCCGTAGCTCCGCCCCCCGCCCCATTATAGTCAATAGGGACGGAGCGGCAGCACGGCAGTACACGGCCACTTGCGGCAGGACGGATCTGTGCATAGAAAGATGGACACAGGAGTTGTTGGAGTAGCTGCTGCAGGCAGAGCAGTGTGGGGGGGTCGTGTCCAGCCTGTGAAACATTACTGTGCAGTGCAGCCAGGCTGGTGTATCAATAAAGTTATGTATTCAACAAAACAAGAAGGGAAGAAAGTAAACATATCTGCGTCGATAATCTGATGTCTTCCAGGGAGAAAGGAAAGCTCAGACATGAAAAACAGGTATTGGGGGCATATGTAGGCAGGGTGAGGGGTGTTAGGAGCACATAAAAAGAATTTTGATTTTGGGACGGACAACCTCTTTGACCCCACTGCCCTATTTCACCTTAAGGAGCCGGACATTTTTTGCAAATCTGACGTGTCACCATGGGCGTAGCTATAGGGGGTGCAGAGGTAGCAGTCGCTACCGGGCCCAGGAGCCTGAGGGGGCCCAAAGATCCTTGTGCCGCATAAGAAGACACACAAAGCACTGAGGGAAGGGGGGCCCAAGCTGAACTCTTGCACCAGGGCCCATGAGCCGTTAGCTACGCCCCTGCGTGTCACTTTATGTGGTGATAACTTTAAAATGCTTTTACTTAACCAGGCCATTCTGAGAGTTTTTTCGTCACATATTGTACTTCATGACACTGGTAACATTTTGTCAAAAAAGTTCATTTTTTTTGTATGAAAAAAGACTAAATTTAGCAAAAATCTTTAAAAATTAGCAAATTTTCAAGTTTCAATTTCTCCACTTCTATAATACATAGTAATACCTCCAAAAATAGTTATTACTTTACATTCCCCAAATGTCTACTTCATGTTTGGATCATTTTGGGAATGCCATTTTATTTTTTGGGGACGTTACATGGCTTAGAAGTTTAGAAGCAAATCTTGAAAATTTTCTGAAAATTTCAAAACCCCACTTTTTAAAGACCAGTTTAAGTCTGAAGTCACTTTGTGAGGCTTACATAAAAGAAACCACACAAAAATTACCCCATTCTAGAAACTACACCCCTCAAGGTTTTAAAAAATGATTTTACAAACCCGGTTAACCATTTAGGTGTTCCACAATAGTTCATGGCAAATGGACATACAATTTCAGAATTTCAATATTTTTTTTGGGCAAATTTTCCATTTGAATCCATTTTTTCCAGGAACAAAGCAAGGGTTAACAGCCAAACATAACCCAATATTTATTGCCCTTATTCTGTAGTTTGCAGAAACACCCCATATGTGGTTGTAAACCATTCCATTTTGGAAACTACTAGATAAGGTGTCAGTTTTGGTGGTACATATGATTTTTGGTTGCTCTATAATACATTTTTGTGAGACAAGATAATAAAAAATAGAAATTCAGAAATTTCATCTCCATTTGCGATAAACTCTTGAGGAACACCTAAAAGGTTAACAAAGTTTGTAAAATCAGTTTTAAAGACCTTGAGGGGTGTAGTTTCTTATATGGGGTCACTTTTATGGAGTTTCTACTCTAGGGGTGCATCAGGGGTGCTTCAAAAGGGACATGGTGTCAAAAAACCAGTCCGGCAAAATCTGCCTTCCAAAAACCATATGGCGTTCCCTTCATTCTATGCCCTGTCGTTTGGCGATACAGCAGTTTACAACCACATATGGGGTGTTTCTGTAAACTACAGAATAAGGGCAATAAATATAGAGTTTTGTTTGACTGTTAACCCTTTCTTTGTTACCGGAAACAAAAATGATTAAAATGGAAAATTTGGAAAAAATAGCTGTTTTGAGACTGTTTTTATTTTATTTTTGTGACTGTGTTCATCTGAGGGGTTAGGTCATGTGTTATTTTTATAGAGCAGATTCTTACGGACGCGGCAATACCTAATATGTCTACTCTTTTAAATTTATTGAGTTTTGCATATGACTTTGTGATCACTTGCTATTAGACGTTTTGTGATGTAAGGTGACAAAAAATGGCTTTTGACAGTTTTTTTTATAATTTTTTTGCGGTATTCACCTGGTCATGTGTTATTTTTATAGCTCAGGTTCTTACGGATGTGGCGATACATTTCTTAGGTAACGTTTCATTTTTTGCGGGACGAGGTGACGGTTTGATTAGTACTATTTGGGTGTAGATACAACTTTTTTGATCACTTTTATTAACTTTTTTAGGAAGTGAGGTGGGCAAAATTTCAATTTTATCACAGTTTTTTTTTTAATGACGTTCACCATGCGGGGAAGGTAACAAACCCATTTTATAGATCAGGTCGTTATGGACGCGGTAATTATATATAACATGTGTAGTGTATTTTATTTATATTAGTGATAAATGTGTTTTTTTATTTTTTTCCTTTTTTTCACTTTTTTCAAAAAAAAATTTTGACCCAGACCCACTTGGTTCTTGAAGATCCAGTGGATCTGGTGTCTGTATAATACAGTACAGTACATTATATAATATACTGTACTGTATTTTTTACTTGACACTAAGGCTCCATTCACACGACCGTATGTTGTCCGCAACAAAACGGATCAGTTTTTTTGCGGATTAGATGCTGTCCCATTCACTTTTCTTCCATTGCACAGCTCAGCAAAAAAAAAATGAAACATGTCCTATACTTGTCAGTGAAAATCAGGACATGGCCCTATTGAAGTCTATGGATCATCAAAAAAACAGAATGCAATCCGTTTTTTTGCGGACACGGATCCGTTTTTTTGCGGACAACATATGGTCGTGTGAATGGAGCCTTAGTCTGATCAGACATTTGCCTTTAGCAGAAGTCTGATCAGAGTTCTGTTACAATGGCAAGCAGGACGCATTTGAAGGCGTCCTGTTGCCATGGTTACCCTCCTCGGCTGCTATAACAGAGCAGCGGAGGATGGGGAGGGAGGGAAGCTGGGGACTGGACCTAGGGGAGCTGCACCAAGCACAGCAGCTCCCTCCCTCTTAACCCCTTCCATACAGCGGTCCCTACGGACCACGGCATGGAAGGGGTTAAAAGGCTGACATCCGTGCCTTTACAGGCCGTTACAAGCAGAGTGTCAGCAATGTGCTGACACTCTGCTTGCTAAGCTCAGCCATCCTGAAAATGAGCGGAGGGGCGGGCAGAGGATTGTGCACCCGCCCCCCGCACCACCTGCAGCACCACCCTCTCACTGTCCGCAAGCCTCACAATGAGGGCACGGGGGGGGGGGGGAGGTTACAGAAATAAAAAAAAAAACATATTTGGCAGCATTTTAAAGTTTCTGATCCCCGCAGTCATAGACCGCGGGGATCAGATACATCGCAAAGTGCTGAATTGACCTGCGGTTTGTAGCGATCGCCGATACGGGGACCCCCCTCGGCATGTGAACATGGTTCCTGCTGCACGAACGCAGCAGGAATCATGTTTCTATCGCAATTTTTTTTTTTAAACATGCGGTTTTATTCAGGACGTATGTGTACGCCCTGTGTCCTTAAGAGGTAATAACCCCTATATCTAGTGGTGGATCCATTGAAGTTATAAAAAGGGGCAGGTCTCTACATAACTTCGGCACATCCAGCGCCAGTCTAAATGTAAGCCAGCTTCCAAGCTGGCTTACATTTAGACCATTTTCTATGCCTAAAACAAGCGTAGAAAATGATGAGAGACAGGCCTGCCAGCCCGTCCCTGCCAACGTCATGCCCACTTTTAAAGACCTGGTGTGAGCAGGGAGAAGTTGCAATCTGCGCCGGAAATTCTCCTAATATATGCGTATTTCTGGATAATAAATGACCCCCAATATCTTTTGTTGGATGGTGGTCAGCCACATCTATTATTTTCATATACAAACTAAAATGTATACAACAATACCGATTTTAATTTAACACATGGCTGAGAAACGATATGCTGTCTGCGGACTCCCGCCTTCACAGCCCCTCATCTGCCATCGGAATTTAAAGGCCGCTAGACGTGAGTTGACTGAAAAACAGCAGCAGAACACTAAGCTAAAAAAAAAATCAGCACAGGGACAATCTGGCATCAAGAACCCTAGAGCAGGGATGGGCAAACTGCGGCTCTCCAGCTGTTGCAAAACTACAACTCCCAGCATACCCAGTCTGGCTACAGCTATCAGCCTACAGCAGGGCATGGTGGGAGTTGTAGTTTTACAACAGCTGGAGAGCCGCAGTTTGCCCATCCCTGCCCTAGAGGGAAAAAAACAGAAGGAGGTGGGCAAGATTAAATACCCCCCAAACAGTGTTGGACTGGAGTGCATAGGGATAGGGCACACCAGAGGACTTTATTCTGAGGGCCCACCCTCCTTCCAAGCAAAAATATCACGTGCAGTTTTAAATAATCAGTGTCTGAACTGGGTAGTGATGATCCCTGAGGCGCAATTTTCCTGCTTTACTTCCTGGATCACGCACCACACATTCTGCTGGTTCACAATGTACAGCAGTTACACCTGTATAGTCAGGCAGCCTTGGGCGCAACCCACATGTATTGTGCATTGTAACCAGCCCTGGATAATGTGCACTCTACGGCATGAGATCCAGGAAGTGCCCGGAGCATAATTACATTGGGGACCACAGCGCTGGCCAAATAGGGAAATTCAAATAATTATCAATGTGAAAGTTGTCATGCAAGGGGAAACATAACACAAAAAATGCTGGATAACTCCTTTAAAAGGAACTGTCTGACTACTGGTTTTGAAATATTTAAAGGGATTGTCAGAGTTATGGAAAAAATATATATCACACTGTAAGGCCTCATGCAAACCACGGATACGCAAAACACGGAAGCTGCTCCGCGTTCTGTTCCGCAATTTGCAGAACGGAACGCGGCCCATTGTAGAAATGCCTATTCTTGTCCGCAAAATGGACAAGAATAGGACATGCTCTATTTTTTTGGCGGGGCCAAGGATCGGCGCAACGGATGCGGACAGCACTTAAAGTACTGCATGTCTGACTTTTAGTCCGGCGCCCTCTCTCTGTGCACTGCCATCAATGGGGACGGAGCATCAGTCCGGCGGCACAGCTGAATATGGCAGGACGGATCCGACAGGAGTGAACAGCCTGTCGGATCCGTTCTGCACGTGAAGTGTAAAGTACCCTAAGCTTGTACGACCTTGCTTATCCAGCTTAGTAGTGGACCTGCACATTACAGTACAGATTAAACACTAGGGGGAGCGATTGTGATTAAGTACAGATAATATCTCAGTCAGAGCATTTTTGTAACAAAAAGTTATGGTTCAATTTGTGACATTTTTGTAACAAAAAGTTAATTACAAAAGCTACTGTTTTTCATGCTGAACTATATTAAAATAATATTTAATGGTGACACAACCCCTTTAACAACATGCATTTATAGTGCTGTGTATAAGTATATCAAGTGTCGCCTAGAATTTAATTAATACAACTTCACCAAAAATCATACAATACCGTACAATAACTAATCCCTGCTGAATTTAAAGGGAATGTCTTGAATTACCTATTTTTTAATTCAAGTTCGTAAGAGAAACATATTTTTTAACTACTTGCTTAACGCCGCACGACTTTATACTTCGCAGCAGTAGGCTCTTATCTGTAACCCTACGTATAAAGGCGTTGGTTACATCGCAATGTGCCAGCGGCCAGTGCCACCTCAGTTAAGCTGTGCCCATACTGTCACTAGACAGCTGTGGTCACAGGAGATGATGCTGTGAACTACCAGAGTAGTCAGGCAGTAAAGATGCTTGTAGCTCTCTGCTACAAGTGTCTATTACATTGTAAATCTAAAAGCCGGCAGGAGCACTTTTGTTATGGTAAGTGCCACCTGCTGGCTGTAAAATGAACTGTAAGCCTGCAGGCTGAAAATTAACCTCTTACTGCCTTGACTGTGGCAGGAAGGGGTTAATTTACTTTTTTTAAAAAAAGTAAATAAAAAGTAAGAAATAAATAATTTAAAAAAACCATAAAAATAGAAAAACAGAAAATTTAAAATTTAAAAGTTTTAGCAATAGTTACTAGTATTAGCAATAGTATATCCAGACTACGTACACACCCATACAAACATCCCGCCCCTTTTTCGTTCATAAAAAAAAAAATATATATATATAATTTTTTTAAATTGGTTTTAGCAATAAAATAGTGGAATTTGTGTGTGTAAAATACACAAACATACGCACTTTTTTTTATTATAAAAATCTAGGTATTCATTTTAGCTATATTTTGTATGGCAGGGTTTTTTGCTGCGTAAAATATACAAACGCATGCATATTTTATTCATTTATAAAAAAAAAAATTTTTAGTGGGGGGTAGGGAGTGCAGGTACAGTACATTCCGTGTTTTGCAGGCAATCGATTTTGCTCATAAATTTGGAACCCCTCTCGCTCTACTAGTATGGATGCTGAAAAAGCATTTGACAGAGTGGATTGGGGTTTTATGCAGGCCGCCCTGAATAAGTTCGGCCTCCCCCAGACCTTCATTTCTGCTGTGCTCTCCCTGTACTCCTCCCCCCATGCAAGAGTACGAGTAAATGGACTACTTTACCCCTCGTTCCCAATAACTAATGGGACTCGACAGGGTTGCCCACTGTCCCCTTCGCTTTTCATCCTCTGCCTGGAGGCGCTGATCCAGAGCGTACGAGAGGGAAAGGCGGTGGCGAGGCCTGCAGGTAGGCCCGGTGCAACATAAAGTGGCAGCGTTTGCAGATGACATGCTCCTGCTGCTGTCAAAGCCTGTCGAAGCTTTCCTAGCACTACTCAACCTGCTAAGGACATTCGGGGACCAATCCAACTTTAAAATAAACTTCACAAAATGTAGCGCACTGGCCATTAATATTCCCCAAAACACCGTATCAAACTTAGCCGCTAACTACCCATTTCAATGGGCTACTTCACATATTCGATACTGGGAATACATATCCTCCAAACCATCACAACTTTGTGACCTCAACTATACCCCTATCCTGCAGGAGGTTAAAAACAACTAGAGGACCTGCATATCCCCTTCATGTCCTGGCTGGGTAGGGTTCATATGATAAAGACTTATATACTCCCTAAAATCCTTTATACTATACAGACGCTCCCGGTGTTTGTACCCGACTCCTTCTTCATATCTTTGCGTAAAACTCTCTCTTCCTTTATCTGGAGGCGGTCTAAGCCTCGGATAGCTCATAATATGCTGACCCGCCAGAAACACAAAGGGTGGTATAGGTATGCCAGATTTCAAATACTACTATTTATCCTCCTTCCTCCGGCTACACTCGAAATATTAAAACCTCAATTATCACAAACTGGGCTGTCAAATAGCACATGGGTTCTGTCCCCAACTGAAGTAGCTAACCTATGGAAGATTAAAGCTGCCACCCCTCAACCACACAGGGACATCACCAGGCCTTCTCTAACTCCCTCACCCTTCTATCAGGGTGTCCTCTCTGCATGGCAGAAACTGTCGAACCTACTTGAATTCCAATCGCATCCTTCGCCATTGATGCCAATTAAACTTCTACCATACTACCTGCTGAGTGGATACTCAGATACATATAGCATGTGGTCAAGACTTGGTAATTACACTACCGCACATATTAAAAACAGATGTGTGCCACAGGTAGGAGACCATAAGGCGTCACTCCAAGTTAGACAAGTGGTCCACACTGCACTATGCTCACTTTAGTTTTTCTGCAGACAATATTTGGACCTGACACCTCTAGAGGCATTCCGTCATAATAGAAGTCTATGGGCTGCATAACGGATCCGTCCCGCTTCCGTGAGACCCCTATAGTCGATTGTGTCTATGGTCCATCATGACTGCTGTAAAGAATACTTCTATAAGTGTCCGCCCCATAATCATGTTCTTGATTCCGTACCCTGATCTAGGCCCCAATGGAAGGAAGTAATATAAATACATATATGAATCTATATCCAGACCAGCCTGAGACTAGATACTGCAATATAAAGATAATGCTGATATACTGTATAACCAGGTTATTTATTACAGGCTATGGTTGTCGATGAGCAGAATCCACCAGCAGAGCTGGCACAGACTGAGCCGCAGTACGACACCGTAACCATTGAGCTGACCTGCAGATGCCGATGCAGATTGTCATTCAAACCTTAAGGCTGGGAACACACCTAGACGTTTTTGGATCAGGCGTTTTTTTGAGCGTTATTTCCGCGGAAAACGCGCGTTTTTTTCGGCGTTTTTGTATTTTTGCAACGGCGTATTTGGGGCGTTTTTTGATTGACAGCTTACAGTTTGCAGAAAAAAAGAATCCCCACCTAGCATATGCACGTTTTTGAAGCGTTCCCATGCTTTTCAATGGGTGCAAACGCTTGGGCAAACGCCCCAAAGAAGCTCATGCACAAGCGTTTGCGTTTGGCGTTTTTCAGCGCATTCAAACGCGCTGTAAAACGCTCAAGTGTGAACCATGTCCATTGGAATACATGGGTTTTCACTTGTTGAGCGTTTTTCAGCGCGTTTGAACGCGCTAAAAAACGCTCAGGTGTGTTCCCAGGGTTAAGGCGTCCATTTAATTGGATCAGGTCCGGTCGTCGGAGAGCTGCTGAAAGAATAAGGAGAGCTCTCCACCTCACCCCCAAACCAAGATAATATATAGTATGAAGTAGGAGAGTCCAAGGCCAGTGCATTCTATTTCCTAAATTTCTACACTCACCCATCACCCACCTAGGCGCATGGACCGCCAGAGGATGCACCTAATTTATGACAAGGCCTGTGCCTCATCATAAATTATAATACACACTAGACCTCTTAGCCCATGTACTGGTGTAATCATTTAAGATTCATTTACATTTAGTCAGCTGACTAGTAAACGCCTTTCTTGTTAGATGTGCTATCCTGATTGAAAGTTAACTTTTATTTACTAAATTGTATAAATGAAAAAAAGAAAAGAAAATGTGTAGTTTTGAGACAATTAAAATTTTATTACCGACACGGAGGCTCCTATTGCATTCTCTTTCTTTACTGAAAACTTAGCAGCAAAGAGAAAAAGTCTTACCACACAGGGTAACCATGGTAACAAGCCCTCCCTAACCCAGTATAAATGTCCTGAACAGTAGTAACTCCTCCTCTTTCTTTGCTGCTCCCTCACAAGATAAGTACATCATTCTCCTATCCTGTGTTTTGAGCTAGTATTTTAGTTGCTTACTATCTAATTTTACCTAGCTTGGGTGCTTTCTGCCACCTTATATATTTTTTCTCCTACAGGTTCGGTTTTACTTGTTTTATAATATTGATTTTCAGGGTTTTTCTTCCCCATAGTGCTCTCTCCCTCCCCCCCTCCCTCACCCTGGGACTTCTCCCTCGGTGCCTGCCCGTTTCCCTTACCGGTCTTCCCGGTCCTCGTTCTTCCTCCCTTCTTCCTTCCCCTGCCGGGGGTGTCGGTCTCTGTTCAACCCTGTGCGCGCCTTCACCTTGGCCCCGCCCCTCCGCACTCTCCATCTTCCCTTCTCCTCCCGCGGCCGCTTTCCCCGCCGCTCCAGCGGTGATCTCGTGCTATTTAGCGAATTCTCGCGATACTTCGGGCACCATCTTGTGATCGAGCGCCCGTCTCCCTGCCGCTGCCGCCAGCTCCTGGAAGGTGCCTGTGAGATTCTCTCCCATCAGATTCTTTTTCCCTGCTGAGGTCTGAGGCTCATTAGATAGGACTCATTCAGGTTCTGCCCATAGGCCTTGGGATATATATATAGATATATATATTTGCTTTCTACCACTTATCCTCAGTAGGACCCTAGAGTGGCCCAGGCCAGTATATCTGTTTACCATGTCTGAGAGCGCTGTCCCCAGCAATTCTCCCAGGGACCCCTTACTGGAGGATGCCCCCCTAGACCAGGGACCATCATCCATCCTGGGCTTACCTCCTGCCCTGTCCATTCAACATTCTGTCACTGCCGCCATTCAGGCCGCCATGGAATCTATGTCTAGCGCTATTACGAGCTCCATCTCGGAGGCTCTGCTTAGCCACCCCTCTAGACACGTTCAGCGCCCTGCCCTACCACCCATTGAGCCACGTGCCTCCAGAAAACCCATGACTGGTGTGCTGAGTTCCACCAATGAGAGCGCGCATATGTCGCGCAAGCGAGCCTGTGCCCGCCAGGCAGAAAAAGCGAGGCAGTGGAAATGCGCTAGAGCGCAACAAGAGACCGATTCTGAATCGGATATCCACACGGATGAGGAGGCTGAGATACATGACATATCCTCTGAGGAGGCAGACCCTGATTATTTGGAGGAGACCCTCCCGGGCCCTTCCTCCTCCTACCCTACGGGCAAGCCCGGTGGCCACCCCGGGGACAACCCCCAACATCCTGACTCGGCTATATTAGATCCGTCAGGAGAGGCTCTTTTGACCAGGACGTCCTCCACCACCCCAGGTCCGCAGAGTGGTTGCCCTCTGATCATGTGGCTAAATACCTAGAGGCTAGAGTGCGCCGATCCCTTTCTAAGGAGGCTAGGAGCAAACTCAGAGCCGAATGCCCTAGGCCTATTATTCCTAATAAAGTGGGCGACACTCCCGTGGTAGACCCGAAAATGGTCCAGTTCCTAGCTAAGTCTGGCTGGAACCCCGCAAGGGTCTGGAGTCGGCCTTAAAAGCCGTTCAGGATAAGCTTCTCGATATCTTAGGTCCGTTGACCAAGATTTTTGAACTGGCCGAAGCGGCCAGGGCCCATAACTCTCTAGTTGACCCCGAAGAGTTACGTGGCTGGGCTCAGAGAGCGGTGTGTATCACCGGCAATGTCAATACCTCTCTGTCTATAGAGAGAAGAAGGGCTATTTTATTTAAGATCGAGCCTAAACTTTCTAATTTGGCCCTCACTGAGGCAGGAATAGACGCTCAGGGCCTCCTTTTCGGGGACTCCTTTATAAAGGACCTCGGTCGGTATGTGGGTGCCTTCACTGCTCTCGATAAGGCGCAATCCAATATGCGGCGCGTCTTCCACGGACGGGTCTCCGCAAGGGCCGGCAGCTCTAGAGGCCGCCTGTCCGGCCGTGCATCGCTCCAGACTCGAGGAGGTTCGAGTCGAGGCTCCTTCTCCTACCGTTCCTTCCAAGATTCCAGGCAGACTCCGTCCTTCTTCCCCTCCCGTGGCCAATCCTGGCGCTCCAGAGGCCCAAGAGGTTCTTCTACCCGACGCCCTCTCGGTAAGTCCCCTCTGTGTTCTTCGGGTGTCTGGGTAGGGGCAGACTTCGCCTTTTTCCCATGTCTGGCCAGCCATTACCACGGACCCCTGGGTCCTCTCCACGGTACAGGGATTCCGAATAGAACTGGTGTCCTCTCCAGCCCATATCCCTCGACCCCACCGGTCTGTCCTTCCAGTGCACAAGCTACACCTTCTGCACCAAGAACTTCTTACCCTGTACAAAAAGGTGCGATAGAGCGGGCCCCGTCCCTCTCGTTCGGGGTCGTCAGCAACATGTTTCTCGTGACCAAAAAGGCGGGCAGCTTCGCCCAGTCATCAATCTCCGCCCCTTAAATCATTATATGCGCTATCGACACTTCAAAATGGAGGGCATTCACCTTCTCAGGGACATGCTCCTCGTCGACGACTGGCTGGTGAAACTGGACTTGAAGGACGCGTATCTCACCGTCCCGATCGCGGAATCGTCCAGGGACCTTCTGCAGTTCCTCTGGGGCGGGGAGACGTGGAGATTTACCTGTCTCCCTTTCGGCCTGTCCTCAGCTCCTTGGTGCTTCACCAAGCTGATGCGTCCGGTCGTCGCTTTTCTCCGCAGCAGGGGGATTCGCTTGATCATTTATCTGGACGATATCCTCCTCATGGCCCAAGACCGCGAACTCCTTCTAGATCACTTATCGACGACGATGCAGCTTCTGTCCCGTTTGGGTTTTCTCCTGAACCTGGAGAAATCGTGCCTCATCCCGTCCCACTCTATGGAGTTTCTAGGGTTTCTGATCAACTCCTCCACGGAGACCCTCAGCCTTCCTTCGGCCAAGGTCAGGTCGGTCCGCAAGGAGCTCCATAAGACTCTTTCTCTCCCGCAGGTCCCTCTTCGTCAGCTGGCTCGTGTCATAGGCCTCCTCTCGTCCTCCATCCAGGCGGTTTTTCCAGCCCCGTTGCATTATCGGGCCCTCCAACGCCTGAAGATTGCTCACCTCCAAGCTGGAGCCACGTACGAGGATCTGATTACTCTGGACAGGAAACCAGGGACGAAATGCAGTGGTGGATCCACAACCTGGAGGCCTGGAACGGCAAGGCGATTTTCGGACCTTACCCGGACTTCACCATAGAATCGGACGCCAGCCTATCGGGTTGGGGTGCCCATTGCAACGGCGTTACCACGGGGGGCCGTTGGTCGACTGCGGAGACCAGCCTTCACATCAACTCGCTGGAACTCTTAGCTGGATCCTTTGCGATTCGCAGTTTTGCGAAGGGCATGGCCAGTGCTTGCATCAGACTTCGGATGGACAACGTGTCGGCGGTCCGTTATGTCAACGCCATGGGCGGCACGCGTTCGTCGGCCTTGTCTCAGTTGGCCAAGGATTTCTGGGAATTCTGCCTGGACAGAGATATCAGGGTGGTGGCGGAGTATTTACCAGGACTGAACAATACGCACGCGGATTGGTCATCGCGTTTTCTGGTGGATTACAGCGATTGGAGATTAGACGTGGGAGTTTTCTCCTCCATTTCTTCTCACTGGGGCCCCATGTCTATAGACCTCTTCGCCTCTCGTCTGAACTCCCAACTCCCCAGATTCTACAGCTGGAGACCGGATCCGTTAGCGGAGGCAGTGGATGCCTTCCTCCAAGATTGGTCCCTTCATCTGAACTACAGCGTTCCCTCCGTTTTCGATGATCCCACGAGTCCTGGCTCAACTACGTCTTCAGCGAGCCGAGTTGGTCCTTCTGGTCCCATTCTGGACGGCTCAGTCGTGGTTCCCACAGCTAATGGAGTGTCTGATCCTTCCCCCTCTCCTCCTACCACTTTTCCCGGACCTTCTGCTGGATCCGTCAGGCCATCAACATCCGCTCGTCCTAGACGGATCACTTCGTCTTCTGGCGTGCAGGGTCTCGGGAGCTCCTGGAATGTCCCTGGACTTTCGGCGGCAACTAGACGTCTTCTGGAGGACGCGTGGGCTCCTGGAACAAGAAGATCCTACCGAGCTGCCTGGCGCTCCTGGTCTGATTGGTGCCTGGCGAAACACATGGATCCCGTATCAGCCCCTGTAGCGGAGGTCTTACTATTTCTCACTTCACTGTTTGAGGCAGGCAAGGCCTACCGCACTATCAATTTATTCCGGTCAGCTATCTCCGCATCTCATCAGGGTTTTGACGGTCGCCCGGCTGGACAACACCCTCTTGTCTGTCGTCTTCTTCGGGGTCTCGCCTCTCCCGGCCTCCTCGGCCACGTTTTTCGTCTACTTGGGATGTTTCCCTTGTTCTCAATCTTCTTTCGTCCTGGCCTTCTAATGACCAGCTGTCGCTTCGCCAGCTCTCTGCCAAGTTGGTTATGCTTTTTGCCTTATCTCCTGCAAGCGGGTCTCCGATGTCCGTGCCTTGGATCATGACGCTAGGTCTTTCACCCCTGAGGGTGTTCTGTTTAACATTTCCAGGCGCACCAAGACTAATATTAGATCTGTATTCTATCCTAGCTTCCCGGACGTTCCCGCTCTCTGCCCGGTCCAGTGCCTCCGCGAGTATGAGTCTCGCACTGCTGCTCACAGGTCTCAGTCCTCTCCAGAGTTATTCCTCTCCTATTGTCGCCCTTTGCACCTGTTTCTTGCGCCACCTTGGCCAGGTGGGTCAAGTGGGTTATGTCCTTGGCTGGAGTGGACACTGCTGTGTTCACTGCCCATTCTACCAGAGGCGCCTCCTCCACTTCTCTGGCGGTTTCAGGTGCCCGTTTGGAAGACATTCTGCGCCTTGCGGACTGGTCTCGTGCGTCCACTTTCCGGGAGTTCTATTTCCGGCCTGTTCCTCATATTTTCTCTTCCGTAATACAACAGCTTTAAACTTGCAATAGGAGCCTCCGTGTCGTGTAATAAAATTGCATGATTTTCCTAACTTGTGACGTAAAGTCATGATTTTATTAAGGACACGGAGGCAGTATTGCCCTCCCTGGTCCCCTCCCTTTTGTGTGGAGTTTTGTGTATCTCCTTTTTCCAGGTACTTTGGGATGGCGTGACTTATTTTTGCCTGTTATCTGCTATGCTGTACAATCTTATGTACTTGTTTGTTTATTACTACTTGATATGTGCCTTTTTTTCTAGCTTCAGATGGGATTGTTATTTTCCCTGTATTACCTTTATTTATTTCTATTCCATAGGTTGATTGCTTACGTTCCTTGAGGCATAGAGTCTGCGGTTGATCCTCTGTTCCCGTGTCTTCAATGGAGTCGTCCCGTTTGGATGAGCCTGGTTGAGATCGCTCGCAGTCCGGTTCTGTTTTTCCTGTTACTTGTTCGGTTTCGGAGTTCGTCATCAAAGAAAGAGGAGGAGTTACTACTGTTCAGGACATTTATACTGGGTTAGGGGAGGGCTTGTTACCATGGTTACCCTGTGTGGTAAGACTTTTTTCTCTTTGCTGCTAAGTTTTCAGTAAAGAAAGAGAATGCAATACTCGTCTCCGTGTCCTTAATAAAATCATGACTTTACGTCACAAGTTAGGAAAATCATGCAATTATCAGTGTTTGACGCAGCTATAGCTTTTTATATGTATATATATAAATCTATAGTAGGTACTGACCACTGCTCTGTCCCTGCAGTGGTATGAAGACCTTAGGTATGTGCTAAGCCAGCTGGGTGTGCGTTCCCACTGGTTATATGTACTGTAGTAACACCTCATTTGTATTCTACATTCATGGCAAGCTGCGTCCCGAAAAATGAAACAAAAAAACACACCCAAACACTGTGCCTCCAGACATGTTTCGCCGGCAAACCAGCGTCTTCAGGGGATCGGGCCGATCCCTAAAGAGCGCCGTTTACTGGCGAAACATGTCGAAGGCTACAGTGTTTGGGTGTGTGTTTTAGTTTCAGTGCAGAGTATATATGAAAGTTGTGTTTTACCAAGTTTGGGCCAAACTAAATAGTTGTGTTTTAGAGAAAGTGTTTCTTTGATTTTAAATATGATATTTTATATTCACAGACACAGAAATCTCCAACATGAATAAAGATTTCCAGATTCAGGGATTGATGTTATTTTGGATCAGGATTGCAGTGTGTACATGTCATGATGAGGGGTAAGGAAAGTGCAAAACTGACTCAGCCCACACCTCTGTGCCTGCCTACTTGCACTTACCCGTCCTAGGTAACGGAGCGCAACTTGGCGGCGGTCCCTGACCTGAGTAAGTGCGGGAGAGACACACAAGACAGACAAACACAAAGCAGTCCGACTAGCAGGGTCAAAACCAGGAGGTCACAGCGGTACCAGGGAACAGGCGAAACCAGAATCAATACGCGCCAGGGGTCAAAACCAGGAGATGCAAAACAGACCAAGGAAGCAGACGAGGACAAGTCAGAAAACACTAGCCAGGAGTCAAAACCAGGAGATACAACCAGAATCCAGAAACAGACGAGCACAGAGCACACACGAGCCGAGATACAATACCTAACCAGGGGATATCACTGAGGACACACAAGGTATAGGACCATATTCACAGGCAACCTGTGGCCAGCAGGCTGCCTGTTTCAAATAGGCCCAGCTGGTGAGTCACATGACATGGCCAGTGTCACGTGACTCACAGCAGCCCAACTCAGCTGAGCACCGATCATCATTATCGGCGCTCTGCTGCTGCCTGCTGCCATGGAGACGAGGGCGCAGGCTATGTCCTTGCCCCACTCCTTGCGCAGGGTGCCGGCGGTGCAGAGGAGGAAGAGCGCGACGCCGGCGCCCTGTAACAGTCCCCCTTCTACGAGGGGCCACCGGACCCAAAGTCACTGGCAATAGTTTCTCTGGATGAGCAAGATTAAATTTTTTTAATCATCCTAGTAGCATGTAACCTATTCCTCGGCACCCAGGATCTCTCCTCCGGACCATAACCCTTTCAATATACAAGGTACTGGAATGAGTTTCGAACTTTCCTGACATCAATGATTTTAAATATGATAAACTCATCCTGACCATCTACCTGAACCGGGGAAAGAGGGCTATCTGCGAAGGAACTATGGGAGAGACATATTTCTTATCATATCAAGAATCTCATATGGTCCCACAAATCGCGGCACAAATTTCTGAGAAGACACCTTTAAAGATAAATTTTTGGTAGACAACCACACCTTTTCCCCAACCTTAAAGTCCACCCCTTTGGAACGCTTCCTATTAGCATTGGTTTTTTGAACCTCTTGAGCTTTTTTCAGGTTCTGCTAAACCCAAACTGTGCACAGTTCTGAAGTTACCCTATCGGCCTCAGGGTTCGGTGAGGAAACGGACGAACAAGCATTGAATCGAGGATGGAAACCAAAGTTACAGAAAAACTGAGAAACTCCAGTGGAACAGTTCACACGGTTATTGATAGCGAACTCCGCCAAAGGAAGATATTTCACCCACAATTGCTGATTATCAGAGGCATAAAATCTTAAAAATTGTTCAACAGCCTGATACAGCCCTTCAGTTTGCCCATGAATCTCGGGATGAAAAGCTGACGAAAAGGACAAAGATATCCCACATCTCTGACAAAAGAATTTCCAAAATTTAGAAACAAACTAGACCCCTCTGTCAGATACAATGTTCTCTGGAACTTCATGCAACCGAACCACATGGTCAATAAAGACAGAAGCCAGAGTTTTAGCATTAGGGAGCTTAGTCAATGGAACAAAGTGTACCATCTTACTAAACCTATCGACCACTACCCAGACCACTGACTTACCCTCCGAGGGTAGCAAGTCAGTAATGAAATTCATAGAAATATGGGACCAGGGTTTACTAGGAATGTGTAGTGGTCGTAACTCACCAGCAGAACGTGTTCTGGGAGTTTTAGATCTGGCACATACTTCGCAAGCAGACACATATGCACGAATATCCCAGGATAATGTAGGCCACCAATAGACCCTGGACCCAAGTTCCTTGGTAGCCTCCCTACCGGGATGACCACAAAAAACAGAATCATGGCACTCACTCAACAGCCTGAAACGGAAATGCCCAGGAACAAATAACTTATCTGTGGGTGTCTGTGCTGGAGCTAGATACTGTGCTACCTCAATGTCAGAGGCAAGATCCGAGGATAATGATGCCACAATGATGTTAGCTGGTAAGATGGGTTCAGGAGGAGTCTCAGGGGGTTGAAATGCACAAAAGCTTCTAACCAAGGCATCAGCCTTCACATTCTTAATTCCTGGCCTGAAAGTAATAGAGAAGTTAAAACGTGTAAAGAATAACGCCCATCTCATTTGGCGCGGACTCAAGAAATAACAAATTTTTATTGTCAGTAAGAACAGTAATGAAATGTTTGGCCCTCTCCAAAAAATGTCTCCACTCTTCAAATGCCCACTTAATGGCTAGCAATTTGCGATTGCCAATATTGTAATTTCTCTCCGTAGGAGAGAATATTCGTGAAAAGAACGCACAAGGTCGTAGGTAGTGAGATTAGAAGGTCCCTGAGAAAGAACTGCCCCACCCCATCCTCAGAAGCATCGACCTCAACAATAAAAGGTTTCTCCTGATCCGGCTGAATCAAGACTGGGGCGTTCCCAAACACTTCTTAAGATTCTCGAAGGCTTTAATGGCCTCCAAAGGCCAGTTAACAAGATCCGGCCCCTTCTTGGTTAAATTGTTCAAGGGTTTAGCAATTGCCGAAAAATTCTTAATAAACTTGCGATAGTAACTTAGTAGAACCGTCCTTTATGACAACAAAGCACCTGTAATGCTTTACAGTTAGGAATAGCCTCACCCATGTCACTGAATATCCTGTACACTTCCCGGATCCAGTAATTTGATTCAGTATGTAGTGAAGATATACCCTAGATACAAAATTAGAATCTTGCACCTCAAAAATAGCATATAGCACTTATATAGGTCAGAATATATAAGAATATGAATTTCAGTCTGAAATAACACTTACTTCACCGTCAAGCAGTCAATGATTATGATGCATCAGCATAAGCTTCAAGTAGTCTCCGAATCCAGATGTGACCGAATCTTCAACTAGCCAATACATCCTCATCTAGAAAATCATCATTTGTGAACATTTTGACCAAGAAACTGCAGGGCATATACTAAGGTCTCGTTACAAGGCATGACTAAGTACTCAACATGTCCCTCAGAGGTGTCTGGGAAGCAGTTTTCACTCATCCACCATCCTTTAATTCAGAATTAAACTATACTCCGTCTCAGGATCAAGTTTGGCTCTTGAACCAAGAATGCGCCTCAGAACCTGGTTGAATAGATCAGAAATCAATAGGTATGGAATATTGATTTTTAGTGGTGGTTTTATTCAATTCCCGATAGTCTATGCAGGGCCTTTAGCCTCCGTCCTTTTACTTGACAAAAAAGAACCCCGCCCCTATAGGAGACACAGAAGGCCTAATGTGTCCTAATGAGACTTTTCTTAATGTACTCTCTCATACTCATAGATTTGCGCTCAGGACCAGATAAGTTATATATTCGACCCTTAGGGAACCTGGAACCTGCCACTAGGTCAATAGCCCAGACATATGACCTATGGGGTGGCAAGAATACATTGGCATATTCATGGAGATATGGGGGTAATGTTTTAGATTCAGTAGTGATACTTGCCTGAACCATAGATAAACAAGAGTTACATTGAGGACCCCATTTTTATACTTCCCTATGGTCCAATTAATAACAGGGTTATGCAATTGAAGCCAAGGCATACCTAAAACCACCTCAACGGGCAAATTTTCCAAAACAAAAAAAAATTTTTCAGTATGACACCCCCCGCGGTTAAAGTTATTTTGGGTGTACAAGGCTTAACAGTGCCTCCTAATAACGGGTAGAATCAATGGCAACAATGTAAACCGGACTGGAAAAGGTTAAAATAGGAATTCCCACTTGCAGCGCAAATTTTAGATCAATAAAGTTAGAGGCAAACCCGGAATCGATAAAGGCATTACCTAAACCCCTGTTTAATCCTATAGAAATAGTAACAGGTACCAGTAATTTTTTCCTTACCACCCCGGGGAGTACCTTGTCGTTAGATCTTTCTGGTTTGGGTGACTTTCCGGAAGAAGGAACCTTAGGACACTGTCGAATCCAATGATCGGAGTCGCCACAGTAAAAACATGGGAAAGTGCAAAACTGACACACCACTTTCCCTGCCTACTTGCACTTACCCGTCCTAGGTAATGGAGTGCAACTTGGCGGCGGTCCCTGACCTGAGTAAGTGCGGGAGAGACACACAAGACAGACAAACAAAAATCAGTCCGACTAGCAGGGTCAAAACCAAGACGTCACAGCGGTACCAGGCGAAACCAGAATCAATACGCGCCAGGGGTCAAAGCCAGGAGATGCAAAACAGACCAAGGAAGCAGACGAGGACAGGTCAGAAAATACTAGCCAGGAGTCAAAACCAGGAGATACAACCAGAATCCAGGAACAGGCGAGCACAGAGCACACACGAGCCGAGATACAATACCTAACCAGGGGATATCACGGAGGACACACAAGGTATAGAACAATATTCACAGGCAACCTGTGGCCAGCAGGCTGCCTGTTTAAATAGGCCTAGCTGGTGAGTCACATGACGTGGCCAGCGTCACTTGACTCACAGCAGCCCAACTCAGCTGAGCACCGATCATCATTATCGGCGCTCTGCTCGCCTGCTGCCATGGAGACAAGGACGCAGGCTATGTCCTTGCCCCTCTCCTTGCACAGGGTGCTGGCGGTGCAGAGGAGGAAGAGCAGGACGCAGGCGCCCTGTAACAGTACAGCTCTCTCTTGGATCTTCATGTTCTGGAGATTATCTCCTCCTCTACATTTTTCTATGGACTTCTGATACTATTCAATACTTATATTTCTATATGATTTGGGGAGCATGCTACCTTTGTAAGTGCAGAATTTGGTACCATATGCAGAGCTGGTGAACCACAGGTTAAAGGGGTTCTCCAGGAATAAAAAAAATCTAAATACTTAAATATTATTTCATAATAAATATATTCACAAATATATTTCATTACTTAGAATGGCTTGTTTTGTCTAGGGAGCAGTCATCAGGAGAAACGAAATGGCCGCCGTCCTATCAGTACACACAAAACCTGTCCTAATCACAAGTAGGACAAGTTACTTCACCACAATGAGCCATAGTGCTGCCTCATCCTCCCCTCTGTTCTGCTTGTCAGAAATCATGATCCTGAATACAGGTGAATCTCTGTGGGAATGGAGATGATGAGGAGACAGAAGTGCAGCAGCACTTGTTTACAGTCTCCATTACCACAGCCCCACATTACCACAGTCTGTCCTCTCTGTACTTCATGTCTGCTCATAAACTAATATCCCCAGAAATTCAGCTAAAGTTCTTATCAGCTGTATCCAGGATCATAATCCCTGAGAAGTAGGAGAGGAGGAGGATGAGGCAGGTCTTTATCTCAGTGTTGTGAAGTAACTTGTCCTCATGTGTGATCAGGACAGGTTTTGTTTGAACTAATGGGACAGCAGCCATTTTGTTTCCCCTGATGATTGCGCCCCATACAAAACGAACCATTATAAATAATGAAATGTATATGGGAATATATTTATAATAAAGTAATATTTAAGTATTTTCATTTTCTTAATTCCCGGAGAACCCTTTTAACTGATACTGGCCATGTTATGCTCAGTTTACACTTCAGTTATTTGGTCAGTTATTTACATTAGTAATTGTGAGCCAAAACCAGGTGTGGATAAGGAACGCTTTACGCTTTACTACTGGTTTTGGCTTACAATATCGGTGTGAACTCAGCCTTCTGTACATGCTTTCCACCAGATCCAGACTTTCTGTAACTCATATCATATACACTTTATGGAATTTAACATCAGAAATGTTGTATTAGAGATTTTTTTTGGTGAATAAAACAAACGCTTCCTTTATTTAAAGTCCAGAGTGCTGTCGTTTTTTCTTCTGATTTTAAATATTCTATTATCACATCCCAGCTGTATCTATCAGCTGAAGTGATCAAAAGGTTGCATGTACCTCAAAATCATACCAATACAAACTATAGCTTAAACCACAAAATACAAGCCTTATCACAGCTGTGTAGACAAAAACATAAAAACGTAATGGTGGTCCTAATATGGTGATGCAAAGACAATTTTTTAAAGTAGTAAAACAGTAAAAAGTACATAAATTTGGTATTGCCATAATTGTACCAACCCACAGGATAAGCTTGTCATGTCACTTTTAGAGTATAATAAACCCATAAAAACAAAATCGGAAGAAATACTGCAGAAATGCAATTTTTTTTAATTTACCCGCCATTTTTTAGGACAACA
This sequence comes from Bufotes viridis, assembly GCA_033119425.1. Taxonomy (NCBI): domain Eukaryota; kingdom Metazoa; phylum Chordata; class Amphibia; order Anura; family Bufonidae; genus Bufotes; species Bufotes viridis. The sequence goes on along the minus strand of CM065591.1, from coordinate 455,466,385 downwards.
CATAGTGAATTAAATGTTAAAATGAAAAAAATAAAGAAATACATCTTGTCCCGCACAAAAAAAAAAGACCTGGAAGAGAATGATATTAAGAATTTCTGTTTTGGTACAGTTGACCTTAAAATTACTTTACTACTTTACTACAAATTTATTAATGATGATGGGGGAAGAATACATATGGGTTTGGGTAGGTCATCCACATGTAGTACACATTTGTGATAGTGACCCCATGCTTTAAGGCCCTAAATATCTGACTTATTTTGGGGGCAACTGTCAGATGTTCCCTGATAAAAACATGAGGGAAATGAGGCCTCCTCTGGCGGGTTACACTTTTGATCTGTACGTAGACTGCCATTTCTCAGGGTGGCCTCCAAGAACACCCAACGCAGCCTATCGAATGCCTTCTCAACATCAACTTAAAGTAAGCCATGATGGTGCCTCGTGGTTTTATCACTAAGGTCAAAATTTTACTAGCATTGTCTTGAGCTTCCCTGCCTTTAACGAAGCCAAACTGATCTCTCTGTATGAATTGCAGGAGTATTGTTTGCCGACATTTAGCAATCATTTTGGAATATACCTTTATGTCACATTTGACAAGGGAGAAGGTAGCTCCACAAACAGAAGAATATTTTGTAGGCATCACTAGCGCTGTAATGCATGCATCCAAAACCTGACAAAGAAATGGATTGTTAAATCTAAAAGGGGGATGTCCAGGACTTCACAATTGATGACCTATCCCGAAGTGGCTGGCCAGGCCCATAGCTGCTTTTGGCTCCTGACTACAGTACCGCCAGTACTGCATACCTCCCTACTTTTGAAAATCGCAAAGAGGGACAATATGTGTCAGCACGCATCACTACATGTTTTTTTCATTCTAGACCATGCCTCTAACTCCGTCCAAGGCAAAATTACTGACCCCGTTACAACTGCAGCACCTGGGATCACCTGGGACTGAGAAAATTATTTTCTTGAGCCTCAAGATCTATTTATATATTAGCAAACAAATCATCAGATTATAGATATTTTAAGGTCCAAATTGCACAAATAATGACAATATGGTCTAAAATGCAGATAGAAACCATACAGACACTTTAGTAAGGCGCAATTTAGTAAATTTATTAATGCACATTTATGCATTAAGGCTTCGTATACATCACCGCTCAGCCTTTACATTCTCCTGCTCCGTTTAGGAGCAGGAGAACGGAAAGGACGGAAAAGCCACATAACTGACACCAAACTGAGCCCTTAGGACTTTTGTCTCCGCTTAAAAATCATCTTCTGAGCGGACACATAACAGACCCTATTATGGTCTATGGGGTCCTTAGGCTCCATTCAGCTCAGTTTGGTGTCAGTTATGAGCCTTCTCCCTCCTTTCCATTCTCCTGATCCTAAACGGAGCAGGAGAACGGAAAGGCTGAGCGGTGATGTGAACGAAGCCTAATTCCCCAGGTCAAAAAGAGGGACAGTTAATGATTAAAGAGGGACAGAGGTGAAAAAGAAGGACTGTCCCTCCAGAAGAGGGGCACTTGGGAGGCATGGTACTGCACTGCTGCCGGTTCTGCCAGACCCAGTAAATAAGTCAGACCCGAGAACATACACCCAAATGTATTCAGACTCCAGATCAGTCCTGTAAATTAGATCAGACCTCAGATCACACAAACAAATGTATATTTCTCTAATAATTTAAACTCTCCACTTCCAGGTTTTCTCTACTTTAGAAGGACAGGCAAGATCCAAAGGCTGACACATTAGGAGGGATCAGCTGCATTATAGGAGAGAAGGAGATCCCATTCATCAGACCAAGCTTCAATGCAGCTGGTCTGCTGCTCCCTAGTGGCTGTACGAATTATATGGCTTCGTGGATACTCTCTCCTATGCTTGCTAATCAATGTTGCTGTGACTGGAGTACAAAGGAAGTTTTAAACCCATAACATCTTCCTGCCCCTTGTGCTTCACAGTTTTACACTAAGGCCCCTTTCAGACGAGCGAGTTTTCCGTGCAGGTGCATTGCGTGATGCGAACACATTGTGCCCGCACTGAATCCGGACACATTCATTTTAATGGGTCTGTGTACATGAGCGTTGTTTTTCACACATCACTTGTGCGTTGCGTGAAAATCGCAGCATGTTCTATATTCTTTGTTTTTCATGCAACACTGGCCCCATAGAAGTGAATGGGGCTAAGAGATGTTGTTTGTAAACCTTCAGTTTTTTATCACACGCATCAATGCGCATTGCAACTGCGTGAAAAAAACTGAACAACTGAATGCAATCGCAGGCAAATCTGACTGAACTTGCTTGCAAAATTGCGCATGTTGCACTGAACGCATCCGGAACACATCCAGACCTAATCCGTAATGCTCGTCTGCAAGGGGCCTAGGGGCTCATACAGACAGCCGTGAGTGTTTTGCAGTCCCCAAGTGTTTTGCAGTCCCCAAATTGCGGCTCATCAATGGCTCCATAACAGTCATATGGTCTTCCCCCATAGTAAGTACGCTTCAGGGACCAGGAGCTGGGAGGTGCAAGTTGTCTACCCTACTCCAGACTACCCCTCTCCACTGCAATCTTGAGCTGCTCTCTGGAACTATCTATGCCCTAAGGAAGCATACAATTATGGCCAGTACCTTACACCTCCACTTGCTAGCTGACTAAAATGCAGGAGAATTGCTGGATCTGTTTCTCTCTTCCTGCATCTACTGATACAAGGTCTGCAGGGAACTTTTAAGTATCATATTATAGGCATATGCTCTCATTGTTACTAACCATCACTTGAGGACCTCTATAATTCAACCTCTGCACCCAACAGCAATAACACAGTTGGCCACTAGATGAAGCATTTACAATATAGACATTTACAGTGTAACATAACATACAGTGTAGCACACAGTGTTGCATACATATTCAGTGCATTTCACCATGTTCTTAGGGCAGCTCTTTTGCAATGTCCATTGCATCCCCAAAGTAATATGACTCCTGCCACCATTATGCAGCTATGTCTAGGGCCTTTTCACCTATGTTAGTGCAATACCCTCGTTGTCAAATGTAACTGCTAGTGTTCCACAGAGGTACCAAGCCTTCACTAACACGTTACCTTGCTGATATCTCACAACAGTTTAAAGGCATAGTACACATGGCATATCAAACATGGATGCAAGTTACAAGGCACTCTTAAAAGAGCCATGCCAAATTTCCAAGTTATCTCGTATCCATAGTATATGAGATAACTAAATGATCGGGTTGAACCCACACCATTTCTACACTTTCCCATGTCACACTCGTGTGTGGGAGGAAAACACCACACCGAGCATAGGAGGGAAAGGGGATACAGGAATAAAGCCTGGAAACTAGGGAAGGAAGATGGACACTTCCTAGAAAACCCTAACTACAGTCCTGACATATTACCAGTATAAACAGGCCCCAAAGGTAGGAAAGTTCATACACCGTATACTTAGAATCCTATCTCACCCTATAGGACCCTAAAACTAATGTCAGGACTGTGTCAACCTGTTCCTCCAAAGGGAAGGATGAACAGGTGTCTCCCTCAGGCCTAATGAGAAACAACAGGGAAAGGCAACAAACAAATACCAAAACAAAATGCAAAAGGGAACAGAAGCACTTATCTTCAATGAAGCTTTGGTAGCAACAGGAACTCAGCCAAGAACCAAACACAAGCTAACCACAAGCTAAGTCCAACAGAAGCTATAAACCGCACGGCATAGTGGGAGAAACAACAATAAATAGGGAAGGTTAAATGACCACAATAGCAACACCTGGGGATAGAAGTTGTGGCAAGCACCAGAAACAACACAAAGGTAATTTGATCCAAAAGAAAAAGATGTTAGATCAAACCACGTGTTGCCAGTCTCACAGATCTCCTGCCACCTGTCACGGGAATGTCCGTATGTCTCGGTATGTCCGTGACACCACATCACTGTACTTGGCTATATCCATCATTCCCATACAGAATGAATAGAGTGGCAGTCTGCATGTGGCAGTCTGAATGTGTGGCCTGCCACTCCATGCTCTATCAGGACTGGAGAACAGTGCTTTGGGATTGGTGGGGGTCCCAGCAGTCAGATTCTAACTGATCCATTAGTTATAACAAATTCTGTGAATAGGGAATAACTTAAAAACTTGGCACAACCCCTTTAAAGAGGCTCTGTCACCCAGATGAACCCTACCCTACCAGGCATATAGTCTGGCAGGGTTGATGACACTGACAAAAACGATGCCTTTCTTTCTTCTGTAGTTGTTTCGGTGGAGGAGAAAAATCAACTTTTATAAATACACAAATGAAGTATTCGAGCACTCAGAGGCGTGCTTATGCCATCCGAGCACTGCTTCCGCGACGCCCTCATTGCTTTATAATGACTCCCCTCTCCTGTTGATCACGCCCCCATGCTTTTAGATTTACAGAGCTGAGATCCCTCGCCTGCACACTCGTGTCCAGAACGGCACTCGCACAACATCTTTGCATTCATTCCTGGCTTGTGAAGAGGTCTAGTGCGCATGTGCCGCCACTTGTTCAATGACATGACGGTGCTTGCGCACTAGACATCTTCACAAGTCGGGAATGAAAGCAAAGATGTTGTGTGCAAGTGCTGTTCTAAACTTGAGTGAGCAGGTGCAGGATCTCAGTGCTAGACCAGAGGGTCTAGTACTGTCTATCTAAAGGCATGGGGGCCTGATCAACTGGAGAAAGGAGTTATTATAAAGCTACGACAGGCATGTCCAAACTCCGGCCCTCCAGATGTTGCAAAACTACAACTCCCATCATTCCTGGACAACCTACAGCTATCAACCTACAGAAAAGCATGATGGGAGTTGTAGTTTTGCAACACCTGGAGGGCCAGAGTTTGGACATGCCTGAGCTACGAGGAAATCGCTGAAGCAGTGCTCGGACGGCATAAGCACACCCCCGAGTGACTTTACTTTTTATTAGAATGTTTTTTAGAGATTTTTTTTCATTTTTTTAGGTTTAATTTGGAGGAAAATCACTAATTATTATGAAAAAAGTTTTTTTTTTTATTATAGCTTTTTATTTCTTAAATATTGAAACCAACACAAGCAGCGTTTTGCTGTCCGTCTCCAAAGCGGAATGGAGACTGAACTGATGTAAACTGATGCATTCTGAGCGGATCCTTATCCATTCAGAATGCATTAGAATGCAAACTAATCCGTTTTGGACCGCTTGTGAGAGCCCTGAACGGATCTCACAAACGGAAAGCCAAAACGCGAGTGTGAAAGTAGTCTTAACTGAAAGAATATATTTTCTCTTTGTAAGAGGGGCCAGGGCTATGTCCAACAGACACTTCTCCTACACTGGACCTATAATATATGCGCATGTTTTATTCCTATTATTTTTATTATCCAAATACTGTAGCATAATAGCATATTGTATTGTGTTTTTATGTGTCCCCATACTTGGATAGATATCATTTAAAGAGTATTTTCAAAGTTTCTTCTTTTCTTTATTTTAAATGCATTAGATTACACCACTTAAAGCATCCTTCCGACAGTGAACATAGCCTCTGTATTTGGTTCTTTTAGAAATGTCTTGTACAGCATACTTTTAGAGACACATTATAGCAGTATAGTCTTGGCAAGAACAATCCAATAAAACATTGTAACACCCAATCCAAATTTAAACAAACCTGTTACATTATGCAAATGTAGACCTACATAAAAATGTAATAGGAGAAGTGTCTGTGAAAACTCTTAATACTGTTAAAACATTTTGCAGGCACGAGACATCAAATGAAATAGCTAAAATTCTGTACTGGTGCGAAAACTAAATTAAAGAGCTTCTCTACTTATGGAAATAAGGCATAAAATAAACTTTAACAATAGTTTTACCTTCCACCACCTGTTTTATTTCATTTTGCCTATGAGAATTCTAAATCCCTCTGTAGACATTTATCGGCACATTTATTAAGACCGGCATTTTAGATGCCACTCCTAATAACCCCTGTGCTGGCGGTGGATCGCTGAAGTTATGGAGAGGCGCCAGCCTCTCCATAACTTTGGCGGATCCACCGCCAATTCTAAATGTCAGACAACTTCCTTGCTGTCTTACATTTAGACCATTTTCCACGATTAAACCACGCTGCCTTTTTTAGACCTGGCGTGAGCGTGCCACAGAATTCACGCCAGATATACACCACAAAAGTGGCATATATCTTGTCACAAATGATCCCCATAGTATCTACCAGCCAACTATTTTCTATGGATGGTGAAAGGGAAACAGATTGGACAAGTTTGGTTTTCTCCATCGATCACTTTGTGTGTCAGGAAAAGCAACAGCAAAAAGATCTCACAATTTCTCACTCCTTACATCTCTATAGATATTAAAGGGGTTGTCTTACTTCAGCAAGTGGCATTTATCATGTAGAGAAAGTTACTACAAGGCACTTACTAATGTATTGTGATTGTCCATATTGCTTCCTTTGCTGGCTGAATTCACTTTTCCATCACATTATACACTTCTCCATTCCATGGTTATGACCACCCTGCAATTCAGCAATGGTGGCTATGCTTGCACACTATAAGAAAAAACACCAGCCTATATGCGCTCCCACGGTCCCAGCCACCAAAGAGGCCAGTGCTTTTTCCTATAGTGTCCAAGCATGACCACCACTGCTGGATTGCAGGGTGGTCATAACCATGGAAATGAGAAGAGTATAATATCTTGAAAAAAAGAATCAAATCAAGCCAGCAAAGGAAGCAATATGGACAAGCACAATACATTAGTGGCTATTAAGTGGCTTAGCTTTCTTTCCATAAATGTCACTTGCTGAAGTGAGACCACCCCTTTAACTCCTACACAAAAACAACCCTTCAGCTGATGCCCATGCATCTAAACTAATGCATACATATAGGTGGTTCTCATTAACCCTTTCCCACTCAGTGCGGTAACAGTACATTGCTCTAGTAGGCAGTAAACACTCAGGACATACTATTACAACACTGTGATGCCACGGGCTCAGGAGCTGTGGCCGGGCCACCAATTGCCAGCGCTCCTTGGGGATCCTCTGCAGGCCCTCGCTCTCTTTTTTGATTGACAGGGCCAGGTTCCTGCATAGTCATCTCACCTGGCCCTGTCAGTCAAGAAGGAAACACAACAATAGCAGATCTCAGGGAGACCAGCTACAAAAAAACACTGCGGAGCCTCACCTAAGAGTCTCAACACAGCAATCCGAAGTGCAAAGCTCCCTGGGAAACAGGAATATGCAAAATAAATGTGGAGCCCCAGTTATGGGTCTACAACACTTTTTTTTTGTTTTTTTTTGTAGCTGGTCTCCCTGAGATCAGCTATTGTTGTGTTTGAGTAGTCTCCGAGGCATTGCTCCCGGTTAGCCAGAATCCTACTCAGCACTGATGAGGGGCAACACCCCGAAACAGCTGTCTGTGGATGGATAACTGGCTTAGGTTTTCCCGTCACATCCTTAAAGCTTGTAAAAAGCAGGATCTTGACATAGGGGCCACTTAATATGGTGGATTTGGTGATCTCTGTAATGGAGACACCCTTTGCTTGTTTTTCCTTCCTTTGAGGGATATCTGGCTTTCATTGTGTTGTAGACCCATAACTGGGGCTCCACATTTATTTTGCACAGTCAAGAAGGAAAGGGAGGGGCTGGCATATGGATTAAAAGTACTATTTCTCCAGAATTAATAAGTGAAAAGTATCATTACATGCTAGCCCTACAAGACATTGTCCCTGGTTTACCCTTGAATTTCCTGGTGGCAGACCTACTTTATAGTGTCAAAAACGTTTGATATGTCATAGAGAGGATCAGAGCGCTGAGACCCCCACGATCCCTAGAATGAGAACCGAAAAGTGCATACATTGCATGCTCTCTCTCTTTGCTGCATGAGATGGACTCAATAGAGGTCTATGGGCCCGTATTGATTCCATCCTTAGCACCATTCCTATCTTCTGTTCTGGGCTGTGGTCTCATGACCATGTCCATGCAGCTCTTTCTTATTTCCTGTGATGTTATGTTCATGGGCGTGTCAAAGCAGTAACAGGGGCAGCAATACAGGAGTGTCCATGTAACTAGCTGGGTGGGAGGAACTATAAAATATTTGGGTGTTGCTAGTGGCCGCACCGGAGCTGTGGCAGAGAAAGGTGAAGTGCATCATGGGTTTGGTTGGATACAGCAACAGGAAGTGCCACATACAGGATGGAAACAAACCAGAGGGATCTGTTTACACAGTGAAAACGGGTCAAGAGTGTCCAAATTGGAAAAAAAAAGCATGGGGAGATGTACATGAGGTAAACATCTACATGGGGATATCTGTTTAAAGCCTTTGTAATCCAGGAAAACTCCTTTAAGGTTCCTCTATGTGATTAAACAAAATGGTTTAAACCTGAAATGTTTGTACAAGCCCCATTTTTAACAAAATGTTCGACTTTTTTTCTCTTTTCTAACATGCAAGGGGCAGGGCCTACGTGGCCTGACACATTTATTATTACATGCACCAGTTCTTTTGAACAAGTAATATCTGTGAATTGTGCCACCTCCTAGCTGCTGTAGATTTCAGATTCCACCGCACACTGGATCAAGACTGCCATAAGATATGTCAAATTTGATAAATTTCCCCTATGTGGGTAAAACTAATAAAATAAACCCTATTTTTTTCTTTTTTTTACACCCCAGCCTGGAATACCTGTGAAGAAATCCATACCCACCAGTCCAGCTCCCATAAGTTCCCTTCTAGTTTCCTGCCTCACTTCATTGGTTTTCCAGTTCTTCATGAGTGCCGCTACAGCCATTGGCCAGCCTCAGCAGTGATGTACCCCTAATAGCACATTATTGCTGGGTCAAATACCACTTAGGCAAGAACAGTGAAGGTAGACATGGAGTCAGGGAGCATAGGTGAGTATGCATTGCTCCACAGGTATTTTAGGCTGGTGAGCACATTTAAAAAAAAGTATAGGTGGACAGCCACTTTAAGGCCCAAAACACCTTCAGTAGTAAAGGTGTTTTCTGGGAGTACAATATTGATGACCAATCCTCAGGATAGGTTTATTAATATCTGATTGGTTGGGGGCTGACACCCACACCCCCACAATCAGCTGTTTACAAAGGCTAAGGTACTCCAGTGCATGCTGCACCTTCCTCACAGCACACCAAGCACCGAACATTGTATAGTGGCTGTGCTTGGTATTGCATCTCATCCCCATTCACTTTAATGGGACTCATTTGCTCATAGGTCATGTCATTGATGAATGTGACGTCACTGATGTAGGATAATGCTGCAGAGCTTACCGGAACTCTGCAGCCTCTTCATACAGCTGATTGGCGGAGGTACCAGGAGTCAGACCCCCATGAATTAGATATTGGTGACTTAACCTCACCCATATTATACTCCCAGAAAACCCCTTTAAGACTTGGGCTACACAGTGAGTTTGGCTGTGACAAGCATCATACCACCAAAAATCACTGTGTAGCATGTAGCTATAGAGAGATCGTCTAATAGTGATCGCCTTGACGTTTGGCAGACGGGCCCAGATAATTTTGTACAAAATGTATTTGCCAAGTATCTCTAATTTATAAGCGTAGCATAAGCACCAAATGTTTTCTATAATTATGTCATTGTTGTACTTTATTTAGTCTGCAGAGTGCTGTGTTGCATTGTCCTTTTTTTTCTTTGTGTTTCTAGCCATGGCAGCATGCACCTGCGCATTGGGATGCGCTGACTGACCCCCCTTTTTTTGCAGTTGTGTAGCATGTAGCCTCACAATTGAATGGGGGTGCAGCACAACTTGCAAGTTGCTGTGACTGCAAAACCACAAAAATCCAACACTGCTTATCGTGGCCAAGGTTGCCATAGATTCCCAGCCTAAGGGGTTAAACAAGCAAAAAAGAAAAAAAGAAATCCATAGAGATCTACTTTCTGTAATAGAATTGCTAAATCTCTACCAAAAACCTTGCATTATATGAATCTTGAAAAGAGAGATTAAAGTGCATGCTTTCCCTGTGGAATGTATTTAGAAAAATTGAGTTCCCCTTTGAATTTCTGGATGACCCTACAATAATGCCTAAATAGATCAATTATTGGAAAAGCTTAAAAAAACCATCCACAATGTTTTCAGTAAACTTGTATAGTTGCCAAACTTTCTCCCTCATCATGTTTGGATCCAGGATATTAACTGTGCATTTGATAAACATTATATACTTTCATTGTTTTTGCCTCATTTGATGCTGTAGCTGATAATGCATGCCAACGTTAAGGAACATTTTTAATTATTTTTCTGCTATGATCCTCTCTTTTGTGTTCAGAGCTTTTGTAAACGATTGAAATTGCCTTCTATCTCTGCTGCGTTCAGAGTAACATTAGCAGTAATGTGTGCTAATGTTTTACAGAAATAATCACTGCTAATAAACAGCCAGCAAAGTGGTTCCAAAATAATCATCATCTTATCCTTTTGTTAAAGTGTAACTGTCATACCAGTTTTTTTAAAATCTGTAGGGACAGTGATTTTAAGTAATTTTGTAATATACGTTATTAGGGAATTTAAGCATCTATTTAACACTGAGAGCTAAAGAGAAACTGTTATCAGTGGCACTGTACACTGAAGACGGCTAAGGCCTCTTTCATACTGGCGTTTTTCCTTTCCGTCCTAGAGTTCCGGGGCTCTAGGACGGAAAGATACTGATCAGGATTATCCCAATGCATCCTGAATGGAGAGAAATCCGTTCAGGATGCATCAGGATGTCTTCAGTTCAGTACGGAGATGTTTTTTGGCCATAGCAAAATTCGCAGCATCCAGCAGATTTTGCTCCGGCCAAAAATCCTGAAGGCATGCCGGAAGGACGGATCCGGAATTAATGCCCATTGAAAAGCATTAATCCGGATCTGGCTTTAAGCTAAACGTTGTTTCGGCGTATCGCTAAAGTCCCGGCTGCCAAGTGTAGTGGGGAGGCAGGGGAGAAGTATACTTACCGTCCGTGCGACTCCTAAATCCCGGGGCGCGCCACAATGACGTCAGGGCGCCCCATGAGCATGGATCACATCATCGCATGGATCACGTGATCCATGCACGTGGGGTGCTCTGACGTCATTGTGGAGCGCCCCAGGAGCCGCATGGACTGTAAGTATCTGCTCCCCTGGCTCCCCACTACTTACTATGGCACCAGGACTTTAGTAGCGTCCTGGCTGCCATGGTAACCTGAAAGCATATTGAAGACTGATCAGTCTTCAAATGCTTTCAGTTGTCTTGTGTTGTGACGGATCTGGCGGGCATTTCCGGCGACGGAAGTGCACGCCGGATCCACACAACGCAAGTGTGAAAGAGGCCTAAATGTTAGAGGCAGAGGCAGGCTCCTCAGCCTGTCTCTCCTTTTCCTGCCCCATGTGCTGCCTCCCTCCTGAATTACTGGTTAATTGGTTTGGAGTTGCTTATTGTTGAGCCTTTATATATTATATATTATATATAATGGAGATCTAACTCCATTCTGGTTGTCGTGTTTGCCGTGTGCATTTCCTCACTGATTTAGTTTTTCAGACATGTTTTTTCTTTGTATTCTGCAATCTGTAGCTCCACAGAGTTTAGTGTGTTTTCTTTTTTCTTTTTTAATCTTTATTTAAGGAAATTAGATACAAATCTCTCATCATCATAATAAAACATGTTGATTACAGATATGTGTGGATAGCAATCATCGTCAAAGCAAAGACCGCGTAATTATCCTCAGTCACTGAGGCAAGGTACGCCTGTGTGGATCAATAAACAAAGCAGAGTAATACAGGTTAATTAAAAATAGAATGTCCAACAGTTGTTCATGTGTGACGGGATGAAACCCATCTATATGCGATCACCAGTGGCGGATTACAATAGGGATGTTCGGGTCGGCCCAACGCTGACCCGAAAGCCCACCTACTGCAACGGGGCACGGGAGCGCATAGTTCTCTGCTCCGCCGCCGATTACCACCATAGGCTTCAGAACTAGTAGGCCTGAGACCTATGCGGTAGTGAAATCCCAGATTTCACGCGCGCTTGTGTCAGGGCATAGCACTGTGTGACATATGTGCGCCAGCCTCATCCTGCCGTCCTCTGCGAGCAAGCCCCTGGCCCTGGACATAGGTGAGTATTTAGCTTTTCATTTTTTTCATTTTTTATTTTATTTCATGTGCCTACTTTGGGGGACATGTGGGGGCACAAAGGAGGACATATTAAGAGACATTGGAGGGAATTACTATATTGGGGCAAATAACTATGTGGGGGGAAATTATTATGGAAGGATCACTATGTGGGGGCTGTGTGGGGACAAATTATTATCGGAGGGACTACTATGTGGGGGCAAATTACTATATGGGGCAGTGTGGGGGCAAATTACTATGTGGGGTCAGTGTGGGGGAAACTGCAGTGTGGGGTAAATTTTTGTGTGGGGACAGTATGGGGTAAATTACTGTGTGGGGGCAGTGTGGGGTAAATTTCAGTGTGGGGAAAATTACTATGTGGGGCAGTGTGGGGGAAATTACTATGTGGGACAGTGTGGGGGAAATGACTGTGTGGGGGCAGTGTGGGGGAAATGACTGTGTGGGGGCAGTGTGGAAGAAATTACTATATGGGGGCGTTGCTATTGGGGAAGCACTGTAGGGGCAATTCTATTATTTTTGGGGACACTATACAGGGATTGCTGCCTGGAGCACAATATAGGCTGTTAATATTACTGGGGGCACTCTAGGGACATTATAGCTGCTGTGGACACTTTAGGGACATTTGGGGTAATTTATTAAACCGGTGTAAACTATGGCTTAGTTGCCCATAGCAACCAATCAGATCTCACCTTTCATTTTTGACAGCTCTTTTGGAAATCCAGTTCTACTTTCCACCAGTTTGATAAATGACCTCAATTATGTCTACTGGGGTCACTATTTTTCAGCAGTATAGTACCTGGGACATTGGGGAGCACCACAGGCACAGTATTGGTGGTGGCAGCAGGATGACACTGTCGGGACACCAGGATGGGGAGGTTGATGGAAAAATTGAGAAATCTAATGTGTCTCTATTACAAACTCTGTAGAGACTAGATGCGGCTGAAAGAATTTGCCATGGTGGTCTGGGTCAAAAGGAGGAGAAGAGGAAAGAGAAGGTCTACATGACAGGAGATGTCACTGGATGTCAGAGGTATGTGGTGTTGTATTCACTTCCATGTCTTTTGTATTATAATTATATGTATTTTAAATTTGGCGACCAAATTTTTCAGTTTAGGGCCCATTTTGGGTATTTCTTTTTAGTCTGAAGATGTCATATGGCCTGTTAAGAGACTGTGGCGTTCACGAAGCACCGCAGCCTCTTCATACAAAAAAACTAAACTAAAATGGAGGGAGGGGCCCAAGTTGGGTAGACAGCCCGGGGCCTAACATGCACTTAATCCGCCCCGATCACACATAAAGTGCAGCACATAAACAAAGGGGGGATCGGAATATCGGTAAGAGGGAGACAGACTGAAACAAGATGAAAGAATTAGGGAAGTTCAAATAAATAAATAAATAAGTAAATGGGTAATTAAATGTTTGCTAACACGAAAAAAAAAAAGAAAGGGGGGGATGGAATGAAGTGATGTGGAGATCACCATCAGGCCAATTAAGCCTGGTATTCAGGGGTGTTCTGAAATAGCAACCACGGCTACCATGCAGAAATGAAAGCCTCGTTGGTATTTTTCAAAAGGACTGTCAGTTCCTCCATTCTCCGGATGTCTTCTACCTTGTGGACCCAAAGGTCTATGGAGGGTGGGGAGGGTGATTTCCATCTGGCCGGGACGCATGCCCTCAATGCTCTCACTAGATGACGTAAGATTGATTTGTTAAGCAAGTGGCTGGGTGGGTCCAAGAGGAGTAACAGAAAGAAGTCCAGGGTATTTGGTATAGGACAGGAAAAGATGGAGGTTATGGTCCTATGTACCGGCGCCCAAAACTGCCTGATTTTACTGCAATGCCAAAAATGTGGATCAGGGAGCCCTGTAACGGAGATGCTGATGGAAACATTTTCTGAAGGCGAGTCGGGACATAGTACCATCTAGATAATATTTTGTAACTTGCTTCCTTGCTCTTATTACTGGCACATAGAAGATGTCTAGAGGGGCCAAACAAAGATGTGGGTTGAAGAAATGAGGGAAAGGCTATACATGCTTAGTGTTGTAAAATGGTTAAATATAGTGTACTGACAACATTGCTCTTGTTTCTACAATACATAAACTGACTTTATGGATTATACTATTAAAGTGGCACTGTCACTATCTGGGAATTTGCCAAATTCGCAAAGACCCCCGACAGACAGTGACATGACATTGAGGCTGATCTATAGTTAATCTATACCTTCACTACTGTGTTAAGGTGAACCGGTGGGGGTGGGGGTTAGTTGGGGGCGCCACAAGATTAGCTCGCACAGGGCGCCTGAACACCTAAAGCCAGCCTTGATTGAGGGAGTCCAGCAGACCATTGCAGGTCTGGAGGAGAAAGAGTGGGGAGCAAGCAGGTAAGTCATCTTTCCTTTACAGATCTGGCCAAGTGGGAAAGGAAAGGGGGAGTTGTCAACCCCTCCACCCATTCTTGGACAACCTCTTTAAAGGAAAACCCATTTTAGTTTAGAATTCTTCCTCCTTAGTAAAGAACAAATTTATAACAGGGAAAGAGGTAAGTCTTTCTAGCTTCTCCCTTCTTCCATCGGCATTGTTATAATTTTTGTTTAGGTTGGGCCCACTTATGGTTCAGAAATTATATGTATGTCAACACATACTGTAACTAATACTGATTTTTACTTTATTCAGTGTTGACTGCTTCTTAGGCATGCTCTATTAAACCAGAATTATCATTAAAGGGGTTATTCTGAAAAGAAAATGATGAGTTATCCTCAGGATCGGTCATCATTATCACATCAGCAGGGGACCACTGTTTCAGGGAGCCGTTGCGCTCCCCGGAGCTCTGGTGAGGGATGCAGGCTCCCAGCAGTTTTCAAGAACAGCGCTGTACATCGTATAGTGGCATTGCCTGGTATTGCAGCTCAGCCCCATTGACTTGAATGGGGCTGAGCTGCAACTAGGCCATGTGACCGATGTACAGTGATGTCACTGACCTAGAAGGAGGCTGCGGCACTCAAGGCCTCTTCTAACAGCTGATCGGCAGGAGTCCTGGTGTCACAACCCCAGAAATCTGATACTGATGACCTATCCCGAGGATAAGTCATAAATATATTTTCCTGGATAACCCCTTTAATGACTTCAGCTCAGCTATATTATCTAATGTATGTCTTAGAAATTCAAAAGTCCATTACCTGTCTCATCAATGTTTCATGGGGCCGTGCAAAGCAGTAGCCTGTTTTACACTGCAGCTCTGCTTGTTTCTATCATTTTGTGCATAAAATGTGTGACTGCTAGCAGGGGCGTATCTAACGGCTCATGGGCCCTGGTGCCAGTGGCGTTGCTAGGGCTGGTGTCACCCGGTGCGGTAGAAAATGGTGTCAACCCCCCCAAGCTACAACACCCCCCATCGGCGGCGATCTCTCTGCTTAGCCCTGCCCCCACGTCAGCTGTCTTACTATCTAAACCCTCATCCATGTTATCGCTTGGGTTCAAGTTCTAGCACCCCCAACAGGCCCCCAACCCCTGGCGATCTGTCTTCTGTCTGCTTAGAACCCCCCACACACACACACACACACATATTTGCATACATATTATATTCTGTATCCAGAATATATCCAGAATACAGCACCACATACCTTACATCCAGTAACTTCTCTGATGCAGACCTTCTTTCCTCATCTTCTCCTTTCAGACCAGACCGCAATGATGATTTTTCACCCATCTCTCGTCTCTATAGTTTGACAAAAAGACATCTTAGGTTCCTACTTTTCCATCATCCTCCTACCTTATTAACAACTCACCTGCCACCTTCAATAATAATAATGTGCACAAATTCAAAAGTGCTCCGTTCTGTGTGCCGGTGTTCTGCCAGATCTCTATAGATTGCCGAAAGTCTATAGCGGAAGTCACGTGGTTCGCTGGGCAGCGCACAAGCGCGCTTCCACAAATCATCCCTGCAGCCTCCACTGAAGTACTTCGCCCACCGCGTGCGCTAAAGAGACCTCTTAAAGTGACAGTCATCTCCAGTAAAATACAGCATCTACATTAATTTGTACCCTCGCTGCGCTCGGCAGTTAGTCAAACTAACTCTGTGCCGCCATTAATAGTAAAGAAGGAAATGGATGGTAAAGAAATTCTTTACCATCCATTTCCTCTTACTATCAATGGCGGCATAGAGTTAGTTCTACTAAATGCCGAGCGCAGCGAGGCCGAGCCCGATGCGTGGCGAGCGAAGCGAGCCCGCGAGGGTACAAATGAATGTAGATTAATGAGTGCTGGGGGGGGGGGGGGCGGAGCTGTATTTTAATGGGGATTACTGTCACTTTAAGAAGCCTCTATACCCTTAAGGGTGCGCGGACTACTGCAATGGAGCCAGCAGGAGTGATTCGCGGAAGTACGCTTGTGCGCTTCCGCTTTCGGCAAACTATAGAGATCTGGCAGAACACCGGTGCAAAAAACTCCCTCAGTGCCGCCAGTTGAGCTAATGTCCCCATAATGTGTGCAAGTATAGAATACCCCTATATAATGCCCCTAGTAAATGCCCACATAGTGCTCCTCTCCTCTTCCCCATAGTGCCCCCAGAATGTGGCAGTATAAGATTCCCCCACAGTGTCCCCCAGAATGTGCCAGTATTAAATGCCCCTTCTTAGTGCCCCCATAATGTGCCTATATAATATACCCCCATAGTATTCTTCTCCCATCCAACACCATAGTGTCCCCATAATGTGCCAGCAATGCCCCCATAGTGTCCCCAATGTGCTAACAATGCCCCCATAGTGTCTCCCATGTGCCATCCATGCCCCATAGTGTCCCCCATGTGCCAGCCTTGCCCCCATAGTGTCTCCCATGTGCCAGCAATGCCCCCATAGTGTCCCCCATGTGCCAGCAATGCCCCCATAGTGTCCCCCATGTGCCAGCAATGCCCCATAGTGTCCCCCATGTGCCAGCAATGCCCCTATTTTGTCCCCCAGGTGCCAGCAATGCCCCCATAGTGTTCCCCATATGCCAGCAATTCCCCCATAGTGTCCCCCATGTGCCAGCAATGCCCCATAGGGTCCCCATAATGTGCCAGCAATGCCCCCATAGTGTCCCCCATGTGCTAGCAATGCCCCCATAGTGTCTCCCATGTGCCAGCCATGCCCCCATAGTGTCCCCCCATGTGCCAGCCATGCCCCCATAGTGTCTCCCATGTGCCAGCAATGCCCCCATAGTGTCTCCCATGTGCTAGCAATGCCCCCATAGTGTCCCCCATGTGCCAGCAATGCCCCCATTGTGTCACCCATGTGCCAGAAATGCCCCCATAGTGTCCCCCATGTGCCAGCAATGCCCCCATAGTGTTCCCCATGTGCCAGCAATTCCCCCATAGTGTCCCCCATGTGGCGGCAATGCCCCTATATTGTCCCCCATATGCCAGCAATGCTCCCATAGTGTTCCCCATGTGCCAGCCATTGCCCCAAAGTGTCCCTTTATGCCAGCAATGACCCCCCAGCGCAGCCCAGCGCCTCACAGAAAAACAAAACAAAACACATACTTACCTCCATGGCAGCGATGCGATGCAGGCCTCTTCTGGCCTGTGTTCCGAGCAGTACAGCTCAGGCGGAGCGATGACATAATCGCGCCGCCTGCACCGGCCTCTGATAGGCTGCTGGCCTTGTGCCGGCAGCCTATCAGAGGAACAGGGAAGAGAGACGCCTCTCCCTTCCCTGCTGCAGTGTTCATCTGCAGCTAAATTTTTTTATGGGCCCCCTCCCGGATCTCCCACCCCCACCCCACATACCTATCGGACCTCCCACCCCTTCCAGAGCTTCCACCCAAACACCCCTTCAGGACCTCCCATCCCAACATCCCCACACCCTCCCTAGATCCCCCATCAGTGTCATCCACACATCCCCCATCAGTGTCATCCACACATCCCCATCAATATATTTTACACATCCCCCCATCAGTGTCCCCCACAGATCCCCCATCAGTGTCCCTCCACACAAACCCCCATCAGTGTCCTGCACACATCCCCCATCAGTGTCCTCCACACATCCCCCATCAGTGTCCTCCACACATCCCCCATCAGTGTCCTCCTGTAACGGTCCTTGGCTCACCTGAGTCAGAGGACAGCCGGCTGGTGGTTGGAGTCCAGTGGCAAAGACCCACAGAAGCAGGAAGCAGGTAGCGTGGTCAATCAGTCCGGGTCGGCAGTAGAGATGGCAGCGAGGTAACAGCAGGAGTAGACAGAGGCGTGGTCGGTGGAAGGCAAAGGGTCAATGCAGGCGGCAGTTCGGCGAGGTCAAAAGGTCCGGGTCGGCAACAACGGTAAACAGCAGTAGTCGTGGAGGAGCAGAGAGGAAGCTTGCTACAGGCTTGAGGCACAATAACCAGCAAAGGACTGGGTTCAAGGGCTGGGTTTTATAGGGAAGTAGCAGGTGCAAGAGATTAGGATAATCAGCAGGACAAGGCAAGGACAAGAGAGGTAGTAGAAGTTAGAAGTCAGCTAGAGAATAGTCCAAGGAGAGACGGTAGCCTAGTGGGTAGAGCTACCGTCTGGGACATGACTGGCCACGGGTTCGAGTCCTGACAGTACTCCCCCCCTTCCAAGGTGACCTCCGGGCACCGCAGGGGAAGGCTTATCTGGGTGACTCAGGTGGAACTCCCTGACAAGTCTGGGGGCATGAACATTTTCTTCAGGCTCCCAGGAGTTATCCTCGGGAGGGTAGCCCTCCCACCCAATTAGATATTGCAATTTTCCTCGGTGGATCCTGGAGTCGAGGATCTTCTCGACAACGAACTCTTCCTCACCTTGTACCCTCACGGGTGGTGGAGGGGCGAGTGGCGGCCAGTGAAGGTATTCTCCACGTATGGCTTGGAGGAGGGAGCAATGGAAGACAGGGTGCACCCTAATGGAATCCGGAAGGTCAAGCCGGAACGTGACCTCATTGATTTGTGCGGTGACCTGGAACGGACCCATGTATTTTGGGGCTAACTTTTTGGAGGGGACCTTCAGTCTGAGGTTCCTGGTGGACAGCCATACCTTGTCTCCTACATGGAAGCCCGGGTGGGTTTGCGGCGCCTGTCTGCTCCCTGTTTAAAGCGCCTCTGGGCGAGCTGGAGGTTGTCTATTATGTCCTTTTGTGCCTCCTGTAGGGTTGTTAGGCGCTCGGCCACTGCTGGGAGGGTGGAGGCAACGGGCAGGTAGGGAATGAACACGGGGTGCGAGCCTGTGTTAGCAAAGAAAGGGCTGTGCTTGGTTGAGCTGTGCTCAGCATTGTTGTAGGCGAACTCGGCTGTGGGGAGATGGTCAAGCCAGTCATCCTGCAGGTGGGAGCTGAAACAGCGTAGGTACTGCTCTAAGGTCTGGTTAGTTCTCTCCGTCTGCCCGTTTGACTGAGGGTGGAAAGCGGAGGAAAGGTTCACTTTAACCCCGAGCGCCAGGCAGAAGTCCTTCCAGAACTTTGAGGTAAATTGTACGCCTCGGTCTGAGACCACGTCGTCCGGAATCCCATGCAGCCTGAAGACCTCTTTGAGGACAAGATCAGCCGTCTGTTTGGCCGTGGGTAGGCCCTTGTAGGGGATGAAATGGGCCATTTTGGTGAGGCGGTCGACCACGACCAGGATGGTGTTCATCCCTTTGAAGGAGGAAGGTCTACCACAAAGTCCATGGAGATCGAGCCCCAGGGGCGGGAGGGAATTGGGAGGGGTTGTAACAGACCCACGGGAGAGGAACGAGGAGTCTTATTGCGGGCACAGACCGTGCACGAGGAGATGTACTTCTTGGTGTCCTCCTTGTATGTTGGCCACCAGAAGGAGCGTGAGAGAAGCTCCTGGGTCTTTCTTGTGCCCAGATGGCCGGCCAGCTTGGAGTCATGGTTAAGTTTGAGCACTTCGAGTCGTGCGATTTCTGGTACATAAAGTTGTAGGTCCTGATGAAACCAATGACCATTTTTAAACGTGAGGCTGACATTCCTTGTGGGGTGGGTGAGGAAGGGGTCATTTTCGTATCCTTCTTTGATTGTGACCAGGAGTTCTTTAGAGTAGGTGGCCCCCACAACACTTTTCTCGGATAGGATGTTGTCTTGGCCCTTATTACTCTGTGAGGGCTCTGAAAACATTCTGGAGAGGGCGTCAGCCTTGCCGCTTTTTGATCCGGGGCGATATGTGATGAGAAAGTTGAAGCGGGAAAAGAATAGGCTCCATCTGGCCTGTCTGGCTGTGAGTCTCTTAGCGCTGCGGATGAACTCGAGGTTTTTGTGGTCGGTTAGTACGATTATAGGGTTGGCAGCTCCCTCCAGCAGGTGTCTCCACTGGAGAAGGCTTCCTTGATCGCCAGTAGTTCTTTGTTCCCGATGTCGTAGTTCTTCTCGGAGGGGGACATTTGGCGAGAGAAATATGCGCATGGGTGTAGTAGCATCTTCTCCCCTGTCCGTTGTGACAGAACTGCCCCTACCGCGGAGTCAGATGCATCCACTTCGATAGTAAAAGGCAACTCGGGGTTCGGTGGACTAGGATTGGAGCAGAAGTGAAGAGGAGTTTCAACTCGTGAAGGCCTCCTGGGCCTCGGGTGTCCAGGAGAAGGGGACTGCCTTTTTGGTGAGTTGGGTGATCGGTGCGATGACCTTGGAGAAGTCCCGGATAAACTTCCGATAGAAGTTGGCGAAGCCAATAAATCTTTGTACCTCCTTCACGTTTCTTGGAATGGGCCAGTCCAACACGGCTTGGACCTTCCCTGGGTCCATACTTAGGCCCTCTGGGGAGATGATGTACCCGAGGAACTGAGTGGTGGTTCGCTCAAACTCACATTTCTCGAGTTTGATATAAAGAGAGTTCTGGCGGAGTCTCTGCAATACCCTGCGGACATGTTCGCGGTGCTGTTCGAGGTCTTCTGAGAAGATCAAGATGTCGTCCAGGTAAACGACTACAAACAGATCCAGCATGTCCCTGAGGACATCATTAATGAAGTGCTGGAAGGTGGCGGGAGCATTACAAAGTCCGAAAGGCATGACCAGGTACTCGAAGTGACCATAACGTGTCCGGAAGGCGGTCTTCCATTCGTCCCCAGGGCGGATTCGGACAAGGTTGTAGGCCCCTCGAAGGTCAAGTTTGGTGAAGATTTTCGCTACCCGGAGTCTCTCGAGGAGTTCAGAAATCAGCGGGAGCGGGTACCGGTTCTTAACGGTTATATCGTTTAGCTTCCTGTAGTCAATGCAGGGACGCAAGGATGAGTCTTTTTTCTCCACAAAGAAAAAGGGGGCTCCTGCTGGGGAGGTAGAGGGCCGGATGAACCCTTTCTTTAGGTCCTCGTCCAGGTATTCTTTTAGAGCCTTGAGTTCAGGCTCAGAGAGGGAATAGATACTGCCAAAGGGTATTTCGGCCCCGGGCAACAGTTCTATTGGGCAGTCGTAGGGACGGTGTGGCGGCAACTTGTCTGCGTTTTTCTTGTCGCAGACATCTTGGAACTGACGGTATTGAGGGGGTAGTAGATTCCTGACGGATACTTCAGAGATAGTCGTGTCTTCGGATGGAAGGACAGGTTTGTGGGAGCAATTGAGCGAACAAAACTCAGACGGAAACCGTAAGCAGCGGGTTTCCCAATCCACCGAGGGGTTGTGGGTGGCCAACCATGGAATGCCCAGGATCACCGGGAACTTTGGGGAGGCGATCAGGGAGAAGTGAATGGTCTCCTGATGATCGGGTTTGATGAAGAGTTGAAGGTCAGCGGTCTGGTGCGTAACCGGCCCAGAAGAGAGCGGGGTCCCATCGACGGTTTCCAGATCGAAGGGGCTGCCCTGGTTACCAGTGGTATGTTGTTCTCATGGGCGAAGGTCAAGTCCATGAAATTTCCGCCGGCCCCGAGTCAAGCATTGCAGAGCAGGGAAGCTGTCGTTCCCCAATGGTGATAAGGATGGATACAATGAAGTGGGACCCGGTACCTGTAGTGTCTATGGTTTCAGAGGCCAAGGGTGAGGTTGTGGCCTTTTGTAACTCCCGTAATTCTGTTACAGCGATGGTTCGGCGAGTCTTATTGGGGCACCTAATAGCGAAGTGCCCTGGCTCGCCACAGTAAAGACAAAGGCCTGCGGATAGTCGTCTCTCCTTTTCAGCAGCCGATAGAGTCTTGCGCAGTGCGCCGACCTGCATGGGCTCGGTGGAGGATTGGTGAGCCGGCTGAGTCGTTGGAGTGAAAGGGTACACGGGCCTGTTATCTAGGGACCAGAGTCTTTCTCTCCTTCTTTCTGCCAGTCTCCGGTCAATCCGGATGCATAGTTGGACGAAATCATCCAGATCGCCTGGGGCGTCTACCCTGGCGAGCTCATCCTTTATAGGTTCGGAGAGTCCACGGCGAAATTGACTCTTCTGGGCAGCTGGGTTCCAGGTGGTGTCCGTGACCCAGCGGCGGAACTCTGAGGAATACTCGGCTACAGAGCGTCTTCCCTGCCGTAGACTGTGCAGCCTAGCCTCGGCCGTCGCGCAGCGGTTAGGGTCAGTCGAACACTTGGCTCATGGCTGTGGTGAAGTTGTCTAAGTTATTCAATATGAGACTGTGGGATTCCACATATGGGGATGCCCATGCCAGGGCCTCATCAGTTAGAAGGTTGATGATGAACAGGATCTTCTTTCTGTCTGAGGTAAAAGAGCCCGGCTGCATCTGAAAGTAAATACGGCACTGGTTGAGGAACCCCGAAATTGGTTCCGATCGCCATTAAACTTTGACGGGAGAGGCATACGGGAGTCGGTGACCGCGCCGCGTACGTCCAGTAGTTGACGCTGCAAGTCGATAATTTCCTCTGTTGGCTCTGGATTGCACCTTTAAGTTGAGTAATTTCCTCTTGGGCAGTGGTGCCAAACTCCTGAAGTTCGGAGACCTGCTTGCGCAGAGTGGCCATTGCGGACTCCATGGTAGGGCTGGTTATTCTGTAACGGTCCTTGGCTCACCTGAGTCAGAGGACAGCCGGCTGGTGGTTGGAGTCCAGTGGCAAAGACCCACAGAAGCAGGAAGCAGGTAGCGTGGTCAATCAGTCCGGGTCGGCAGTAGAGATGGCAGCGAGGTAACAGCAGGAGTAGACAGAGGCGTGGTCGGTGGAAGGCAAAGGGTCAATGCAGGCGGCAGTTCGGCGAGGTCAAAAGGTCCGGGTCGGCAACAACGGTAAACAGCAGTAGTCGTGGAGGAGCAGAGAGGAAGCTTGCTACAGGCTTGGAGGCACAATAACCAGCAAAGGACTGGGTTCAAGGGCTGGGTTTTATAGGGAAGTAGCAGGTGCAAGAGATTGGGATAATCAGCAGGACAAGGCAAGGACAAGAGAGGTAGTAGAAGTTAGAAGTCAGCTAGAGAATAGTCCAAGGAGAGACGGTAGCCTAGTGGGTAGAGCTACCGTCTGGGACATGACTGGCCACGGGTTCGAGTCCTGACACCTCCACACATACCCCCATCAGTGTCCTGCACACATCCCTCATCAGTGTCATCCACACATCCACCCCCATCAGTGTCCTCCACACATACCCCCATCAGTGTCCTCCACAAATCTACCCCATCAGTGGCATCCATACATCCCCCCATCAGAGCTTCATATTAACCTGCTATACTAATATTATGGCTAAAAACCTCAGTAATAGTTTCCCATATATAATAAATTTATATATATATATAGATATATATATATTTATATCAGAAGTATAAATATATATTATCATACTTCTGATATACATGAATGCATAATTTAGCCTCTGTTTCTAAAAGGTTGCCACCAGGACTAGATCTCACAACCATTCACATCAGAGGCAAATACACTACCCACTGAGCTAAGAAGCTCAATGATAAATTGTGTTGGAAAAACCTCTTAGTAGTGTATCGTGTATTATTCTGCTGTATAGGAATACCTAATACTTGATAAACTACTATGAGGTTTTTATAAAACTAATACAGTTTACCATTGAGCTCCCTAGCTCAGTGGTTAGTGTTCTTGCCTCTGATATGAAAGGTTGTGAGTTGGAATCCTGGTGGCAACCTTTCAAAAATAGAAGCTAAATTATATTAAAATACATACTGACAATGCCTGGGGATACCGTCAGAGCTCAGAGCTCAGACCGGGATTCCCTGTACAGTGATCAGTGCAGTGAATAAATTATCTTGTGCTGGCAGCCTGCACGCACTGGTGTCACCCGGTGCGGCTGGCACCCCCCTCGCAACGCCACTGCCTAGTGCAAGAGTTCAGCTTGGGCCCCCCTTCCCTCAGTGCTTTGTGTGTCTTCTTATGCGGCACAAGGGTCTTTGGGCCCCCTCAGGCCGAAAAAATCTGTCCATCCAGTTCGACCTGTTATCCTGCAAGTTGATCCAGAGAAAGGCAAAAAAAAACCCTGTGAGGCAGAAGCCAATTTTCCCCACTTAAGGGGAAAAAAAATTCCTTCCCGACTCCAATCAGGCAATCAGAATAACTCCCTGGATCAACGACCCATCTCTAGTAGCTATAGCTAGGGATGAGTAGGTTCAGACAAACTTCAGGTCAAAGTTCAATGAGTACCTGAACTTCACTTTATTATTTTCCGTTACAACATGGTTATAACGGAAAATAATAACATTCTTAAGACAGAATGCTAAATAAAATGGCCATTGAGGGGTTAAAAATAATAAAAAAAAACTCACCTCATACATTTGATCGCGCAGCCGGTATCCTCTTCTTTCTGCAGGACCTGCAAAAGCACCTGTGGTGACGTCACGCGCTCACCACGTGGTGAGCGCGGTGACATAACCACAGTTCCTTCTAGCTTCATTCAGCAGGTCCTGCAGAAAGAAGAATAGGATACCGGCTGCGCGATCAAGTGGATGAGGTGAGTTTTTTTAATTATTTTTAACCCCTCAATGGCTATTTTATTTAGCATTCTGTTTTAAGAATGCTATTATTTTCTGTTATAACTTTTTATAACTGTAATAATATTATTACACTCCAGAAATACATCCAGGCCCCTCTTGAACTCTTTTAGTGAACTCACCATCACCACCTCCTCAAGCAGAGAGTTCCATAGTCTCACTGCTCTTACCGTAAAGAATCCTCTTCTATGTCCCAGTCACAGTCCTGAGGATAAATAGATGATGACAGTGATCTCTGTACTGACCCCTGATATATTTATACATAGTTATTAGATCTCCCTTCAGTCATCTTTTTTCTAAAGTGAATAACCCTTATTTTGATAACCTTTCAATGTACTGTAGTCCATCCATTCCAGTTATTACCGTATTTTCCGGCATATAAGATGACTGGGCGTATAAGACGACCCCCTACTTTTCCTGTTAAATATGGGGTTTGGGCTATACTCGCCATATAAGACTACCCCTCTTCCAACACACACCAAATTAAAATTAAACAGACGATCCAAGCATGAGAAAACCACTGAGAGCAGGGAGAGGGGGCCGGATGCAGCGCACGGTGGCTCAGCTAGAGGGCACCTGTCCCTGAAGCTGGAGAAGGACAGCTTCTCCAGTCCGGCTTGGAAGTAAAGAGGACCTTCCACTGGTCCAACAATTGTTACATAATTATATATACCGTATGTGTAGAGCGGCGCCCAGGGATAATAATAAGTGCAGGGAGATCCCTGGGCGCCGCTCTACACATACATATAATTATCTAACAATCGTTGGACCAGTGAAAGGTCCTCTTAAGTTTCAGCACGCAGTATACCGCAAAATGTGGAACAGAATTGCAGACGTGTGAATGGAGCCTAAAGCTTCAGATATCATAAAAGAGCTGACAGTGATATTGCAGCAAGCCCAGGAGGAGCGGAGCGGGGAGAATGGGGATGGTAGTGGCTCTAGCTGCAACAGTTATTCACAGTGCCAATCCTCATAACGTTGCTCTTCTAGGGCTGGGGCAGTGGTAGTTGGGTGCACCCTTTCTTCCCTTGGGACACACCCCAATGCTGAGGCTTTTTCCTAATCGTTGTTAGGGTGCCCTTAGTGTTATGAGTGTTGTAGGGGTGCAAGGCAGGAGATGTAAGAGCTTTGGCCAGCGGATGGTGCTGGAGTCCAGGCCAGTGGTAGAAAAGAAATAAGTCTCTCTTTACTGAAGTGCATAATGGGAGTTGTAGTACTTCCAACGGTATCAAACACAGTTCCAAACAATTCACAGTGCAAATCTTCCTAAATAGCGATGTATGGATATAAGCAAGGTTTATATCCATAGTCTTCTTATGCAGACTTCAAGGCTGGCAATAATGTTCTTGCAAACTTGTCAGTAATTCACACCTGAGGAGCAAGATACGGTGGGCCGAACCGTGTTTTCTCTTTTTGTATCAAGTCTACAGCAGCTATTGGCCAGTGTAGAATTGAGTTTCTAGCATCTGCCTCTTAATAAATTAGGCACATCTCACTCCAGCACACAGGGGATCAAGACTGGAGTATGGGAATGCCAGTCTGATAAATTCCCCACCATAAAATTCTACTACACGTGGCCAAAAATAAAAAAACATCTGCGATTATTCTGGAATTTTTTGTGGTAAAAATGGCATTACCAAATTTATGTGTGTAAGGACACTTAAAAATAATTAGGGCATATACTACTACTACTACTACTGCTAGCATTTCCACTAATAGAATATCTTCTTGAAGAGACTAAAATAAATAAAAAATCTGCGATATTTTCATCAACCTCATGAACACCACTGTAGAAATCTGGCAGAGAGAACAGAAGTCACTCTGGTCCTGGATGCTTCCATCTTCAGATGCGTATCAACTAAGGAGATGGGGTTGAGCTTGCTTGGTCTACATTGCAGAAAAAACAGAGAAGAAGATTTGAACTTCCATCAAGCTACCTCCGATCCAGGCTCATAGCAAACTAGCAATTCAACCTGCCCAACCCCCATGCCCAAATCCAACAATTATCTTTTCTGTTAGAGTGCCTCTACTACAGACATTAGACCATGGGCCAATCCCACCAAAATCCAAAGGTTTGGAAGCCAAAAGTGAGAAACTATCTATAATAGGATCTCCTGCCTCAATGTAAGGCCCCATTCACATGTTCGCAAAGGGTCCGCATCCGTTCCGCAGGAGCGGACCCGTTTATTCTCTATGGGGCTGGACGTGAAGCGGAGAACACACTATGTGCTCTCCGCTCCGCATTTGCAGAGTGCGGCCCCGAACTTCCGGTCCGCGGCTCCGTAAAAGATAGAACATGTACTATTTTTCCCGCAGCTGCGGACAAGAATAGGCATTTCTATGGGTGGTGCCGGCTAGGTGTGTTGTGGATCCGCCACGGACGTGTGAATGGACCCTAATACTTGGACAAGCATTCATCTGCTGTAGAGCTGTCCTTATACTATATGGCTGCTCTTTAGCAGTTAATTTTCTTCTATATTGTTACATCTTATTTCTCGCTCAGAATATTGGGTGCGTTGAATCGGAAAAACTTTTCATGCAGATAATTTTAATTAATTAGTAAATTAGGAATGCATGAATTAGCATAGTTAAAGAAAAATTCTGGCAGCAAGGAAATATGATCATCCGCGCAGAATACAGCTTTGTAATGTCAGTCCATTAACACCATTCTATTTGTAAATCATCCCATCTCTTTTCTTAAAGGGAACCTGTCATCAGCTTTATGCTGACCTCACTGAGAGCAGCATAAAGTAGTGACAGAAATGCTGATTTCAGCGATGTGTCACTCATGAGCTAAAAGTAAGTGGTTGCTGAGAACCAGCATCATAATCATTACAGCCCAGGCCTTGAAAAGAGTCAAATCTACCTGAGAAGAGTCCTGGTTATCCATAATCTCCTGCTCTCCCGCCCATCTGCTGATGGTTGGCAGTTCTCTCCTAGAGAGAAAGAGAGACAACTAGGTAGAAGCCTGTCAGTCATCAGCAGGTGGGCGGGAGAGCAGGAATTCATGAATAATCAGGACTCTTCTCCGGTGGCCGTGACTCTTTTCCAGGCCCAGTCTGCGATGATTGTGATGTTGATTCTCAGCAGCCACTTACTTTTAACTTATAAATGACCGACCGCTGAAACCAACTCGCCTTTCTCTACTTTATACTGCTGTTAGTATAGGCAGCATAAAGGTGATGACAGGTTCCCTTTAAAGGGAGACTCTATAATTTGTCTATTTCCACTGTACTTCTCCCACTGACATGTCTGTCACATTTCAACAACGTATGAGATATGTTGAAGGATATATAAAAAGAAAATGGAGGTGGAGGGGCTGGTGCCTTGATTCTGTCCAGTTTAACCTCTGACAACGTGGTAAAATATTCTGATGGACAATTTGAGATGTGTAAAAACAAATAAGGCAGCACAGTATTACCAGTGGCCCCAGGCACTAACCCGGTATCCTAGAGATGCAATCCAAAGCTACCAGTTCTTTATCCATTCACATGTGCAACATTTCAGTCTGCAAGGGCCCCATAAGATTGAGTTAAGGGTACTTTCACACTAGCGTCAGTGTGATCCGGCAGGCAGTTCCGTTGTCGGAGCTGCCTGCTGGATCCGCCGTTCAGTGTGACAACTGACAGCATTTGTAGACGGATCCAGGTACGGATCCGTCTACAAATGCATTGCAAGAACGGATCCGTCTCTCCGCTTGTCATGCGGATGGACGGATCCGTCTTGCAGTCTTTTTCACAGTTTTCCCGGTCTGCGCATGCAATGCCAGATCTGGCACTAATGCAAGTCAATGTAAATTAATGCCGGATC
This sequence comes from Bufotes viridis, assembly GCA_033119425.1. Lineage (NCBI taxonomy): Eukaryota > Metazoa > Chordata > Amphibia > Anura > Bufonidae > Bufotes > Bufotes viridis. The sequence continues at coordinate 455,437,640 of CM065591.1, read as the reverse complement.
CGGCACTAATACAAGTCAATGTAAATTAATGCCGGATCCAGCATTTCGGCGACTGATCAGGCATTTGGACGGACATAATACCGCAGCATGCGGCGGTATTATGTCCGCCAAAACGCTTGACAGTGACTGAACTGAAGGCATACTGATGCAAACTGAACGGATTTCTATCCATTCAGATTGCATTGGGATATGCCTGATCAGTTCTTTCCGGCATAGAGCCCTTTTGACGGAACTCTATGCCGGAAAAGAATAACGCAAGTGTGAAAGTACCCTAAGATGTTGCAATTAAAGAATCCAACTTTTTTTTACTGAAATATCATTGGAGAGATGTGTTTTTTGTATATTTGTACTCAAGATAGTTTCTGCCTCCATTTTTCCCTAAATTTTGTATAATCAGTTTACACAAGGGAAAGACAGCCCTTTGTTAATAGAACACCTGTGAATGTTTAGACTGGATGCAAAATGCTTCCTTGTTCCATTAAGCTGGTGACCCAAATATGTGCCATCCAAACACAAGAAAGTATGACCATTACTACTGTATAGTCTTCAAATAGCTGTGGCTGCCTAGACAGACACAGGAATAGTAGAACTGAAGATTAGAGATGGCCCGAACTATCCGCCGGCGAATAGTTCCCAACAAACATAGCTTGTTCGCGTTCGCCGCAGCGGGCGAACACATGCGATGTTCGGTCCGCCCCTATACATTATCATTGAGCAAACTTTGACCCTGTACCTCACAGTCAGCAGACACATTCCAGCCAATCAGCAGCATACCCTCCCTCCCAGACCCTCCCATCTCCTGAACAGCATCCATTTTAGATTCATTTGGAATTTGCAGTCTTAGTGAGAGAAGGGAGAGTGTAGCTGCTGCTGATTTAATTGGGAAATTGATAGCTAGGCTAGTGTATTCAGTGTCCACTCCAGTTCTGAAAGACTCATCTGATCTCTGCTGTAAGGACAGCGTCCTGACAGCACCCCAAAAGCCCTTTTAGGGCTGCTACATTAGTATCTCCATATATATTTGCAGTTGCCTGGCCTGCCCGTGTGTGAGGAGCTGCAGGCTCACAGACTGTAGTGTGCCCACTGCCAGTGCCCACCCCTGTCATCCCGTGTGGCACAGGACTTTGCATCAAAAAAGGCATTTAATTTTTACACTTTAGTGTAATTTCAGTTGCTTGCCTGCTGCTAGTGTGTGTCAGGCCGACTTCCACTGACTGTAGTGTGCCCACTGCCAGTGCCCACCACTGATACCGGGTGGCACAGTAGTTTGCCGATAAATAAGGCATTTAATTTTTACACATTAGTCTAATTTCAGTTGCTTGCCTGCTGCCAGTGTGTGTCAGGCCCACTTCCACTGACTGTAGTGTGCCCACTGCCAGTGCCCACCACGTTAATTCGTTAACTCGTTAATTCGACAATGGTTAATCAATTCGACACATGTCCCCGGATAGAGTACGTAACAGGGATTAAACTGATAGGAATAGTACTAGTTAAGACACCACTCATATAGGGTGTCACAGCACATTGCTCTGTGCATGCGCAGTGCCCCAATTTGGGAGTAAGAGGACCGACCAAACTGCTTTATCCATCTCCCGGTCCTAAAATCAATTCAGTTTGGTGTATGAGAGTTTGGTCTGTCACTGTGAAGGCAGTCGAAGGTATCCGTCCTAAAAAATTTTCACAAAAGGCAATCCCTGATATGGGACGTATTAGGGATTAAACTGATGAGAATAGTACTACAGAAAATACCACTCATATCGGGTGTGACAGTAAATTGCACGGAGCAGACGCAGTGACCGTGGATTAAAACAGAATGGAGGGAGCCAACGTTTTTTAACCATCTCCCGTTCGAAAAATCAATTCAATAAATGGACCCCAGATTGGGGACGTTAGAGGGATTAAATTGATGAGAATAGTACTACAGAAAATACCACTCATATCTGGTGTGACAGTAAATTGCACGGCGCAGACGCAGTGCCCGAGGATTAAAACAGTGGAGTGGAGGGAGCCAGCGTTTTTAACCATCTCCCCGTTCGAAAAATCAATTCAATTCACCTTTCGGGGACCCCTGGTGTTGTACGTGGCTGGGTGGAGGAAGAAACCTTCAATGACATCACCGGGACGTGGCTAGCTTGGTATCCAACCTTGTGCAAATGGGGAGTTTGCGGTTGTGCAAATGGACTGTTTGCGGTTGTTTGCGGTGCATTAAAGGGGAGTCTGGTCTGTCAATGTCTGTGAAGCGGGTGTAACCCTTACACTACCTGATCGATACAACATCATACCTGATCGTATACACACACTGGATGTTTTAAAGCACGTTATTCCAAACAATTTAGGAATGTTAGTTGATTTATGCCCTTTATGGATTAAAACCCGACTCTGCGTCCATCACGTAATTTTCCATGGGAGTTTTGCCATGGATCCCCTCCGGCATGCCACAGTCCAGGTGTTAGTCCCCTTGAAACAACTTTTCCATCACTATTGTGGCCAGGAGGAGTCCCTGTGGGTTCTAAAATTCGCCTGTCTATTGAAGTCTATGGCGGTTCGCAATGTTCGCGAACATTTGCGGAAATTGCAGTTCGCCATTCGCGAACGGAAAATTTTATGTTCGCGACATCACTACTGAAGATGTACTGTACTTGATGGACTGGAGTAGAGCAGAATTACATAACTGCAAGAAAGGATATATAAAGGACGTATCAAACAACAAATACAGAATAAAAATCTCACTGGTAGATGACAGAAAACTGAATGAAGATAGGAAAGCAGTCCTTCAATGGAAGAGATTTTTTATAGAATGAATCCTTTAGTGACTACCCATACGCCTTTTTACAGCGGTCACTAAGAGGCCTTAGGCTACATGCACACGACAGTTGTGTTTTGCTGTCCGCAAATCGCGGATCTGTCTTCCTTTTTTTTTCACATCTACATCCGTTCCGTGTGCCCGCAAATTTTGTAGGTTGTGCTTCCGTGTGTCTTCCGTTTTATTTTGCGGATTCGCAAAAAAAAAGGAAGGCTTGAACCAGTTTCTTTAAGTACCTGTACAAGTGCCCTGGTTTCCAAGCAACCATCTGCAAAAAAAACTGATGCGGATGGCAAACGGATGGCTTCCGTTGGTCATCCGCATTTTTTGTGGACCTATTGACTTCTATGGGTCTGCAAACCTTTTTTTCCGGACAAGAATAGGACAAGCCATATTTTTTTTGCGGACGTGAAATGCGGACAGCGGACGCGGACAGGCAACGGAAGAGGCATCCGCATTTTTAATGGATCCATAGAAATGAATGGGAAACCATCAGATCCGCAAAAAAAACGGAACGGAGGCCCCAAAAAAACACTATCGTGTGCATGTAGCCTTAGGCTGCCGTTTTTCTACGGCGGCCCAGTTTAAGCGCTGAACGGGTCCTTCATGCAGTGGGGAGCGGGAGCCCGGCTCTCACATGAGAGCTGCGCTCCTGGTCTAACAGCCCAGAACGGCAGGAGTGCTGATCCGGGCTGTTTAAAGCTTTACATGCCGCTGGAAATGGCGCCCGCCGCGTTTAAAGCACTGAGAGAGGGAGTGGACTCCCTCTGTCTCCCATCCGCATCCCGCAAATGCGATGTGTGCAATGGCTGGCTGGGGTCTGATATAGGCCCCAAACCAGCCTTGAGTATTTTCCGGCAGGCTGTGTCTCTCTGGCACAGCCTGCTGGTCAATGTCAGTAAAGCACTGACATTAAGATGCAATGCACTATAGGGATATAAGCAATCAAAATGTTGTCTGTTATAGTCCCCTTGTGGGACTATTAGAGGGTAAAGAAAAAGTAAACAAAAAAACGCATTTATTAAATAAAAAAATTTACTTAAAAATACGCTTTTTTTACATTGAAAATACTCTTTTAACCCCTTAAGGACACGGCCCTATTTCACCTTAAGGACCAGGCCATTTTTTCAAAATCTGACCAGTGTCACTTTATGTGGTGATAACTTTTAAACACTTTTTCTTATCCAGACCATTCTGAGATTGTTGTACATATTGTACATATTGTACTTCATGACAGTGGTAAAATGAAGTCGAAAAATTTCATTTTTATTTATAAAAAAAATACCAAATTTACCAAAATGTTTTAAAACTTTGCAAATTTCCAAGTTTCAATTTCTCTACTTCTATAATACATAGTAATACCGCCAAAAAAAGTTATTGATTTACATTCCCCATATATCTACTTCATGTATCGATCATTTTGGAAATGCCATTTCATTTTTTGGGGACGTTACAAGGCTTAGAAGTTTAGAAGCAAATCTTGAAATTTTTCAGAAATTTTTAAAAACCCACTTTTTAGAGACCAGTTCAGGTCTCACAAAAATAAACGTGGCCTAAATGGGTGGGACTGCTCCAGACCCCAAACACTGTGGCGTGTTTCTAACTGGGGGGGCAGTTCCTCCGCATGTGGTTCGCAGCGAACAGCTATCCCCAGCAAAAATTGCATACAATGGAGGATGCCGGCGCGAACCACAAGCACCACACAAACATCCTACACAAAATAAAACATGTGCGGATGAAAATATATAAACACATAACTCACAGAAAAAAGATGCACCACATGGATAAGCAACTGACAACACTGGCTAATCCCTCACTCTGGTGTTAAAAGCTGAGAGATTCGCCAATATTTCCAATCAGGAACATATCGGAGCCCCTTTAGGCACCACTACACGGTATCTCAGCATGACATGGGGTCCTACCACTAGACTACCTATGGTGTGTGAACAAGGTCTGAACAGGTATTAGTAGCCTACAGCCCCATCCCACTCACCTGCACTGCAGGACCAACAATGCAATGGGGAACACATGAGGCCGCAAGCTACACCTACAACAGACCATGTGACACCGGCTTCCAGGTGCAACAGAATGTTTACAAGCCATATGCAATGGCACATTCAATACATATAAAACAAGAATCACAAAAATAAACGTGGCCTAAATGGGTGGGACTGCTCCAGACCCCAAACACTGTGGCGTGTTTCTAACTGGGGGCAGTTCCTCCGCATGTGGTTCGCAGCGAACGGCTATCCCCAGCAAAATTGCATACAATGGAGGATGCCGGCGCGAACCACAAGCACCACACAAACATCCTACACAAAATAAAACATGTGCGGATGAAAATATATAAACACATAACTCACAGAAAAAGATGCACCACATGGATAAGCACCTGACAACACTGGCTAATCCTCACTCTGGTGCTTGTGGTTCGCGCCGGCATCCTCCATTGTATGCAATTTTTGCTGGGGATAGCCGTTCGCTGCGAACCACATGCGGAGGAACTGCCCCCAGTTAGAAACACGCCACAGTGTTTGGGGTCTGGAGCAGTCCCACCCATTTAGGCCACGTTTATTTTTGTGATTCTTGTTTTATATGTATTGAATGTGCCATTGCATATGGCTTGTAAACATTCTGTTGCACCTGGAAGCCGGTGTCACATGGTCTGTTGTAGGTGTAGCTTGCGGCCTCATGTGTTCCCCATTGCATTGTTGGTCCTGCAGTGCAGGTGAGTGGGATGGGGCTGTAGGCTACTTAATACCTGTTCAGACCTTGTTCACACACCATAGGTAGTCTAGTGGTAGGACCCCATGTCATGCTGAGATACCGTGTAGTGGTGCCTAAAGGGGCTCCGATATGTTCCTGATTGGAAATATTGGCGAATCTCTCAGCTTTTAACACCAGAGTGAGGGATTAGCCAGTGTTGTCAGTTGCTTATCCATGTGGTGCATCTTTTTCTGTGAGTTACCAGTTCAGGTCTGAAGTCACTTTGTGAGACTTACATAATAGAAACCACCCAAAAATAACCCCATTCTAGAAACTACACCCCTCAAGGTATTTAAAACTGATTTTACAAACGTCATTAACCCTTTAGGTTTTCCACAAGAGTTAATGGCAAATGGAGATAAATTTTCAGAATTTCGATTTTTCGGAAAATTTTCCATTTTAATCCATTTTTCCAGTAACAAAGCAAGGGTTAACAGCCAAACAAAACTTAATATTTATTCCCCGATTCTGTAGTTTGCACGAACACCCCATATGTGGTCGTAAACTGCTGTTTGGCCAAACTGCAGGGCGCAGAAGGAAAGGAACGCCATATGGTTTTTGGAAGGCAGATTTTGCTGGACTGGTTTTTTGACACCATGTCCCATTTGAAGCCCCCGATGCACCCCAGAGTAGAAACTCCATAAAAGTGACTCCATCTAAGAAACACCCCTCAAGGTATTCAAAACTAGATTTACAAACTTTGTTAACCCTTTAGGTGTTCCACAAGAGTTATTGGCAAATGGAGATGAAATTTCAGAATTTCTATTTTTTGTTACCTTGTCTCAAAAAAGTGTAATATAGAGCAACCAAAAATCATATTTACCCTAAAATAGTACCAACAAAACAAGCCGTTTGGCCATACAGCAGTTTACGTACCACATATGGGGTGTTTGTGCAAACAAGAGAATCAGGGCAATAAATATTGAGTTTTGTTTGGCTGTTAACCCTTGCTTTGTTACTGGAAAATGGATTAAAATGGAAAATTTGCAAAAAAAATAGCTGTTTTGGGACCGTTTTTATTTTTTGTTATTTACATCGTTGAACTGACAGGTTAGATTGTGTGCTATTTCTATAGAGCAGGTTGTTACGGACGCGACAATACAAAATATGACTACTTTTTGTGGTTTTTTGTTTCAGTTTTACATAATAAAGCATTTTTGAAAAATTATTTTTTAGTGCCTCCACATTCTGAAAGCCATAGTTATTTTTTTTTTTTGGGGCGACTGTCTTATGTAGGGGCTCATTTTTTGCGGGATGAGATGGAGGTTTGATTGGCACTATCTTGGGGTGCATATGACATTTTGGTCGCTTGCTATTACACTTTTTGTGATGTAAGGTGACAAAAATGGCTTTTGACACCGTATTTATTTTTATTTTTTTTGCTGTGTTCAGCTGAGGGGTTAGGTCATGTGTTATTTTTATAGAGCAGGTTGTGACAGATGCGGCGATACTTAATATGTATACTTTTTATTTATTTATATAAGTTTTACACAATAATATCATTTTTTAAAACAAAAAAAAATCATGTTTTAGTGTCTCCATAGTTTGAAAGCCATATTTATTTATTTTTTTGGGCGATTGTCCTATGTAGGGGCTCATTTTTTGCGGGATGAGATGGCGGTTCGAATGGTACTATCTTGGGGTGCATATGACTTTTTGATCGCTTGCTATTACACTTTTAGTGATGTAAGGTGACAAAAAAATGCTTTTTTGACAACGTTTTTATTTTTTATGTTTATGGCGTTCACCTGAGGGGTTAGGTCATGTTATATTTTTATAGAGCAGATACCTAATATGTATACCTTTTTTTATTTATTTTGGTTTTGCACAATAATATCCTTTTTGAAACAAAAAAAAACATGTTTTAGTGTCTCCATAGCCTGAGAGCCATATATTTTTCAGTTTTTAGGCAATTGTCTTTTGGGTATAATTTTTGCGGGATGAGGTGACGGTTAGATTGGCACTATTTGGGGGGGGGGTCATATTACTTTTTGATTGCTTGCTATTACACTTTTTGTCATGTAAGGTGACAAAAAAATGGCTTTTTGACAAAGTTTTTTTTTTTTTTTTTACAGTGTTTACTTGAGGGCTAAAGTCATGTGATATTTTTATAGGGCAGATTCTTACGGACGTGGAGATACACAATATGTCTACTTTTAGTTTTTTTATTACATTTAACACTAAAAAGCATTTTTGAAACAAAAAAAATCATGTTTTAGTCTGAGAGGCATAGTTTTTTTATTTTTTGGCCAATTGTTTTAGGTAGGTGCTCATTTTTTGCGGGATGAGATGGCGGTTTGATTGGTACTATTTTGGGAGGCATACGCCTTTTTGATCGCTTTGTATTACACTTTTAGTGATGTAAGGTGCCAAAAATAGCTTATTTACACCATTTTTTTGGGGGTTTATGGCATTCACCTGAGGAGTTCAGTCATGTGATATTTTTATAGAGCAGGTTTTTACGGACGCGGCGATACTAATATGTGTAGTGTATTTTATTTTTATTCAGTTATATGTGTTTTTTCATTTTCCAGTGGATCTGGTGTCTGTATAATACAGTACAGTACACTATATAGTGCACTGTGCTGTATTTTTTACTTTACATAGTCTGAATAGACCTTTAGCAGGTCTATTCAGACTTTCAGTATCATGGAGAGCAGGACACTTCTGAAAGCGTCCTGCTGCCATGGTAACCATCACCCGCTGCCATAAGAGAGCAGCGGGTGATGGATGGGGAGGGAGGGGGCTCCCTCCTCTGCGATCCCATCCTGTCGGGGGCTGCAAAGGCATAGCAGTACGGACCGCGGTATGAAAGGGGTTAAACGGCTGGCATCTGATCAAGCACAGATGCCAGCTGCTTCTATCAGAGTGTCAGCAATGTGCTGACACTCTGATAGATCCACTAGACACCAGGGAATATTACAGATATGCCTCCTGGGGGCATTAACTCTCTGATCACCGTGGTCACAGACTGCAGGGATCAGAGATCGCGAAAGAGCTGCAAACCGCAGGTCTGAATTGACCTGCGGTTTGCAGCGATCGCCGATACGGAGGGGGTCACAAGACCCCCCTGGGCATTGTAACAAGGTACTTGCTGAATGATTTCAGCAGGTACCTTGTTCCGATCACTGCTGGCTGAGCAGCAGTGATCGGAACTACTCATGACGTACCGATACGTCATGTGTCCTTAGGACTCGGGAAACATGGCGCACCGGTACGTCATGTGTCCTGAATGGGTTAATGAAAAAAATAGCAAAAGAAAATATCCCTCATATGGCTGTATCGCCGCATCCGTAACGACCTGCACTAGATAAATATGATGTAAATTATCCCCTACGGTGAATGCCGTAAAAAATAAAAAAAATTTACAGAATTGCTATTTTATTCTTAGTTGCCACCGAGAAAACTTAATAACAAGCGATCAAAAAGTCTAATTTACTCCAAAATTATACCAATTAAAAACTACAAGTCGTCCCACTAAAATAAAGCCTTCACACAACTCCATAGAAAGAAAAATAAAAAGTTCTGGGTCTTGGTAAGCGGCGATGCAAAAGATTTTCTTCCTTTTAAAAAAACGGGTTTTATTGCACAAAAGTAGTAAAAAAAAAAATGTCATGTATTTAGTATCACTGTAATCGTACTAAACCGGAGAATAAAGATACTATGTTATTTATACTGAAAAATGAATGCAGTAAAATTTATAATGTTAAAACTCAATGGCAGTATGGCTGTTTTTCCCATCTCCCTCCCAGAAAGAGTTGATAAAAGTTAATCAGAAAGATATGTGCACCCCAAAATGGCGCCATTAAAACTACAACTTGTGCTGCAAAAAACAAGCCCTCATACAGCTATATAGACAGAAAAATTTAAAAGTTATAGCTCTTGGAAGGTGACAATAAAAAAAAAAATGAAAAAAAAAAAATGCTTTGTCAGTAAGGCCCAAAACAGACTGGTCACTTATGGGTTGAATAGAGTGTAGTCATTGCAATTAGATGGGAATTCCAGGTATATTTTGAGTACATTTTGACTCCTCCAGTTTAACTGTAATCTGTAACACGCAACCTTGTGTTTACATCAAGACTTATGGGACGTCTGTAAGATCAGGTCTCTGCTTCTCCTTCCCTCCCCAGCTTAAATGTCATAGGTCCAAGCTTGCTTGAAGCCCTGCTGGAAATACCCTTCCCTAAGGCCCCTTTCACACGGGCGAGTATTCCGCGTGGGTGCGATGTGTGACGTGAACGCATTGCACCCGCACTGAATCCTGACCCATTTACTTCAATGGGTCTGTGCAGATGAGTGGTAATTTTCACTCATCACTTGTGCATTGAGTGAAGATCACAGCATGTTCTATATTCTGGGCTTTTCACGCAATGCAGGCCCCATAGAAATGAATGGGGCCACGTGAAAATCGCAAGCATCCACATGCAAGTGCAGATGCGGTGCGATTTTCACGCATAGTTGCTAGGAGATGATAGGGATGAGCAACCCCAGACCCTATTAAAGTCTGTATTTACTGTATTATTTTCCCTTATAACATAGTTATAAGGGAAAATAATAGCATTGTCAATACAGAATGCATACTAAAATGTGCCTTGAGGGGTTAAAAAAAAAATGTAACTCACCTCATCCACTTGATCGCGCAGCCAGCATCGTCTTCTTTCTTCTTCTTTAGGACCTGCAAAAGGACCTTTGATGACGTAATCGCGCTCAACACGTGGTGAGCGTGGTGACGTCAGCGCAGGTCCTGCTGAATGAAGATAAAAGGATAAAAGAAGACGATGCCGGCTGCGTGATCAAGTGGATAAGGTGAGTTAATTTTTAAAATTTTTAACCCCTCAATCTACATTTTAGTAAGCATTCTGTATTAAGAATGCTATTATTTTCCTTTATAACCATGTTATAAGGGAAAATAATAAAATCTGCACAACACAGAACCCAAATCTGAACTTCAGTGAAGTTCAGTTTTTTCACACGCACGTGCAAAACGCATTGCACTCTTCCCGCAATACACCCGGGACACATCCAGAGCAAATCCAGGACGCCCGTCTGAAAGAGGGCTAAGGCACAGCATCATTGTTGACATCATGTCTAAGAGGCACATACATTGACGATGTTGTGTCTACAGGGCAGAGGCTTACAAGCCTTGTCACGCCTCAGGGAACGAAGATAGTGGAAAATGTCACATTGCAGCAAGAGAGTGCAGGAAAACAGGGCATTACAGATAAACAATCACTATTTATAAGTTATAACATATGTTTCCTGTCAATTGATGCTGAAAATTGCAAAACCCGAATACCCCTTTAATGCGGGGTAAGAATACAAAACATCTGTTTTCTTTAGTTCCATAACTGTTGCTGTTTTGCTATTTTTTTTAAATCTCATAGCAAAATATATACCTTCTTTCACCCTGTGTGCCGATCATTATCAAATATCTTATCAGTTGGTTGGGATATCACAGTTGTACCCCAAAATAGAGATGTCCATACACCATCAACAGCTGAATGCTTGGCTGACAGCTGTCTCTTCTTACTGCCTCATACATATACACTCAGTTTATGTCTTGGGAGAACAAAAGAACTGGCGCTGAAATTCAACTCGTCTGGTCCTTCTCTACTCTAAAATCATCTATCAGGGTAGAGCCTGAGCTTCCCATACACATTAGAATGTTGGTTGGTCCCGCTGAAAATGGCAGGTTCAGCCAACTTTGGTCTAATGTGTATGGGGTCCTTCAATGAGTTGCCACCAGGTGTGTTCTAGGGACATAGTAATTGCCGAACTGTGGTACTCCCTCAATATTCTTACCATCAGTCTATAACAGACTATAACAGACTACTATTCCTAAGTGAATTTACTGTAGTCTGGCTCTAAATGTTTTGGTCCTTATAATCTGTCTTTTTCCATCAATATAGCGGCATGATGGACAATGTTCAGTTTTATTGACACCAACTTTTATTATCTTTTTGTAGGGGATGGCTAAAACGCAATTATTGAGTTTTAACAATATAAATTTTGTTGCTTTCATTTTTTTCCACTGAAAGGCTTTTTTCATTTCAATGGAAAAAAGGTTTATTTTTTAACTTGGAATTTTTTTATTTAATAAAAAATACATTTTAACTTTTTTTTTTAGCTATTTACTAGTCCCAAAAGGGGACTTTAATAAGCGATCTTTTGATAATTTCTATGATACATTGCATTACTTATGCAATACAATGCATTATACTGTCAGTGCTATACTGACAGTCACCAACAGGCTGCACCAGAGAAGTGCAGCCTGCTAGGATACTCTGCAGGCAGAGCTGGGGCCTTCATTAGGTCCCAGCCTGTGGTGCACAAATATCGGTACCCCACAATCTCAATTGTGGGGTGCGGATGTGAGACACAGGGAGTCTACTTACTCTGTAAACCCCTTAGATGCAGCAATCGCTATTGGCCACAGCATCTAAGGGGTTAAACAGCCCATATTGCTTCTGTCAGTCAGAGCCGTTACAGCAGGAACCATGCTCTACTGTGGGAACTGAGAACCTGCTCTTCACTTCACAGGAGACCCATGCAGATAGCAGAGCTTAGGCCTCTTTCACACTTGCGTTCTGAGGATCCAGCAGGCTCTTCCGGCCCGCCGGATCTGTCCGAACGCAAGTCGCCTGAAGACATTTGAAGACTGATCAGGATCCTGATCAGTCTTCAATATGCTTTCCGCACTAGTGTACTTACCTGCGCTGCGGCCGCCGGGCGCTCCTTCATGACGTCACAGGTCCCCGCGGCACATAGATCAATGCACCGCCCGGACCTGTGACGTCATGAAGGAGCGCCCGGAGACCGCAGCGTAGGTAAGTACACTGCTGCAGAGTACTTACCATGGCAGCCAGGACTTTAGTAGCGTCCAATTGCCAGGGTCTGTACAGGATCTGTATTTTTGTAAAATATTTCTGGCTATGGTCTTATTTGAGGACTCGTTTTTTGCAGGTTGAGGTGACATTTTCATTGGAACCATTGTGGGGTACATATGAATTTTTGATAGTTTCTTATGTTTTTTGGGAGGCGATAAAAATTTGTAATTTTTTTTTTTACAGCATTCACCTGATGGGGTAGATCATGTGATATTTTTATAGATTCAGTCATTACGGACACGGCGATACAAAATATGCTTTTTTTTTTACATGTGAAACGTTTATTTTTTTTAAACACTTTATTTTCATACTTTTAATTTTACACTTTGTTACCGCAAAGGGTGAAGTTACCAGTTATTAGGTTTAGGGGCCAATTACTTTTTTACATAGGGCCAGGTTGGTTTGGATAGCTTTTTCCCTTAATAAATGAAATCATCTTTTAAAAACTGCATTTTTGTATTTACTCAGGTTATCTTTGTCTGATATTCACATTTGTTTGATGATCTGAAACGTTTAAGTGTAGTAAATCTGTAAGAAATCTGCAAGGGGGCCAATACTTTTTCCCAACAGAGTAAGTTCAGAGCATTATGGTGGGGAGGGCAGACAGCAGATGTATTCACAAATGTCTGAAAACATTGATATATTCAAAAATCTGTCTGTGGTCTCAGCTACGACAAGCACATAACTACTGTTCATTTCAGATAAAGCAAATCTGAATGCCTCCCAATCTATTATTTATATCCCCTTAATGGTTTCTCATCTTCCCACAAATTAATTTAATTACATAAGCGCAGCCACAGTCACTAAATGCTTCACAGAAGAATAAATAGGAAAGAAGGAGAACAGTAAATAAATGTTTGGATGCATTAACTGTTTGTAGGCAACGTAGAATTATATTACTGATTTTCAAGGCTAGCGTGTAAAACGGAAAAAAACCTGTTCTAAATTCAAGATGACTTTTATTACTTGGGGCTATTTCCTATGTCTCATGTTTTTATTACCACTGGGCAAATATACACCTACAACCATTAACCACTGATTTACCTACCGAGTATGTGTAAGCTTTTTCTAGCTTATGGGTAAGGGACATTTTAGGGCTGATTCACATCTTTCTGACTATACTATTCACTGCCTGACTCCATTGACTATAATGCGACATGGCTGCTTTCCGGCATGAGTCCTGGCTTCGGCCGAACAAAAAGCTGAGCCTCCAGGACCTTTTGTCCCGCCGAAGCCGGCACTTATGCTAGAAAGTTGTTGGATCACCGCCGGATCCCATTATAGGGTGTGCGGCCATATCCAGCTATGCCAGATCTGGTGAACTCCGGCAGGCTGATCTTCTGCTGGAACAGACTGCCATATCAGTTAAATGCAGATGTGAATCAGCCCTAACAAGGGAAGACTATAAGGAACGAATGTTTGTATTAATGCTCGTTCCAGACAATTGCCACATGTTAAAGAGGTTTTCTGAGATTTTAAAACTGATTTTCAAAATGATCGGTTAGGATCCGACACCCGGGATCCCCGCTGATCAGTTATTTGAGAAGGGAACATTGCTCGCAGTAGCGCCGCAGCCTTCTCTTAGCTTTTCCTAGGTCAAGTGACAACATATTCATCTGTCATGTGGCCTAGGAGCAGCTCAGCCCATATAAGTGAGTGGTGCTGAGCTGCGATACCAACACAGCCGCTATACTATGTATGGCACAGTGCTTGGTGAGCACGGAGAAGGCCGCAGTGCTCACAGGTGCACAGTGCACCAGATGTTGGACCCCCACCGATCAGATACTGATGACCTATCCAGAGAATAGGGCACTTAAGCCAGACATCTCTGCTCTGCACTGATGAGGGGCAATCACCCTGAAACAGCTGTCTGAAGATGAGATGCTGGCTTATTTCTTATTCAAGTCATATCTTAAGGCATATTTAAGGGTCGAACATTGACCTATAGGATAGCTATCCTACATCTGGTGGCTCTAGAGTTAGAGCTTTTTAAGAGCTCATTTGCATACCTTCTTCCCAGATTCCCAGAGGAGCATAAATGGCCTATAAGTCTCCTCATGCCGATTAAGGTGCTCTCTACAATGAAAGATAGTACCCCCTAAATCCTGACTTCGGCTTCTCACCCAGTTAAGCCAGTACTCTCTGCTCTGCACTGATTATGGGAAATCACCCCAAAACAGCTGTCTGCAGATGAGGTGCTGGATTATTTATTATGTAAGTCATGTCTCAAGGCCTATTTAAAGGGTATTGCCTATAAGACCCCTCAATCAAGGTGCGCTCCAAGGAGAGATAATACACCGCAAACACACATACGCATATTTGCATTCTCTGCTGAATTTCATTCATAGGGGGGTGAGAACAGCAGAGCAGGATTGCTCCATTTTGCAGTTATGTGAAAATGTTGGAGCTGTAAAGTTCTTCCCTCCACTCCAATTCCACTATTGTCTGTAGGTAATACTATCGGTTTTTGTATGGTGAAAGGTGAACTCTCGTCTTCCATATAATGTTCACCTTTCACCAGCAGATGGCAGACAGGATAACATACATGAGCCAGAGGAGCAGGGCAGTGGTGATGAAGGCACAACATGGAGGTTTTAAGGCTCTACTCGACTCCCCCATCCTTGCATATGCCTTTAACTCGGACCCCAGTGCTAAGCAAGGAGCTCTAAGCAAGCTTGTTTGCTTACCTGACATGCATAGAATTCAATGGAGTGTTTTTCGTTTCTTTTATGCCGGCGTTGTTGCCTCATCATAGTACTTGCACCTGCCAGAAAACCTACTCCAAGTCCTGGCTGGCATAGTTTTTCAGCAAATTCTACGTCTTTTCCTGGTGTAAAATTAGTAAATTTGCCAGGGCATCAGCTACTCTTTCAACATTCCTATGTGTCGAATGCAGCGTAAAAGTGGCAAAAAAGGGGTTATGTGACAATTTTACGCCAAAAAGAGGCGTAAAACTGTTTGTAACTGACCCTCAGTGACATCTAGAGGTTAGACTCCACCTATGAAACTTTTACACAAGCCACACTTCTCTGATGGGAAAACTCTCAAATATCTAGGGATGGAGAGGCTATAATGTGTCTAGATAATTTCACCATACAGCAACTACATTTTAGTGCCATAGAATGAACAGGTAGCCTCACAGAATGGGCAGATGTGTTTTATAAAGCCAACATAATACTGCTATACAGCGTCTTCATAGGGTAGAGTGCCCAAATAACAGCCCCAGGATTTCCCCAAATTATATAACCAGATGCCTAAATTATACTGTCAACCTTACTCAAATAATAGTGCCACATTGAGCCTAAATAAATCCAAAAGAGTGCGCATACAACAGAGAAGAATATCCAAAAGGAGAAAGTAGATGTAGCTGGGACCAAAATATTTCTATACTGCCTATAAGCTGCTGGGTGGGGTTGGTATGGCTGAGGTTCCTGAAGGTTGACAGTCCCTGGCATGTGCCCTCTTTGCCACAAATTCAACTCTGTTGTATAGTATTTCAATATTTCTATATTCTCACCTGTGTCTTTAAAGGGAATCTGTTGCCAGAATCGTAGACTATTATCTGCTATAATAAATGAGTAGCACTGCAGATAAGAAGTCCAGCCGTGTTCTGCCGCTGTCAGCTTTTAAAGGGGTTGTCCCATCTCAGCATTACTAAAGCAAGATGAGTCTAAAAAAACAACCAGGTGGCCGGGAAACAGCAGGTCAGAGATGTGCTCTTTCAGTACTGTAGCTCCCATTGTAGTGCACGGGAGCTACGTAAATAGTGCAGCACACAAACTATGGTGTTTCCAAGTTAGTAACGGCAAGATGAGACAACCCCTTTAAAGCTGTGCTGAAATACATTGCTGGGACTGCTGCGCATGCGCGCATGAGTCCTCTCCATTAGGTTGACTGGCAGAGCAGGCCAGACTGTGTATTTCAGTGCAGCATTAAGTGCTGACAGCAGGGGACAGGGGGCAGTAGGAAATTTAAAAATGGTGATCTGGACTTCTCATGTGCAGTACTACTCATATATTACTAAAGAATCGCTGTGACGGATTCCCTTTAAGGAATTTTTACTTTAACTCATCATTGATTAAAAGACTGGCTGCTCTACATAACACCGATGAGTTTCCCCTCATCACTAATATTCCAATGATAAACAGCTCGCTTGGTTCCCAGTAAATCTGATTGTTTCCTGCTAAAGTCATTAATCAATTATTCATGCATGATTGAATTGTGGGGCTTTTATCGCCACACGCCAATGAACAAACCCAGCTGTGCAGTAGGCAAGAGAACGGTATTTTAGGAACAGAATTACAGACTCCCTGAATATACCCGTGTTAATTTCCTGATACTGTCTCATCACAAAAACATTGTCAAACCACATGAGAGGATAAACAGGACAGCACTGCCAAAAAGCACAAACCTGACACAGAAGCATATCTTTTGTGTGGTATCTGAAAGAACAAAAAGTTTTTAAAGAGGAATGGGTCATCAGAAAATGACCTATTGTTTAAATCACATTTTTTATGTTATATTTTAAAGAATTTTTGATGGTGTTATTTTTAATGTTCCATCTCAGGAAACAAAAACCATAAAATCCTGCAGTTGTCTAACTTGACCACTAAGCCTAATAATTGGCGCCACTTCTTGGTCTGTACAGATAATTTTACTGTAGTTACCTGCTTATCTATATACAGAGGTGACAGCATTACAGGCAGGATTAGAATGACAGATAAGACAGGATCCACCATTCACAATAGGTGATACAAATCTTATCTATTCTTCTTTTTCCTCCTGCTACACCTAATGGAGACCTGATTAATCCACAGCCAATAGGTTATGGGCCCAGAAGAAAACAGCATACAGAAGGACAACAGTGAGCAAAGAAAAAAGTAATGATGCTTCTAATAAGAGAAGGTCTGGGGGGGACGTGTTGAAGAAGGGTCTCCCGAAATCCTGGTGTAATCCTGACTTTCTCCATCTCTGTAAGCCTTCAGAGTAGCCACAATACTTTGAGGGAGACTATAGAGGGAGACGCCTCCCCCCATTTTGACCCGGTATTTGCTGCATTCCAGACAGGAAACGACCAGACTTACCGATGCGCCCGGGAGCCAGCTTTGAGCCGCCATACCTGACGGGTCATAGAGGTGAGAGCAGCCTGCACAATCATCCTGAGGTCTGCCGGAGCCCGTACAGAGCTGCCATGAATCCTCCGGTTGAGGTCATCTCCACGTCAATTGTTCCCCCTCACGCGGACCGAGTGAGACTGTGAGTGCACGGTGGCCATTTTCTTGGCACTGCCACAAGACGTTTCCAGCAGCGCCCAGGGGCCTCGCCGGACAGGAGTAAGTGACTTTCCACTCTTTGACTCAACCTGTCTATATCCCACTGAGGTACCACTGAAATATCGGGGGTCCAAGTGAATTGTGGTGCGCTACTCAGTGAAAGTATATCATTCTGGCCTATTACGGTTAGAGCTGAGGTGCTGCTACTATTGCATACAGTAAGGACACAATTTTCTTATTTAATTTCTGGCGCCTTACTGAGAAATTTTGTGTTCTGACCGAGGAATACCCTAATCTAGGGCCCTGGCTGATCTGGACTCTGACTTTATTGTGGGGGATATATCCTGACCTAGGGGCTCACAATGTTCTCCCCTTTATTCTCAAAGCCTAACTGTATATGGGGCAAAAGACTGCTCCTGTGCCCCCTCAAACTACAAGCAAAGCCTTAATTGACACCATGAAACAGAGGAGGAAAATACTCTGGTGGACCATGCTGCCAATGAGTCACAAAATGACAGGATCATTTCCGCCATAGCAGCTTATGATGTTAACTTTTTGCGCTATGATATTGAGAAAATGTAAACTCACACAGCGGAGGTGGAGCGTAGGTGGAGCGTAGGGTAGGAAAGGTGGAAGACACAGCAAGGGGCACCTCTAGTTCACTCCTCCAGCAAGTCAAATCCTTGCAAGCCAGAGCAGAAGATGCTGAGAACAGAACTAGATGGTATAACATCCGAATTCTTGGCCTCCCAGAAAGAGCTGAAGGCACAGAACCTGAGGCTTTTGCAGAGAGTTTGATAAAATCGGTCTTGGCACCGCTGCAGTTATCCCAATGCTTTGTGATCGAAAGAGCGCATAGAATCTATACTATAGAGACCGGGATGCAATTCTGGCATCCACAAGGAAGAAAGGGACTATCTCCTATGAAAACACAAAGATATCCTTCTACCCTGACTTTAACACTGAAGTACAGAAGAAGAGAAGACAGTTCTCACAAGTCCGGACCAGACTGAGGGAACTGGGAATACAACATCCAATGCTCTACCTGACGAGGCTGCGAGTTCAAGTTGATGGGGGAACTCGATTCTTCCAAACCCCAAGAGGAGGCTTCTGTCTGTTTGGACACTCGTCGGCCACAAGGGAGGAGGCAGTGAATTCTTATGTTTTAGTTTGATTTCATCTTTTATACTCTAACTATGACTTTCTCCTCTATATCCTCTTGGTGGAGATGATGGTGAAGTGGCTCTAGCAGCCATGGTGGGTGCATAGGGGGCACTGAGTGAATGGAGGGAACAAGTATAAAAAGAAGGGAGACTTTTCCCTTTCACAGACGAGTTTTACTCTGTGTATTGAAGTTCTTTCCTCTCTTGATAACTGCTTTTTCATATTTTCTAGGACCACTCTTAGTAGGGGAAGGGGGGGGGGGCTAAAGGTGCACCCCTAAGATTAGTAGTGGTCTTATGTTGACGGTTCTAAGTCAGATTTAGGGTAAGGCTAGAGCTCCTAACTTACCTGTTTTACTTTCTTGTTAGGGATCTGAGACTCTGACAAGTTGGGAATGTGTGGACAGGGAGGGACTGGGTAAGGGATTAGATTAGTTGCAACTTGGTGTCAATTACCTATTCTAAATGCAGATGAAGAATGGAGAGGGGTAGCTCAGGCAGGAGTCAAATGTGTAGCACGAAGGGCCCCCACTATAGGACAAAGTGTCAGTCCCAGTTTATATCTAGAAAAATCAACCAGCCGCCCGGTGTGGCTCACTCATGTAGGCAGTTTTAAATGTGGGAGCAGCAGATGCATTTGCTGTGGTTACATGAAAGTTTGTGACAATATTGTTTCTACTACAAATGAGAGAAGTCATGCCATAAAACAATACTTAAACTGCAAATGTAGTACTACAGTTTATGTTATCACATGCAAGCTATGTCATCTACAGTATGTGGGCTGCACTACTAAACAAATAAAAGAAAGAATGCGCAAACACCTATCGGATGTCCCGCACTTCAAAACTAGAAATATTTCAGCAGCAAGTCTCCATTTTGCCAAAAAGCATGATGGGAATACTAGTAGTTTTGAAGTGCAGGGCATTGAAAGGGTAACATATCCAACAAGGGGAGGAGACCATAGACATAAACTGCTAAGCTGTGAAGCATATTGGATGTTTCAATTAGGCACCTGTGTTCCTCAAGGTTTAAACAAAAAGCATGACTTAACATTGCAGTATAAATGAGCGATTATGCTTTTTTAAAAGTCTTTTTAGTAGTGTCTTTTGTGTGAAAAGGATTCATGTCAAACACAATTGTATTTCACCTCCCTCTGGTAATCATGTGAACACCTCTGAGTTAGGTGATGTCACTGACACAGGTGGATTGTGATCACACTGCCTTAAAAGGAGGTTATCATTTGTAAGTTTGCATGTCAAGAGTAAGGACCTAAAACAGGGTCCGAAACGTATAGACTGGATTAACTGTACTCTGTGCCATGTCTGTACTGGATTTTACCGTATAGAAATAAAATTGAAGTTTCATCGAAAGCTGGATCCAACTATCTTTCTTTCACAATATAACTTGGTGTCAATGGATGTATGTGTGGCACCACGGCGCTGCGGGAAACTATCACAAGGTATGTATACTCAGGTCATTAATATGGCGATGTTTAAGATAATCTCATGGAATGTGAGGGGCCTGAACTGTAAAATCAAAAGATCTTTGGTTTTTAATTATCTTAAGACTCATGCCTCTGATATACGTATCTTGCAGGAAACACATATGAGGGATCGCAGGTACTCTATCTTCGGCCCCCTTGGGTGAGACAGGCGCATCATGCGACATATACCAACAATGCACGTGGGGTCTCCATCCTGGTCAGTAAGGTGCTACCATTGCAACTGGACACTGTGCAGGTAGATCCACACGGCAGGTTCAGTCTCCTCTACTGTCTTATCAGGGGCAGTCCCTTGATTGTTGAGGGGCTGTACGCCCCACCGCCCTTTTGTAGGTCCCTACTGGATGAGATTATGGCTAAGGTGGCACTGCTGCCCTTATCCCCTTTTGTTATTCTGGAAGATTTCAACGCAGTATTAGATAAACAGCTGGATAGATAAAGAGCTCCCCTCAGGCACAATTCAGCCCTGTCTAATTGGGCGACGGCCTATAACTTACTGAAACTATGGCGGTGGAGGAATCCAACCCTTAGACCAGGCATTTCCAAACTGCGGCCCTCCAGCTGTTGCAAAACTACAACTCCCAGCTTGCCCTAATAGCAATAGGCTATCCAGGCATGCTGGGAGTTGTAGTTTTGCAACAGCTGGAGGGCCACAGTTTGGACATGCCTGCCTTAGACAATTCTCATGGTACTCTGTGTCAGGGGATACTATGACCCTTAGAAAGCCCAGACTCTTTGCCTATAGTTAAGGCGGTGTCTTATCTGCCACGGGTTATCTCTGACCATGCTCCACTGCAGGTCAGTATGGTTTAACCGCTGGACAGACCAGACAGATAATGGAGACTGAATCCCAAGCACTGAGTCACAAGCAAAACTCATTTAAAGTAGACACTTCAGTGTTTTGTGTGCAAGAAAACAGGTCATCTGAAAGTGGCTGCAGAGTTTGGAAAGCTAGAATGAATCAGCTAAAAAGGCAGCATGATCAACAGAGACTTAAAAGTACTGTCAGTGAAAAAAGTAACACAAGTATTGAAGCTGCATTCATTATTAATTCAAGTACATCAAAACATGCATGGTGCATAGACTCTGGAGCAGCTGCTCATATGGCAAATGTCAGAAACTTCTTCTAACCTTGACCAAAGTAAGGCCTCGTGCACACGACCGTTGTAGTTTTGCGGTCCGTTTTTCACGGATCCGTTGTTCCGTATCTGAGGTTTTTTTTTCTGTTTTGTGTCTGCATCCGTTCCGTTATGCCACTAAACATATCCATATGGTTTCCGTATGCGATCCATTTTTTGCGGATCGCAAACGGAAGCAGAACATTTGTAATCATTACTGTAATGTACAGTAATGTTTGTAAACAGTAAACACATTGGCAAAGTGGGCATGGATCCGCAAAATACGGATATGCATTCCGTATTTTTTGCGGACCCATTGACTTGAATGGAGCCACGGACCGTGATTTGCAGACAGTAATAGGACATGCACTACTTTTTTTGCGGAACGGCCAAGCAGACATACGGAAACGGAATGCACACGGAATCATTTCCATTGTTTTTGCGGACCCATTGAAGTGAATGGTTCCGCATATGGTGCGCAAAAAAAACAGAACGGAAACAGAAACAAAACATTTGTGTGCATGAGCCCTAAGACAGAGAATGTGATCCTAGCTAATGGTTAGTATATCACTTCAGAAGGAGTAGGAGATGGCTACATTAATTGTCAGGTTTCCCCAACACAAAGCAAAAAGGTCTCTAGTCTTGAAAGTAATTTGTTGTCTGCAAAGAAACTCAGGGGACGGAGCAATGAAGTCACATTTCAGAATGACCGCTGCATCATCTCAAAAGAAGGGTACACACTTGCAGAAGAAAAAATTACAGATGAACTGTATCAACTAAAATGCAAAGGAAGTGTGTGTGCTGCCAAACAAGAACAGACGAAGGATTGTGTTCACGTATGGCACAGACATCTTGCACATAGAGACCCTGAAGCAATAAGAAAGCTATTTGGAGACCAGCTTGGTGAAGGTGTTAAAAAAGACCAATGCAATCAGAAGATGAAATGTAAAAACTGCCTTAAAGAAGAAATGTTCAGAAAAACATTTCCTAAAAATAGATCAGAGCAGCCACTTGACTTAATACACACAGATGTTTGTGGTCCAATGAGTACGCTCACTCCTGGCAAGAAAATATATTTTCTCAGTTTTAATGATTATTATTCAAGGTATACCGTTGTTTATTTGCTTCAGAGCAAAACAAAGTTCCAGAGAAATTAGAAGAATATTTCTCTGAAGTGCGTAACACGTTTGGGGAAAAGCCAAAGATTCTACGTGCAGACAATGGAACTGAATACACAAGTGAGAAGACACAAGCCATTTTAAAGAGAAATGGAATCTTATTCCAGACAACTGTACCATACAATCCCAAACAAAACGGTGTTGCAGAAAGAAAGAACTGAATTCTGTGTGGAAGCGGAAGTAGTATGCTGTTTGACGCAGATCTACCAAAAACATATTGGGCTGAAGCAATCATCCCAGCTTGCTCTATTCAAAATAGACTACCAAGTAAAGCCACTGAGAAAACGCCATATGAACAATCGAACAACAAGAAGTCCAAACTATACCACATAAGAATATTTGGAAGTAAGATATTTGTATATGTTTCCAAAGTAAAACGTGGGAATCCCTACTTTCAAAAGTAAAAATGGGAATCCCATGCCAAGGAAGGCATCCAGTTAGGGTACAGTGAATCTCAAAAGGGTTAGGTTACTTTCACACCTGCGTTTTGTGCGGATCCGTCATGGACGGATCCGTTCAGATAATGCGTCCGTCTGCATCCGTTCAGAACGGATCGGATCCGGTTGTATTATGGCCCCTTTCACACGGGCAAGTTTTCCACGCGGGTGCAATGCGTGAGGTGGACGCATTGCACCCACACTGAATCCGGACCCATTCATTTCTATGGGGCTGTGCACATGAGCGTTGTTTTCACGCATCACTTGTTGCGTTGCGTGAAAATTGCAGCATGCTCCAGTTTCTGTGTTTTTCACACAACGCAGGCCCCATAGAAGTGAATGGGGCTGCGGGAAAATCGCAAGCATCCGCAAGCAAGTGCGGATGCAGTGTGATTTTCCGCATGGTTGCTAAGAGACGGGACCCGATCTTTATTATTTTCCCTTATAACATGGTTATAAGGAAAATAATAGCATTCTCAATAAAGAATGCTTTGTAGAATGTGGATTAAGGGGTTAAAAATAAAAAACTGAACTTACCTTAGCCACTTGATCGCGTAGTTGGCGATCTCTCTTCTCTCTTCAAGCTTTAGCTGCAGTCTAAAGGACGTGTGATGACATCACATCACATGGTCCAATCACATGGTCCTGATTGACCATGTGATTGGACCATGTGATGTGACATCATCACAGGTCCTTTAGACTGCAGCTAATGCTTGAAGAGAGAGAGAGATCGCCAACTACCGATCAAGTGGCTAAGGTGAGTTCAGTTTTTATTTTAACCCTTAATCCACATTCTACAAAGCATTCTTTATTGAGAATGCTATTATTTTCCCTTATAACCATGTTATAAGGAAAATAATAAAATCTCAGAATACTCAACCCGAAACCGGACTTCAGTGATGAAGTCCGGGTTCGGGTCTGGGTACCAAATATGCCGATTTTCCCACGCGGAAAAATCGCGCATTTTCCCACGAACACACCCGACATCCTATCCGGGCGTCAAACGTGACGCCCGTGTGAAAGAGGCCTATGTCTTCTATAGCCAAGACGGATTCATCTTAAACACCATTAAAAGTCAATGGAGGACAGATCCATTTTCTATTGTGCCAGATTGTGTCAGTGATTGGCTCAGTTGCAAGCAGCGTTTTTGTGTCTGTCTCCAGAGCAGAATAGAGCCTGAACTGATGCAAACTGATGCATTCTGAGCGGGTCCTTTTCCATTCAGAATGCATTAAAATGAAAACAGATCTGTTTTGGACCACTTGTGAGATCCCTGAGCGGATCTCACAAGCGGAAAGCCAAAACGCAAGTGTGAAAGTAGACTTCACCCAGAGACTAACAAGATATAGTGTGCTCTCCGCATCACCAACAGCCCCATTTACACTGAATGGGTCCGCATCTATTCCGCAGAATTGCGGAATAGTTGCGTGACATTTTTACGGACGTGTGAATGGGGCCTTACTTCATAAGCACTCCTATGTCTTTTCCCTCTCTTTTTTTTTTTTTGCACATTTTTGGCAGAGATTTTTCATCCACATTGATCGATGCGAATGAAGAAATCTTGCACATAGAGACCTGAAGCACAATAATAGAAGCTATTTGGAGACCAGCTTGGTGAAGGTGTTAAAAAAGACCAATGCAATCAGAAGATGAAATGTAAAAACTGCCTTAAAGAAGAAATGTTCAGAAAAACATATCCTGAAAATAGTGCCATAAGATCAGAGCAGCCACTTGACTTAATACACACAGATGTTTGGAATCTTGGAGGCTTAAAGGGATAATATCACTGGCTGACTTGTATAATGGTAATTCTTTGGTGGACTTTACCCACTTACATGTCAAATATGAGCTCCCAAATAAATGTTTTTTCCAATACTTACAAATACGACACTTTTTGCAATCATTGCCTTCCCGCCCTTCCCCCTTAGCTAATCAATTTCAACTTTTTCTCGGAAACTCGAAATTGCCACGCCCTAAACTCTCTACTTTTTATGCTACTATCCTCCCCTCTGAGTCCTTGACTAAACAACCCTTTGCTGTCCGTTGGGAATCAGAACTAGGCAAGTCCTTTACATCCCGAGACTGGAATTCCGCTTTTCAGTGGACTTACAAGTGTACTAGATGTATTAATCACATTGAGCAAGTTAGGCAAATTCAGCTCAGGTGGTATTTAACTCCTGATAGGCTGGCTCACTTATCGCCGGGTTACTCCCCACTCTGCTGGCGGGGATGCGGGGAGGTGGGCACTCCTCTACATATGTGGTGGGCTTGCTCTGCGGTTGTCCCGTTCTGGTCGACTGTCCAAACTCTACTCCGGGAAGTTACTGATTCTGCCTTACTTCTTTCCCCTGCGCTAGCGATTCTAGGCATAGGCCTAGCAGACTTTCCTCATCGAATCAGGGGGGTCATAGCGCATGTCCTTGGTGCTTCAAGAAATGTTATAGCTCGCCAGTGGAAATTGGCGCAGTCCCCAAACTTGGCTGCAGTTGTGCAATTAGTGAATGACTATATGCACTGTGAACTGACGTTTACGGAATCTTTGAGTTCTAGAATTAGGACTCATAACCACTGGGTTCCATGGCTCTCTAGTCGTCACGCTACGCCTCTCCCCGTCTCTTTGCTCTAAACCCCTTGGGACATTGTTCTTACACTGGACTCTATGTACTCAGCATATGCAATGTATCTGTTCCTTTTGCACTGCACTGTCATGTGTACCACTTTTCTCTGACGGCGCTGGTTGCGCCTTTGTTGTATGTGCTTTTACACTGAAAATTCTCAATAAAAATTTACTGTACAAAAAAATACACACAGATGTTTGTGTTCCAATGAGTACGCTCACTCCTGGCAAGAAAATATATTTTCTCAGTTTTAATGATTATTATTCAAGGTATACTGTTGTTTATTTGCTTCAGAGCAAAAACAACGTTCCAGAGAAATTAGAAGAATATTTCTCTGAAGTGGGTAACACGTTTGGGAAAAAGCCAAAGATTCTACGTGCAGACAATGGAACTGAATACACAAGTGAGAAGACACAAGCCATTTTAAAGAGAAATGGAATCTTATTCCAGACAACTGTACCATACAATCCCAAACAAAACGGTGTTGCAGAAAGAAAGAACTGAATTCTGTGTGGAAGCGGAAGTAGTATGCTGTTTGACGCAGATCTACCAAAAACATATTGGGCTGAAGCAATCATCCCAGCTTGCTCTATTCAAAATAGACTACCAAGTAAAGCCACTGAGAAAACGCCATATGAACAATCGAACAACAAGAAGTCCAAACTATACCACATAAGAATATTTGGAAGTAAGATATTTGTATATGTTTCCAAAGTAAAACGTACCAAATGGGAATCCCATGCCAAGGAAGGCATCCAGTTAGGGTACAGTGAATCTCAAAAGGGTTAGGTTACTTTCACACTCGCGTTTTGTGCGGATCCGTCATGGACGGATCCGTTCAGATAATGCATCTGTCTGCATCCGTTCAGAACGGATCGGATCCGGTTGTATTATGGCCCCTTTCACACGGGCAAGTTTTCCACGCGGGTGCAATGCGTGAGGTGGACGCATTGCACCCGCACTGAATCCGGACCCATTCATTTCTATGGGGCTGTGCACATGAGCGTTGTTTTTCACGCATCACTTGTTCGTTGCGTGAAAATCGTAGCATGCTCCAGTTTCTGTGTTTTTCACGCAACGCAGACACTCAAATGCAAGGGCAGTACAAACACTTCACATGTGACCCCATTTTAGAAAGAAGACACCCCAAGGTATTCCGTGAGGGGTATGGTGAGTTCATGTAAAATTTTATTTTTTTGTCACAAGTCACTTTATCCTAAAGTGTGAGAAGAAGTCTGGAATCCAAATGCGTAAAAATGACCTCCTAAAATGTACTCATTGGAATTCGGGCCCCTTTGCGCATCTTGGCTGCAAAGTGTAACACATGTGGTAATCGCTGTAGTCAGGAGAAGTAGGGCAATGTGTTTTGGGGTGTATTTTTACATATACCCATGCTGGGTGAGAGAAATATCTCTGTACATTGACAACTTTGTATAAATTTTTTTTTAAAGTTGTCATTTACAGAGATACATCTCACACATAGCATGGGTATATGTAAAAATACACCCCAAAACACATTGCCCTACTTCTCCTGAGTACGGCGATACCACATGTGTGCCACTTTTTGCAGCCAAGATGCGTAAAGGGCCGAAAGTCCAACGAGTACCTTTAAGATGGCATTTTACGCATTTGGATTCCAGACTTCTTCCCACGCTTAGGCCCTAAATGCCAGGGCAGTATAAACACCTTCACATGTGACCCCATTTTGTAAAGAAGACACCCCAAGGTATTCCGTGAGGGGCATGGCGAGTTCATAGAAGATATTAATTTTTTTTGGCACAAGTTAGCGGAAATTGGCTTTTTTTTTTTCTCTTACAAAGTCTCATATTCCACTAACTTGTGACAAAAAATAAAATTTTACATGAACTCATCATACACCTCACAGAATACCTTGGGGTGTCTTCTTTCTAAAATGGGGTCACTTGTGGGGTATTTATACTGCTCTGGCATTTTAGGGGCCCCTAATGCGTGAGAAGAAGTCTGGAATCCAAATGCGTAAAAATGCCCTGTGAAATCCTAAAGGTACTCATTGGAATTTGGGCCTTGCGCATTTCAGGCTGCAAAGTGTCACACATGTGGTATCGCCGTACTCAGGAGAAGTAGGGCAATGTGTTTTGGGTGTATTTACATATACCCATGCTGAGTGAGAAATATTTCTGTAAATGACAACTTTTTAAAAAATTTTATACAAAGTTGACAATTTACAGAGATATTTCTCTCACCCAGCATAGGTATATGTAAAAGTACACCCCAAAACACATTGCCCTACTTCTTCTGAGTACGGTGATACCACATGTGTGACACTTTTTTGCAGCCTAGGTGCGTAAAGGGGCGTAAAGTCCAACAAGTATCTTTAGGTTTTACAGGGTTGCTCACAATTTAGCCCCGCCCAAAATGCCAGAACAGTAAACACACCCCACAAATGACCGCATTTCGGAAAGTAGACACCCCAAGGTATTCACTTAGGGGCATACTGAGTCCGTGGGAGATTTTATTTTTTTTTGCCAGAAGTTTTTGCTCAGAAAGTGTCATTTTCCACTAACTTGTGAAAAAAAATGAAATCATACATGAACTCACCATGCCCCTCCGCGAATACTTTGGGGTGTCTTCTTTCTAAAATGGTGTCATTTGGGGGGTATTTATACTATCCTGACATTCTAGCACCTGAAGAAACATGACAGGTGCTCAGAAAGTCAGAGCTGCTTCAAAATGCCGAAATTCACTTTTTTGCACCATAGTTTGTAAATGCTATAACTTTTACCCAAACCAATAAATATACGCTTATTGGATTTTTTTTATCAAAGACATGTAGAACAATAAATTTAGAGAAAATTTATATAGAAATGTAGTTTTTAAAAAAAATTACAACAGAAAGCTGAAAAATGAAATTTTTTGCAAAATTTCGGTAATTTTTTATTAATATCAAAAAGTTAAAATGTCAGCAACAATAAAATACCACCAAATGAAAGCTCTATTAGTGAGAAGAAAAGGAGGTAAAATTAATTTGGGTGGTAAGTTGCATGACGGAGCAATAAACCGTGAAAGTAGCGTAGTGCAGAATTGTAAAAGTGGTCTGGTCATTAAGGGTGTTTAAGCTAGGGGCTGAAGTGGTTAAACTGGAAATACTTTAGGTTCTTCATTTCCAATGTGTATTATTTATATATAAACAAATTGCTCTTTATCCACATTTTGCACAGGAAAAATGTAATAAATGCTGGGGCTCCCATTGGTTTTGACATTTACCAGTACTAAATACATACATCCAGCTGTTCTTCTATAACTCCCTTCAGTTTCAAAATAACCTTCAAATTCACCCACAACTAAAATTCTTTACAAGAAAAAAGTGATATAAGCCTGGCTGATTTTTAAAGGAACATCCATACAGGGAGCAAATGTTGCATAT
This sequence comes from Bufotes viridis, assembly GCA_033119425.1. Classification (NCBI taxonomy): domain Eukaryota; kingdom Metazoa; phylum Chordata; class Amphibia; order Anura; family Bufonidae; genus Bufotes; species Bufotes viridis. The sequence goes on along the minus strand of CM065591.1, from coordinate 455,408,493 downwards.
TTTCCACAGCAGATTTGTATGTACCAACTTCACAGCATTTTATAGAGCAAGCAATGTGAAAGAGATTTTAAGTAATATCACCCACATGCTTCAAAAAAAAAAATCTGCCTCATAAACTGAACTGCGATTTGAATTTTAAATCCACAGCATGTCAATTAATGCTGGGGATTTTACCTTTGCAGTGCATAAATATAGCAAAATCCACAATAAATCTGCAGTGGAAATCCCACTGCAGAAAATCTGTCCTGTGTGGCCATATCCCTGCGGATGTGTTCACATGCAGCAAATTTGTGGCTTGCAGAAATCTATGCACATGCTGCAGAAACAACCCCTTTTAGGCTACTTTCACACTAGCATTTTGGCTTTCCGTTTGTGAGATCCATTCAGGGCTTTTAAAAACGGTCCAAAACGGATCAGTTTTGCCCTAATGTATTCTGAATGGAAAAGGATCCGCTCAGTATGCATCAGTTTGTCTCCGTTTAGTCACCATTCCGCTCTGGAGGCAGACACCAAAACGCTGCCTGCAGCGTTTTGCTGTCCGCCTGACGAAGCAGAGCCAAACATTTTCTCTGACACAATCTGGCACAATAGAAAATGGATCCGTCCCCCATTGACTTTCAATGGTGTTCAAGATGGATCTGTCATGGCTATAGAAGACATAATACAAGGATCCGTTCATGGCAGATGCATGCGGTTGTATTATTGTAACTGAAGCGTTTTTGCAGATCCATGACGGATCCGCAAAAAACTCTAGTGTGAAAGTAGCCTGTATGTGTATGGATTGGATTTTCTGTTGTTCAAAATTTCTGCATCAAGTCTATTGCATGTGATTAGAGATGAGAGGATCGATTCATAAGAATCGATTTGTCTCATCTAGCAGCATTCTGGACCTGAGACGGGGTGTTCCCAAAGCTGAGGATGCTCCCTATGCCGCTTGATTGAAAGGGCTTGGATCATCTTGGTCGGCCCAGAAAATCTCTCATCTCTACATGTGATGTAAACATACGCTAGGACTCATGCACACATTATCTGAAAAAACATGCATATATGACTGCACATCATGGAAAAATAAACAATCAAAGATAGTAATTATATTTGGACAATCGTAACACTCTAAAGAACAAATCTGCAAGTGCAAAAGACATTAAAAACATAAAAAAACACAACCTCTTGTGTTACAGGCCTCTGAGCCATGATAATGTCAAGAGACACTACCTAAAAAAGGACAACTCCAAGTATAAGATACTCATGGATACATGAAATAATGCATTATCAATACAGATAATGTATTGACCAGGTTTGAATTGGCCCCCAACTCAACACTTGATCCCCCGGACACCATCAAGGTTTCACCAAATTTTATTGGTCTCCAGAAGGGATGGTCAGGTGTTGTTCACCCCAATGGGAAAGAAGTCTAGAAAGTCTAGGTTTACAGTTGTCAGTTGCCACGGTGCAGTTCACTGTGACAGTGGATACCGTGTACGCTCTCTGTAGGCTCTCTTGCGTACTGGCTGCGGCTGTTTCCTGTGTATGCTGGTTGCTTCGGGTTGCGTGCTGGTTGTGGTGTCTTGTGTGAACTATGCCTGTGAATGTGTGTACTCCCCGTGTCTAACTCTGTGCAGTTCTTATCACAGTTGACGTGTAGGTTGGCTGTAGGCTCTCTTGCGTACTGGCTGCAGGCTGTTTCCTGTGTATGCTAGTTGCTTGGGGCTGCGTGCTGGCTGCGGTGTCTTGTGTGAACTATGCCTGTGAATGTGTGTACTCCCCGTGTCTAACTCTGTGCAGTTCTTATCACAGTTGACGTGTAGGTTGGCTGCAGGCTCTCTCGTGTACTGGCTGTAGGCTGACACCTGTGTTTGCTGGTTGCCTGGGACTGCTTGCTGGCTGCAGTGTGTGTGAACTGTGGACTGTATCGTTTGTTCTGTGGTTCTGGTTATTCTGGTTCTGATGGGGTTAACTTCTCCTGATTTGTGCCTGGTTGTGGCTTATCAGATGCCCTCCTTATGTAGCTATATCTATCTGTGAGCTATGGGGCTTGTGGTCAGTCTTTCTTCTGCCTTGCTGAGTGTAGCACCTTGCTGCTCACTCAGGGAGTCAGTCTGTCCTGTGCCTTACTGGGTGTCACCTGCTGCTCACTCAGGAGTCAGTCTGTCTGTGCCTACTGGGTAGCACCTGCTGCTGACCCGGTTTTTTTGCCATCGACCCTTTTTGTGGTGTGGCCTGGTAATACATTGATGTTATTGCCTTGTCTGTTCTCTGTACCTGTCCTGTGATGATGTTGATGTTATGCCCTTGTCTGATCTTCTGTACCTGTCCTGTATGATGTTTATGTTGTTATCCTTGTCCATGCCTTGCCTGGTCTCCTGTACCTGTTCTCTGTCTGGATCCACTCTGTTCCTTGTATAGCCTAGCAGTGCTCTAACTGCGTCTGATAGTGCTAAACTGCTTCCGACCCTGCCTGTTCCATGTCCTGCCTGACAGTGCCTACTGCTTCTGATCCTTGTCTGCCTGCAGTTCCTTTCTGCTTCTGTTCCTATCCTGTGTTTGTCCTGCCTTCATGAGAGGGTCCCTGGCTCCTCCGGAGGGAGGATCTCTTGTCTGTGTGCATCTCTGCCTGAGATCGCCATGCTTCCTTTCTGCTTGGGGCCCAGGCACCTGCTACTGTGCTGATTCCCATTTGTCTTGTCTGATCCATGTCCTGTGTTTGCTTGGGGTCCAGTTCCGTCACCAGTGTGGTTCTCTGCAGGTAGGGGCCAAGTGTACCGGGACCTTCCTGGAGGTGCGACCAGTGAGCCCTAGGCCCAGTTTATCCCCACTACCAGGGGCTCTGTGAAGAACGGGGGTCACTGGGTCTCCGTTCTCTGGGCTTTGCCTCTGGTCTGCTGGTGCACTTGGTTCTGTGGTAGGTCTACCACTATTGCCTAACCTGCATATAATGTACTGTCATGTTCTTTTATTACATGTGTAATAAAGTATTCTGTTGGTCCCTGGTCTGTATGTTGCCTGTGTCTGTTTGCATGATGTCCCAGAGTTCTGCCTTGGGCCTCAGGCACGTGACAACAGTAAACCAGTGTGCTGCTTTACTGGAGGAACTCAAGTACAAAACAATACAGGCAATGCACTGAGCTTGCTTCTCCACTCCTCCTGGCAGCAGAAGATTCTTTGGTGAGGAAAGGACTGAGTTAACAGTCTCTCTCTCTCTCAGAAGGGTAATACCCTGGCCAAGGGGCTGTGGCTCGGTCATTGGGCAGGGTATACCTGTCTCAGCGTCTTCTTCTGGTCATGCAGTCTGGCAGAGTCTCCCCTACTAAACACTGGTCCCTATCTAGGTGCTCTGACTGGTCTACTTTTATACAATTTCTAACCTTCTAGTGGGATGGGTGAAGCTGGAGAAACTCAGCAGAAACAATGTTGCAGTTAATAGCTGCCATAGACTTGTATTGTGTCGCAATACAAGCCAGTGGGAATGACTAAGCGGTTTCCAGAGGTAAGCAACAGTGACACAGCTAAACCAGACAGTCAAAAGTTCACTGCCTGTTTTTTTACTCCAAAACTTAGCTCTGCATAGTCTCTTATTGTAACCGTGGAATCAGGGCCGGTGCAAGGATTTTTGCCGCTCTAGGCAAAGATCCATTTTGCCGCCCCACCTCCATGTCACTCACTCACTGACAGACAGACCCGCACACACTGACGGACACGCACACACTGACGGACACGCACACACTGACGGACACGTCTGTGTCCGCAATTGTCACGCCCCTGATCGCCCAGTAATGCCTCTCACTGCCCCTAATAATGTCCCCAGTAGTGTACCCCACTGCCCCAGTAGTGCCCCCCACAGCCCTTAGTAGTGTCCCCACTGCCTCCAGTAGTGCACCCCACTAGTGCCCCCACAGCCCGTAGTAGTGCCCCCACTGCCTCCAGAAGTGCCCCCACAGCCCCTAGTAGTGTCCCCCACTGCCTCCAGTAATGGCCCCAGAAGCGCCCCCATAGCCTTCAGAAGTGCCTCCCACAACCCCTAGTTGTGCCCCCACTGCCTCCAGAAGTGCCCCCGACTGCCCACAGACTTCATGTAAGGGGGCCCGGCATTTCACTGTACTTAATGCCGGGCCCCAGCGCTGCCGGGCCCCAGCGCTGCCACACATTAAGCAGGTGGGCGGAGCCTAACAGAGGTCCGTTAGGCTCCGCCCACCTGCTTACTGTGTTTCTAGTTAGAGGCAGCGGGGCCTGATGCTGGAGACCTGAAGCAGTGAACATAATGGAGGTGAGAGGAGCGCGCTGAAGGGGCCCGGCATTAAGTACAGTGAAAATGCCGGGCTCCGTTACATGTGAGCGCAGCGGGCCCCCTCCCCCCGCCGGGCCTCGTTACGCCCCTGCCTGCCATCAGGGTAAGCAGGTGCCTGCTCTGACCTCCACTCCTGGCCCCCTTGTAATGGCGCTGGGGGTGGCTCAAGAGCCGCTCGCCCAGTGCTGCAGCCCCAGACAGGGGGAGCCCACCAGGGCGCCCCCAGCAGGCCGGCGCCCTAGGCGAACGCCTAGTTCGCCTAACGGTAGCGCAGGCCCTGCATAGAAAATTACTAGCTTCTCAGTTCACAGGCTAGAATGTCCCACAGTCTCTTAGTATAAGCTGGCTGTGCATTAATCCTTTCGACAGTGCAGGGCAAATACAGTGCAATAACAGTGCAAATGAATGGGATATATTACAATAAACATATAAATTGCAGTACAACAAAAGTACCCTTGCTCCAGGTAGGGCACTTCCTGGGAGCAGGTACTTATGTATGCTTCCCTTCATAGTCTGGCAGGGAGAGGGTAGAATTTACAAAACAAGTCAATCCTGGACAACTCCTTTATTAAAGTACAGTACACCTCTCTGACAGCCGTTTTACAAAATGGAGCCATAATATAGCTATGGGTGCAAGCCTTTGCAGTGGCACAATTTGACAGCTCAATTCTAGTTCACCTTCTTCCAAATACTCTTAATGCATTTATATGCTATACTTTTTATCAGGTTTGTTTTGCGATTCATTTTAATCTCATTTGCCTTTAGAGCAAATATGGATAAACGTTAGTTACCGCAGACACAAAAAATCCATTAAGCAAAAGTATTAATAAATAATTATCTGCTTTATTACATGAGAATATTAAAATAGGCCCTGCTAGCATGTAATTACATTAAAAAACAATACAATGCAAACATAAAAGTCATAACTTACAAAGCAGCAGACTGGGCATGATAGATAATATTCTATTTTTAAAATATATTTAAAGCGAAATTCCACCTTTGAAAAGGTCTCTCTGGTTTTATAATGAAATTTTTAAATCTGCACAAAGTGCCCTAAACACTGTATGTTTTGCACTATATATATGTTTTCATGTTAGCACTTTCATTCCCCTGTTTTCTGCATCATGTCATCTGAGCAGGATGTGTACATGCAGAACTTTTTCATCTGCTTCCTACAGGGTTTTCAAACCAAATCCAGCATGGATTTGGTTTGAATGTAATGTTTCTCAGAGCTTGCTCCACATGTCACTTGTTCTCTCTGCAGAAGTCAATGCCCCTACACCTCCTCTCTCCATGTTCGCTAGATGGAGTAAATAATGTGAAACATTGCAGAGCAGTGGTTGGAAAACCCAGTAGAAATGAGATGAAAACAGAAGGTTCTGCATGTAAACATCCTGCTAGGATACAGTGATGCTGATAAAAGGAGCAAGAGAGTGGTGACATAAAAACAGGTATATGGAGCAAAAATATACAGTTTTGGGGTGCTCCATGCAGATAAAATATGATCATTATTAAAGGGGTTTTCTGGGCTTTTACTATTGATGACCTATCTTCAGGATAGGTAATCAAAATCAGATCGGCGGAGGTCTGACACCCGGCACCCCCGCTAATCAGCTGTATCAGAAGTGCTCGTGGTGGCAAAGACCATAGACACCAGCAGCAGACAGGAAGCGAGAAGGGAGACAGAAAGTGCGCACTTCACGCGCAGCCTTATCATACAGCTGATCGGCGGGGGTACCGGGTGTCAGATCTCCGCCAATCTGATATTGATGACCTATCCTGAGATCCGTTTTTTTTGCTGACCCATTGAAATAAATGGTTCCGTATACGGAACACAAAAAACGTCCGGTACACCCGCAAAAAAAACGTTCGTGTGCATGAGGCCTAAGTTTTATGACTCGGAAAAAGCCACCCAAGGTGCAGTGACGGAGGGGAGAGAAAGTGTAAAATATCAGCGATCTCTCCTCGTTCTAGTGATTGTGAGGGTCTCAGTGCTCAGACCCCACCAATCAAAACTTTTGATATATCTCTATGACACATATAAAAAGTTTTCTGAACACTCAGTGATTGCTGGACAAAATGCATACTGTCTAACCCACCCCAAGAGCAAAGAAAAAAAGAAAAGCCATCCTAATATTGAGAAAAACAGAAGTTTTTCTGTTTTGCATTTTTTTCCTTTATGTACAAGCTCTCAATCCAGAGACTGCAATAATCAACAATCCTATATCTTTTAGCAAAAATACATTATTCAAAATTGTTCTAATTTTTATTCTTCTCCATTTCTCTACTTTCCAGGTGTCCCCATGGGCAGCCATGTTCTAGTTTTTTTTAACCTTGCAAATAAGAAGAGTTTAGTTATGTTTTTGTTCCCTTTACGGGAAGCCTTGCATTTGATATCTTATCTTAGATTTTAATTTTAGTTTCAATATCAGCTTGCTCAATGACTGTAACTCCATCCAAAATTATTTTTACCCATAAAAATAAATACATGTACAAAGAAAACCTGCCTACAGCCTATACCACCTTCTTTCTGAAATTTCCCCAACCTTTCAGGTGTATAATATAACCTATTGTACTGTAGTGTGAAATCACATGAAAAAAATAAAACTCATGTGTCCAAGAGCTTTTGTTTGACATTGATGATTTGCTCATGTGCTTCAGAGTTCATTATCTGTTTTCCAGTCCTTTACTACAATAATAGTCTCTGAAGTGTGCAAACACCAGCCTTATTCCGAGCAATTCACTATCCTGAAAGTTTGACATTTCAGTCATTCTGGAGAATATAATTTAGAGGGCTTGTCTAGAAGTGAAGTGATTTGTATGCATTGTCCTGGCTTGATAGACAGGGTGTATATTGATGGCCGTGGAAATGAACATCACAAGAGCAAGCAGTGTTTGACTTGTTTAATCAAGGACTGATGAGGCTTCCTTCCTGCGTCAGACAGAAAAATCCAACAGACCAACTTGGTGGAATGTGAGTTGTATTCTGGACAAAAGCATTTATCCCATATTCTCTACATAGGGAATAAATGCTAGATCAGTGGGGGTTCGACAGCTATGACCTACACCAATTGCAAGACAGTGGCTAGGAAAACTAGGAACTGAGATTTTCCGTTCTACTGTTTTGTGGGAGACCCTCATCAATCTAGCATTTATCACCTATACAGTGAATACAAGAAATCAAGATGGGTGGTATCAAACTGTATCTATGGTTGAAAACAAAATACAATGACTCTTGAGGTAGCGGAAGATATTGATATCCAAACTGTGGTTTTTGAAGACTTTTTCCATCACCGGCACTGTAAGCCAACCAGGTGACTTCCCACCATTGTCGTCGCCCCCGTCATGCCGTGTTATGTGTTATAGACACAGAAACTTAAAGAACTAAAGCTGCACCTACTCCTCTCAATTTTTCTAGTTTACTCTAGACAGATTGCTTAAGTTCTGATGATGTTTCTGGAGGGAGAAGACAACTGCAAACTGCTAGGTGAGGACATTGCTACTTTTCACTGATGGTGTGATTATGCCCAATAAGGAAGGGTACAGCCACACGATCATGTTTCTGCATGCAATTTTGGAAGCAAAAATCAGAAGTGGATCATAAAGGAAGAGAAAGTATAAAGGACAGATATGACTCATCCTCCTTTTTTTATATTCACCTATAGATAAGCAGTGTACAGCACCTCAACCAGCCTACATATGTTCATATAAAAAACTGGGTAGATTATTTAAGAAACTACCCAGCTTATTATAATAGATGTACCAGGTGGCTGAGAAAGAAGTCTTATAGGTACAGAGACAGGCCAGGCAGTATCTTCTTTTCCCTGTGACCCACCTTCTCAAAGTCGCTGCAGGGACTCCCATAATCAATCATCTTGACACATCTTGCTGCTGTCTGCTGCTGTGTGAGCAGGAAATATTTTAATGTGTCCATACAGAGGTCCCCCGAAATAAGTTTTATTGGAGGGCCCTAGGCAGCCCAGTCTGACACTGGCAGAGCCCATTATAGTAATAGTAATATGGTTTTCCATTCTTTGAGGCACTGCACTTGGCCCTAGAAGCAATGTTTTAAAGGTAGAACACCGCTAGGATACTTTAGTGCTTAAAAGTTTGTGAACACTTCAGAATTTTTTATATCTATTATCTCTTATATGTATAAAAATTAATTTCCGTCTGTCTGTTCTTCATGCATGGCCAAACAACTGGACCAATCTGCACCAAATTTGGCACATAGTTAAATCTGGTGCTTATAAAGGTTTTACACTGGGTCGCAGCTCTCTAGGATGTGCCACTCTTGAGATATTCTCAAAAAATGCACATATGGCCCCAATATATGACCCGTATGTCTGCACTATAGGCAGGAAACAGGTATACAGTGAGCCCTGACTTGAACCCAACCCGCTTTCCCTGCCTACTTGCAATGCTACCCCTAAGCTGCAAGTCTGCAACTAGTCGACGTTCCCTGTTCTGCTAAGTGCAAGACAGACACCAAGACACATCCACACAGAGAAGGGTCTTACACAAATATGTTAAAACCAGGAGGACAATACAGTACAAAATCAAAGAATGGAGGGTAGTCACAATAGCCAAGTCAAAGTCAGAACCAGACAGGTATCACTGTTCAAAATCACAAGACAGAGGAATGTCAGAGGCAAGTCAAGGTCAAAATACTAATCAATCCAAAACACTCAGAGACAGAACCAGAGCAAGGGAGTAAACCTATAACTAGCAAGGGTGAATTGTCAGCTAGGGATTTAAATAGAGCACCGAGTTCCAGGATCAGAACCTGATAGTTGTATCGCATCATAAATGGTGCCATTAGAAAGTACAACTTGTCCCACAAAAAATAAGCCCTCATAAGGATAAGTGAATGGAAATATAAAAAGTTATGACTCTGGGAAGATGGGGAGTGAAAAGCATTGGAAAATCACCCCATCCTCTAAGGGTTAATATGACCATATTAATGAGCCTTAAAGGGGTTGTCTCACTTCAGTAAGTTGCACTTATCATGTAGAGAAAGTTAATACGAGCAACTTACTAATATACTGTTATTGTAACACCCCAGAGTGGGGGATATTCTGCACCTTGCTAATATCTGTTATGGTCTAACCTGTATGTCACCTATATATTTATTTCCAGGCCCCTCAACACTGTGCATTTATATTAATGTTATGTAACTGTTCATGTAATGTGCCTGGTTCACCAGCAGGTGGCAGCAAACACAGCAGAGCTGTATGTAGGTAGAATGGAGCGTTCCATTCCATTCTAACCCCCTCTGTAGGGAAGTCCTATTTGCTGAAGGGAGTGTAAGGGACCAGTTAGGTTTAGTGTGTAGTTTACCCCCTGCAAGGGAAGGGTGTGCAGGGGCGGTCTCTGCTGGACATGCCCACGCCAACCAGAGCACCTTAAGCTCTGCTGGCCAGGAGGCTGAGACATAGAAGCCTCAGGAGCAAGGAGATTAGTTCCTCAGCTGAAGCTAAGCCCGATTAAAGAGAGAAGTGCAGCATAAAGAAGCAGCCAAGTTATCCAGTCAGCTTGTCAGTACCGCAGATGGGGAGAGAAAGATATAGCAGGGTTGAGTTTGCCTGCCAGTTTAATGCTAAAGCCTGCTGGAACCAAGACAAAGCCTGTAAGCTGTCGTACAGTTGTGTTCAAAATTATTCAACCCCCACTGAAATTGAGTGTTTTGGCCAGTTTGACATTGATTTTGATCATTTCAGTCATCTTGTTTACAATTAAATCAAAGAGGCACTTGTAAGTCAGACAATTACAAATGTACACTAAATTCCCTAAAACCTTTTACAGCATTGGGGGTTGAATAATTTTGAACACAACTGTAAGAAATGTTTATTCAAACTAAAGCTGCTGTGGAACTTGATCTCAAATCCCTCAATTAATCCCCCTATTTATTGCTATGGAGCCAAAGTCTGGGGTCCAGCGGTATCCAGGTAGGAGCACCGTGACACACATAAAGAGACATTTAGGCCGCACTATACCACCTGGCATTCCTACTAAACCTGGGTCGTGATATAGAGAGCCCTGGGGGGAGGCGGCCCGTTGCAATTTTTATCCATATTGCTTCCTTTGCTGGCTGATTTATTTTTCCATCACATTATACACTGCTCGTTTCCATGGTTACAGACCACCCTGCAATCCAGTATCGTGGCAGTGCTTGCACAATATAGGAAAAAGAACTAGCCTATGTGAGCTCCCATGGTCCTGTCCCCCAGAGAGGTGGACGCTTTTTCCTATAGTGTGCAAGCATGACCACCACTGATGGATTTGAGGGTTGTCTGTAACCATGGAAATGAGCAGTGTATAATGTGATCAAAAAATGAATCCAGCCAGCAAAGGAAGCAATATGGATAATAACAATACATTAGTAAGTGGCTTGTATCAACTTACTCTACATGATAAATGCCACTTAATGAAGTGAGACAATCCCTTTAAAACTAACTGTTTGGCTTTACAGATAACTGTAATTAGGCCAGTTGTGCACAAGACTGCAGAACTAGACATCATCTATAGAAGTCAGCTGTCCCACGTCAGAACTGTGTCTCATCATGCTTAGCTACCTCCAGGAATTACAGTAGGGCTGAATTCCACAACAACTGGGCAGTGACAAAAAAACCTAACATAAATAACAGAAAACAAGGCACTTAAACTCACCAGTGGATGATATAAACTGAATGTCAAAGGTCACGAAAGGAGGAGATGATCCAGCAATGGAGTAGATGGCAAAATTATTGCATGCAGGTACAGTTAATGGCAGATGAGTGAGAGTGAACATATATGGAGCAATACTGAACTATCTTTATCTAAATTAAAGTCTGCAAATGTCAAGAAAATACAGCAGCACAGCAACAGACAAATCCAAAAAACAGCAAAACACAAAACTCAGTGGAACTAAAGAGCCAACAATTTACAGAAAATACACTAGATTAGAGCTTAATCTGGAAGAACATTCACACGGCAAACACTATACTTGACAACTAGATAGAAATAAGGTCTAGAAACTCTAGATACAAATAGACTCTACAATCAGCACTCCACCCTAACCAACCAGGCAAGGCTACTGCAACTGATAACAAAATCCAGATTAAAATGCAAGGCAATTGCATGACAGCTATCCAAACAAAAGTGAGTGATTTGATAAACCTGAAGCCACAAGCAGACTCCTGTGGTTTCTAACAATAACAACCCAAATCCATGTATAACACTCCAGTGTCGTATCATATCCACAACATCAATTGTAAAGTTTAATATCCAGGCACTCTTTAACTTATTTATGAAACCTAGCAAAGATAAAAAAATTTGGATCTGCTCATAACAACCAGACAGATTACACATTTCTTTGGTCTAATGATCTTCTAATAATAAAAGCTGATTTTCAACCATGACCAATTGTGTTGGTGCCATTGGAGCTGTTGATGACTGTAGGTCCAATGTATCCATTCCAGATGTTCTTCTACAGCTTCTCATAAATAATCCTGACATGCTGTTACTCCACGTTCTGGTACTTTATGCACTTGTTTAATTGATTATGGAAATATGTAGAAGGACTCTTCAGAAGACTGACAGAAAATTAATAAAATATTCTTCCAGTATTTGCAATCTGTTGAACATTTAATTATTTTTTATTGGCAACGCTATATTTTTAGAAAGTGACTCACTTTTCCATCTTTTTATTTAACTTTTCTTAGCACCTTCAATCGATAGCAAAATAATATGCTTTATGTTTTAGTCAATTTCAATTGTTTAGTTCTGGAGTTAGAGGATTACAAATTTTCTTTGCAGGTGTTCATTACTACTTTCAAGTGGAAGCAACAGAAACCAAAGTATACCCATATGGTTTAGCCCCTAACCATCTAGGCAGTAAATAAATTGCTCGTAGACTGCTTTTATATCTTCTAGGACGATATCTAACATATGGACAACAGGCACTAAGTGACCACCTCTGCAGATAAGATCTTATTTTACACTGAAATGTCAGTTTCCACCTCCTCATCTTATAAAAGGAAAATATAGTGAGGATCTTGAGCAGGAGGAACTCCAATCTCTGCTCTCCAATATTTCTGTGCTTTGGCTGAGGGAACTATGGGCCAGATTTATCATTAGCTAAAGTCACTTTAATGGAGTGAAAAAGTCGCAAAAATTGCGCAAAAGGCAAATTGCGCAATTTTTGCGACTTTTGGAGACTTACGCCACTCACTCCAAAACCAAGTTTATGGGCGTTTTGTCGTATGTAAATCACTTGCAAGACAGATTTATTATTGCGACTTTTAAAAAGTCGCAAAAAGTCGCAAAAATTGCGCAAACTCACTCCACTCATGACCATGCTTATGTTTGACAAAATCACTTTTTAAGATTGCGACTTTTCCAAAGACAAAGCCAAAATATAACTAGGAACCAGAAATACACCAGATTTATCAACCTCTGAAAGAGCCCATGATAAATTTGACTTGACTCAAATACACATACGCCTTCTTTGAAAGTGGAGTGAACTGCAAGAGTAATGATAAATCTGGCCCTATATCTGCAATTGTAAGGCAAAATTGCTGATGAAATCATCATTGGAATTATGGGGTACTATACATATGGTAAATATGGCCGGTAGGATATACACTGTGAATAGAATTATACAGTGACTACATCTATAGGCACCGCTAGTCCCGGTGTGGTTGACAGCTGACACAGAGGTCAGAGACACCACTGCTGAACACTGAAGGATCAAGCAAAACTCATAGTCAGTAACAGGCAGAGGCCAGGGCTAGCAGAGTTCATATAAATATGTCAAAGGTCCAAGGTCAGGGCTGGCAGCAGAAGAGCGCAACAGTAAAAGGGACAGGTTGGGTCAAACAGAGGAGGGTCAGAATGCAGAAAACAAGCAGAGGTAGCGCATCAGCAGACAACAGACAATAAACACCTTAGCAAGGAACTAGCAAGCTACGAACCTAATTGCTTAGCCAAGGAGTGTGAGAAACAGTACAGAATATTTAGAAGAAGCTAATTACGCTACTTTCACACTTGCGGCTGAGGATTCTGGCAGGCAGTTCTGTCACCGGAGCTGCCTGCCGATTCGGGCAAACTGTAAACGCATGTCATCTTTTCTGACTGATCAGGCATTTTTATTTAGTTTTTATATTTTTAGAGGCCTGCGCAAGCACAACAACCCCCCCACCCCGTTGGCGATCTGTCTGCTTAGCCCCACCCCACGTCAGCTGTCTGTTTACTATCCAACCCCCATCCATGTTATCGCTTGGGTTCAAATTATACCACCCCCAACATGCCCGCCCCGCCACCCCAACCCCCGGCGATCTGTCTTCTGTCTGTTTAGCACCCCCCCACACATATTTGCATACATATTATATTCTGTGCTATCCAGAATACAGCACCACATACCTTACATCCAGTAACTTCTCTGATGCAGACCTTCTCTTTCCTCATCTTCTCCTTTCAGACCAGACCACCATGATGATTTTTCACCATCTCTCGTCTCTGTAGTTTGACAAAAGACATCTTAGGTTCCTACTTTTCCATCATCCTCCTACCTTCTTAACAACTCACCTGCCACCTTCAATAATAATAATGTGCACTAATTCAAAAGTGCTCCTGTTCTGTGTGCCAGTGCAAAAAACTCCCTCAGTGCCGCCAGTTGAGCTAATGTCCCCATAATGTGTGCAAGTATAAAATACCCCTATATAATGCCCCTAGGAAATGCCCACATAGTGCTCCTCTCCTCTTCCCCATAGTGCCCCCATAATGTGCCAGTATAAGATTCCCTCATAATGTCCCCCAGAATGTGCCAGTATTAAATGCCCCTTCTTAGTGCCCCGATAATGTGCCTATATAATATACCCCCATAGTATTCTTCTCCCCTCCAACACCATAGTGTCCCCATAATGTGCCAGCAATGCCCCCAGTAGATTCCCCCATAATGTCCCCCATGTGCAAGCAATGCCCCCGTAGTGTCTCCCATGTGCCAGCCATGCCCCCATAGTGTCCCCCATGTGCCGGCAATGCCCCTATATTGTCCCCCATGTGCCAGCAATGCCCCCATAGTGTCCCCAATGTGCCAGCCATTGCCCCATAGTGTCCCCCAGTTGCCAGCAATAATGCCCCAAAGTGTGCCCTTTATGCCAGCAATGACCCTCCAGTGCAGCCCAGCCCAGCGCCTCACAGAAAAACGAAACAAAAAAAAACAAACACATACTTACCTCCATGGCAGCGATGCAGGCCTCTTCTGGCCTGTGTCCCAAGCAGTACGGCTCAGGCGGCGCGATGACATCATTCCGCCGCCTGCGCCGGACTCTTATAGGCTGCTGGCCTTGTGCCTGCAGCCTATCAGAGGAACAGAGAAGGGAGCCTCTCCCTTGCCTTGCCGCAGTGTTTATCTGTATCGCGATACAGATGAATGTAGGGAAATGAGTGCTTCCATAATGCAAGCGCTCATCTCCTGGTGGTGTCACCCAGGGGCGTAGCTAGAAATGAGTGGGCCCCACAGCAAAAAATAATATTTATGCCACCGCCCCATAGCTACATTTTTTATGGGCCCCCCCCCCCCTGGATCTCCCACCCCCACATACCTATCGGACCTCCGACCCCTTTCAGAGCTTCCACCCAAACACCCCTCCAGGACCTCCCATCCCAACATCCCCACACCCCTCCCTAGATCCCCCCTAAGTGTCATCCACACATCCCCCCTAAGTGTCATTTACACATCCCCCTAAGTGTCATTCACACATCCCCCATCAGTGTCCTCAACACATACCCCCCATCAGTGTTCTCCACACATCCCCCCATCAGTGTCATCTACACATCCCCCTAAGTATTATCCACACATCCCCCCCATCAGTGTCCTCCACACATACCCCCATCAGTGTCCTCAACACATCCCCCCATCAGTGTCATCCACATATCCCCTAAGTGTCATCCACACATCCCCCATCAGTGTCCTCCACACATCTCCCCCATCAGTGTCCTCAACACATACCCCCATCAGTGTCCTCCACACATACCCCCATCAGTGTCCTCCACACATCCCCATCAGTGTCCTGCACACATCCCCCATCAGTGTCCTCCACACACACCCCATCAATGTCCTGTACACATCCTCCCCATCAGTGTCCTGCACATATCCTCCCCATCAGTGTCCTCCACACATCCCCCATCAGTGTCCTCCACACATCCCCCATCAGTGTCCTCCACACATCCCCCATCAGTGTCCTCCACACACACCCCATCAGTGTCCTGTACACATCCTCCCCATCAGTGTCCTCCACATATCCCCCATTAGTGTCCTCCACACATCCCTCATCAGTGTCCTCCACACGTCCCCCATCAGTGTCATCCACACATCCCCCATCAGAGCTTCATATTAACCTGCTGTACTAATTTTATGGCTAAAAACCTCAGTAATAGTTTCCCATATATAATACATTTATTTATATATATATATATATATATATATATATATATATATATATGTACAGGGCTTTTTTCTGGCGAACGCACCGGAACGGCGTTCCGCCACCTACCATGCTGACATTTTGACATTGCTCCAGCATCGCAGGCTGCGATGTATCAGCGAGGAGGGACTGGGAGGAGGAGCTGGCACTTTGGCGGGGCCGATGCGTTCACTGTGCCTGGCCCGCCGCTCCAGTACAGTTATAAAATGTGTAATTCAATTAATAATGATTCATGCTGCCCCTCTGTAGTATAACATTCAATATATCCTACACTCACAGGGCTACTGTTATATCGTAATGCAGGCCGGCCGGGCAGACGAGCGGCAGCGTGACTGACTGACGTCGCGTGCCTGCGCAGCCTGCTTCATTCATAAAGATATATTGAATGTTATTCTACAGAGGGGCAGCATGAATCATTACTAATTGAATTACACATTTTATAACTGTACTGGAGCGGCAATGGGGGTCTGTAGATGATACTGTTAAGGGGTGGGGGTCTGTCGATGGCACTGTTATGGAGTGGGGTCTGTGGATGCCACTGTTATGGGTAGAGGAGTCTGTGGATGGCACTGTTATAGGATGGGGGTCTGTGGATGACACTTTATGGGTGGGGGTCTGTGGATGGCACTGTTATGGGTGGGGGTCTGTGGATGGCACTGTTATAGGATGGGGATCTGGATCTGTGGATGCCATCCACAGATCCCCCATAACAGTGCCATTCACAGATCCTCCACCCCATAACAGTGCAATCCCCAGATCCCCCATTAACAGTGCCATCCCCAGATCCCCCATTAACAGTGCCATCCCCAGATCCCCCATTAACAGTGCCATCCCCAGATCCCCCATTAACAGTGCCATCCCCAGATCCCCCATTAACAGTACCTTTGCTGGGCTGGACTTTTATAGCCCCCCCCCCCCAAAAAAAATGTTTACTTGCATCCCTGTTCTCTAAAGGGGCGGTTTTAGGGGGTGGTCCTAGGGGTGGGTAGAGGTGTGGCCAGTGGAGGGGGGGGGGTGAGTTCCACCACCTTTTCTCTGAGAAAAAAAGCCCTGTATATATATATCAGAAGTAAAAATACATATTATCATACTTCTGATATACATGAATGCATAATTTAGTCTCTATTTCTAAAAGGTTTCCATCAGGCCTCGAACTCACAACCTTTTACATCAGAGGCAAGAGCCCTAACCACTGAGCTATGGAGCTCAATGCTAAACTGTGTTAGAAAAACTCATAGTAGTTTATCATGTATTAGGTATTCCTATGCTGCAGAAATTTATTTTGTGTCATACTTTTTTTTACAATTACTGAAAAAAATTCTACTTATAAAATTATACTTCTGCTGTATGGGAATACCTAATACTTGATAAACTACTATGAGGTTTTTCTAGCACAGTTTACCATTGAGCTCCATAGCTCAGTGGTTAGTGTTCTTGCCTCTGATGTAAAAGGTTGTGAGTTTGAATCCTGGTGGCAACCTTTCAGAAATAGAGGCTAAATTAGATTAAAATACATTGGGTGTCCCCAAGCATACTGACAATGCTTGGGGATACCCCCTTCATGTTCATAGCACTGGACACAACCATATATGGAGTCAGCTGGGACTCCTAAGCCGGGATTTCCTGTACAGCCATGGGGCTTCAGGCAAGTGCAGTGAATAATTATCTTCTGCCAACACTGGTGTCACCCCATCAGTGGTGTCACCCAATGCGGCCCGCACCCCCCTTGCAACGCCACTGAAAATAGCAATGTAACAGCTTCCATGTAACAGAGCAATCAGTGGCGTAACTAGAGTTGTATGGGCCCCAGGGAAAATTTTGAATTGGGCCCCCCACATACCTCTTACATCCAGTGACGTCTCCTTTGATGTAGATGTTCTCGTTCCTCATTTTCTCCTTTCAGACCAGACCACCATTTCTCAGACATTTTTCGTCTCTGCAGTTTGACCAAAAAAAAAAAGAAATCTTAGTTTACTACTTTTCCATCATCCTCCCATCTTTTGGACAAATCATCCTACTACCCCCAATACTGTGCAGCTGTGCTCCCCAAAACTATTCTGCAGAAACAGAAAACGCCCTGCTAATACTAGTACCACACAGAGCCCCCATATAAATACTCCTTCTTTGTGGCCTCAGTAGAAGCACCTATAGTACCCCCAATAATGTGCCAGTAAGAAGTGCCTATCCATGCCCCCTTTATGTGCCAGTAACAAAGTGCCTCTCCATGGCCCCCACCCAAATCATGTGCCAGTAAGAAGTGCTCTCCATGCCCCCAAATCATGTGCCAGTAACAAGTGCCTCTCCATGCCCCCATCATGTGCCAGTACTAAGTGCCTCTCCCTCCCCCAATCATGTGCCAGTAACAAGTGCCTCTCCATGCCCCCATATGCCAGTAACAAGTGTCTCTCCATGCCCTCATATGCCAGTAACAAATGCCTCTCCATGGCCCCCCATCCTGTGCCAGTAACAAGTGCCTCCTCCCAATCATGTGCCAGTAGCAAGTGCCTCTCCATGCCCCTCCATCATGTGCCAGTAACAAGTGCCTCTCCCTCCCCCATCATGTGCCAGTAACAAGTGCCTCCCCCAATCATGTGCCAGTAGCAAGTGCCTCTCCATGCCCCCCATCATATGCCAGTAACAAGTGCCTCTCCATGGCCCCCATCATGTGCCAGTAACAAGTGCCTCCTCCCCAATCATGTGCCAGTAGCAAGTGCCTCTCCATGCCCCCATGTGCCAGTAACAAGTGCCTCTCCATGGCCCCCCATGTTCCAGTAACAAGTGCCTCTCCATGGCCCCCACCATCATGTGCCAGTAACAAGTGCCTCTCCATGACCCCCCATGTTCCAGTAACAAGTGCATCTCCATGCCCCCAAATCATGTGCCAGTAACAAGTGCCTCTCCATGGCCCCCAAATCATGTGCCAGTAACAGGTGCCTATCCATGCCCCCCCAAATCATGTGCCAGTAACAAGTGCCTCTCCATGCCCCCAAATCATGTGCCAGTAACAAGTGCCTCTCCATGCCCCCATGTGCCAGTAACAAGTGCCTCTCCATGCCTCCCATCATGTGCCAGTAACAAGTGCCTCTCCCCCAATCATGTACCAGTAGCAGAGTGCCTCTCCATGCCCCCAAATCATGTGCCAGTAACAAGTGCCTCTCCATGCCCCCATGTGCCAGTAACAAGTGCCTCTCCATGCCCCCATGTGCCAGTAACAAGTGCCTCTCCATGGCCCCCTCCATCATGTGCCCGTAAGTGCCTCTCCATAAAAAAAAATAAACACTTATACTTACCTCCATGGCAGCTATGCGATGCAGGCCTCTTCCGGGCTGTGTCCCACGCTGTACGGCCCAGACGGCATGATGACGTCATCACGCCACCTGCACCGGCCTCTGATATCAGAGGAACAGGAAAAGGAGACGCCTCCCTCCCCTGCCCGGCCGCAGCACAGCCATCTGTATCGCTGTCTTGAGGACGGCAATACAGATGACTATGGAGATGAGCGCTTCCACAATGGAAGTGCTCATCGCCCTGCCGCACATAATTGCGGCGGGGCTGCGGGCCGCCTTCACTGCCGGGGCCAGTCGCACGTGCTGCGACCTCAGTCGTTACGCCCCTGAGAGCAATGCTTAACACACTCTGAGCCAATTAGATGGATTGCCACATATGCCTCCTCTTCTTTCTCACAGCAGAGAGAGGGAAAGAAACTGCAGCTGCATCCCCCTCCACCCACTCTAATACTTACTGTAGACATGAAAATGTGAATGTCAGGCTGCTGAAAGGCCATGAAAATAACACTTTCCCCTAAGAATGTATTTTAAAGTTTTTATGCATCCACATGTACTACTAATTTATGTAAAAATATAAGACCATTTTTGCTTTTTGAAAGAAAGTTCAATTTAAAATTGTCCCTGCTGGCGAGCGCTTGTACTGCAGTGCGGATAAAGATTAATTGAAAGCCGTTCTGGTTGGAAAGTTTTGACTTCATTCAATAAACATGCATAAAAAATATTTAGAAGGAGCTGCCAGTTCCAGCGCAGGTTCAAAAAAACTGAGAAAAGAAGATTATGGGATTTCAACTACATTCCCTCTCCACAATAAATAACTGAACAAACACTTGTCATGTATTTACAACATCTCCTCCCCAAGTCTTGATGTCTGACATTTTGCAGAGCACTCATCCCGCATTATAATGTCACACATTGCAGTGCGGGAATATTTACTGCTCTGTTCACTGCAAGCTTTATGAATATTTCCACTGGGAGCATCTGCTGAATATAATACCGCATTAAGTACGCTATAGACATGTATATTTCATTCATTTAGCTGTCCCTTCTGCAGACCTAAACAGAATGTATTAAGAGAAGACGACTACTGGGATGATGCTATGTAAAAGAGCATTTGACTGCCCTGAATTTATAAATGAGGCCAAATTCATATTCAACATTTTCCTACATGATTTTTAATACAATTGTAGTTTTAGAAGCATTGGACATCATCCATTGAGGGTGCATGCTATTTATTCCAATGGAATTTTCTGTACCCAGTGGCTAGTCAGTCTTTCCACTGCTTCTTTTCCATTGCTGTCATCTGGATCAAAATGTTAGGGTCAGGGTGACAGCACACATAGTTTAGTTGTGGCTGTTTTTGATGCAGTTTTTTTCAGCAAAGCCAGAAGTGTGTTGGGCAGACATGAGAGATATAAAGGAAGAGTTTATACTTTTCCTTCCTGCTGGATCCACTTCTGTCTTTGGCTCGAAAACAGCTTTAAAAACTCTGTGTGAAACCACCGTGATAGGTTGAACTTGACGTGCATGTATCATATTCTAACAGACAGAACAACTTGACAATGTCTGTGTTTATTGCATTTCACTAGTGTTGGGCGAGCATGCTTGGCCGATCACCTTTTTCACGCAGTCAATAAACGTGCGGGAAAGTACTGCCACTCACTGTAATGTCGTAGCCATGTTGATTACTGGCAATACAGTGTTCGGCTGGCCAGAACGTGTCATCGGGTGCTATATAGCACCCGATGACACGTGGTTCGGCTCAGACTTAGTCAGGGCGAGCTGCAGCAGAAGGGACAGATAGGGTAGGAAGAGGAATTGTATTTATTTCTAGGGAGTTTTGAGTGTTGAAAGGTGTTAGAGACCCGACAGTCCTTTTAAGGACTATTGTTTTATCTGGCTGCGAAATATAGCGCAAGTGCGCACGTTGCGCTAATATATTTGTTTGGCTAATAAATTGTATGGCTGTTGGTGACAGTAGCGACAGTACCTGCGCTACATCTCCTGTATAACATTAACTGCTGGTGACAGCTCCTGTATAACGTTTGCGCATCCCAAATAGCTGTGACATTCACTGTCATTTTTTATTAGCCGCTGGTGACAGCAGCGACATTACCTGCACACCATCTCCTGTTTAACGTTTGCGCATCCCAAATAGATGTGACATTCACTGTAATTTTTTATTACTTGCCTCTCATGTTTTAGAGGGCCACCAGCAGGCACTTGCTCCTAATGTTTTAGAGGGTCACCTCACCAGCATGCCCTTGCTCCTAATGTTTTAGAGGGTTAGCTCAGCAGCAAACCCTCACCCCTAATATTTTAGAGGGTCACCAGCAGACCCTCACCCCTAATATTTTAGAGGGTCACCAGCAGACCCTCACCCTAATGTTTTAGAGGGTCAGCAGCAGGCCCTTGCTCCAAATTTTTTAGAGGGTCACCTCAGCAGCAGACCCTCAACCCTAATGTTTTAGAGGGTCACCAGCAGGCCCCTTGCCCATAATGATTTAGATGGTCAGATCAGCAGCAGGCCCTCGCCTCCTAATGTTTTAGATGGTCAGATCAGCAGCAGGCCTCGCCCTAATGTTTTAGATGGTCAGATCAGCAGCAGGCACTCGTCCCTAATGTTTTAGAGTGTCACCAGCAGGCCCTCACCCCTAATGTTTTAGATGGTCAGATCAGCAGCAGGCCCTCGCCCCTAATGTTTTAGATGGTCAGATCAGCAGCAGGCACTCGTCCCCTAATGTTTTAGAGTGTCAGCTCAGCAGCAGACCCTCAACCCTAATGTTTTAGATGGTCAGATTAGCAGCAGGCCCTCACCCCTAATGTTTTAGAGGGTCAGCTCAGCAGCAGACCCTCACCCCTAATGTTTTAGAGGGTCACCTGCAGACCCTCACCCATAATGTTTTAGATGGTCAGATCAGGCCTACAGCAAAGCCGAGCGGATGAGTATATCAGCGGCTCTCTGCAGCTATTATTATATCAGCAGACATCCACCCATACTTCGCTGCTAAATTGTCCAGAACACCTCCATCAAGGCTCACTACAGTAAACAACACTATTTGAGCCCAGCTACAAGCCGCCAGACCCAGTACAGCCAGAGATATTTTTGCAGCCTCCCCGAGCAGGCGAATCCCTGGCCTTCACTTACCGCGGTGCCACGTCACCCAGAGATCGGCGCTGGCCCACACTACCGAGCCACACACCAAGGAAGGACAGACTCCCGCGGCTCGCTGGGGCACCCAACAGCGGGCGAAGCGACCCACCACCACACCCGGAGCTGCTCCATGATAGGCCAATCGCCACCTCGAGGAGTACGGTAATAAGTTGCATGCCGTTTCATCAGCAGCCGCGACCCTCGTCCAACGGCACTGAGTAGAAGCAAGCCCGTGGGATCGGACTTACAGATATTCCAGCCGACCCCAAGGGGTGCCTTTAAGACCGACATACTCACCAACTGTCAGGTCAGTCCCTATCCCCACGGCTACAGGGCCCACCTTCCAGCACTCCCAGCCCCCACTTCAGCGCCGCACGCCAGAGGGTTAAGGGAGTAATATCTGGACACTGCCTTCAGCTAAAAGACAGAGCCATTAACAGCTTCCAGGTCCCCCCAAGTGGACCAGATAACAGCAGCCACACTCACCCTTTCCTAATTGGCCACATACCCCAAATTCATTTGTCCTAATTAGGCCCACTACGCAAGGCTCGGTTCTCATCCGCTGAACCCCGACTCATATATATGAGTCTCAAACAAAACCAGCTGAAAGCCTTAGCCCCATCTACCACGGGCCAACAACCACCTATCATCTGACTGTATCTGGACCACAAAACAGGACACATGTCAATGTCACACTAAAATGCAAGGAGCCGGCTCCTTGGGTGCGTAATACTTGAAACAACAGAACACCAATCAAACTACAAATAGCTATCAACATAAAAGTCCAGACCGACTTTACCAGTAATGGTGAAGATAGGCCCGCATAAATCTAGAAACACGTCTGCTTTACTCCAAGCGGGCTCACTGGACTCAAGTGTCAAGCACCTAGCTCACCAAAGCACACCCAGCTACCTCAACAACCGCCAGAAAGAGAATCTGACAGTGACCCACTCCCACATAATCTGCAAGAAATAGAATGTGAAGGAGAAGATATACAAGAAGACAGAAGTCTACCCATCTACAGGTCTTTTCTGAGTAAAGCCTTAACCAAAGCTATCGAACCTGTGATAAAAAGAGCTGCACAAAATTAAGCAAGACATGAGTAATATAGGAGGCAGGGTCGAACAGCTAGAAACAACCCAATCTCAGCTGATCTCCTATACTGAAGCAACGTCTTCCGCCTTCAACTCCTGTCAAACCCACATGAATAAACTGGTGAACTAGATGGAGGATCAGGAAAACAGAGCTAGACGCATCAACCTCAGATTGAAAGGGATCCCAGAGTCTGTGCCGTCAGAGTAACATCCAGACACCGTGAAGCAAATTTTCATCTCCGTTTTGGGAGACTCCTATCCTGCGGAAATCTCAATTGAATGTTCACAGGGCCTTAAAAGCTAAACCATCCCCTCAGAACCACCAAGAGATATAATCTGCCGACTTTTCCACTCTAAAGTCAGAGACGACGCCTTACAATTTGCCAGGACCAAGCCACCGACCCCGTTTGAAGGTTCTATAATCTCCATATACCAGGACTTGGCCCGAGTTACCTTATCAAAAGAAACATCCTCAGGCCACTAACTGAGGTCCTGAGACACCGGAATATACCGTATAGATGGCTCTTCCCCTTCGGCCTCTCCTTTTCAACAGAAGGCAAGAAGTTCATCCTGAGAGACCACTCAGAGCTGCCAGACCTGCTTCAGACACTGAAGATCACAAACCTAGACATCCCTGACTGGGCCCCTATCCAAGACCTGTCTTCTTTGCCACATATACCACCCCCAGACCGTGGGAAACAGTGGGCTCTGAGAAACGAACTGTAGAAGGCAAGGGCGGCTCACATCAGGAAGGACCGACGTCGACACTACTTGAAACCACCTTGACTCATATGGGAATAGTAATGCTTCTTTATTTCATGGTGACTCTGATTTTCCTTGTTCTCTCCTTTTCAGACACTGTTTATTTGTTTATTCTTCAAGTTGATAGTGACGGGTCTCACGCGTGACGTAGACACCACGGCCCTGTTGGCACACACATAACCACCTTGTCTGAACTCCAGGCAGGCTGGCCCTATATATAGTCCCCCTCCCCCACCTAGTCTCTTGGGGCGCGGGATGGTGTGCGAAGGGGCGCCTCGACCTGCGCGACACCCACTGAGGTGTGGCGCTGGCCGTGGTGATCTCCCCGCACCTATTTAAATGTTCATCAGCTAACCTACTGGCCCCATTGCTGGCTCACTATAGCGCAGATTCTATGTGGATCATAACATTTTTCTTGTTGTATCAGTTCATTTTTATGCTATGTTACTTGATTGTAAGCCCTACATAACCCCCGCTCCCCATCCGCTCCCACTGACACAATATCTGGACCTCCGAAACTAATGCTACACCAACCATACCCAACTCCACTCTTCTCCCCTGGAGAGGTGGAAGTTCTCCCATCCACACTAAAAATTGCTAATATTAAGCTTGTTTTCTTTAATACCAGAGGCCTAAACCAAGCAGTTAAACATAGCCAAATTCTCCACCACTTTAAAAACAAATACAGACGTACTTATCCTCCAAGAAACATACTTTTGGAAACAAAAACCCCGCCTTCCATAGACATCACTTCAACCAATGGTTCCATTCCCACTCACCAACCAAGAACTCTAAAGGCATGTCTATAGCATTCGCTAAACACGTAGCATTTGAACTGACGAATATATATAGAGATCTTGAAGGTAGATTACTTATCCTTACCGGGAAGATAAATGGATCACTTGTCACCCTTGCAAACATTTATGCCCCCAACTCCCAACAAGCCACCTGGATCAACACTGCGATTACTCTACTGGATAGCTATAAATCAGGAGAAGTGATTGTGGGAGGAGACTTTAATGTTGCCTTAGATCCACTCATAGACACCACCTCGGGGAAATCTACTCTCTCATACAAGGCCGTTAAACATATTAAAAATCCCTACAATCTCTAACACTTACGGACACCTGGCATTTCATGAACCCCTCCGCCAGGGATTATTCACTCCACTCAACCCCACATAACTCATATCACAGGATCAACTAATTTTTCTTACAACAGCCCTCCCTACACAAAATCCAAAAGGCCAATATAGGCTCAAGCCTACACTCTGACCACTTCCCAATAGAGCTCACCATAACACTCTCCAACCAACCCATATCCAGGCCCCTTGGAGATTAAACGAGACTCTCTTATCGATCCCCACAGTCCATTCAAAAATACAAAAGAATTTAGATCACTTCTTCCAAGATAATCTAAATAACGATGTCCCCACCCCACTGGTTTGGGAAGACCACAAAGCTATGATTAGAGGTTACTTCAAATCGATAGGCTCCTTTCATAAAAAACAAATAGATTACCAGATTAAAGACCTGCAAGTGGAGATAAGCAAATTGGAACAGTTACACAAACAATCGCTAGCTTCCTTCACATTTGAACCAATTTACAGCTGCTAGGTTAAAATTACGAGACATACTTAATAGAAACTCCAAGGTTTACATGTCAACTAAACATGCCTTCTATGCCCACGGGGATAAGGCCTCGAGACTGATGATGTCTCTCATTAAACGCCGTAAGCCACGCACACATGTCACAGAAATACTATCTTTAAGTAGCCCACCCATATCCGACCCTAACGAGATCGAGAAAGAGTTTCTCAAATTCTATTTCTCCTTATATCAAATAGACGCCTCCAGACCACCAACAGAAGCCCAAGACCACACACCCCATACTGCGAAATTTCCCAAAAAACAAAGCCCCTGGTCCAGATAGCCTACCCTGTTCCTATTACACGTCCTTCTCCACCACTCTGCTACCCCAACTTGTAGAAACATTCAACAAATACCTGAAAGGCAAATCTATCCCAAAACAATCACTAGAGGCCTATATTACACTGATCCACAAAGAAGGGAAGGACCCCATGCTATGTGGCAGCTATATGCCAATCTCTTTACTAAACACAAATCTAAAGCTCACTTGTCCACAATAATACAATGGACAAGACCGAACAACAATAAGCTATAGCTGTCACTGGAAGAGCAACTGGCCCACAGCCCACTACGCTCTATGTTATGGGATATCAGTAAAACCACACCTCATCTTCCAATCCAACACCCGATCACAAAATCCTCAATACAAATTTGGAACTCATTCAGAGATAAACTAAGCCCCCCTACCTCTCCACTTATGCTGGTGAGTGACCTCCCAAGCTTATATCTTCCACTATATTTAAACACTCCCATTAAAATTCTCGAATTGAGATCTATACATATATGAGACTTCACAGACCCAAGGGTCCTAACGGACCCTTTGGCATCCACTTCACTACACTCCATACAAAGACCCCACGTTAGATCTCTTATGACCCCTTACCTCTAACTATCTAATCACACACAAATCGAGAAACTGATGGCGGTTCAGACACCTTCTACACACCTGCTATCACAAATATACAACACATAAAACATCCCTCAGAGAGAGAGTATATTTAAACCTGGAGCAGGGATCTTAACACGTCTTGGACAGAACCAGAGATAAAATAAATATACAGATTAAACACAGCATCTCACGATGCATGAAACTACAAGAGAACTCATTCAAACTTGTCACCAGATGGTATCTTACGCCAGTGAGGCTCAAGCAGATGACTTGTATAGCACAGATAATTGCTGGAAATTCTCCCTCTCACAGGGCACATATATGCACATGTGGTGGTTATGCCCAGTACTCCAACCTTTCTGGTCAGAATGCTTAGAGGCAATCAAGACCATATGCTCACTGCCCATAATTCCCACTCCAGCCTCGATGCTAATAAATGTCAGACGACAAGATGTACCAGTCTCCAAAAGAAAACTTTTCATACACTTGACTTCAGCAGCAAAATCCCTGATACCACAACATTGAAATCAACGAACATCACCTACACAAACACAATGGCTACACAAAGTTAACCATATATACCACATGGGAACTCTCATCCTGGGAAACGAAAACCCACACCACCCTCCAAAGGTGTGGGCAGACTGGATAGCATACCACCAGACAATCCCCTTCTTGAGCAATTTTTTCTTTCCGTGTCCGTTCTCTTTATTTTTATTTTTTGTGGACCGTATGCAGAACCATTCATTTCAATGGGTCTGGGGAAAAATGGAAGTTACTCCGTGTGCATTCCGTTTCCGTATGTCAGTATGTCTGTTCCACAAAAAAAACAGAACACGCATTACGGACATGGATAGGACTGTTCTATTAGGGGCCAGCTGTTCCGTTCTGCAAAATACAGAATGCACACAGGCGTCATCCCTGTTTTTGCGGATCAGTTTTTGTGGACTGCAAAATACATACGGTCGTGTGCATGAGGCCTAAGGGTGCTGGCACACAGTGCAGTTCTGACATGCATTCAGGATGCAGTTTTTATTGCAGCTAGCTGAAATTAATCAAGTCGTTTCCACAATGCAGAACACCCGGGGTTAACGAGGCTGTAAAAATCCCAGCATGCATCACAGCAAGCATCTTCAGAGGAGTGATCACATGACATCCCTGGCCAAACAAAACAAATCATGTTTTTTTGTGTCACCATTTTCTGAAAGCTATACTTTTTTCCCTGCCATTCATCTTGTGCATAGGCTCATTTTTTATGGGAAGAGTTAATGTTTCTATTGGT
Source organism: Bufotes viridis (assembly GCA_033119425.1). Taxonomy (NCBI): domain Eukaryota; kingdom Metazoa; phylum Chordata; class Amphibia; order Anura; family Bufonidae; genus Bufotes; species Bufotes viridis. The sequence goes on along the minus strand of CM065591.1, from coordinate 455,380,626 downwards.
ACCATTTTTGGGTAGATATGATTTTTGGATCATTCAATATTACTCTTTATGGGGCAAGGTGACCAAAAATGTGTTGTTGTTTTTTACACAGTTTTTATTTGATTGTTTTACGGCATTCACCTGAGGGGGCAGATCATGTGATTATTTTATAGAGCAGGGTGTTATGAATGCAGCGATTCCTTTCTATGTCTACTTTTTTTTATTATTCTGTTTTGCACAATAAAAGCATTTTTGAAAAAAATCATGTTTTAGTGTATCCATTTTCTAAAAGCCATATTTTTTATTTTTGGGTGATTTTCTTATGTAGGGGCTGAAATGACAGTTTGATTAGTACTATTTTGGAGTACATATGACTTTTGGTTTCTTGGTAATATACATTTTGTGATGTAAGGTGACAAAAAAATGGCTTTTTGGAACGGTTTTTATTTATTTTTTCTTGGTCTTTACCTGAGGGGTTGAATCATGTTATATTTTTATAGAGTCTGGTCGGTACGGATGCAGCGATTCCTAATATGTCTGTATATACTATATATATATATATATATATATATATATATATATATATATCATACACAGTATCTCACAAAAGTGAGTACACCCCTCACATTTTGTAAATATTTTATTTATCTTTTCATGGGACAACATTTAAGATATGACACTTTGATACAATGTAAAGTAGTCAGTGTATAGCTTGTATAACAGTGTAAATTTGGTCTGCCCTCAAAATACCTCCATACACCAATAAGTGAGTACACCAATAAGTGGAAATAGCCAAATTGTGCTCAATTAGCGATTTTCCTTCCCGGTGTCATGTGACTTGTTAGTGTTACAAGGTCTTAGGTGTGAATGGGGAGCAGGTGTGTTAAATTTGGTGTTATCGCTCTCACACTCTCTCATACTGGTCACTGGAAGTTCAACATGGCTCCTCATGGCAAAGAACTCTCTGAGGATCTGAAAACATTTTTGTTGCTCTACATAAAGATAAGAAGATTGCCAACACCCTGAAACTGAGCTGCAGCATGGTGGCCAAGACCATACAGCGGTTTAACAAGACAGGTTCCACTCAGAACAGACCTTGCCAGGGTCGACCAAAGAAGTTGAGTTGTCTTTTCAAAATAGACATATGAGTTATACCAGCATTGCTGCAGAGGTCAGAGGGGTGGGGGGGTCAGCCTGTCAGTGCTCAGACCATACGTCGCACACTGCATCAAATTGGTCTGCATGACTGTCGTCCCAGAAGGAAGCTTCTAAAGATGATGCTCAAGAAAGCCCGCAAACAGTTTGCTGAAGACAAGTAGACTAAGGACATGGGTTACTGGAACCATGTCCTGTGGTCTGATGAGACCAAGATAAACTTACTTGGTTCAGATGGTGTTAAGCGTGTGTGGCAGCAACCAGGTGAGGAGCACAAAGACAAGTGTGTCCTGCCTACAGTCAAGCATGGTGGTGGGAGTGTCATGGTTTGGGGCTGCATGAGTGCTGCTGGCTGTGGGGAGCTACAGTTCATTGCAGGAACCATGAACGCCAACATCTACTGTGACATACTGATCAGAGCATGATCATCTCGCTTTGGAAACTGGGCCGCAGGGCAGTATTCCAATATGATAACAACCCCAAACACACCTCTAAGACGAACACTGCATTGCTAAAGAAACTTAGGGTAAAGGTGATGGCCAAGCATGTCTCCAGACCTAAACCCTATTGAGCATATGTAGGGCATGCTCAAACGGATGGTCAAGTAGCACAAAGTCTCTAATATCCATCAGCTCCGTGATGTCATGGAGGAGTAGAAGATGATTCCAGTGGCAACCTGTGAAGCTCTAGTGAACTCCATGCCCAAGATAGTTAAGGCAGCGCTGGAAATGATGGTGGCCACACAAAATATTGACAATTTGGCCACAATTTGTCCATTGTCACTTAGGGGTGTATTCACTTTTGTTGCTAGCGGTTTAGACATTCAGTGTCGGACTGAGTTGCCCAGGGCCCAACCGTAAAATTTATTTTGGGGGCCCTCCATTGGTATACAGTCAAATATTTCCTGCCCACACAGCTGCAGACAGCATCAAGGCGCTACAAGATGATTGATTATGGGGGTCCCTGCAGATACTTTGAGAAGGTGGGTCACAGAGAAAAGAGGACACTGGCTGACTTGCCCCTGTACCTATAAGACTTCTCAGCCACCTGATCACATGTATAGTAATAAACTGGGTAGTTTCTTACATATTCTAGTTTATTACATGAACTTAGGCTTGTTGAGGTGCAGCCATGGTCGAACTGGCTGCATGGCAGAGCGGGGCTCAGGGGCGTAGCTTACTATAAAAAGATTAGCAGACAGATTTTTAAAAAAAGTATATTTGGAAAGTCATTTTTACCCTGCCTCTTACAATGTTGTGTAAAGTACTTATATAGTAGCCAACCATCCTCTGACATTATAGGCCCCAATTACACGTCCGCATTTTATACTGACATATAACTGGTGGGGGCTCTAGAACCTCAGACCCCTGCTGCTTCTGTAATTGAAGGAGCCACACACCTTCAGATATATCACTGGGATGTGGCAGGTGAGTTTATGCTATATTTCCCCTGACAGAGGACCTGCCATTTTTACCACAATATTAAAAATCTTTTTCTATCACAGCATTAAGAGGCTCTCCGATTCCTGTCTTAGTTAATATGAGATGGAAACCTCCAAAAATGCTGTCTTATTTCTCAATTAAAAGGGGTTATGCAGGGCAAAGATATTGATGACCTATTCTCAGGATAGGTTATAAATATCAGATCAGCAGGGGTCCGACTCCGGCCCCGAACAGATCAACTGTTTGATGGAGTGGTGGTTCCGTGTGAGCACTGCTTCCGCTTTCAAAATTATCTGCGTATCGTCTCACTGGTGAAATTGGTACGGTGTAATTACAAACTGCTCGTCCCATTCAAGTGAAAGTATTGCAATTACCCAGCACTACTGCTGCATAGATGCACAGGCCATTTTAAAGCAGAAGCAGCAGCAGCGCTTGCATGAACCCCTAAAAACAGCTGATTGATGGGGGTGCCAGGAGTCGGACTCCTGCCAAACTGGCGTTGCTTCTGCAGCAAGCCCTTGAGGAGCCAGAGAGGCGGATGGGAGTGGTAGTGGCACCCTAATGGATGACGGACACTTGGCCCCAAATTTCAGGCCCGAGTCTGCCTGGGCCGTGCATGCCAGTACACACATAGTAATCAATGCCGTGTGCCCGTGTGCGTGTTGGCATGCGAGGCCCGGGTCCCGGAGCTGCTGCTACAGCTGTAGTTCTGTAGTCCCTGACATGTTATTCTCACCATTTCTTGTCATATAATTGCTCTGCAGTTTGGTAGCTCACAGGACATCCCCATCAGCACTTACTACATCTATTGTGTGCGTATTGTTAACAATGTGTGGAAAACACACATTCGCTGGAGAACACATAGAAAAGCAAATAGCGGGTGCAGGGCATTAAATAGAGTTGTTGGCACTGGGATTTTAGACAACAAAAGACAAAAGAAAACACTAGGAATAGCATAAGCCTAAAATCCCAAAGTGACGTGCTCATTCAGGTCAAGTATTCTGCTGGAGGCTTTCCTCCCGGTGTCCTTTTAACTCATGACTTTTGTTTGAAATCTACAAGACAAATTTAGGATATCCTGCTTTCCTTCTTACTATTTAGGGCCTTATTTATCAAAACTGTCTAATAGTAGGACTGTCTTTGCTGTCCATGGCAACCAATCAGAGCACAGCTTTCATTTCCTAAACTGCTCTGGAAAACGGAATGCTGCTCTGTGATTGGTTGCTATGGGCAACTAGAGTGGTTTTGCAGTAAGGCCCTGTTCAGATGGCTTTTTTTGTCATTGTTTTCAATGTGAATGTCGCAGACCCGCTCAGGGTATAACCCCACTTGGCAGAGCTAAACCTTAAGCAGACAAAGCGGCAATCTGGACACCGCACCAACAAATTATATGACCTTTCTTGGCACAGAGAGTATAATGACCAGCTGCTGTCCCAGTTCACCTAATTAGGGTTGTGCATCACAGAATGTGTAGGGACACAGATCTAAAAACGGTCCAAAATATATTCCAGCACTATTACCTGTAATAAAATCTATAGGGGGGTCATTTATCAAACTGGTGTAAGGTAGAACTGGCTTATTTGCCCATAGCAACCAATCAGATTCCACCTTTTATTTTTTAAAGGATCTGTGAAAAATGAAAGGTGGAATTTGATTGGTTGTTATGGGCAACTAAGCCAGTTCTACTTTACAGCAGTTGATAAATGACCCCATATGTTTATTTTAACATAGATTTTATTACAAGGGGTTTTCCAGGAAAAAGGACATTTTAGCAAGTGCCCACAGCTTGCCTCATTAATCTGAACATTCATACTTACCTTCTACCCACCTCTCAACACACCGGAGTGTCCATGTTGCGCACCCTGGAGTGTTTACGTCTGGTTCAGCATGGGCATGGTGACATGCTCCTCTGCAGCCAATGACTACCTTGAGCAGTGACGGCCTTCGTAATTGTGCCCCTCAATGAGCCCAAGTCAGCTTGTAGTTTATGGACATCTTCCATAGGCTGTACAGTACCATTACAGCTTGGTGTCATCTGCAGAAACAGAAAAAGCACCATTAATCCCTACTCAATACCATTAATAAATGAATTAAATAATAGAGGGCCCCGCACTGAACCACTTATAACCCCGGACCATTCAGAACAGGAATCATTGACCACAACTCTCTGGACACGGTCCTTCAGCCAATTTCAAACTATACTTTCTAATTCTATAGATCTTATTTTATCCATTAAAGGGTTGTCTAGCTTTTACTAAATGATGGACTACCCACTGGACAGCCATCGCTAGCTGATTAGAGAGCGTCCGACATCCCGCACTCCGCCGATTAGCTGTTCAGGTCTAGAAGTCAATTTGGGCAGGTCCGCAGTGACAAGCTCGGTCCACTGCACAATTAACAGAGTAGTATAGCTCCAGCGTCGACTTCTGTGACAGAGCTACACTCAAATAGCTAATCAGCAGGGGTGGCGGGTGTCAAATCCCTGCCAATCAACTAATGATGGCCTGACCTGAGGATAGGCCATTACTTAGTAAAAGCTAGACAACCCCTCCCCTTCAATTTTTTTATTTTCTTCTTTTTATTCTATGCTTTCCGGAACCATAACTTTTATTTCTCCATTCACATAGCTGTATAAGGGCTTGATTTATGTTGGACAAGTTGTACTATCTATTGGCACCCTTTACTATTGCATATAATGTAGTAGGAAGATGGAAAAAATCGAAATGCTTCCATTGTTTTATGGGTTTCATTTTACGACATTCATTATGCTGTAAAAATAATGTGTCTGTACGCTTACAGCGATAGCTAGCTTTAATAGTTTTTCTTGTGTTTTAATGCTTTTAAAAAGTAAAAAAATGAAGAAAAGTTTTTCTTTGTAATGCTATATTCTGACCCACATAAGTTTTTATATTTATTTCTATCATTGGCAGGAACATGGCTAACCACCTTGCTCCTCCTCTTTTGGTAGAAGGGGCTGGTCCTGTTGCCTGCCAGGAAGGGGTGCTCTGGCCTAGCTAGGAAGAATAGAAAGGCGTTCCAGTTCTGATAGTGAGGGAGTGAGGAAGCACATGTCAGAGCCCTCACTCCCTGGAACCAGATATTCTTCTCCTGTGAGGACAACTTAATCCTGCCTCAAGACAATACTTGAGATCCAAGACAGCAGAGGGATCAGTGACATACAGCTTTACAGGAACTTTTGCAAGGTGAGGGACAACAGCTTAGACACCACTACTGACCTAAACCATTGCTAGGCCAGACTGACATTAAGCTTCTACTACAGTGGACTCATATCTAAAAGTGCTTGCTAGTGCCAACTTATGGCCGTCTAGCCTGCCACCATAACTTCTCATCTGGTGCTAGAAACTGCAGTTTGTACTTTATATTGCTGGATGTGCCACAAGTTATATTTTGCACTGAGTAAAGAGAGACCATTATACGTTTACTTCATTGCATTGATCCCCAGGAAGTAACGGCCTGAGGGTTTACACCAGTGGCGTAACTAGAAATGACTGGGCCGCACAGCAAATTTTTGAATGGGGTCCTCTCCCCCAGTAAGTTTTTCACACCCCTTCCTTTCATGCCGCCCCCTTTCCTGTGGCTAGTAAAAATCGCTCTCTCAGACCAGGCCCGGCAGCTGTTCCATCCGTTTTCTACACTGTCTATACTGCCACTGTATATCATTTCATTGTGTAATAATGTTGAGGGGCCCTGACAAAATCTTTTAGTACTTCTCCTCCTCTTGGATGGGCCCCTTCTGGGTCAGGGCCCCAAAGCAGCCGCTTCCCCTGCTTCCCCTATAGTTACGCCCCTGGTTTACACCATGACACAACACCTCATCAGGGCCAATACCACTTTCATCCTCTACACTGGCTTCTTAGAGGCTCGCTGCACGTATTTAAATAATTTTGGGGGACTAGTTTTGGTTTCTTTGGCCTCCTGTTTGTCCTTTTTTATGTTACACAAACCAACTGAAAGGTGCATGAAGCAGGATGTGCTCAACCCAAAAATGCAGTTGTGCATAAATATACAGGGGAGCAGATCCTGCACTTGTGGCCCGTTGCTAATGGCGATCCCCAGCAAAAATGCATACGGTGGAGGATGCCCGCAGCGGACCACAAGTACCACAATAGACATCCTACACAAGATGGCAATTGTGTGGATGTAATAAGTAATATAACAATATAGCAATAACAAATGACAAAACAGGTACACACTGCGGTCTTACTAAGCCCTCAAACTGATGTTAAAATTGAGAGATTGGTCAACATGTCCTGCAGTGGAGGACATGTCTTAAGCCCAAGCACCACGCCAAGGTTTCTCAAGTAGCTTGGGACCTAACACTCACCTACCTGTGCCATATGGGCAATACCAGGGGCCAGTGGGCAAAATTACAGGAATGTAATAGGTCGACTCGCAGCAGACTCCTCAGTTACCTCCAGCATGTAACCATGCCTGCAATGGGAGGAGGGAGAAGGCTGTGAGCCCCACCCAAGACTGGCTGATATGGCCCAGGCCTCACAGGTGCACCTAAATATGGTAAAATAATATACCTGTGAGGCCTGGGCATTTCTTCTGTGTTTTGGCTTACAAATACAGATATAAAATACTGTTGTGGGACAGTGGTCTTACATTTTAGATTGGTCTCCCAGCTCCTCTATAAACATGCTCTCTCAGCCCAGTTGAGCATGCATGTGTCCTTGATGGAGAGACGGAGGAAAGCTGAAGAAAAGAATTATCTCCCGGAAAACGGAAGAATGGGGCAGTTGAAATCCCAACAGATATTGAAGGAAAGTTTGGCCCCATACAGAGTAAATGGTCGCCAGTCCCACCAAAATCAGTGGGTTTGACCAACATTAATGTGTCAGCCAGTGTAAAGGGGTTGTCTCACTCAAGCAAACGGCATTTATTATGTAGAGAAAGTTAATAAAATACACTAAGTTATGGTGATTGTCCATATTGCCTCCTTTGCTGACTTGATTCACTTTTTCATCCCATTATACACTGCTCATATCTAGGGGTTATGACCACCCTTGCAACGCAGATGCAAGGTCCCAGGGTGGTCATAACTCCTGCATATGAGTAGTGTATAATGTGATGAAAAAATGTATCAAGCCAGCAAAGGTGGCAATATGGACAATCACAATATATTAGTAAGTGCCTTGTATTAACTCCCTCTACATAATAAATGCTATTTGCTGAGACAACCCCTTTAAAGAAGATTTGCATGTACTAAGATTAACACTTAACTGTTAACAAGTACAATAAGTTCATATATGCCAAGAGATGAGAAATGTATTCTTACTAGAAAAAATGGACTGAAGCCAAAAACAGTAAAGCACTTGACATTTATAAGTAATGTAAAGAGATATCAATATTCACATAATGTCACACTGCTGAAGCTCAATCATTCATTTTACTTAGAATTTCACTGTTCTGGGAGGTGTCACTACTTGGAGGCTTTCCGAGAGCTTGAGTAACATCTTCAGTGTAATTGTGAATGATTGCATATACATTAAAATAATGGACATTTAATGCTTGCTCTGACACCATGCACAGACTGTGATGCATGAAAAATACGTGCAGGTAACTTCAATTGAGGTGATTATAGATATTGTCATTTTCTAGATTTCTTTCATGATTTATACCGGAAATATACCGTAATGAATGTTGCAAATAAGGAAATCTGATATTTTTGAATATTACCCTTTTTGGCCAATCCTTCAACCAGAAAAACTGGCAGCCGGTCAAAACAAATCAGACAGATTAGACAAATGGGAATAAATAAATCATAAGAAGAACAGCAGTAATGTGCGGTCCTCTAGCACTATGCGAAATAAAACCAAGCAATACACGTAACTAGCAGAGCTGGGGCTGGGGAGATGGCAAAATACCCTATTGCGGGCAGACTTGGAGGTTTCCATTGATGATAACCTCTACGGATGTAGCAGAGTTAGCACTCAAACTCAGGTGGGCTCATACAATTTGATCAAAATTTAAGCAGAGAATCTCATTTTTATGTGTATAGTAAATGTAGCAGTAATGCAATTTAGATCAGGGTTGCCAACCATCACTAGATTCATGGACAGTCTGTAAAAACAGGGTGTTTTTTCCTGCCGTCCAGAAAAAAAGCCTGTCCCTGAATCTTCGGCATTAGCCGTGAATACTGTGGATCCATGCAGACGCCACCTGTGATGTACAGTGGGCCGCAGTCCTCTTCCAGGCCAGCCTGCAGCCTAATGTTACAGACAGTACCTCTGTCTCGGCGCAGGCAGCACACCGCATGATGATGTCATCATGTCTGTGCATTTGTGATGATGTCATTGCACCATGAGATGCCTGCGCCGGGGCAAAGTCAACACAGGCTGCAGGCTGGCCTGGAAGAGGCCTGTGGACTGCGTCCTACATCACGGACAGCGATATGGAGAAGAATTCAGGTAAGTATTTAATTTTTATTTTCACTTTCATTGCAGTGCTGAGCTACAGCTCACAGGGGTACTATGAGGACTATCTAAACTACTGGAGGCACTACAGGGGGCTATCTAAACTACTGAGGGGGACTATGGGGACTGTCTGAACTACTGAGGGCACTACAAGGGGCTATTTAAACTACTGCGGGCACTATGGAGACTATCTGAACTACTTGGGGCACTACAAGGGGCTATCTAAACTACTGTAAGCACTATGGGAACTATCTAAACTACTGGGGGCACTACAAGGTGCTATCTAAACTACTGGGGGCGCTACAAGGGGCTATCTAAACTACCAGGGGCACTACAGGGGCTATCTAAACTACTGTGGGCCTTACAGGGGGCAATCTAAACTACTGGGGGCCCTACAGGGGGCTATCTAAACTACTGGGGCACTATAAGGGACCGCTTAAGCTACCGGGGGCACTAGAAGGGACCGTTTAACTACTGGGGGCACAATAAGGGTGTTATAATTACTAGGGGCACTGTAAGGGGTATTATAATCACTGGGGCCACTATAGCAGGGCCTCATTTCTGGGAGCACTGCTGGAGGCACATCGAAAAAGAATATTTCTATTATGGGAAATTATTACTACTACCAGGGGTACTATTGGGGGTGTTATCATTATTTGGTACAATATGGAGGGCCCTACTGCTAACAGGGCTACTTTTGTGGAGCATTATTACTATTGGGGCACTATTACTAATGAGGGCAATCTGGGAGAGAATTAGTAGTGTTAGTGGGACTTTGGGGAGCACTGTTACTATAGGGGACCTACCTATATGGCACTATTATTTCTACAGTATAGTATTTGGGGACATTGGGGAGCACAGTGGGCACAGTATTGGGGGTAGCAGCAGGATGACACAGCTGGGACACCAGGAGGAGGAGTATTATAAAAAAGTGGATATAGCTGAAAGAACTTGTCATGGCGGTCTGGGCCAAATAGAGAAGATGAGAAAGAGAATATCTACATCAGGGGATTTAAGAGGTATGTGGTGCTGTATCATCTTGTATGTTTGGTATTGGTGAATGTAATATCCATTCAAATATGCGTCACCTATTTCTTCAGAGCCATTTTCTGCAGCTCTGGTCTGTTAACAAACTGCAGCAAGGACTTGCCGGTATATGGCATTTTACTGCTGCAGCCAATCAGCAGTGGTCATCAGTGGTCTAATGCTGTGGACAGTCATTGTCTGCAGTGGTCACATGCCATATACCTGCACATCAGTGTACACATCATGTGACAGATGTGCACACTTGCCCATTACATCCCTGTCAGTCTTTGTTTACATGGCAGCAGCAATGATGCCAGAAAGTCAAGCATGTCACATGCATCATCACTACAGCCAAATAAACAAAGCACTCGGACTAGAGTGGCGGGAATGTAACAGCTGAAATTTGTTGATTTTTTTTCCATTTGTTGCTGCAATATTTTATTTTTAACTACTGAACAATCCTTTTTATTCTGGGGTGTTTTTGATTCAAGGGCATTTTGAGGACGTGGAAAGGGGTGTGTCCTCTAAAAAGGGATGGTGTTTGTGTCCGCAAAAATGTTTGGTTGTCCGTAAATTTTGGTTCAGTTGTCCAGAAAAATTTGAGAGGAAGGTTGGCAACCCTGATTTAGACTATATATTCAATGTTTGCAGAATACTGCTGTCCCAAGTTGTTTTTTAGTTAAAATATGTGCGTAGACTCCATTGAATAGATAGATACAGTAATTTAAAGACTTATGTAACATAGTAACATAGTACGTAAGGCCGAAAAAAGACATCTGTCCATCCACTTTGGCGTGTCATTCTGCTAGCTGATCCAGAGGAAGGCAAAAAAAACCTTTGAGGTAGAAGCCAATTTTCCCCACTTAAGGGGGAAAAAAAAAAATTCCTTCCCGACTCCAATCAGGCAATCAGAATAACTCCCTGGATCAACGACCCCTCTCTAGTAGCTGTAGCCTGTAATATTATTACACTCCAGAAATACATCCAGGCCCCTCTTGAAGTCCTTTATTGTACTCACCATCACCACCTCCTCAGGCAGAGAGTTCCATAGTCTCACTGCTCTTACAGTGAAGAATCCTTTTCTATGTTTGTGTAGAAACCTTCTTTCCTCCAGACGCAGAGGATGTCCCCTCGTCATAGTCAAAGTCCTGGGGATAAATAGATGATGGGACAGATCTCTGTACTGACCCCTGATATATTTATACATAGTTATTAGATCTCCCCTCAGTCGTCTTTTTCTAAAGTAAATAACACTAATTTTGATAATCTTTCTGGGTACTGTATTTGCCCTATTCCAGTTATTACTTTAGTTGCCCTCCTCTGAACCCTCTCCAGCTCTGCTATGTCTGCCTTGTTCACAGGAGCCCAGAACTGTACACAGTACTCCATGTGTGGTCTGACTAGCGATTTGTAAAGTGGTAGGACTATGTTCTCATCACGGGCGTCTATGCCCCTTTGATGCAACCCATTATCTTATAGGCCTTGGCGGCAGCTGCCTGACACTGGTTTTGCAGCTTAATTTGCAAAAATGTATATTTTATTATGCAAGCCTTCTACAAGATCATTAATAAATATATTGGAGAATAGGGCCCAATACTGACCCTTGAGGTACCCCACTAGTGACAGTGACCCAATCTGAGTATCTACCGTTAATAACCACCCTCTGTTTTCTGTCACTCAGCCAGTTACTTACCCACTTACAGACATAATGTATGTAACGAAATAGTCTATATAACAATATTGTTAAACAGATCCATTGTAAACTGCATTTCATCCTGCAGCTTATATTTTCATTAAAGGTAATAGACAACTTCAGAACAGTTTTTTCTAAATGATTGATTTAGAGTATTGGGAGCTAAAAAAATGTTGTAATAGGTTTTTATAAGACTTTTTCCACCATTTGGCTTCTGCAGCTTCTGTGTTTCACAATACATAGCAGCTACAGAAATCTGTTCTGTGATAAATCCATCAGAGAGTACATCAGACAGTGTTCTCTAGTCCCTCTATAACCACTCCTGAACAAACATATATGCTGAGATGTTCTTTTTAACTCCGTTCTGGATAATGCGCGAATCCTGAACTGGGGAACCCCACTATTACAGTAACTCAATTTGAAATTGAGTCTTCCAATCAGACAACCCCTTTAAAGTATGCCTAACCTTTTGAACAAGTTTATTAAAATGATTCCATGAAATAAAATTTTGTAATATACTTTTTTTTTTTTTTCGTTTTACATGTCAGCGGTGTACGGGTATACGGTGATGTACAGGCAGGAGCATGCAATGAGTGCTGCTGCCTCTGCCAGCTCTGCTCTGCTAAAACCTGGCATAGCATATCTGATGATCTATGCCAAGTTTTAGCAGAGCAGGCGCAGAGATTGGCCATGCAAAGTTCCTGTCCGTGCTCACTTCTCTCTGCTTAAATCTCTACATAGCTCATCAGTGCAGGAGACCCTGTACCAATGTGCCATGCAGAGCTTTTAGTTTAGCTCTGCATAGCACATCCCTGCTCCTGCCTGTACTCGCTCTGCCAATACCAGGCATAACACATAGAATGTGCTATGCCAGGCTTTAGAAGAGTAGAGCTGGCACAGGCAGGAGCAGCGATGTGTGCTCCTGCCAGTACGGCGCTCACTGTGGCTCCAGTACAGTATACCGTCATCGGCTGTCCATTTGGTAAGAAAAACTAAAAAAATAAAATACAAAAATTAATTTTATGGGGTTTTGAATAGTTTTTACTAAACTTCTTCACAAGTTTAGGTACCGTTTCAGGATTGTTTATTTGCTTGTGCACTCATTAATGTCCCACATAATTTGTAATTATATATCTTTTGGATTAATTAGTAAGGATATTGTGGATTTTCCGAAGATGATGGATACTTTAAATTCATGCCACTGATAAATCTAAATTATGATCTATTACATTACTGACATTTTCTTCTACTAATAAAAGTAATGCACAGGGCCATTAGCTAATACCCAGTAATTTCTTGTATCTCCAAGGATTTTAAGATATTATTTTAAGACATGGCTATTATCTAAAATTACAGTCCCTCAACATGTATTCAGTTAGTCTTATCATGATAGTATTATACTGATGTAATTGTATTAAATCTGTCTATTCAGCTGCGATTAGTTCATATTTTGATTCTGATGTTTCAAATTTGTCTATTGATGAGAAAATATCCATGCGATGAATTATTTTGTCCTTTGGTATTTTACCTATACATTACTACAGTATAAATAACACAAAGCTTTATGGGCAGATTATTCAAAATTTCAATAGTAATTTATGATTTTATTATTTTTAAATTCAATATAGGTATGAATTATATTGAAGAAAGCTGAACTGACTTCGAAATCTTGAAGGATGGAGGCTTTGAGGGCAGAGGATAATTTGACCCAGGATATCTAGATTAATCAGATAATGAAATAAAATAATGTGGAATGGTTAGTGATGACGTTATTGAAAAGTACGTGAATTTATTATGAACTCTATTTGCAGGGACCCGGCGCAGGCAGCTTGATACTACCACTTTGCTAGCTCATAGGATTCTGGCCTATGAGGGTGAATGGCCGGGACTGGAGCCATTGACTCCCATACCGCACTGCTGTGTGGGGCCCAATAACATTAATGGGTGTTTTAGGCAGCCAATGGCCCCTCAGGAGTCTCAGGTGGCCACCCAAAAAGCCCTATTGTTGCTATTTCCTATTACCATCTATTTGGCGCAGCTTCCTGCTGACAGATATCCATGCAGTCGGACCACACAGAGCTGTCAGCTGCACTTCCTGTTCAGTAGAAGTAGTCTCACTTCCTGTTCAGTAGAAGTAGTCTCACTTCCTGTTCAGTAGAAGAAGTCTCACTTCCTGTTCAGTACAAGAAGTCTCACTTCCTGTTCAGTACAAGAAGTCTCACTTCCTGTTCAGTAGAAGAAGTCTCACTTCCTGTTCAGTACAAGAAGTCTCACTTCCTGTTCAGTACAAGAAGTCTCACTTCCTATTCAGTATAAGAAGTCTCACTTCCTGTTCAGTAGAAGAAGTCTTACTTCCTGTTCAGTAGAAGAAGTCTTACTTCCTGTTCAGTAGAAGAAGTCTGTGACTACTTTGTTGGGAGCAGTACCTTGCAGGAATTTGGGTTTCTTGTATCAGAATGCCCCTATAAGCCTGCCTGTTTTATACCTATTGATATATCTGAACCTACTTCTTTAATGTCTGACTTCATTGTCTTTTTATCTAGTAAGTAACGCTCATACTAACAAAAATGCATTAGAAATATGCTGTTGGGTCGACCTTTAAGGGAAATTTAATTAAAAATTAATTCAAGATAAGATTCAAATTGCCTGTTGTCCAAGAGTCATCATCATTTGACCTCATCGTCTGAAGAATGCATCACATAAATAGTGAATAAACATGGTAATCAAATATAGATGTCCTCAATGCAATGACTCAGAGAATTAACTAAGTATGGAGGAAACATATAAAAGAAGAAAGATGCAGTAGATAAGGACAACTGATTACCTAGGTTTCTAAAGGTCCGTTACAATGAAGGAAAAATGGTCAAATGTTTTGGCTTTACTACAAATGAATGAATGAACCATCACCGGGGCTGAGGAAAGCTTTCTTGGTGTCCAAGGAGGTATTTCAAAATTAGCCCCTCAGTCCCTTCAAGGATATGAGTTATGAACACTGTTAGGGGCAATTTTTATGATTGTATTTTTACATTGGGCTAAAAATAATTTTCATTGTTTTTGTCCTATAGGGTTAGGCTTCAGCCAGTTTTCAGAGTATGTTACTTTCAGTTTCACACTGAGCCGTCAGGATCCTGCTCTGACGACTCCGTGTCTAGCCCTTTATTTCCGAAAGCCTGACAGCTCATAAACACTTATTATAGCTCAATTCTTATTAAGGGTTATGCACATAAATAGTGTTTTTCGGATCCACTACACACAGATGCTGCCCGTGTGCGTTCTGCAATTTGAGGAACGAAACTGGCTGCCCATTATACAAATGCGTATTTTCGTCCTCAAAACGAACAAGAATAGGACATGTTCTATTTTTTTTGCGGGGCCACAGAATGGACATACAGATGCAGACAGCACATGGAGTGCTGTCCGCATCTTTTGCAGCCCTATTGAAGTGAATGGGTTTGCATCCGAGCCACAAAAAAATGCAGCTTGGATGCTTACCCAAACAACGTCAATTTTGATTTTCTTCACTGGTTGGTGTCAGCATAAAGATTGGATACAGTGGGGAGGATTTGCTAATACTGTCTAAAATTTATATGGTTAAAACGTAGACAAACAGTGTGAAATCCACAGTGAAAATCCACTGAAGGACTTGCAATGACCAAGAGTGCCATTACCACCTCTTTTGTACCCCCATTATCTATAATGTGTGATCCTGTGTTGACATATATATATATTTATTACCATATCCTGAAATGTGTGTATGTATTTCCGTATAAGCTGCTGTTTACATGTAATGTGCCTGGTTCACCAGCAGGTGGCAGCAAGTCTGTGCAGAGCTAGTTTCTCTGGAGAGGAACCTTCTAGTTCCACCCCAGCCCTCTCCAGAGAGTGAGGAGTTAGTAAGTCAGTCTCGCCTACCCTCTCCTGGGGAGAGCTTGTGTGTTGGCTAGCAGAGCACTGCCTGCTCTGCTAGGCCCACAGGCCCCTAGGCCCACATACCCTGCCTGTGAAGTGCAACATGGTTGCTTGTCCCCTCCTGGACTTGCATTGCCTCCCAAGATAAGAGAGCTTGATGCCAGGAAGAAGTTCCTAGGATTAAAGATAAAGTAAGAGACAGACTACGGACAGCTAAGTTCCATCAGAAGAGGAAGAGTTTCCTATTTACCCAGCCAGCATAGTAGAGCTGAGATTGTTGCAAAAGTGTTTGCCTGGCAGAGTTCAGCCAATACCTGCTGATGACCAAGATAAAGTTTGGCAACTGTTTGTATTACCATTTAGGCCAAGTAAAGCTGTGTTTAATGTTACTACAAAGTCTGGACTCCATTTATTCTACTTATTCCTCACTCAAGTTCAACTCCCCTTTTTGCATTTGCTTCGGACTACACCACGTCTGGGATCCAAGGATATCCAGGTAGGAGCACCATGACACATGTCTATAACATCTACAGAGACATTGTAGGCCACTCTACACCAATCTGGCATTCCTACCCTGGATTCCACCAATAGCATCTACAAGGGGGACTCCAAGTCCGTGCGTAACTGGCGTCACGACTACATGCTTTAACAGAGGGACATATAATCGTAAATACCTCATAAGGGGCAAGGGATCCCCCAGATGCTGGCAATAGACCACAGCAGACTTAACAAGCTGTAGATATCAAAATACACACTGCAGGTTAACTACTACAGGACCGCCTAACGCAGGGATGCGTCCTGCGGGCGGTCCTGTAGCTCTGAGTTGACGCGTCGGCGCGTCATCTCGTGAGAGCCGAGATTTCCTGTGACACAGAGAAGCGCGGCACGGCAGTTCGGCTACAGCCTGCCAGCGATGATCCATCGCTGGCAGGCTGTAGATGCGAATAAAATCGCATCAAACAGCTATATCAGACGCTGTTTTGTGAACAGCGTCTGATATAGCTGCTACCTGGTCCTCTGGTGGTCCCATTTGCTGGGATCGACCACCAGAGGACCAGGTAACTACAATAAGTTGCACCAAACACTACACTAACCCCCCACCCCCTCACCTATTAACCCCTTGATCACCCCATCTAGACCCCTGATCACCCCCTGTCATTGATCACACCCCTTGTAAGGCTCCATTCAGGCGTCCATATGTGTTTTGCGGATCCGTGGATTCACGGATCCGCGGATCCGATCCGCGGATCCGATCCGCGAGATCCTCAAAACACGGACACCGGCAATGTGCTTTCCGCATTTTGCAGATCCGCACATTGCCAGAACTATATAGAAAATGCTTTTTCCAATAGGACATGTTCTATATTTTTGCGGAACGGAAGTGCAGACCCAGAAGCGCGGATCCGTAATTCCGGATCCGAGCGGGACAAAGTCTGTCCCCATAGAAATGAATGGGTCCGCAATTCCGTTCCGCAAACAGAATTGCGGACGTGTGAATGGGGCATAAGGGTCCCTTATCACCGCCAGTTAGTTAGCTACTTGTTAGGTAGCTGGCGCCCAGCCCACCGCACCGCAGTCACTGATTTTGGCAGAGATTTTTTCATCCACATTGACCGATGCGAATGAAAAAATCTGTGCCGTTCATTTTTTTTTTCAGCGCAGAGGCTGAGCGGAAAAAATCTCATTACCCGTATGCTCAATATAAGGAGAATCGCAGAAACTCCTAATGCTGGCCATACGTGTAATGATTGCGGAGACCCCTCAAATGCCAGGGCAGTACAAACACCTCACATGTGACCCCATTTTAGAAAGAAGACACCCCAAGGTATTCCGTGAGGGGTATGGTGAGTTCATGTAAAATTTTATTTTTGTCACAAGTTAGTGGAATATGAGACTGTAAAAAAAAAAAAAAAAAAACAATTTCCGCTAACTTGTGCCAAATTTTTTTTTCTGTGAACTCGCCATACCCCTCACAGAATACCTTAGGGTGTCTTCTTTCCACAATGGGGTCACATGTGGGGTATTTATACTGCCCTGGCATTTTAGGGGTCCTAAAGTGTGAGAATCCAAATGCGTAAAAATGGCCTGTGAAATCCTAAAGGTACTCATTGGTTTTAGGGCCCCTTTGCGCATCTTGGCTGCAAAAAGTGTCACTCATGTGGTATCGCCGTACTCAGGAGAAGTAGGGCAATGTGTTTTAGGGTGTATTTTTACATATATCCATGCTGGGTGTGAGAAATATCGCTGTAAATGACAACTTTTTAAATTTTTTTATTCAAAGTTGTCAATTTGCAGAGATATTTCTCTCACCAGCATGGGTATATGTAAAATACACCCAAACACATCGTCTACTTCTCCTGATCTGCGACGATACCACATGTGTACTTTTGCAGCCAAATGCAAAGGCCTAAATTAACGAGTACCTTTTAGGAAGGCATTTTTACGCATTTTCTTCTCACGCTTTGGGGCCCCTAAAATGCCAGGGCAGTATAAATACCCACATGTGACCCCATTTTGGAAAGAAGACACGCCAAGGTATTCGCTGAGAGGCATAATGAGTCCATGAAAAATTAAACTTTTTGTCAAAAGTTAGCGGAAAGGAGACTTTGTGAGAAAAACAATAAAAATCAATTTCCACTAACTTGTGCCAAAAAAAAATCTTCTATGAACTCGCCATGCCCCTCATGGAATACCTTGGGGTGTCTTCTTTCCAAAATGGGGTCACATGTGGGGTATTTCTACTGCCCTGGCATTTTAGGGGCCCTAAAGCGTGAGAAGAAAAATGCGTAAAAATGCCCTCCTAAAAGGTACTCATTGGAATTTGGGCCCTTTGCGCATCTTGGCTGCAAAAAGTGTCACACATGTGGTATCGCCGTACTCAGGAGAAGTAGGGCAATGTGTTTTGGGGTGTATTTTTACATATACCCATGCTGGGTGAGAGAAATATCTCTGTAAATTGACAACTTTGAATAAAAAATGTAAAAAGTTGTCGTTTACAGCGATATTTCTCACACGCAGCATGGGTATATGTAAAATACACCCCAAACACATTGCCTACTCTCTGATGCTGGCGATCCACATGAGTGACACTTTTGCAGCCAAATGCACAAAGGCCCTAAAACAATGAGTACCTTTAGGATTTCACAGGCCATTTTTATGCATTTGGATTCTCACACTTTAGGGGCCCCTAAAATGCCAGGTGAGTATAAATACCCACATGTGACCCCATTTTGGAAGAAGACACCCAAGGTATTCCGTGAGGGCATGGTGAGTCCACAGAATTTTTATTTTTGGCACAAGTCAGCGGAAATTGTTTTTTTTTGTTTTTGTTTTTACAAAGTCTCATATTCCACTAACTTGTGACAAAAAATAAAATTTTACATGAACTCACCATACCCCTCACAGAATACCTTGGGGTGTCTTCTTTCCAAAATGGGGTCACATGTGGGGTATTTATACTGTCCTGGCATTTTAGGGGCCCCTAAAGCGTGAGAAGAAGTCTGGAATCCAAATGCGTAAAAATGCCCTGTGAAATCCTAAAGGTACTCATTGGTTTAGGGCCCCTTTGCGCACCCAGGCTGCAAAAAGTGGCACACATGTGGTATCGCCGTACTCAGGAGAAGTAGGGCAATGTGTTTTGGGGTGTATTTTTATATATACCCATACTTTGTGTGAAAAATATCTCTGTAAACGACAACTTTTAAAAAATTTTATACAAAGTTGACAATTTACAGAGATATTTCTCTCACCCAACATGGGTATATGTAAAAATACACCCCAAACACATTGCCCTACTTCTCCTGAGTACGGCAATACCACATAAGTGAGACTTTTGCAGCCTGAAGTGCAAAGGCCCAAATTCAACGAGTACCTTTAGGTTTACATGTGACTCACAATTAGCCCGCCCAAAATGCCAGAACAGTAAACACACCCCACAAATGACCCCATTTCGGAAAGTAGACACCCCAAGGTATTCACTGAGGGGCATAGTGAGTCCGTCTGAGATTTTTTTTTTTGCCAGAAGTTATCAGAAATTGAAACTTTTTTTTTCTCAGAAAGTGTCATTTTCCGCTAACTTGTGAAAAAAATGAAATGATACATGAACTCACCAAGCCCCTCCGCGAATACTTTGGGGTGTCTTCTTTCTAAAATGGTGTGATTTGGGGGTATTTATACTATCCTGACATTCTAGCACGTGAAGAAACATGACAGGTGCTCAGAAAGTCAGAGCTGCTTCACAATGCCGAAATTCACTTTTTGCACCATAGTTTGTAAACGCTATAACTTTTACCCAAACCAATAAATATACACTTATTGGACTTTTTTATCAAAGACATGTAGAACAATAAATTTAGAGAAAATGTATATAGAAATTTAGTTTTTTTATAAATTTTACAACAGAAAGTGAAAAATGTCATTTTTTGCAAAAATTTCGGTCATTTTTGATTAATAGCAAAAAAGTAAAAATGTCAGCAGCAATGAAATACCACCAAATGAAAGCTCTATTAGTGAGAAGAAAAGGAGGTAAAATTCATTTGGGTGGTAAGTTGCATGACGGAGCAATAAACGGTGAAAGTAGTGTAGTGCGGAATTGTAAAAAGTGGCCTGGTCATTAAGGGTGTTTAAGCTAGGGGGGCTGAAGTGGTTAATTTATGTGTGAAAGATTTTACAAAATGTAGATAAGAATTTTAGAATCGCATCAGCTGGGACTGTCTTATGTTGTGGATTCTCTTATGCAAATCTGCACAGCAAATCCTCATGGTCACATAGAATCTGTGCATGTGGTCTTAGGGATTATGCACATGACTGTAGTTTTAGTGTGCATTTTTTGATGATTGATGCGGACCCTATTATTTCAATGGGGCCAAAAAAGATCCGGACAGCGCACCGTGTATTGTCTTCATCCATATGTCTGTTCCACGTTCCTGGAAAAAAAAAAAATAAATAGAACATGTCCTATTTTTGTCCGTTTTGCAGCCAGGAATAGGCATTGAATATATATCATGGAGCCAGGTTCCCTACTCAACGGCGGACACACAACATCACAACACATGTTTAGATATACATACACCATATATATGCCACACACACACACACATAAATACACCATATACACTATACACATACATAAATACACCATATATACACTGCACACATACCACCCAACTTTTGAAAAGCCTAAGGAGCTAAACTATGGAATGGAAGCGCTCATCTCCAGCTGCCGCTGTAATTTTAACAACCGGATCTGGAGAACCTGAGGGAACTGGCAGAATCCCATGCCTGGGGAAAACGGATACGGTCTTGTGCATGAGGCCTTAGGATAAGGAAGTCCGAGGTGAGATACAGACATCATTTAAGTTTGTAATCATGCTAGCTATAATATACAGTGAATCTAATATTCATGCTGACTCAGAGGTGAGAGTCAGATAACATTTGAGCTTTTAGGCTACTTTAACATTAGCGGCAGCTTTCTCCGGCAGGCTGTTCGGGCGAGTAAACAGCCTGCCGGATCTGTGCTGCTGCTAGTGCACGTGTGCCGCTGGAAGTCCGCTCCGGCCCCATTCACTATAATGTCGTAGTTTTATTCCGGCCGTCTCTCGGCATGTTTGCCGTGCTGCGGCCGGACCTCTAACCCGCTCCCATTATAGTGAATGGGGCAGGAGCGGACTCCGGCGGCAAGTGTGCACTAGCGGCAGCACGGATCCGGCAGGCTGTGTACCTGCCGGAACAGCCTCGGAGAAGGCTGCCGCTAATGTGAAAGTAGCCTTACTCTAGTTAGAAAGCACGTTGTATCTAATACTCATGCTGATTCTGGCCACTGAAGAAAGATAATGTGAATACAGATCACTTTCAACAGTCATCTCATTATCATCACAGGTAGCATTACGATGGCAGATAACACCTCTGTCAGACCTCCACCAATGCGAGGATAGGTCATCAGTATCTTATCACTGCACAAATCTTTAAACAAACCTGTCTTGTTTTCATTATCTTTATAGCAAACTGCAACTAGAAACTTTTTTATATACTTGTATTTTTATTGAAATACAACAGTACAAATCTGTTTCAACTGTATGCAAAAATGTACAAAGTGAAGTGAACAAGGCAGGATGCACGAAGTATTCAGCA
Organism: Bufotes viridis; assembly: GCA_033119425.1. NCBI lineage: Eukaryota > Metazoa > Chordata > Amphibia > Anura > Bufonidae > Bufotes > Bufotes viridis. The sequence goes on along the minus strand of CM065591.1, from coordinate 455,358,853 downwards.
AAAGAGCACATAATATAACATCATGTGATATGTGCAGTATAAATCAGACAAAAACCAATAAAGGCTACGTGAAACTCCAGCTTCTTGTCGTACTAAGTTAGTTGAAAAGAAAAGAGGTTAAAAAAGATAAAAAAGAAGAAACAATTATCGACAGTGTCTCACCGCTAAAAGAACGTTCCTGAGGAAGTAGCTACATAAATCTATTGTTAGGGTGAGTATGATCTACGCTGAATCAGAACATAACTGTCGTAAAAAATGTAACAACAGAGGGAAGAAAGACTTAGACAATACAGACAAAGACACATCAGTGGGTGGTATACGGTATTCTCTTTGGCTCGTTAGGGTTGCCTAGTAGCCCAATAATTGTCCAAGACATCCCAAATGGCATGAGATAGATCTAATTCATCCTGGAACATAACGGTCGTGCAGTCGTGTATTCAAGGGTCCGGACCTCCGTCACCCTAGCATATAGGTCGGAGATTTTTTGGGTCAAATAGTTTACAGAAGCGGGCGATAAGCCAGCGAGCTGCAATCAATACTTATATTAACAGTTTAAGTGAATGTTTCCTTATATGTGCTGGTGTAATATTAAGTAGGAAGGATATGGGATCAGGAGGTATACTGCAGCCAAAAATATCACTCAAAAGTGCTGACTTTGAACCAGAAGGTGCGTATTAAGGGCAGTCCCAGAAAATGTGGTGTAGCATTTCCTTAGTTAACTCGCATCTCCGACAAACATCCGCGACTTCTGAATTGAATCTATGGAGGACATTAGGAGTGTGGTACCAGTACATTAGGATCTTATACTGGTTCTCTTGACAGAGAACTGACATTGAAGACTTTGCTGATCTCCTCCATAAAAGGCACCACAGTGTGTCTGGTAAAGTTCTCCCTAAATATTCCTCCCATCGGACCATATAAGAGTGTCTATAAATCCGTTCCGGGAAGGGATCAACAAAATGGAGTAGATCTCAGATATTAACCCCTTCATATACACCCCTCTTCTACAAAGGCGCTCAAATGCCATCGGAGAGAGACATTGAACCCCAAGAAGACAGATTGGGTAAAATGTCTAATCTGAACATAGAAGTAACTGGTCGAGGAGGGAAGGCTATATTTGCTCTGAACAAATGAGAAAGGTAACCGGTCCCTAGTGAAGGGGTCTACAATGTCTGCAAAGCGAAAGACACCACACTGAAACCATAGTCTCGTTGCTGAAGTAGTGAGACTCGTTGGGAGTAGTAAATTATATAAAAAGAAGTCATGGAGGAATGGCGGGAGATCAGGGAAATCTACTACTACAGGTCCGCCATATGGATTTAGTGCAGGCCATGGGCCCTAGGTGATGACACACTATGGAGGCTAGACCAAAGCAGAGAATTAGGATGCATGGGAGGCAGCCAAAGTCTCTCTATCTGCATCCAGATAGAATACGGTTGCAGAGATGCCCAAGTTGAGATGCAATGTAGCTTAGCTGCCCAATAATATTTGATCAGGTCAGGTAATCCCAGACCACCCTGAGACTTGCTAGACAGGAGTACAGACCTAGGGATCCTATGGCGTCTCTCAGCCCATATAAATCGGAGGAGCTGTGACTAAACAGATCTCAAATCTCTGAGGGAACCGGGACGGGTAATGTTTCAAATAGGTACAGGATCTTAGGTAAAATTGTCATCTTTACTGCCACAAAGCGACCTAGAAAGGATATTGGGAGTGCTTGCCATTTGGCGAGGAGTTCCCTAATTTCTTTATATATGTGTGGGAAATTAAGTTTGTAGTGGTCTGTGTAATGGGGGTAAGGTTCACACCCAAGTATCATAAGGAATCCTCCTTCCAATGGAAAGGAAAGTTTGCTCGAAGGGGGCCAAGGGTCGCCTGAGGTATATTAAGGGGAAGGCCTCAGTTTTATGGGTGTTGACCTTATACCCGACAGTCGTCCAAACTCTTGTAATAATGAGTGAAGGTTTGGAAGGCAGATATGTAGTTTAGTGAGGGGGAGGAGGACATCATCCGCATATAGTGACAGCTTGAACTCTTTATCCCTGACCATAATACCCTTGATATCCGGGCAGGCCCTAATTTTGGCCGCTAGGGGTTCAATACACATAGCGAATAATAAGGGTGATAAGGGACATCCCTGTCTTGTCCCATTGGCTACAGTTGTGTTCAAAATTATTCAACCCCCAATGTTGTAAAGGGTTTTAGGGAATTTTGTGTACATTTGTAATTGTGTTCAGAATGAAATCTTACAAGGACTTTTTAAAAAACCAAATGCAACTAAAATGCATCAATTGTTTTTGTAATACAGTATTAAATGTTTTTTTTGTGATTTCTTCATTGACACAATTATTCAACCTGTCCATGGAGTCAGAAAAAAAAATTCTCCTCCCAGTAGGACTAATGGGTCAGGAGATCAAAAAACCCTTTTTTTTTTTTTGTATGCCCCGAATCTGGGATGTATTCGGGGCATACAAATTACAAAGTGTGATTGACTGACCTGCAAGTTTACCTCTCAGAATAATGTAGTGCCCCTGCGGATCTAATCTTGAAGATTCAATAATGATGAGACAGTGGGCTGATATGAGAATTGCGACTCCCGCCTTCCTACGCGAATGGGTGGCCGAGTATGCGGTGGGATATAAGTGAGTTGCAAAGGGAAAGGAGGAATTTTCATCAAAGTGGGTTTTCTGAAGAAACACTATGTCCGCCTTGAGGGAGTTCAACTCCAAAAGCAAAAGTCTCCTCTTGGAGCTGGAGTTGAGCCCTTGACATTTAGGCCCCTTTCACACGGGCGTTGCGGGTGCACTCCGTCAAACAGTGCGGGTGCGTTATGGAATTGCCGCGATTTTTCCCTGCGAGTGCAAAGCGCTGTCATGCGTTTTGCACGCGCGGAGAAAAATCGGCACTTTTGGTACCCAGACTCGAACCTGCACTTCTTCACAGAAGTGCATGTTTGGGTCAGAAATTATCCGCTGGTATTATTTCACATTATAACATAGTTATAATGTAAAATAATACCCTTGGCCATCTCCCTAATGTTGAACCCGGTGCAGAATGGGTTAAAAAAATAAACTAATCATAACTTACCTGGTCCATTTGATCGCGAAGCCCGGCCTCCTCTCCGTTAGCTTGAAAGATGTAAAGGACCTGTGATGATATCACAGCATCACATGGCCCAATCACCTGCTCCATCACTATGGTGATGGAGCATGTGATTGGTCCATGTGACCACGTGACATCATCCAAGGTCCTAAGCATTATCCACAGCCTGAGGATAGTGATTAAGGACCTTGGATGATGTCACATGGTCACATGGACCAATCACATGCTCCATCACCATAGTGATGGACCATGTGATTGGGCCATGTGATGTGACGTCATCACAGGTCCTTTAGATCATCGATGCTGCAGGGAAAGAGAGGACAGATCGCGACTACGCGATCAAGTGGCTAAGGTAAGTTAACTTTTATTATTTTTAACCCCTTCCTCATCATTTAACAATGCATTCTTTATTAAGAATGCTATTATTTCCTTATAACCATGTTATAAGGGGAAATAATAGAGATTGGGTCCCGTTGCTAAGCAACCATGCGGGAAAATCGCAACGCATCCGCACATGATTGCGGATGCTTGCGATTTTCCCGCATCCCCATTCACTTCTATGGGGCCTGCGTTGCGTGAAAATCGCAGAATATAGAACATGCTGCGATTTTCACGCAACGCAAAGTGATGCGTGAAAATCACCGCTCATGTGCACAGCCCCATAGAACTGAATGGGTCAGGATTCAGTGCGGGTGCAATGCGTCCTCCTCACGCATTGCACCCAGGCTGAAAACTCGCCCGTGTGAAAGAGGCCTTAGGGTCACACACTGCACCATGGTGATGTAGAAGAGAGTGGATTGTAGGGAGAATGCAGCTCACCAATATTCATATGATGTAATTCTGCGCATTCCTTGATCATTAGCTGAATAACCTTGCGCCTGGTGTATTCTCATCCAGTATCAGGATCAGGGTTCGGTAGAACTTTGACCCAAGAGTGTGAGGTTACTAGAAAGGAAGATGGAAACGAGAGGGAGGGACAGACAACACAAAACTAGATGAAACTCAAAAACATAAAGTTAACAATGAATGGCCATTCCCAGGGATGTATCTCTCTGCTAGAGGCAACAACCAGAGCCTCTTCCGGGGTCGCGGTGTCAGAAGTCAACTCACAGAGACTCCTTGCGGAGCAAATACTGACTAACTAAACTTTCTAAGCTCAACCAGTGCTCCGGTAGGCCAGCACCATGAAAGCGTAAACAAGATAACACTATATTAGTAACTGGCTAAATAGCAAATAAGTAAGGCAAATTGGAACATAAGTATGCAGGATGTCCGCAAAAATAGAGAACTACTGCTCGTGTGGGTAACTCAGAGGCAGTATCAGGGTTATCCCCTCCACTTAGGTTAGAGGATCAGTCTGGCGACCGATGTCCTGGGGATGAGGGGGCCCGCGAGGATGAGGATAAACCCGTAGAATTATGGTCCTAGTTTTTGATGCAGTGAGAAAAAGAAAAACTGAAAATAAGAATAACAACAGTACAGATACTGTCTGAACTATTCTTCCGACCAACCATTGCAACGTCGTTTATGAACACTTAACTTAAAGTGATCTGGTACATATAGGAAATCTGTTACACCTGCTACAACGTGTCCCCTCAAGCCATTGCGATTACCTGTCGCAATCTCGAGGTGGAATACATAGTTTCTGCTGTCCCACACCATATTCCCCACACTTTGTCAAATTTTTGTGGTTTTTTAACTAATACTATGTAGGGTAGGATCTGTGATTTATTTGTAATTTCCACATGGTCAGGGTCGGAGTATTAGGACTATACCATCTCAGCACTATACACTTACGTGCCATAAACAGAGATTGCCTTAGAAATATTGTTATATAGTGATCCAAATTATCATCACTCATTATACCCAGCAAACAGACCTCAGGCAAACAAGGTACCCCGACCGGCAGTACAAACCACACCAATGCCCACGTTGTACCCTCAGGATACTACACATTTATTTACAAAAAGGTCACATGGACCTACTAAATCCTTTTAGGGGTTACAACATAGATATTAAAACGTAACCTCTATTATATTTTTATAAAAGCTGATACATTTATTTATACACCCAGTCCCATTAAAATTATCAGGGAAGGAATCAGATATTCCACTCAATACTGAATGTGTGTAATCCTCTTTTACTTGGAGGTACTGCTTATGGCTGCAGTTCACTTTGCTGTGTTATAATGTGTGCATCTGCCATAGGTTAATGCATATGTTTTTCTACATTCCTATCAGGAATCCAGTGCATTTGTTGCTCAACATTGTGCTTGATGGCGACCTACAACTTTGTTGCAACACTGGAATGTGTAGACAATTGCTCACTCTTTGAAGCTTCTTGGCAGTCAGATTCTGATTGTAAGTCAGTGTTGCAACAATGTGATTGTATAATAGAGCAGATTTCTATTTGCTCCTACTGCACTTATATTATGGCGCTGGAGCCACTTGACTAATTCCTATGTTTGTGCACACATGCTTTGTCACACTATGGCTCATGAGAGGGGAAATAGATTCCTACAAAATTACCAGGGAATGGTTTCCCTATTTTATCGTAAAGGGGGCGCCCACTGCTCACCCCTCTTTACTATGAGCCATATCACACCAACTTTCTCAGCCACGCAAATACACGCTATTTAGCGCTTACCAACCCCACATTCATTCATACAATTGTATGCTTCCGATTCGGTCCCTGTCTAAAAGCCAGCAGGCACAAATCCTCCCGACATGTTTCGCCGCATGTGCGTTTTCATCAGGGAAATAGAGTATTAGTGTTGAGCAACCAATGCGCTGGATTCCTGATAGGAATGTAGAAAAACATATGCATTAACCTATGGCAGATGCACACATTATAACACAGCAAAGTGAACTGCAGCCATAAGCAGTACCTCCAAGTAAAAGAGGATTACACAAATTCAGTATTGAGTGGAATATCTGATTCCTTCCCTGATAATTTTAATGGGACTGGGTGTATAAATAAATGTATCAGCTTCCCTCCAGAATGCCACTATCGGGCCGCAGCTCCAGATCATATGCCAGAAGTCTTCTTCCAGTTCCCCACACCTCGGGCATGCAGTGGAGGGTACTCTGCCCATCCTGTACAATCTAATTGGTGTCAGATATAACTGATGAATAATATAGAGTTGAATTATTTTGTTATTTATCGCGGGTGATATGTGTAAATGTGACTCCAATAAATCCATTATAGATTAATTTGTAAGTGTGGGTATCTTTCTTTTCCATTTGTCAATTACTGGTAGGGATTCTGCACTTATCTTTGCTTGGGCCCTATCCAATTTAATCGTGTGCAAGGGCGGCTCTCCAAGAATCATATTAAAAATAGCCTCCAAGGTGACAAAAGGTCCTCATCCCCAGTTGCCTCCGGGAGATCCCGGATATTATTTCTTTGACCCCTATTGTCAAAGTCGTCCAGGTGCCGACCCATTTCCCTAAGAGCCGCTGTTTGAGATGTTACAGACTCGTGAAGGACTGAGATATACTGTCTGGTGTCATCACATGCATTTCTTAATGAGTCCACATGGTCGACAATGTGCTTAATATCGGTGCGGACAGCAGCGATCTCTGCCCTGCAGGCTCACTTCAGATATGAGCATCCAAAAGTCCTCCTTTGTAGGGAATTGGCTGAGGTATTCTTTCCAGGAACGTGGGGATCAGGAGCAGTAGGGGAGGATATAGCAGCCAGCGGAGACGGGCTTGGTGAGCTAGCCCAGGCATCTGTACGGGATAGGGAGCTGCTGTTTTCAGTGGCTAGGGCAGGTGGGATACCCTCAAGAGGGGCAGACCAGGGCTCCCAGAAAGAGCCACACAGTATGTGGTCTCCTAGGGGAGCATGAGGAGGCTGAGATCTGTGGGGTGGGTGAGGGCACAGTACCTGTAATCTCAGTCCTCTGCTTTTGTTGTCCCCTGAGTGCTTGGTAGCGGCAGGCAGAAATTCCCTTGCAGCAGGGGAGAGCTCAGGTCTGGTGTTCTGGGGTGCGATAACGGGGCCGCCTCTGTAATGTGGGTGGCTGGTCTCTCCCCTCCGGTGGATCTTCCCGCTTTCTTGTTCGAACGCTATGTCAGGGTGGTGGGAGGGAGCAATGGCGGGAGGCTCCTTGCTGTGTGGAGCGCCTTGCAGGAAAAGCTGTCCTGGGAGCCTGCGTCCAGCACTCCTCCAGCGTCTTGGGTGGTGAGGGAGATCAGGAAGGAGGGAGCAGTTTTCTTTCCCATGTGGCCGGTGGTGTGGGTGTCGCTGGCCAGTTTGCAAGTGCTCAAGTGGCCATCTTGGTTGGCATCCAGACACACCCCGCAAGCCGCAACTATAAACTTTTTTTTGTATATATATACAGTTGTGTTCAAAATTATTCAACCCCCAATGCTGTAAAGGGTTTTAGGGAATTTTGTGTACATTTGTAATTGTGTTCAGAATTAAATCGTACATGGACTTTTTAAAGAACCAAATGCAACTAAAATGACATCAATTGTTTTTGTAATACAGTATTAAATGTGTTTTTTTGTGATTTCTTCATTGACACAATTATTCAACCCCTTAAAGACGACCACTCTTAAGAACAGAGGTTCATTTAAAGGGAACCTGTCACCAGGATTTAGTGTATAGAGCTGGGGACATGGGCTGCTAGATGGTCGCTAGCACATCCGCAGTACCCAGTCCCCTTAGCTCTATGTGCCTTCATTGCGTCAAAAAAAGGATTTTTGTGATATGTAAATTACCCTGATATGAGTCCTGTGTCCGGAGATGAGTCAAACTTCCTGAGCGCAGCACCGCCCCGCGTCCTCGGAATCTCCTCCTTACTGGCCGACGTCACATAGCTGGAGCGCCGAAATCTCGCGATGCGCGAGCTAGCGCATGCGTAGTTTGTTCCCTGTGCTGGCAGCACAGGATAGGAACATGATGCCGACACTGCGCATGCGCTAGCTCGCGCATCGCGAGATTTCGGCGCTCCAGCTATGTGACGTCGGCCAGTAAGGAGGAGATTCCGAGGACGCGGGCGGTGCTGCGCTCAGGAAGTTTGACTCATCTCCGGACACAGGACTCATATCAGGTAATTACATATCACAAAAATCCTTGACGCAATGAAGGCACATAGAGCTAAGGGGACTGGGTACTGCGGATGTGCTAGCGACCATCTAGCAGCCCATGTCCCCAGCTCTATACACTAAATCCTGGTGACAGGTTCCCTTAAGTGTTTTCGATCAGGTATTGAAAACACCTGTGGATGTCAAGGAGCAGCAATCAAGCATAATAAGCACCAATTAGGCAGATGTAAAATGACTGTGATACTCAGCTCCTTCTAGACATTTACTGGTGTGTTTACAGACATGGTGAAGTCAAGAGAATGGTCCAGGAAGACAAGAGAAGAGGTGATTTCTCTTCACAGGAAGGGCAATGGCTATAAGAAGATTGCAAAGATATTAAACATACCAAGAGACACCATAGGAAGCATCATTCGCAAATTCAAGGCAAAGGGCACTGTTGAAACGCTACCTGGTCGTGGCAGAAAGAAGATGCTGACTTCAACTGCTGTGCGCTACCTGAAGCGCAAAGTGGAGAAAAGTCCCCGTGTGACTGCTGTAGAACTGAAAAAAGATTTGTTAGATGCGGGTACTGAAGTTTAAACTCAGACAATAAGGCGCACACTGCGTAATGAAGGCCTCCTCGACAGAACTCGCAGGCGCACCCCCTTGCAGTCTCCAAAGAATAAGAAGAGTCGACTGCAGTATGCCAAAAGTCATGTGGACAAACCACAAAAGTTTTGGGATAGTGTTCTGTGGACTGATGAAACAATATTAGAACTGTTTGGGCCCATGGATAAACGCTATGTTTGGAGGAGGAAGAACAAGGCCTATGAAGAAAAGAACACCTTGCCTACTGTGAAGCATGGCGGGGGGTCAATCATGCTTTGGGGCTGTTTTGCTTCTACAGATACAGGGAAGCTTCAGCGTGTGCAAGGTACCATGAATTCTCTTCAGTACCAGGAGATATTGGATGAAAATGTGATGCAGTCCGACACAAACCTGAGGCTTGGGAGACGTTGGACCTTTCAACAGGACAATGATCCCAAGCATACCTCCAAGTCCACTAGAGCATGGTTGCAGATTACAGGCTGGAACATTTTGAAGTGGCCATCGCAGTCAACAGACTTAAATCCGATTGAGAACCTCTGGTGGGACATAAAGAAAGCAGTTGCAGCGCGCAAGCCTAAGAATGTGACTGAACTGGAGGCTTTTGCCCATGAAGAATGGGCGAAGATACCCGTAGATCGCAGCAAGACACTTGTGTCAAGCTATGCTTCACGTTTAAAAGCTGTTATAACTGGAAAAGGATGTTGTACTAAGTACTAAGATTGAATGTCACTCGGGGTTGAATAAAACTGATAATGATGTGAGCACAGAAAAGACATTTGTGGTTATTTCATTATAAATGTTATGTTATATTTGTCTGACTTACAAGTGCCTCTTTGATTTAATTGTAAACAAGATGACTGAAATGATCAAAATCAATGTCAAACTGGCCAAAACACTCAATTTCAGTGGGGGTTGAATAATTTTGAACACAACTGTATATTATATAATCATCTTCATAAAAAAATTTACATATTTTTCCCAAATCCACATCCCATCCCATAACTCCATGGAGAGAAAGAGAGAGAGAGTTGATGCCCCCCAAAAAAAAAAAAGACAAAGCTGCTTATGTATTATTAAGCCATTGTTTCTATATTTGTGTATAACAGTACTTTATACCCCTAAATATTATAAATTATCTTTTCCATTTTATTAACAGATTTCTTCCATTCATACACTGTGGGCTGGTCTTTTTCAGTCCATGTTTTCAAAATAAGCAATCTTGCCTGAAAAAGTAACCTGCAAAGTACTTGTTTCACCACGTTACACAATCTCAAGTGAATTGTACCTCCTAATATACAGTCCACAGGATCCCCATATATCTGTACTCCAAGCAGGGCCGGTGCAAGGATTTTTGCCGCCCTAGGCAAAAGAAAAGTTTGCCGCCCCCTGTCATTCTTCACCCCTGCTTCTTTGTCATTCTCCCCCCGTCATTCTTCACCTCTCCTCCTTTGTCATTTCCCCCCTTGTCATTCTTCCTCCCCTCTTGTCATTCTTCTCCCCCTCTTGTCATTCTTCCTTCCCCCTCTTGTCATTCTCCCCCCCACCCTTGTCATTCTTCCTCCCCTCTTGTCATTCTTCCTTCCCCCTCTTGTCATTCTTCCTTCCCCCTCTTGTCATTCTTCCTTCCCCCTCTTGTCATTCTTCCTTCCCCCTCTTGTCATTCTTCCTTCCCCTCTTGTCATTCTTCTCCTCCCCTCTTGTCATTCTTCTCCCCCACTCTTGTCATTCTTCTCCCCCACTCTTGTCATTCTTCTCCCCCTCTTGTCATTCTTCCCCCACTCTTGTCATTCTCCCCCTCCCTCCCCGCCTGTAATGTAGCGTGGCCGAGCGCTTTATGGTCCACGGGTACAGGAGCTTTAGATTCCTGTACCCTGACGGACTGACAGGCAGTGCACACTGTGCGCACTTCATGTCAGTCCGGCCGGGTACAGGAGACACATGCTCCTGTACCCGCGGCCACCAGAGCTCGGCCAGCTAATGGACTGACAGGAGGGAGCGCTGAGCGCTTCCCTCCTATCAGCTCCTCTCTTCATGCTGAGCCCGGGCGGTGCGTCCTCATGGACGCGCCAGCCCGAGGAGTGCTGCAGCCGCCTGAGGCTCAATTCAGAGCGCTCGGGCGGCTGCAGCATGAGGCAGGGCCGGCGCTCCTAGCAGCGTCCCTTGCCAAGGGGCGCTCTACGCGGCGGCCTAGTCCGCTTATAGGACGCGCCGGCCCTGACTCCAAGACCTTTCTCAATAATAACTGCTATTTCAGACCAATACCTAAACAGTTTGGGGCATCTCCAAATAAAATGCACTATACCTGTTCTTCGCAGCATCTCGGACATTCATGTATCTCCTAAGCCCATTTTTTTGAACATTAAGGGTGTATGATGTAACCTATGAATCAAAAAGAACTGACAAACCCCATGTGAGGCCCTAAATGAAACCAAGGGCCTATTTTCGGAAGAGATAAACCACCATCCCTGACGGGTAACTGAAATATTTCCTTTTTTACCCTAGGTATTCCTTCCAAATAAACACCCTCATTAACTTATCCATCGTCTTAAAAAAAAAAATTGACAATATAACCGGAGCATTTTGTAATACAAACAAAATCTTTGGCCAAAAAAATCATCTTTATCAAATTAATTTGACCCATTAGTGATAATGGCAATCTCCTCCAAATATGGATTCTCTTTCCCAGAACTTTTAAAAGAGGAACCATATTTAGTTTTTCAAAATCCTCCAGATTTCTTGAAATATTTATCCCTAAATACTTAATATTGTCCTCTTTATCTACTATGTGTACATCTATACTCTTATTCAAGTTTTGATCCCCTAACATCTTTAGATGTTCACTCAGCTGTGGATCAGATCCCTCGTCTGACTCTTTACCAGGGTTGGTAGACCTCAGCGTGGGAGTTGAGGGGGTCAGATACTTATTTAAAGCATTCTGTTTCAGCCTAGTCTCCAACCCAGCTCCAGATCTCCTCTTGTTACTGTGCCCCTGCTGGTCTTCCCTTTTTTGGGGGCGGCATTTCCAAACACGGATATATCCCAGATATTAAAACAAGGGAAAACCAGTACAGGGACACTACAATCACTAGCACCCTTTTAGTGAATGTTAAGAAGCAAACACAATACAACTCCTTCTTTCCTTCCTATCCTCTAATATCTTACAAAACCAGTTCGATCTTCCTTCAAACAACGCCAACAACAATATAATGCCATTAATAATAGGTTGGAGACTAGGGGTTAACAGGTCAGCAGGTTAACAAGATTGGCAAACTGTTACTAAAGTTCATTGATAAAAGATTAATATGAAAAGGAAACGCATACAATAAGTGAAGCCATGTTAATATCGATTAGCAACCCCAGTGCCACTCCTTAACCATACTCTCCACTTCTTGCGATCCAGCATATTGCAGTTCTATCACATACACCCTTCTCACACCGTCAGCATCAGTATAGCCCCTAGTTGACACTTTAGAAGTTGAAAATTAGCAGGTTATCACCGAGATCGTAAGTAAAACATGAATGTGATAAGTTAGACAAGTTGAGACTTGGGGGTTAACTGGCTAGCAGATAAGCAGGATTAGCAAGCAGTTATTGATGGGAGGTTATCGTGGAAAGGAGACGCATACAGTTAGTAAAACCAAATTAGTATCAAATAGCAACCCCAGTGCCACTCCTTAACCACTGTGGGGATCCACTCTGGTAGGCAGTGGTAGCGAGTGCAGTATAGAGGCAACACAGACAGGTCTTGGTGTTAAGCGGTGCTTTCTTTATTCACACGGTGAACACAAGTGAAAAGGCAGTGCAGTTCATAGGGAGGGTGGTCACACACAACGGCAAAACAATAGTTCAGTCCCAAACCAGCTGCAGGCTACTTGAGGCCTGGTTCCATCACAACAAGAAAAGTCTATTCAAAGCCAGGAGTAATGTCACCTCTTTCTCCTTGGGAAGCAAGCCCCTGGGTCCGGCTTCTAGCCACGGATTACGGATCCCTCCTGGCTTCAGCTGGGGTTCCCCGCACAGTCCTTTACAGGCCTCAGTACACAGCCCAGCTCACCTTCACCTCTCACTCTCACAGCAAGAGAGCAACAGCTTCCACACCACACCCTTGCTGCTGGTCGGGTTTTAAACCCTCCCTGCAAACCTGGCCTGGACCGTGGGGAGACAGGCACCCACCCGCATATCTGCCTGCTCCCAGTAAGAGCCGGCCCGGATCCGCTGTGTTAACAGCATAACCGCTGCAAAACACACTTTTCCGGCTCTTACTCCACCGGGACCAGGACCCCCGGTGGCACGTACCTACCATCTATTACCACCCCAGGTACTCTCCTATCTCCTACACCACACTCTCCACTTCTTACGATCCAGTACATTGCAGATCTGTCTCAAACGTCCTCCTCACACCACAAGCATCAATATGTCCCCCAATTGGCACTTTGCAAGTTGAAAATTAGTAGGTCATCACCCCAGTTCATAACTAAAACGGAAAAAAGCGTCCATTTTGGTCGCTTCATTTTCCACAAAAAAATTACATAAAAAGGTGATCAAAAAGTCATACACACCCCAATAAATAAAAAGATCAATATCAATAAAAAGATAAGATTATGATGAAAAAATGAGCCCCTATAAAGCTCTGTACATATAATTACAAAAAAGTTATAGGGGTCAAAACATGGTGACAAAAAAGTAAAACTGATTTTTTTTCCCACTTTTGAATTTTTTTTTCACTATCAAAACGCAAAAAACCTATACATATAGGGTATCGCGGGATTCATACTGGCCTGTAGAGTAAAAGTAACCAGTCAGTTTTATCTCACATCGAACGGTGGAATAGCTTTTTTTTTGCAATTTCACCCCATTTGGAATTTTTTTCCCGCTTCCCACTACATCTTATGCAATATTAAATGGTGGCGTTGGAAAGTACAACTTGTCCTGCAAAAAACAAGCTCTCATATGGCTATGTGAACCGAAAAATAAAAAAGTTATGGCTCTGGGAAGGCAGGGAGCGCAGAACGAAAACGCAAAAGTTAAAAAACCTTCGGTCCTTAAAGGGTTAAATAACATCCCCCAATGCCGCTCCTTAACCACTCTCTCCACTTCTTGCAATCCAGATACAAACGTCCTTCTCACAACGCCAGCATCAGTATGGCCCCCGGTTGGCACTTTGAAAATTAAAAATTAGCAGGTTGTCGCCAAAGTTCATAAATAGGGGATTGATGTGGCAAGTTTAACAAGTTGGAGATTAAGGCTAGGTTCACACGACGACATTTGTCGTGCGACAAAAAGTCGCGCGACAAATAGGGCACAACTTCACTGCAACATTTGTCGCGCAACAATTTTTATAATGGGAGTCTATGGTGTCGCATTGCGACATGCGACATGCTGCGACTGCGATGCGACAGTCGCAGAAAAACCCATCTTTAATGGATTTTTTGCGACTGTCGCGTCGCAGTCGCAGCATGTTGCATGTCACAATGCGACACCATATACTCCCATTATAAAAATTGTCGCGCGACAATAGTGCAACTTTTTGTCGCGCGACAAATGTCATCGTGTGAACCTAGCCTAAGGGTTAACTGGCTAGCAGGTAAGCAGGATTAGCAGGCAGTTAAGGTTAGCAGGTTTTTGCCCAAGTTCACACATTGGAGGTTAACGTATGGAGAAGGTGCATGCAATTGATAAAACAACTAGAAACTTGATGTTCTGTAACTGTAGTAGATAAATTCTCTCTGTATGAGAATGCCAGAGGACCTCTATCAGAAAGCTGGAGAAGAATTCAGCCCTGGACTATGGACTACAGGAATTGGGAGTTAAAGGGGTTATGTTACTGTATTCTGGTTGTATTAAGTTGTGGATAGGGGATAACTATTAGATTCAGGCTCGGACTGGCCCACAGGGGTACTGGGGAATCCCCTGGTGGGCCCCTGAGCAAGGTGGGCCCCTAGTCTCCCACCCCCTGCACATAATACATTAGATTTACTGCACTACATAGACATATTCAATGTACAGCACCTCAACCAGCTTATGTTCATTTAAAAACCTTGTTAGGTTATTTATTATATTTGAATGTATCCGTACGGTGGGCCCCCAAAATAAATTTTACTGGCGGGCCCTAGGTACCCCAGTCCGACACTGATTAGATTGGTGGGGGTCCTACCGCTGGCACACCTACCGATTACAAGAACAGGGGTCCCAAACCTCATGGAGACCCCCTAAGTAAACAGAGCAGCCGCTCCATTCATTTCTAAGGGACCTGCTGGAAATATACTAGAGCTGTACTCGGCTATCTCCGGAACTCCCATAGAAATAAATGGAGAGGCCACACGCATGCCTGACCACCAGCTGCTCCCTTTATTTCAGGGGATCCACGGGGTACAGGTACCCCATTGTTGTAATTGGTGAGGGTCGGAGCAGTAGAACCCCCACCGTTCTAATAGGTACTCCCTATCCTGTGGATAGGCAATAACGTAATATAAGCAGAATTCCCCTTTAAGTGTATGAACAGCGTGCTTCATTTTTCGGTTATGTGTGAACTATTGTAGTCTGTGACAGGTGGTTTTAGTAACACTCTGTACTGTTGGGGTAGTCACAGGTTTTGTCATTGTATTTCTGTTTATTGGATTTTGTGCACTTTCCCTGTTATGCTAATATGATGATAGCACCTTAGTTGAGTGGTTGCTGTGCATTTTATTTATGGCTTTAAAGACATGTCACCTCTCGGACATGTCTCTTCTATTAACTACTTGCATTTCTCATGCAATAGCAGTTCTAGAGTATCAATTCATATGTTTTTTATTGTGCCATTCCTCTATTATTCCTTCTCGAAGTTTATGAATGAATTGTCAGCAGTTTGCAATAAATGTCCATCTGGGTGATTCCAGTTGGGTGGCAAAGGGTGTCCCTGCACCGTCTGACACCATCCAATCAGTGCTACCAGTGTCTCACTGTGTAGGTGCAAACCCCCAACTTATAACCCCCATAGTAACATAGTAACAGTTTGTAGGCCTAAAAACACTTGTCCATCCAGTTCAGCCTATCACCCTGAAAAGACGATCTAAAGGTGAAAAATCCCATGAGGTAGAAGCCAATTTTTAGAATAACTCCTTGGATCAACAACCCTTCTCTATAAGTCTAGTATCATTAGGGTCCATTCACACGTCCGTACCAATGGGTCTGTATCTCGGGTGAGGACCCATTCATTTCAATGAGGCCGTAAAAGATGCAGATAGCACACCGTGTACTGTCCGCATCCATAGTTCCGTTCCACGGCCCCGCACAAAGATAGAGCATGTCCTATTATTGTCTGCAGCCACGGACAAGAATAGGCATTTCTATCACAGAGCCGGTCATGTGTGGTCCGCAAAATGCGGAGGTGTGAACGTACCCTTAACCTGTAATATTTTTATACTCCATAAATGGATCCAAGCTCCTCTTGAACTCTTGTAGCGAGTTGACAACCTCCTCTGATAGAGAGCCCCATAGTCTCACTGCTCCTACAGTAAAGAACCCTTCTTTCCGCTAGATGTAGAGGATGTCCTCTTGTCACAGTCCTGGTTATAAATAGATCCCGGGCAAGATCTCTGTATTGGCCCTTGATATATTTCTACATAGTTAATAGTTTTCCTCTCAGTCATCTTTTTGCTGAACTCAATAACCTCGACTGATCTTTATTGCAGAGTCTTAAAAAAAAACTTTTAGTAGGAATAATAGGGGAACGGCACAACACAGAGTCATAAGAATAGATGCTCAAGAATTATGACATGGCGAATGTGAGTTACTGAAACTAGAAAAGAAAGGTCCACTTTAAAATACTGTTTGGATTCTCTTCGGTAGAGTCTAAAGAGTCGTCAATCACTGGATTAATCTTTCTATAGACTCATGTGATTTGTAGGGAGGTTAGTACTAGGCACACATACCAGTATAGTACTTCAGTACTATAGTTAATATTTTCAGATAGGCACATAGGTGACAGATGAAATATTCAGCTGTCTGAAAATATTAACTATAGTACTGAAGTATTTCTATCCAGCATCTCTCTAGTATTCACCTACTGAATATATATTCTGTGATACTGTCTATGCAGTACGCTATAGCATTAACTATATGTCCTAATATAGCTGCAACAGAGCGGCGGTCCACTAGGGGTCCCTTTAAGAATATAAACGTTACATGTTTTGGTACCCAGGTGTAGGAATATCAGAGTGGTGTAGGGTGGCCTAAATGTCCCTTTAAGGTGTTGTGCACGTGTCACGGTGCTCCTACCTGGATATGCTGGAACCCCAGGCGTCGGCTCTGATGCAGTAAAAGGGTAGTTGATGATGGGGAGGGTGAAATAAATTTAGTCCAGACCTTGTGTATAGTTGATAACAGCTTTACTTGAATAGACTTTCATCAGAAAACAATCTTCCAACTTTGTCTTGGTTACCATCAGGCTTTGGCATAAATTCTGGCAGGCAAAAACACTCGGCTCTGCTACATCTGTCTCTCTCTGGCGCTGCTGTGCCATCAGAATTAAATAGAAACTTTTCCTTTCTCTTCTGCTGTACCTAACTTTCTGTAGTCTGACTCAGTCTTTATCTTTGTCTTTATCTTTATCTCTGTCTTTATCCAGGGAATCTTTACTCCTGGTTCTGGAGGCATTTAGCTTTGGCCTCCAGGTCCAGCAGAGCGGACAGGCTCTGCTGGCTGGAACACAGCCTTCCCTTGCAGGGGTACTCTATTCTGACCTTTTTCAGGGCTCATCCAGGAGGGACGAGGGCCTGTTGCCTTCCCAAGCAGGGGATCTTCTGAACTCCCTTTCACTAACTAAATCCTCCCTCCTCTCTCTCTCTCTTGAGAGAGAGAGAGAAGAAGAAGAGGGCTAGAATGGAAAGAAGTTTCCATTGTAGGCAAGGTAGCTCTGACATAAATGCCGCCATCTGCTGGTAAACCAGGTACATTACATTTACACAACAGTTGCAAGGAAATGAGGAATGAACAGTGTTTGAACCTGGAGTAAATACATATAATGACATGAAATCAACCATGGGAGATAGTGGAGAGGTATAAAAGGTGGTAATGCACCTCTGGGGCGTTACATATCTACTGTTATTTAGACCCTTTAACGGCATTTACTTTTTAATATAGGTGAGTTTGATGTTGAATTATATATTTTATAAATGTGGGAAGTAGCTCTGTAGCGGCAGGCAAAATGGAATCAAATGCAGTTAGAGGCAGTGACACAGTAAATGTATAGCCTTTACATTCAGGCCCAAAATACAAATCATTGAGGTCATGATTAAGGATTTTAAATCCAAAATGCGTCAACCATGCATGTGGTACCTGCTAACACAAGCTTTTTAATGGATTTTCAATACATCTTGGATTTTTATGGAGACATTGGGTGCTGGAGTTTTTTTTTTTATATACAAGTATGGATGTCCCCCAGCTAACTGTTGTTCTACCACAAAACACAAATCAACTACTGCTTGGCTGAGCACTAACTAAATAAAGTATATTCCCTGGTTATACAAGTGACTTACTACCCACTATTCGAAGAAAATTACATTAACATGTTTTACCTCACAGCAAGAGCTAATGTCCACTTTGAGGCTAGGTTTCACAGTAACAGTCTCTCCAGACAGTGTGTCTCCTCAGATGACTCTTCCTCTCTAGGGCACACCTCACACTTAAATAGCCCAGTAATGAGCTGGACCGTGTTAGAAAGAAAACGTGTACTGGCCAGAAAGGGAATGATAGGTCTCACTACCCAACCTGTCCATTATTCCAGGGATGCCCTACCTGCAGCCCTCCAGCTGTTGCAAAACTACAACTCCCAGCATTCCTGGACAGCCTACAGATATCAGGGCATTTTGGGAGTTGTAGTTTTGCAACAGCTGGAGGGCCACAGGTTGGGCATCCCTGCATTATTTCATTAAAATCCAGGCCTAAGATCAGGATTTACCAAAGCCCTTAGGCTACGTTCCTGGCAGAGGAACAGACTGCCAGAGTTCACCATATCCAACATAGCCAGGTAGGGCCACATACCAATGGATCCTCATTAACTATAATTGGATCCGACTGGGATCCGGACGATTTTTGGCATAAATGCATTTGTCCGGCCAAAAGTCGACATTTTTGATAGAAAGTGGCTGGAACCCCCTCTGATCCCATTATAGTCAATGGATATCCGGCAGCGTGCGGCCCTATCCGACTACACTGGACATGTTGAACTCCAGTAGTTTGTTCCTTTGTCAGATCAGGCTGCTGTAGTTGTAAACATATGTGAGCACAGCCTAGGCAAACTACCCTTTGCTAGGGATACTCAGCTTTACTAGATTCCTTATGTCTCATCCAAGTTTCCCTTGAAGAGATATATATTTTCTGGAGCCTAGTACACATCTTGGGGAAATATATCGATCCCCGATCAATTTTCCTGTCACTCTCTCATATAAATACATGCAGTAAATCAAACACTGTTAAGCTCTGTTGGCATTTGACCTAAAATCAATAGCCAAAAGGAAATAGTTTTTCCATATCTATTGTTTTCAGCCTGTCACACTGTGCACTGTATATACATTCATCGCTATCAAAAAATGTTGCTAGGTAAAATATTAAAGGTTGTCCAGGACACTTTGCCCTCCAAGCTGGTCATTAGTATTTGTAGGAGGCATGGTCGGCTAGAAGGAGGCATGGTCGGCTAGAAGAATAATTACATACCTGTGGCCCATGGAGTCGTGTGAGGCTGGATATGCATGTCCGACGCGTCACCTACGTAGCCAGCTCTACTCTTTAAACATATACTCGCATTGCGCATGCGCGCGTATTTTAACGCAATGACGTCAGCCGTCCGGCACGTCACCTACAGGGAAGCCCTACATTTTTAAGTTTACTGTGTGCCAATTGTGCATGGGGGTGGGTGACTAGGGTCCCACCTTGCTCAGGGGCCCACCGGGAGATTCACCTGTACCCCTGTGGGCCTGTCTGAGCCTCCTCATGAGTGATAATGATGCAGCATTTCCACATAGCGGTGGAACTGGAAGGACCAAATGCAGTATGCCAGACCTTCAGGGTGAACGAGTGTGAGGTCACGGGGGTCAGTAGCTAGACCGAGGGTTGCTCTTGGTACTCACAGTTTGTAGTAGACCCTGGGCAGGCGTGCAGTCAGTGATGGAGAGGTGGCACGTGGATCCTCTGGGGCACTCTCTAGGTATAGGGACCAAGCCAGGTGGTAGGAGAGGGTGTTGAAGGTTTAGCGTGCTGGTGGCAAGGTCCCTAACAGTTCGTGACGCCAGTGCCGGTAACGGTGGCACACCGATAGTTAGTAGGAATAGTGGATGTACACACGATTGCAGTGAACCAGAATCCCTCTTTACTGAACAGTTATCCCTCTTTATTGAACTATGTACAAACTCCAGATAGTTCCACAAGAAGATAATTGGTCACATGCAGGCTTACAAAGGTGGCAGGTAGGATCCTAGCAAGGTGACTCAGAGGGAATTGTAACTCACAGATCAGGCTATACTTTCTGAAGATCCTGTCTGGCATTCATCCAAGGCCCGTATGCCCTATAGCTGGCTTTATCCTTGGGTAAGGGAAACCTCCTCTGGAATATATTCTCTTGCTGGCAATGAACTTCTGCCTCTCAGCTCTATACTTAGCTGGATAAGGTTAGCACTGCAGGTGGCAGTATGAGGAGTTACTTCTGCGTACCTCAGGGTTAAACCTGGATCCTCTGTACTCTGTCTCTGCAGGAAGGGTACCTCAGCAGGACTTCTCTCCTGGACTCAGGTGTTGAACCTGGACTATCTAGCCGTATGCTCTCAGCTGACACTAGGCTACTCCTTGGCTAGAGTAAAAACTGCCTCTGTCTTCAACTCTGCTGAACTAACTCTGCACTTCCTACTCCTGGACTGGGCCTATCTATATATACTAGGGGGTTCTCTAGCTCCCTCTATAGCTCTGGAGGAGAAACTACACCCCTAGCAGGCCTGGGACACAGGGAATACATGAGAAAATGCAGTAAATACATTACATTATACATTGACCAATCTCCCACAGGAGGTGGGGAACAACGTGACCCAATTGACCCTTAGTAGTGCCCACTTTTACGTAGTGGGACACTACACAAAGGATGCCAAATAAACCCAGGGAAGGCAGATAAAGAAAAAATAGAATAGAAATACCATCTTGGTACAATAAAACTGTGCAAAACAATCAAACTGTAGGAAATATTAGGCTTCGAGAATCTCTTTAGCATAATGAAGGCATAAATCTTGCAGATAGTAAGCTCTCGTGGGAAGGGCCCTGTCCCCTTGTCTACCAGTTTGTTAATAGTTTATCGTATTTGTATTTTTTAGATTATGTATGTTTAACCTTTTTATATTATGTATGTTTATGGAATTAATGGTGATTTCAAATAACTAATAATAATAATAATATACTATTTGCCACTTCTGCATATACATAGTGTAATATATACTAATGTTTTAAACTACAGTACAATTCTTTAGGCTGAGGTGTACATAGTGTGGGGAGTCGCTCTGGTAGACAGCGGTGCGGGTGCAGTACCGAGGCAAAACAAAGAGTCCAGGATGTGCAATAAACAGTGTTTTATTCACACTGACACAAAAATACACAGCAAACAGTCTTTCGGTGGTAATTCACACATGTCAGAAACAAGGAGGCAAAACAAAACAGGCCAACACAGGTTCAGTCACCTGGGAGGTGTAGGTGCAGGTTCGCACCAGGCTGTCGGCCCAGCCGCAGGAGAATCCACCTTCAGGTAGCCAGGAACAAAAGCCACCTCCTTGCTGAGCTCTTTCCTCCAGGACAGAGAACTCCAGAGCCCTGTTAGCAGGCTCCAGGATAATCACCACCTCAGACACAGCTGCTGGCTGTGTTTTATACCCAGCCCAAAACCAGGACTGGATCGTGGGAGCAGCCACCCACCCTACACTTTAGCTGCTCCCGGTAGAGCCGGCCCGGATCGGCTTTGCAGCCATGCTATTTAACAGAGTCAAACAGCACTAGCTGCTGCAGACAAAAAACCCGGCTCTTACCTCACCGAGGCCAGCAACCTCGGTGACACGTACCTGCCATCAAATATGACACCTTGCACCCTCTTACACACCCCCTTTGTTCAGCCCTGAGGGGTGAACACACGTGAGGCAGTGGACGCGGGACAGGGCATCTGCGTTACCCTGCAAGCGGCCTGCCCTGTGTTCCACGGAGAATTTGAAATTTTGAAGGGATAGGAACCACCTGGTGACCCGAGCATTCCTCTCCTTGGCCTGACTCATCCACTTGAGAGGGAATGGTCGGTCACCAGACGGAACCTCCTCCCTAACAGGTAGTAGCGGAGAGATTCGAGTGCCCACTTGATAGCCAGGCACTCCCTCTCCACTATACTATATCTGGACTCGGCGGGACTGAGCTTACGGCTCAGGAAGACAACGGATGTTCTTCCCGTTGACCTCCTGAGACAGTACCGCACCGAGGCCTACCTCGAGGCATCGGTCTGTACGACAAACTCCTTGTTGAAGTCGGGTGTCACCAAAACCGGGGACCCACACAGGGCCGACTTCAACGCGGAGAAAGCCTCCTCCGCCTTCTCACTCCAGCTAACCCTCCCAGACTTTCGCCCCTTCAACAGGTCTGTCAATGGCGCTGCTATTGTGGCAAAGTGGGGCACAAACCTCATGTAGTATCCTACAATCCCCAGGAACGACTTTACCTGCCTGGTGGTGACCGGTCGGGGCCAGTTACGAATGGCCTCTACCTTAGTTACCTGAGGTTTGATGACTCCCCGCCCGATTACATATCCCAGATATTTGGTCTCTTCCAACCCAATCGCACACTTTTTTGGATTGGCGGTTAGTCCAGCTTTCCTCAGGGCATCCACTACCGCCTGCACCTTGGGTAAATGGCTTTCCCAGTCGGTGCTGTGGATGACTACATCATCTAAGTAGGCCGAGGCGTACCGACGATGTGGTCGCAGCACTATGTCCATTAACCTTTGGAAAGTGGCGGGCGCCATGCAGGCCAAAGGGTAACACCTTGTAGTGATACAGGCCCTGCGGGGTAACAAGCGCGGTTTTTCCTTAGCCGACTCCGTTAAGGGTACCTGCCAGTACCCTTTAGTGAGGTCCAGCACAGAAAAATAACGGGCTTGTCTAAATTTTCAACAAGCTCGTCTACTCGGGGCATGGGATACGCGTCAAACTTGGATACTTCATTTAACTTACGAAAGTCGTTGCAGAACCATAGCGTCCCATCCGGCTTAGGTATTAGGACTATGGGACTGGCCCACTCACTTTTCGACTCCTCAATGACATCGAGCTTCAACATTAACTGCACTTCCTCCGCGATGGCCCGCCGCCGAGCCTCGGGTACCCGGTATGGTTTTAACCGGACCTTGGCCTGAGGCTCAGTGACGATGTCATGTCGGATGAGAGACGTGCGGCCAGGGAGGTCTGAGAACACATCCGTGTTCCGACTGAGAACTCCTGACTTCCTGAACTTGTTTGGAAGACAGGCTGTCTGCAATTTTCACCGTGGTTACTGCTTCACAGGCCTCGAACTGTGGGGCGGGACCCTTTTCACCTAGAAGCCCTGGCCGGGGGCTGTGGTCGTCGGCCGCGTCCCTATCTTTCCACGGCTTAAGTAAATTCACGTGGTACACCTGCTCCGGCTTGCGCCGCCTGGCTGGTGTACTTTGTAATTTACTTCCCTACCTTCTCGATCACCTCATAGGGGCCCTGCCACCTAGCTAGGAATTTGCTGTCAGGGTGGGTACCAGAACCAAAACCCGATCTCCCGGATTGAAGTCCCGTACCCGAGCCTGACGATTGTACACCCTACTCTGGGCTTGTTGCGCTGCCTCCATATGCTCCCGGACCAAGGGCAACACCCTTTCCATCCGTTCCTGCATCTGGGCGACATACTCAATGACACTTTTGTGGGGACAGGCTGTTGTTCCCATGCTTCCTTGGCGATATCCAACAGGCCCCGAGGGTGTCTGCCATACAGCAGTTCGAAGGCGAGAACCCAGTAGAGGCCTGGGGCACCTCTCGCACTGCGAACATGAGATAGGGCAGAAGCAGATCCCAGTCCTTCCCATCTCTAGACACCACCCTCTTTAACATATTTTTTAGAGTTTGGTTAAACCTCTCCACAAGACCGTCTGTTTGCGGATGGTAAGCGGACGTCCGTAACTGCTTTATACGCAACAATTTACACAGTTCCCTCATTACTTTGGACATAAAGGGGTCCCTTGGTCTGTCAGAACCTCTTTTGGCAGGCCCACACGGAAAACATCTCCATTAACTCTTTGGCAATGAGCTTAGCTGAGGTATGTCGCAGAGGCACCGCCTCCGGATACCGAGTGGCATAGTCGAGAACTACCAGAATGTGTTGGTGGCCCCTGGCAGACCTTGGTACAGGCCCAATTAAATCCATAGCGATTCGCTCAAGCGGTACTTCAATAATTGGCAGAGGTACCAGAGGACTACGGAAATGTGGCTGGGGGCTAGTTACCTGACAGGTTGGACAGGACTTACAATAATTTTCTACCTCCTTGAACACGCTGGGCCAATAAAACCGCTGCAGTATGCGGTCCTGGGTTTTCTGCCACCCCAGGTGTCCCCCAAGAACATGTTGGTGGGCAAGCTCCATGACAAGCTTGCGATGCGCTGTGGGCACCACCAACTGTTCAACAGGTTCACCTCGGATTTGGTTCACCCGATACAACATATCCTGCAGAACAATGAATCGCGGAAACATTAATTCAGCCCCTGGTTTCTGGGGTTTACCATCAATTTCCAGCACATTCTCCCAGGCCCTGGTTAGGGTTTGGTCCCGGTGTTGTGCGGTCCCAAAATTTTCCCCGGAGACATTGAGGTCTGCCAACTCAGGTCCCGGTGGCAAGTCCTCCGTGTCTCCCACCATTACACTCAGTGGGGTTGTCTCCCCCACTACCGCTGCAGCAGTGGTCACCCCTACCGCTGGCCCTTCAGACTCTGGCTCCCAGGGTTCTGGCCTTCCAGTGGTATCAGGCCACTCTGCTAGGGTTACCCCTGTCTCAGGGCTATTAGACACTGTCACCTCAGGCCACAGTGACGGAAAACCAGGAAGTCTCTCCCAATTATCAGTTCATAGGGTAGCTTTGTGGAGATCGCCACTTCACAAGTCCAGGTGCCGGCCGCCGTGGACAGAGACATTACAGCAGTGGGATAGTCCTTTAAGTCTCCGTGAATGCACACAACACCCACTTTCCGGCCCGTATACTGGGTGGGCTGTACCAGGGCAGCACTTACCAGGGTTACCAGGCTCCCTGAGTCCAACAGCGCCACTGCCAGGTTATCCCCGACTTGCACCTGGCACAGATGACGATTGTCTATTGTCTCGGGGGTGCCGGTCGCACACAGTCTCCGGGCATACATGGAAGCCCGGTACCCATAATTAGTCTCCATGGGTTCCCCCGATGGGGACAGTTGGCCTTATGTGTCCAGGCTCCCGACACTGCCAGCAGACCACTGGGGATGGATCTGCAAGGGGTACATCCCGGGCGGGTTTGGCCGGCCGCCGGGACTGGGGTGGAGATTTCCGGGGTTTGACTGGCCCCCTCCCAAAGAACCCCCTGCAGGTTTCTGGTGGCCTCATATCGCTCCACCAGGTCGACCATCTCAAGGGCATTGGTGGGGATACCTGGCCGATCCAGTGTTGAAGGGGGTAAGGCAAGGCCCTCCAGAACATGTCAGCCAGCAGACGGTCCAGCATAGCAGTCGGACTTAGAATGTCAGGCTGCAGCCATTTTGCAACCGGTGCAGCAACTCATAGTACTGCGGCCTGGCGGGTTCAGCCGCTTTAAAGTCCCACTGGTGGACCCGCTGAGCCCGGACCAACACGTTTACCCCCAGTCTGGCCAGGATCTCCCCTTCACCGTGGAATAGTCAGCAGCCTGGTCATCTGCCAAATCAAAAAAAAACTTGCTGGGGTCCGGATGCCAGGAGCGGAGCAACCACCTCGGCCCACTGGTCACGGGGTAACTTTTCCCTCACGGCGACCTTCTCAAAGACCGCCAGGTATGTCTCCACGTCGTCTGCGGGGTCATCTTTGGGATCGCCGCACGGACCGCTTTCGGGCATCATGGACGTGGTGGGACGCTCCTGCCGCCTGTAACGCCATCACCTGTTGTAGCAGTAGCTGGTTGGTCTCCCGCTGCTGCACGTTAGCCTCTATGAGAGCCTTCACAGCAGCCTCCATGTTGCCAGAAATTCCTGCTTGCAACTTTGCTGGCTTAATATATATCATGCACTTTAGCAAAAAAAACTTCGGCGTTCACGCCAGCCTCACTGCGCATGCCCGCATCCGACACCAAATGTGGGAGTCGCTCTGGTAGACAGCGGTGCGGGTGCAGTACCGAGGCAAAACAAAGAGTCCAGGATGTGCAATAAACAGTGTTTTATTCACACTGACACAAAAATACACAGCAAACAGTCTTTCGGTGGTAATTCACACATGTCAGAAACAAGGAGGCAAAACAAAACAGGCCAACACAGGTTCAGTCACCTGGGAGGTGTAGGTGCAAGTTCGCACCAGGCTGTCGGCCCAGCCGCAGGAGAATCCACCTTCAGGTAGCCAGGAACAAAAGCCACCTCCTTGCTGAGCTCTTTCCTCCAGGACAGAGAACTCCAGAGCCCTGTTAGCAGGCTCCAGGATAATCACCAACTCAGACACAGCTGCTGGCTGTGTTTTATACCAGCCCAAAACCAGGACTGGATCGTGGGAGCAGCCACCCACCCTACACTTTAGCTGCTCCCGGTAAGAGCCGGCCCGGATCGGCTTTGCAGCCATGCTATTTAACAGAGTCAAACAGCACTAGCTGCTGCAGACAAAAAAACCCGGCTCTTACCTCACCGAGGCCAGCAACCTCGGTGACACGTACCTGCCATCAAATATGACACCTTGCACCCTCTTACAATAGTCTCATAGTTAAATATATTGTTTGTGTGAGTGTACAGTATTTATTTGGCAAATATTAATGTAGTATGTGTTACTTTCTAATTAAACAGGTTATACAGGATTTCTAGTGGAGCGCTGGCAGCCTGGCAGCCACTTGATCATCTTAAGAACCTGAAGGCTAGTGAACAAGTCTATAAATTAGTCTATTAGTATTTACCTTCTATACATTTTCATATTTTACAAAAGCTAATGCAGAAAATGGCATTGCACAGCAAACAGAGTCCAGTTACTTGTTTAAAAGGAGTGGGTGCCTGTTATGGCCAATTCCTAAACTTTTTCATAAGCCCCAGGGGATTGTTGTCAATCATGTTACAGCTACGGTCGGCGGACACTTCTCCTCTGCTCACCTGCCTTTGTGTTCCAGTTCCCGACAACCAGCACCCGCGCCACCTCCTGCTTATTTTCTTCTTTCCGAGAGGCGCATGCTCTGGGGTAGCTCTTTCCCTCCACGCAGGCTGCTGCCTGCTTGCCAGCAAGCCTCTGCTCCTCATGCGTGCTTGGGGTACTTTAGGCACCTTCCCTATGGGAGTGTGTCTGAACAATAGGTTCCTAGTCTACTAGTATCCTGCTAAGGGGTGCTGTATTTCATATGCCTGCCCATGTACCAACCTATGCTTGTTTTCTGGATACTAACCCTCCACTGCCTGACCTGACCTGTGCCTAAACTCCCTATTGAGCCTGTATTGCCCCCCTGACTTTACCATATAGCTCATACATTGCCTGCCCTGAACTTGCCCTGTCTATGTGTACAGTTTTGCCTGTTCCCTTAGTGCTGTGCACCGGTATCTCTTAAACCTCGTGGGTCAGCTGTCAACCGAACAGAGACTACTCCAGGAGGTAATGGCCTGGTGGTTCCCCTGCAGCAAATTCCAGATTACTATACAAGGGTGAAAGGGTGAAAACCAGGGAAATGCCAGGATAATGCCATAAGGAAAAGCCACAAGTCAAATCTGTTCTATAGTGGTTCCACACCCACTGCGTAACAAATTATTTCCGGATAATATGTTGCACAATCTCCATATGTATTTGTGTGATTTTTCTTTAAAAGCTATGTATACCTTTGGGGACAATTATTGAATTGTACTTATTTTGAGCTAAAAATATGAAATCCTTCTTTGTCCGCATAGCAGAGTAGAGTAGTCTTTTCCGCCATCTGGGGAGCATGATTACTCCTTATCTCTGCTCTCTGACCTTATAAACACTCATTAAAGCTCAATCCTTATCTTACTGATAAGAATGTGGCTTAAATAAGTGTTTATGACCTCTCAGTAGTTCAGAGATATGGGTTATTAGATAACCATCACAAAGAAAAAATGAAAATTCCAGTCACACAGCTAGAAAAACAGTTAACCCTTTATGACAGAATAGCTCAATATTTTTAATAAAGGCCAATTGAAAATATGCTTTTTAGACCACAATGAGTAAAATTCAATAATTCAACAAAAATTGCCTCTAAAGGTGTACATAGCCTTTAATTAAATAAGGCTACTTTCACACTCGCGTTTTGGCGGTCCAAAACAGATCAGTTTTGCCCTAATGCATTCTAAATGGAAAGAATCCACTCAGAATGCATCAGTTTGCCTCAATCAGTCTCCATTCCGCTCTGAAGGCGGACACCAAAACGCTGCCTGCAGCATTTTGCTGTCCGCTTGACGAAACTGAGCCAAGCGGATCCATCCTGGCACACAATGTAAGTCAATGGGGACCGATCAATTTTCTCTGACACAATCTGGCACAATAGAAAATGGATCCGTCCCTATTGACTTTCAATGGAAGTTCATGACGGATCCGTCTTGGCTATGTTACAGATAATACAAATGCATGCGTATGTACAGTCGTGGCCAAAAGTTTTGAGAATTACATAAATTTTATAAATTGGAAAAGTTGCTGCTTAAGTTTTTATAATAGCAATTTGCATATACCCCAGAATGTTATGAAGAGTGATGAGATGAATTTCATAGTCCTTCTTTGTCATGAAAATTAACTTAATTCCAAAAAAAACTTTCCACTGCATTTCATTGCTGTCATTAAAGGACCTGCTGAGATCATTTCAGTAATCGTCTTGTTAGGTGAGAATGTTGACGAGCACAAGGCTGGAGATCATTATGTCAGGCTGATTGGGTTAAAATGGCAGACTTGACATGTTAAAAGGAAGGTGATGCTTGAAATCATTGTCCTTCCATTGTTAACCATGGTGACCTGCAAAGAAACGCCTGCAGCCATCATTGCATTGCATAAAAATTGCTTCACAGGCAAGGATATTGTGGCTACTAAGATTGCACCTCAATCAACAATTTATAGGATCATAAAGAACTTCAAGGAAAGAGGTTCAATTCTTGTTAAGAAGGCTTCAGGGCGTCTAAGAAAGTCCAGCAAGCGCCAGGATCCGTCTCCTAAAGAGGATTCAGCTGCGGGATCGGAGTGCCACCAGTGCAGAGCTTGCTCAGGAATGGCAGCAGGCAGGTGTGAGCGCATCTGCACGCACAGTGAGGCAAAGACTTTTGGAAGATGGCCTGGTGTCAAGACGGGCAGCAAAGAAGCCACTTCTCTCCAAGAAAAACATCAGAGACAGATTGATCTTCTGCAGAAAGTATGGTGAATGGACTGCTGAGGACTGGGGCAAAGTCATATTCTCCGATGAAGCCTCTTTCCGATTGTTTGGGGCATCAGGAAAAAGGCTTGTCCAGAGAAGAAAAGGTGAGCGCTACCATCAGTCCTGTGTCATGCCAACAGTAAAGAGACCATTCATGTGTGGGGTTGCTTCTCATCCAAGGGAGTGGGCTCACTCACAATTTTGCCCAAAATCACAGCCATGACTAAAGAATGGAACCAAAACACCCTCCAACAGCAACTTCTTCAAACAATCCAACAACAGTTTGGTAAAGAACAATGCATTTTCCAGCATGATGGAGCACCGTGCCATAAGGCAAAAGTGATAACTAAGTGGCTCGGGGACCAAATCGTTGACATTTTGGGTCCATGGCCTGGAAAATCCCCAGATCTTAATCCCATTTAGAACTTGTGGTCAATCCTCAAGAGGCGGGTGGACAAACAAAAACCCACTAATTCTGACAAACTCCAAGAAGTGATTATGAAAGAATGGGTTGCTATCAGTCAGGAATTGGCCCAGAAGTTAGTTGAGAGCATGCCCAGTCAAATTGCAGAGGTCCTGAAAAGAAGGGCCAACACTGCAAATACTGACTCTTTGCATAAATGTCATGTAATTGTCGATAAAAGCCTTTGAAACGTATGCAGTGCGTGTAATCATATTTCACTACATCACAGAAACAACTGAAACAAAGATCTAAAAGCAGTTTAGCAGCAAACTTTGTGAAAACTAATATTTGTGTCATTCTCAAAACTTTTGGCCATGACTGTATTATTGCAACGGATCCATTTTTGCAGATCCATGATGGATCCACCCAAAACGCGAGTGTGAAAGTAGCCTTACTGATATTGTGACTCACAAATTAAAGAGGTTTTCCCAATGTGGAAATTTAGCACATCTCCACAGGATAAATGTTAGATTGACTGGGACCCCTACCACGGCTGGGAACCCTATAATTACTGGGAACACTACAAAGAATGGGGTCCCAAGCCCTCCCACCACCACCACCGTTCCCTCTCATTGCACCACCATATTGAGATTTGCGAACATTCATCCATAAAGAAAACAATATCAGAGTTTCCATAATATATCCTAACTATATATAAATATTATTCATATGCACTTTGATTCTTCACAGATGATACAAGAGTTTCAATTGAAAAAGGGAGAAACATTGTCTGCAACCCAAACTCCAATGACCCTTTTGGAGAAACTGACCAACAGCCCTGGAGATTGATGAACCCTCACCTTCCCCTTCTATGACTGCAGTTACACACGTGTGCTCTTCATGTCTTCCTGGCTGTAGCATCCATTGTATCTGAAGGGCTTCACCAGGTGTTCTAACTTCTGCCTGGAATTGTGTGCTTCAGGTTTTCCATTTATAGATGTATTGTTTTTTTCTCCTAACCCCATTAAAATGTTCAATTGAGAAATAACTACCTCTATATTAGGAGTTTTCTCGTTGGGTCCATTTGGTGAATAAACATCGAATGGCCATCGCCAGGATTAGATGAATTATTTGTGGGAACATTGGCCCAAATGTATTAATCCTAAACATGGTGTAAGCCTAGACAGACTATCTACACCTGCACTAGATTTATCAGAGGGATTTTTTATGCCAGAATCGTGGAGCAATTTTGGTGCAAAATGGTGCATCTTAGACCCAGCCCATTTCATGTGAAGCCATACCCCTTTCTGCTAAGCCCCACCCCTTGCTAAGCATGTTGCAAAAATTGCGGCAAAAGCATGAGGGAGTGGACATGCTGTGTGACCTCATGCTGTGCGACATCGGGCCAAAGCACAGCGCGCCAGGAAGAGAGCTGGATCTCTGGATTGGTGGCGCAGTCCAGAGAAGGAGAGGTCAGTTGATTTATTTTTTTGTGTAATCTGAGATATGATTAATGTTGGGTTCTGATCAGAGGTCTAATTAACCCTGGGGGGTCTGATCAGGGGTCTAATTAACATTGGGGGTCTGATCTGAGGTCTAATTAACATTGGGGGTCTGATCTGAGGTCTAATTAACATTGAGGGTCTTATTTGAGGTCTAATTAACATTGGGGGTCTGAGGTGAGGTCTAATTAAAAATGGGGGTCTGAGCTAAGGTCTAATTAACATTGGGGGTCTGAGCTGAGGTCTAATTAACATTGGGGGTTTGATTGGGGGGTTGATCAAATTTTTTTTTATTTTTTTCTCTTCTAAAATCTAGGTGCGTCTTATGGGCTGATGCGTCTTATAGAGTGAAAATATGGTACATTAGATTATTATGATAAGATATATTTTTGGCAAATACACATTAGTAAATCTAGGCCATTGTGCACACAAAAAGGACCCTTATCTGGATGTCTAGTTTAGTTTAATTTTAGTGTAGGCTGCCAATATGTGTCTATATAGCTAACTACTTTTTGCAAGAATAAGTTAGTTCCGGACTCCATGCTATAAGTCAGTGAGGGGATTTGACATTTTGGGCAGGCTTTAATCCTGCTGGATAATTTGAGGAGGGTGAGTACATGAGATTAAAGGGCATTTGTCATGTGTACTTAGCAGCTAAAGGCATCCTATATGAGCTTCTAGGAGCAACGGGGGCGTTGCTATTACACCTAGAGACTCTGCTCTCTCTGCAACTGCTGTGTCCTCTGCACTTTGATTGACAGGGGCAGGCACGATGTTGTTTTCATCCCTGGCCCTGTCAATTAAAATGCAAGGGGTGCGGCAGTTGCAGAGAAAGAGGAGCCTCTAGGTGTAACAGCAAAGCATCCGGCGTAACGGCAACAGGATTATAGCTTGCCCAAAATATCAAACTCCCCTCATTGTCTTATTCTTACAAAACACTGCACTGTGTTTACAACTTTTTTAACACTACTTTTGCAAAAAAAAAATTGTGCACGTGGAATTTCGCCACTGCCCTTGCCAATTTCCAGAAAAGGGGGTGTGGCAAGTTTTAAAAAGTCAACAGTAAAAGACGACTGAAAAAATAGATTTCAGTTTAGGCACACAGACGGCCGTGCGGCATATGCCTAATTTACGTTGAGGCATATATTAGGCGCATCTTCCTGCAGCACAGGGGAGACCATAGACCTGCATAAAACACTGGTCTATGATAACTCCCACCAATACATTTTTGAAGGGCTATACATTGTCTGTTAACAGACCATATGATGGAGTTGATTTGGTTAATATCTGCATGTTTTGGTAGGATTGGCAAGGTCTGTAGGGTGTGCCTCAGTTTAGGAATGCTTATTATCTTAACTAGATGACGGCTTTCCAATTATGAATCGCTGGCACTTTTCTTGTTCTAGCAGTATTCTGCTTATAAGAGGAGAATGGTTAAATAAAGACAATGTTTTTGACTTTTCATTTTTGGTCCCCGGGTATGTTAGGCCTCGTGCACACAACAGTATCCGCATTGCAGTCCATAAACCACAGATTGACAAAATACGGATACCGCAATTTTCTCCCTCCTATCAGTAGAAATGGCTATTCTTTTCCACAAAGCAGAGATGAATAGGACATGTTCTGTCATTTGCAAAACAGCCACAGAAATACAGACAGAACATGGATGACATCCGTGTGCTATCAATTTTTATTATTTTTTGCAGACCCATAGAAATGAATTGGTCTGTGTGCAATCCACAAAAATGCGGATCGAACACGGATGCAAAATACGGTTCTGTGCATGAGTCCTAAGACTGTAGTTACATCTTCTCCTATTACTGCTCCAACAAACATATTCCCAGGATATGCCATAGATCCCACTTCTGGGGCCCACACCTATCTCTCCATTGGGGACTGTGTGACACTTTCCCATCTGCAAGAGGCAGCCAGAGGTAGTGGGGACTATGGAAATAGAAGAGCAGACGGTGCTGTTTCTTCTGCAACTCTTGTTGGTGCCCTCTGGCACCCATGGCACATACCGTTCCAGCCTCCCATAGCATTGCCCCTACAGACGTCAACAAAACATGATGGTATAAGGTAATTTTTACTGTCTAGTTTGCATTTTGTGCGCAGAACAGGCAACATTGAATATTCAGGAACGGGTGGAGATATTCTTTCAGCTGCCATGAAAAACTGTATTGGAGCTAATGCATAGAGGATGATGGTAGGGACTCTTAGCCTGCTAGGTGCATTCATTACAACTAGTTTGGCTGTATATTTTCCATTCTGATTCTACTCTGTGCTTGTTTTCCAGCTTGCAGTGACACTCTCCTCACTGTGATAAAATTACGACGTGCATTGCTTTATAAATAAATGCCTGCGAAACCTGACTTTTCTATTTTTATGTGAACTA
Organism: Bufotes viridis; assembly: GCA_033119425.1. Lineage (NCBI taxonomy): Eukaryota > Metazoa > Chordata > Amphibia > Anura > Bufonidae > Bufotes > Bufotes viridis. The sequence goes on along the minus strand of CM065591.1, from coordinate 455,325,213 downwards.
CTGTCAGCATGCCTGACTTAACATCGCAATAACCTCTGGACTTAAAGGGGCTGTGCCATGATTGATGTAAAAATGAAAATCAGACCTCATATAGCACATGACAATCTCTTTCTAACAAAGCAAGAACCAACCCTGTACCTCACATGGGTCCAGAGGTCTCCCCATTCATGGCTCCAGTTGTTCTGCTAGATTTATTTCAGGCTATTACACAGCGCGATCTTCCGCCGTCACCATTGTCATTTTTAAGCATACTTAAATGTTTGCTCGTTTATCGGGTATTTGGAGGAAGTATTAGACGCAGTATAGAAACGCTTCGTTAGCGATCATCTGCCAGAAAAGGCTGCATTCACACGGGCATGAGTTCGAGCGGGTGCAATGTGTGAGGTGAACGCATTGCACCCGCACTGAATCCGGACCCATTCATTTATATGGGGCTCTGTACATGAGCGGTGATTTTCCCGCATCACTTTGCGTTGCTGAAAATAGCAGCATGTTCTATATTCTGCGTTTTCACGCAACGCAGGCCCCATAGAAGTGAATGGTGCTGCGGAAAATCGCAAGCATCCGTAAGCAACTGCGGATGCGGTGCGATTTTCCGCATGGTTGCTAGGAGACGATCAAGATGGGGACCCGATCTTTATTATTTTCCCTGATAACATGGTTATAAGGGGAAATAATAGCATTCTAATTACAGAATGTCATGTAAAAAGGGGAAGAGAGGGTTGAAAATTAAAAAAAACTTTAACTCACCTCATCCTCTTGATCGCGTAGGTGCCGGGATCATTCTTCTTTCTTCATTCTGCTGGGTAAAGGACCTTCGGTGACGTCACTGGGTCACATGGGTCAAATGGTCCAATCAAAACCTTCCATGATTGGACCATGTGACCCATGTGACCCATGTGACGTTACCGAAGGTCCTTCAACTAACAGATATGAAGATAGAAGATGTTCCTTGCACCTATGCGATCAAAGGGAGGAGATGAGTTGAATTTTTATTTTTAACCTCTATTGCCCTGTTAACATAGCATTCTGTATTTAGAATGCTATTATTTTCCCATATAACCATGTTTCCAAGGGAAAATAATAAATATAAAGAATACTCAACCCGAAACCAGACTTCAGTGATGATCCGGCTGGGTACCAAACATGCCGATTTTTCTCACGCGCGTGCAAAACGCATTAAAACGCTTTGCACTCGCGCGGAAAAATCGCGCATTTTCGCACAACGCACTCACCTCTGATCCGGGCGTCAAACATGACGCCCGTGTGAACCCAGCCTTAACTGTCACAGTTTCTAAAAGAAGATACAGCTGGTGGTGGTTGAAGATTTAAACTGAGCGTGTGCGACCGCCTTAGTGAGGTCAAGAAATAAGGAAAAGAACAAACAGCAGGTGGCGCTATACAGATACATTTAATTGAATAGCTCAGTGGCTACATAAAAATGTTTAATTCCATGCAATTACAAACGTATTCAGCTCCAGATACTGGTTTGAAAAGGTGGAATATTTTTCGTGGCACAACCCCTTTAAGCTGTAGATTGACTTAATGTTAGATGGTGGACTGTATTTACATTATTAAATTATAATGCATACTGTATAGACTCTTTATATGTGTCTTAAAATTGGTTTTACACAGTTAGGAAAAATTTCTGCTTTCTTTCACGATCAGCTCCACTTCTGTCCATTGAAGTGAATAAGGCTGAGCTGCAATACCAAGAAAACAACCTATGAAAATGTGGGATTAAGAAAGCCATGGCTTCTTAACCCTGTAAAGACCTTCTAGTTAAAGGCCCCCTTTTGATACTACCGTGTGTGTATAAACACTGGCCGGCATCTACCTAAAAAAGAGATAACTTTTGGCCAATTTTTTAATTTAAAAAAGCATTTTATGGAACGTCCGGCCCATAATACAACAGTCCTATCCTATTTTTGGGGGGGACAAGGCGACTAAAAGAAAATGGCGAATTGTGCAGTTTTTCTTTTCTTTTTTTTAAATTTTATGGGCGTTCACCGCTTTGAGACGTAGCGATATGTAATATTTTATTTATTTATTTACTTATATTTTATATGTTAAATCGGGAAAGGGGGTGATTTATACTTAATATTTTGGTGTACTTTTTTTTTTTTTTTTTTTTTTTACAGTTTATTTATTAACTTTTCCACCCTTAGGGGCTAGAACCTGGGATATTCTCATCCTATTCCCCCTGATACAGCTCTATCAGGGTGAATAGGATCTCACCCTCTCCCTGCTGCCCTGTGCTCTGTGCACACAGCAGCAGGGAACTGACTATGGCAGCCAGGACTTCAGTAGCGTCCTGGTTGCCATGGTAACCGATCGGAGCCCCAGCATTACACTGCTGGGGCTTCGATCACTACCACTGCCACCAATGAGGAGGAGGAGGTGAGGGGACCCTGTGGCCACTGCCACCAATGCTTTTAATACTGGGGGGAGGGAGGAAGGGGGATGGGGAGGCGCACTGGCCACCAATGTATTTAATACTGGGGAAGAGGGGGACACTGGCCAATGTCTTTAATACTGGAGTACGGGACGGGGGCGCACTGGCCACCAATGAGGAGTAACGTTTAATATACAAATGCAGGAAGAAGAAACTCATTGCCGGCACCTGCCTGTGACTGGGCGCTGCGATCAGTGGCAGTTAACCCCTCAGGTTACGCCCGGTCAGTGCGTAACCCAAGAGTGTCATATACCAATTTTTAGGCCAATTGGTGAACTTTTTCAGGTTGAATTTATTTTTACTCTAATCGAATGTTACAACCCAACTATATAAATATACGAGAATGCGTGACTCAATAACAGCATATCCGAAAAAAAACACTTAGGGACACACACTATACAAATGACATATCTTTATTAAACATGTAATAACTTACACAGTAAAATAACATCCAGTATTATACAAAATTAGCAGCATATAAGGTGATGGCTGAAAGCCAGTAGCTCCCGCATACTAGGGGGTCAAGGCAACACAAAAGCATATATATCCAGAGTCACAGGACTCACTATAATGTCCACACCAAAGCAACTGTGTAATGCTAAGCACAAGGGCCAGTAACATGCGCTATACAAATGGACAAATACATTATACCTGAATCTGAATAGACAAATATCAAAGTTGCGGACCTCCGGGTAACGCCGAGCTCCCCCGACGTACGTTTCGCACCTGCTTTTTCATGGGGCATCTAATCGAATGTTCCGACCAGTTAGAATTGAACCTGAAACAACCCCCTGACAGACTGGCACATTGGGAATCTGCCTGGTAGAGCAGATTACCAGTCCATGCCTGACCTGTACTCAATATATACAGATAACAGGGTGGATTGGGAACCTGAAGCAGCCATCGAAAAATCTAAAAGTGGCATTCACTGCATTCCACAGTGAAATCCTTGTCTAATGCAAGTCTCATTGTTTCGAGTGGAAATCTTCACTGCAATGTTTGATACTGTTTCTGAACAATAATTGTGTCAAGGTAAGCCGCACATAGATTAGACCCATTGACTGGCAGAAGACTTTTAGAGAGTATTCCCATTTTGGACATTGGGGCATATCACTAGGATATGCCCCCAATGTCTGATACAGTGGATATAAGAAGTCTACACACCCCTGTTAAAATGTCAGGTTTCCGTGCTGTAAAAAAATTAGACAAAGATAAATCATTTCAGAACTCTTTCCAACTTTAATGTGACCTATAAACTGTACCACTCATTTGAAAAACAAACTGAAATCTTTTAGGTGGAGGGAAGAAAACAAGAAAAACAAAAATAATGTGGTTGCATAAGTGTGCACACTCTCTTATAACTGGGGATGTAACTGTGTTCAGAATTAAGCAATCACATTCAAAATCATGTTAAATAGGAGTCAGCATACACGTGCCATCATTTACAGTGCCTCTGATTAACCTCAAATAAAGTTCAGCTGCTCTAGTTGGTCCTTCCTGAAATTTTCTTAGTCGCATCTTACAGCAAAAGCCATGGTCCACAGAGAGCTTCCAAAGCATCAGAGGGATCTCATTGCTAAAAGGTATCAGTAAGGAGAAGGGTAAGAAAGAATTTCTAAGGCATTAGATATACCATGGAACACAGTGAAAACAGTCATCATCAAGTGGAGAAAATATGGCACAACAGTGACATTACCAAGAACTGGACGTCCCTCCAAAATTGCTGAAAAGACGAGAAGAAAACTGGTCTGGGAGGCTACCAAGAGGCTTACAGCAACATTGAAGGAGCTGCAGGAATAGCTGGCAAGTACTGGCTGTATGGTACATGTGACAACAATCTCCCGTATTCTTCATATGTCTGGACTATGGGGTAGAGTGGCAAGACGAAAGCCTTTTCTTACGAAGAAAAACATCCGAGCCAGGCTACATTTTGCAAAAACACATCTAAAGTCTCCCAAAAGCATGTGGGAAAAGGTGTTATGATCTGATGAAACCAAGGTTGAACTTTTTGGCCATAATTCCAAAAGATATGTTTGGCGCAAAAACAACACTGCACATCACCAAAAGAACACCATCCCCACAGTGAAGCATGGTGGTGGCAGCATCACGCTTTGGGGCTGTTTTTCTTCAGCTGGAACTGGGGTCTTAGTTAAGATAGAGGAATTATGAACAGTTCCAAATACCAGTCATTATTGGCACAAAACCTTCAGGCTTCTGCTAGAAAGCTGAACATGAAGAGGAACTTCATCTTTCAGCATGACAACGACCCAAAGCATACATCCAAATCAACTGAGGAATGGCTTCACCAGAAGAAGATTAAAGTTTTGGAATGGCCCAGCCAGAGCCCAGACTTGAATCCGATTGAAAATCTGTGGGGTGATCTGAAGAGGGCTGTGCACAGGAGACGCCCCGCAATCTGACAGATTTGGAGGGTTTTTGCAAAGAAGAGTGGGCAAAAATTCCATCTTCTATGGGAGAAATGGTTCCTTTTACCAAAGACCAAGATTTATCATCAATTATTTAAACATCATGTAACACTATATCTTTGTTTTCTTTTCTTAACCCCTACTGTCACTTGACTCTCAATATAGATGACCCCTCTCTTTGCTTCGTCAACCAGCAAAGGATTTGGATGTTTTATTGTCATGATTCTGCATTTAAATGCTATGTTAATACTCTCATAGTACATACTCTTGATTGAAGCAAGTTTAATCGTGGAATAACGTTATTCCCACAAAATTGCTCTGTATTTGTTCTTTTATTTACATGTTTTTACATGTTACTTTCTACTGCTATATAACGAGTAATAACAGCTCTTATTGTAATTATTGATTATTACTTATTGAGTGATGCCATTAGTATTTGTTTAAAAACCAAAATAAACACAAAAATTTATCCGCAAAAAAAAAAAAAAAAAAAAGAGTGGGCAAATCTTGCCAAAATGCTGATAGACTCATACCCAAAAAGTTTGAGTGCTGTAATAAAATCAAAAGGTGCTTCAACAAAGTATTAGTTTAAAGGTGTGCACACTTATCCAACCATATTATTTTATTTTTATATTTTTCTTCCCTCTACCTAAAAGATTTCAGTTTGCTTTTCAATTGAGTAGTACAGTTTATAGGTCACATTAGGTGGAAAAAGTTCTGAAAGATTTATCTTTGTCTCATTTGTTTACAGCACAGAAACCTGACATTTTAACAGGGGTGTGTAGACTTTTTATATCCACTGTAGGCGCAGGCCACCTCTGGGACCTGCACCTATACTTAAAATGGAGACCACAAAGTGCTGGGGGCGCATGCCTAGCCGCCCTCCATTCTTATGGGAGCTCGAAAATACCCGAGCACTGGCTTGGCTATTTCCGTAAGCCCTATAGAGATGAATGGAATGTTGGGAGCACTTGCATGTTGCGCTCCCCAGTAATTTCAATGGGACTTCTTAAAATAGCCAAGTGCGCCACTTGGCTATTTTTTTGCCACTCTCATGGGAATGAATGGAGGGTGGGTGCGTCCTCCGGCATTTTGTGGGCTCCGTTATAAGTATAGGTGCAGGTTCCAGACGTGGGACCTGCACCTATCAGACATTGGGAGCATATCCTCAATATTCAAGATGGGAATAACCCTTTTAAGGATTTCACAGACAGATTTTGCTGAGAAAAATCTGTTGTGTGAACATACCCTTATATATACACATTCACTATGTACCAGGGGTGTACAATGCGTAAGGATGTGCCCTGAATGCTCTGTGCCAGAGGGAGTACCAACATGTCATTCTCCTTTGGCCAGGGTATTTAAATACAGTGAATTTAATCTCTAATTTGCAGCTACTGTTAATATGTTAGAAATTTTCCACCTGAAAATCTTCATAATATCCGCCCTGTGTGAACATACCAGGCTGATGGGCAGATGAATAAGGTCTGCTGCAGTATTAATGAGTTATATAGCAGGCTGCTGGTGCATACTCAGTAAGCAACAATTAATAATGACCACAACAAGAGAGCACCAGCGGCCCTATATGTGATTAGGTAGATCAGCCTATGAGTAAACATACCTGTAGGGTCTATGGCCACTTCAACCCTGACAGATTGGCTGATACTATACTCACAAAAAGTTAGGGATATTTGGCTTGTGGGTGAAATTTCAGGATGAACCTAAAGTGCACTCTAACCTTTACAGGTGAGCTTAATATGACCTTCTCTAAACTTTTGAATGCACATGTCCAACTGTTCAATGTTTCAGTACTTTTTGCACAACTTAATGCCAAAATTCATAACAGGTGTTTGATCCATGAATTGCCCAATAAATTTCCTGGTTCAATTAGAATTGGTATTTAAACAATCCTCCTCATTATGCTGTTCACATTTTGACATCATGAGACCAAGACGACACCTAACAATTGATCAACAGTACCTTGATATTGCGAGGCTTCAAGCAGGATGTTCTCAGATGGAAGTGGCCACTGAGCTTAGAGTGTCACAGAGTGTCATTAGCAGGTTGCATGTGAAAAAAAAAGGGGGAGCGTTGGGATGGGAGGACTCCAAACAGGATTGGAGGGCTGAAGAGTCAGCCCAAGTTCCTGGAGGAAGAGGGCGCCAAGGGACAAATAACTAAGAAGGGATGGAGAAATTCAAAATAGAAGGAGTCCAAAAGGTATTAGGCAGCTCACATTGCAGAAGAGGCTAACCTCAGGTGTCAAGGCTGCCCTAATAATGAGGTGTCGAGGCTGCTCCTGAAGAAGGGGGATTATACTTAACCCCGAAACGCGTCAAGCTTATTTCTTCAATAAATACTACCTGACTGAACACTAAGGCCCCCGGTTCATCATTTGGGACCATCAGGCGGATCCACTATCTACAGGCGACCTCGGCGAGGTGGGGTTTAAGGTGTAAGTGTCTTGAGTTTATCTTACACTACCCCTCCTGGTGAAGTGAGTACTACTACAACAACTACAAGCGTTGTTTGTACTGTTTTTATTGTTTACAATTGTTTCGATTATCCGATCATTTGAAATCCTTTCATTCATAGTAAGACATTTTACCTAGAGTATCACCACGTTGCTAAATAGTCATCTTTTGGGAACCTCTCCTTCTACCCCTGTCCTTATGGTTTCTGGCGCTCCTCGGGTCCTTGCATCCTGATCTGCCTTTTTTTAAATCAGCAGGTTGCAACAGAGATACAGAGAGACTGGAAGAGTCACAGAAAGGCATAGAAGTGGACTCCTTTGGCCACATCCCACATTGATGACCGTTCCATTGTGAACAATGCCCTGCATTAGCAGATGATGAATGTCACACAACTCCAGGCACATTTAAGGGAGGTGAGAGGCACCTAAGTGTCACTTCAGACCATTTAAAACCGTTTACATCAGCATGGTCTGCGTGCTAGACAACCTGAAAGGGTACCTGACGACAGGCATCATCGTCTTGCATGGGCCAGGGAGCATCTACGTTGGACGAAGGACCAGTGGGCTGTTCACAGAAGAAAGTCGATTCTTGCTCAGAAGAAATTATGGCCGCCAACAATGTTGGAGATGTCAAGGAGAGTGCTATGCATCAGCCACTGTTGTCACCAGACGAGCCTTTGGTGGTGGTGGTGTTACGGTGTGGGCAGGTGTGTCTACTTAATACAGAACTGCCCTACACTTTGTGAATGGTAGAGTGACAAGCCCATACTACTTGAATAACATCATTAATCCAGTCATTGTGCTTCTTCATGAACAACACAGGCCAAATTTCATCTTCATGGACGACAATGCTCCAATTCGAGGTCGTATCATTAGGGAACGGCTGCTGGAGACTGGGGCACCTCAAATGGAGTGGCCTGTACTTTCTTCAGACCTGAATCCCATTGAAAACCTATGGGATCAGCTGAGTCCCCGTGTTGAGGCTCGTAACTCTGTCACCTAGAACCTCAATGACCTGAGAGCCGCCCTTCAAGAAGAGTAGGATGCCATGCCTCAAAGACAATACGTCAACTTGTAAACAGCATGAGGCATTGTTTTCAAGCTGTAATTGATGCTCAAGGCCACATGACAAGTATTGAGACATTGTGTAACGGGGAGCCAGCAAGGCTCTTCACCTTTGCAGTGCCGCCGGCATCCAGTGCATGTAATGGAGCAGGGCCATCCACTAGACAACGAGCAGCAGGGAGCTGAGCACCGGTAATGGTGAGTCGGCACTCAGCTGTATTGAATTGTGTAACATGAGTCACGTGGCGCTGGCCACCTCATGTGACTCACCACTTAGGGGTATTTAAACAGGCAGCCTGCTGGCCACAGGTTGCCTGTGATTGGTCTTGCTACCCTCACCAGCATTTTCGTATTGTGCCTTCTGTATGTTTTAGACCACGGCTCATGTTTTTACCTCGACCTTGTGACCTCCCTGGACCTCATTATTGTATTGCTCCCTGTGTACTGACCTCCTGGCTTTGAATTTGGCTTGCCTGACTCTGTTACAGCGGTACTTCTCTTATCTTCTTAGGCCCCTGCACGTAATTAAGTGAGGGACCACCGCCAAGTTGTACGCCATCGGTTAGGAGAGGCCGTGCAGGTAGGCAGAGACAGAGGTGGGGTGGAATTTAGGGCTGCACTTATCCCTACCCTCTGTCGTGACAGAATCACAGGCCTTACCTATACCATGGACCCGATTTGAGTCCTCATGGACCAGGTACATAGTCTCGCCCAAATGGTGCAGGATTTGGCGGAGAGGCAACAGCAGCAGGAATTGCACCAGGCGCCACCTGTAGTAGCCTCCTCCGCTCAAAATCTTGAACCTCATGTCAAACTGCCTGACCAAAGTATTTCCTGACATTTAAAGAAAGCTGCAAGTTTTATTTTCGTTTACATCCACATTCTTCGGGCTCTGAGCAACAAAGGGTAGGCATTGTTAACTCTTTGTAGCAGGGAGACCTGCAAGAATAGGCTTACTCTCTCCCAACGGATTCCCCATTCTAGCTACCATAGAGGCGTTTTTTTAGGCCTTAGGAGTACTCTATGATGAACCAGATAAGTCGGCTGTAGCAAAGAGTCAATTAAAGTCTTTTTGTCAGGGAGACAGGCCTGTAGAGGAATATTGCCCCAAATTCCGGAAATGGTGTGTCTCCTCTGGTTGGAACGATCCCACGCTTAGGTGTCAGTTCAGGTTATGGCTCTCTGAAGACTTGATATGTTGGTCAATTACCCTCTCCCCGACACCTTAGAACAGACGATGACTCTTGCTGTCAGACTGGACCGACGAATTAGGGAAAGACAAAGAGAACAACTGACGTTTCCACAGGTGGTGGTGAAACCTGACTCCTCACCCTTAAAAATCCAACTGGAGCATCATTCTGAAGAGCCCATGCAACTCGGAATGACCAAGAGTGATATGAGACGTCAAAAGGGTGCCTGCTTTTATTGTGGAGAATCGGATCACTGGTTACGGCAATGTCCGAAAATTCCTCCTTCCAGGAGATCCCCTTGTCCTGACGCCCATAAGGATAAGGATTTACCCGTGGAGGTAGTTCTGGGTTTACCTTGGCTCCAGGTCCATATTCCAGTCATCAACTGGACCAGGGGTGAATTAGAGAAGTAGGGGGTGAAATGTGATTCATGCTGTCTACCTGTGATTCAGGCTGGGATCACTGCGGAGTCAAACTCTCTTCCCTGTTACATTAGTGACTTTGCAGATGTTTTTGCCATACCTGAGGCTGATTTCCTTCCCCGCATAGACTGTATGACTGTGCTATTAATCTAGTTCTATTAATCTATTAATTTGTCCAGTCCGGAGCAGGAGTCTATGAGGGACTACCTAAAGGAGAGCCTACAAAAGGGACATATTAGGGACATATTAGACCCTTGTGTCTCCTATGGGGGCTGGGTTTTCTTCGTTGCTAAAAAAGATGGTGGTTTGAGACCATCGTGTATTGATTATAGAGAGCTAAATTAAGAATCAGTACTCTTTGCCATTGATTCCAGACCTGTTTAACCAAATTCTTGGAGCTCGCTGGTTCACTTGATCTTAAAGGGCCTATAATCTTGTTCGTATTAAGGAGGAGATGAGTGGAAAACTGACTTTAATACCCTGAGGGTCATTATGAATATTTAGTGATGCCGTTTGGTTTAAGTAATGCCCTAGCGGTTTTCCAGAATTTTGTCAATTACATTTTTAGACAATTTATTGGAAAATTCGTGATTGTTTATTTGGATGATAAATAATTATTCGCCTGACTGGGATTTTCACGTAGTTTACACTAGACAGGTACTGGAGGTTCTTCGGGAAAATGGATTATTTGTTAAGGGTGAGAAGTGTATTTTTGGAGTGCAGGAAATTTCATTTTTGGGATATATTCTCACACACCAATCCTTTAAGATGGATCCAGGGAAGGTGCAGGCTATTTTGGAGTGGATGAGACCCTCCTCTCTTAACGCTTCTTGGGCTTCGCAAATTATTATCGGAAGTTTATTAAGAACTTCTCTACTATTGCCAAGCCTCTCACTGATCTAAACAAGAAGGGGCAGATCTAGTGAATTGGTCGCCAGAGGCCTTAGAAACACTCAAGAGGTGCTTTGTTAATGCTCCAATATTAATTCAACCAGACCAAGATAGGCCTATTGTGGTAGAGGTTGATGCTTCCGAGGATAGGGTAGGGGCAGTACTCTCCCAGGGGTCACCAGCTCTCACTAACCTCAGGCCCTGTGCGTTCTTCGTAAGTTCTCTCCTACTGAGAGAAATTATCACATTAGTAATCGAGAGTTACTTGCTATTAAATGGGCTTTTCAGGAATGGCATCATTTTTTGGAGGGGGCTAAACACTGTGCTACAGTAATTACTGATCATAAGAATTTCATGTTTTTGGAATCTGCTAAACGTTTGAATCCCAGACAGGCTAGGTGGGCGTTATTCTTTACACGCTTTAACTTTTGCATTACTTTCAGGCCAGGAAGTAAAAATGTCAAGCGGATGACCTATCCCGGAGTTTTTTTGCCTTTCAGCCTCCTGATACTCCTCCAGAACCTATTTTGCCGGCAGGTATCATTGTGGCTTCGGTCTCCTCCGACATTTGGCTCCAGTACAATCCCCTAAAGATAAGTTATTTGTTCCTGGTCATTTGTGTCTCCGACTGCTAGGTGAGTGCCACAATTCTGTTTTTAACGCCAACTAGTGTCCAGGTTCTATTGGTGGTGCACCTTGTCTAGAGATGTTTAGGTGTACGTATCCGCGTGTGAGGTTTATGCCAGGTCCAAGACTCCTAGGTCCTGTCCTGCGGGTGAGTTGCAACTACTGCCCTTCCCTAGTAGACCGTGGTCCCATATTTCTATGGACTTTATTACTGACCTTCCAATGTCGGAGGGTAAGTCGGTGGTGTGGGTAGTGGTTAACAGATTTAGCAAAAGGGTTCATTTCATCCCTCTGTCAATTCTAAGACTTTGGATTCCCTCTTTATGGATCATGTTATACGTCTACATGGTGTTTCGGGAAGATATAGTTTATAGACAGAGGCATTCAATTAGTCTTAAAATTGTGGAGTGCTTTTTGTCTTAAATTTAACATCTCTCTGTCTTTTTCTTCGGCCTTTCATCCAGAAACCACTATTTCATTTCATACTTGTGTGTGTCGTTAAATGATATTGTCAGTATCCCCCATAGCAGTGACCTCTACAGCACCCTGCCCGCTTAACAGTGAACTCCACAGCCACCCACCCCGTAACACTGACCCCCACCAGTGCCCCACCTACTTAAAATGTGACCTCCACAGCAGCCCACCCCCTTAACTTTAACCTTCATAGCAGCCCGCTCCCTTAACAGTGACCTCCACAACACCTCATCTGCCCCCTAACAAAGACCTCCACAGAGAGGCATTATTGTCTTTGGGCTCATGCACATGGCCATTGTGCGGCTGTTCCATGAATGGGGACCGCAATTTGAATGAGTCCGTAATCCGTCCGCACCGTAAAATAAATAGAACATGCGCAGTAGCTACAGTGATGCCGTGCCCACAATGGGCATCGCAGTGTGCATGCCCGGCCCAGCGAGTCAGAGCGCAGGTGCGGAATCTCGCTGGGAGAGAAGGAGGATGCAAGGGAAGAGAAGGGCGGGCAGAGGCTGGGGCGGGATATGAGCAAATGAGGCAGAGCAGCCTGGGCTCCAACGAGTGAACGCCGCCCCTGGGTACTTGCGAGTACTCATTTACATACGAATAAAACTCAGTTTTTGCTTCAGGTGAACTTCTCAAGAACACAAAGGTACCATTTGAATTATCTACAGTTATGCTACAGCGCTATGTAAGCGGTCAATAATGTCAAAATGTGGTGACAGACTCCCTTTTAAAAAGTCCAGGTCATCAGAAAAAAACATCTCCTTCACAAAGCCCGAGCAAGGCACATGGATTGTCTCTGCACCCAAAGGATCATTGGAGGAAGATGCACCAAGTAAGATGGAAATAGTTTAGTGTAATAGGGGTGGAGGGGTGAGGTGGATATTACTGTTATTATATATCAGGCCTCATTTATCGAAAGAATTTCAAACTCTCCTTGTTGCCCATACCAACCAATCATAATTCAGCATTTATTGTTCCACGGCATCTTAGGAAATGGAATCTGATTGGTTGCTATTGGCAACAAAGACAGTTTTCTCTCATAGGTCTCATTTTTTGTCTGAAGAATTTGGGCTGCTTCTATAACAAAAACCACAGGGTGAAACCTTCTCCCACTAAATTCAGTGGGAAGCCACACTGCTGTTTATGCGGCCACAGTTTATTTTCACGACTGTCCACTGCTGGAAACTGCTGTGGATGTCTACTCGAAGTTTAGCCCCAATTAATGGGACCAAATCACAATCACCTTGAAACATGGCAGCAGAAACCAGAGGAATCCACTGGAATATTAAAAAATGTGCATCCGCAGTGTTAACATTCCCTTGTGATAAATGAGGCCCCACATGGGATACAATGCTTACTTATGTAATAAAGAAATGTTTTGCCTTCACAGCAGATGGAAGCCTTATTAAACGCTCTAATACAGTGGTCATTAGAGTAGAAGACTTTGGTGATGCCAGTAGCCATACTCCATCCCCTAAAGAACTGGTCAACATCATAAAAACTTTAACAATCTCCAGTTTCAAAAGAGCTTGGAGAGGAGCCTACGGAAAAGTAAGTGGCAGAATATCTTTACATTACTTCTTGTTATTAGACACATCCTGATAATAAATCAATTTTCATTCATCAAAATTCTTCTTGGTCTGATCTGTATTGATTCTCCTCCAAGTCATCTTGGCATCAGATCCAGTCAGCGAAGAACTGCTGGCTGTCAAAGTCATGGCTAAGAGTCAAATAGAGGACACAATCTCTACAGGGCTAGAAGTCCTGAGAATCGCCACTGGGAACTGCTTCCTAATATCTATGCGGGGATCTATGGAGACACCAAATGAGTATATCATGGCCATGGACTATATGGCTGGAGGAGACCTGTTTGACCTAATTATGGAATGGAAGGTGTTTGATATACAGACAACAAGGGTAATTTCTTACAGCTGAATCATAAAAATCTGCTGCCTGTTCATTGTAGTCTGGTGTGAAGGATGATGACAACTGGAGGAAATATAATATGGATAGGACACCCCTGTGTAATCATCTCATGTTCTCTGTATGATTATGTATGTAACCGCTAAACAATCCTCTGCTTTCTACTCCAGAGACTCTGTGGCAGAGACGGTCTGCGGACTCTAGTACCTGCACGAACACGGCATCGTTCATCGGTAATTCACACATAATCATATTATCCTTGACTCCACAAGTTGTTTTCTTACAAATCTATTGTGTAAAGTTCTTACCATGAATTATCCTCGATAATAAGTGTCTTTCTCTCTGCAGTGACCTAAAGCCTGAAATTATCCTCCTATATGACATCGGACACATCAAAATCTCTGACTTTGGCTTATCAGTAGAGATGAGCGAACATCAAAAATTAGTTCGGCGTTTGGGTTGGGGTAATCGCCCCAGGTCCTTCGGCTTTTCCAAAGTTCGGGTTCGTGGAAGCCGTCCCTTATGGATTCCATATGCTGGGATAGTCCGCGGTAGTGGAATCAATAATGGGATGCGGCGATTACCCCGACCCGAACGCCAAAATAATTTTTGAAGTTCGCTCATCTCTACTTATCAGCAATAAATGTGTTTGGGGAGGACACAATGACAGAATGTTTAGGCTCGACTGGTTATGTTGCCCCAGAGGTAAAGACCATTCCTGTCTCTTTGATGCACATAGCAGGACTGAGAAGTTAGCTGACGCTTATGGCCTTCTTTCTTTAACTTCTTTCATGACCCCAAAGAATCCCTATCTAGACTATTACTAATATAGACCATTCCCCATAGCATTCTGTAAACCCCCTCTCCAGTATATTCAGCTGATCTCCAACTGATGTTGTTGGATGGTGAACAGGTGGATGGTGACAAACCTACCAAAACATCCACCACTTCACATCCCGGCAGATTTAAGCATCAACAATTCAGGGTTTTATTCCGATCACCATAATTGGGGTCAGGGAGGAATTTGTTCCCCTTAGATGAGGACAAGACAACCAGTAGTCCTCAGCGGTTTTTCGCCTTCTTCTGGATCTCCATAGCAAGTCATTACATACTTGCTATGTAACCATCTAGACAGCTCATTTGAAAATGTGGTGGCAACGACAAACTCTACCGATTTTAACTACCGGATATGACAGAAGAAAGCGGCTGCTCCTTCACCTACCGGATGTGGACTGATGAAAGGAAGCGGCTACTCCTTCATCTATTGGATATGGACTGACAGAAGGAAGCGGCTGCTCCTTCACCTAAAAGATGTGGATTGATGAAAGGAAGCGGCTGCTCCTTCTCCTATCAGACAAGGAATGGCAGAAGGATGCGGCTGCTTATTCACCAACCATGAACTGACAAAAGGCCAAATGAATACACAGTGTTGTAGAAAGATCATCCTACAGGAATCCATGGAGAACTCCACCTAAACAGGTCACACTTCAACATTCCTGCTCTTCAACTCTCCATCATGTGTGACCAAGACCTGGTTTTCCAGAAGCAACACGCAGAGTGTAAGCCAAGGCCTAAAGAGCAGAACAGGATCATCTGCTCCTTTCTATTTATAAGAAGAGCTTTTCCTTGATTGTATGACTGTAACATCTTTCATGCACAAATAAAAATATTAACATCTATGGAGGCTTTTGGCTAAATTATTTCAATATAAAGAACTTATTATCAAAAAAACCTAATATGATTGGTGGCAGGGCAAAATAACAGGAACTGCATGTTACAGAGCAGGAGAAACTGAGAAGATTGATATAGTTTTATGGGAAAAATTAGTTTAAATTCCTGTTTTTTTTTGTTGCTCTTAGGAGTCATCTGGGCGGTCCTACTTACTGACTGACAACTATCTCTGTCTGCTTAATCACGCTTAGTTAGCTGTCAATGACTCATAGGACCACCCACATGACTCTTAGGCATAGGAAGAAAAGCAGGTTACATGAATAAATTACAAGCTTTGCTTTTTCTATCTATCTATATATTTATGTGTGTATATACAGGTGAAACTCAAAAAATTAGAATATCGTGCAAAAGTCCATTTATTAAGTATTTAGTAATGCAAATTAAAAGGAATTGCATTAATGCAGCTTAAAATTAGAAATTTGTGAAGAGGTTCAATATTCTAGGCTCAAAGTGTCACACTCTAGTCAGCTAATTAATCCATACCACCTGAGCAAAGGGGACCTAAAAATTGTCACTTTGGGGTTTCATAAGCTGTAAGCCATAATCATCCAAATTATAACAAATAAAGGCTTGAAATATCTCGCTTTGCATGTGATGAGTCTCTCTCATATATTAGTTTCACTTTTTAAGTTGCATTACTGAAATAAATGAACTTTGCACGATATTCAAATTTTTCGAGTTTCACCTGTATATGTGTATATACACTCACCTAAAGAATTATTAGGAACACCATACTAATACGGTGTTGGACCCCCTTTTGCCTTCAGAACTGCCTTAATTCTATGTGGCATTGATTCCACAAGGTGCTGATAGCATTCTTTAGAAATGTTGGCCCATATTGGTAGGATAGCATCTTGCAGTTGATGGAGATTTGAGGGATGCACATCCAGGGCACGAAGCTCCCGTTCCACCACATCCCAAAGATGCTCTATTGGGTTGAGATCTGGTGACTGTGGGGGCCATTTTAGTACAGTGAACTCATTGTCATGTTCAAGAAACCAATTTGAAATGATTCGAGCTTTGTGACATGGTGCATTATCCTGCTGGAAGTAGCCATCAGAGGATGAGTACATGGTGGTCATGAAGTGATGGACATGGTCAGAAACAATGCTCAGGCCCGTGGCATTTAAACGATGGCCAATTGGCACTAAGGGGCCTAAAATGTGCCCAGAAAACATCCCCACACCATTACACCACCACCAGCCTGCACAGTGGTAACAAGGCATCATGGATACATGTTCTCATTCTGTTTACGCCAAATTCGGACTCTACCATTTGAATGTCTCAACAGAAATCGAGACTCATCAGACCAGGCAACATTTTTCCAGTCTTCAACAGTCCAATTTTGGTGAGCTTGTGCAAATTGTAGCCTCTTTTTCCTATTTGTAGTGGAGATGAGTGGTACCCGGTGGGGTCTTCTGCTGTTGTAGCCCATCCGCCTCAAGGTTGTGCGTGTTGTGGCTTCACAAATGCTTTGCTGCATACCTCGGTTGTAACGAGTGGTTATTTCAGTCAACGTTGCTCTTCTATCAGCTTGAATCAGTCGGCCCATTCTCCTCTGACCTCTAGCATCAACAAGGCATTTTCGCCCACAGGACTGCCGCATACTGGATGTTTTTTCCTTTTCACACCATTCTTTGTAAACCCTAGAAATGGTTGTGCGTGAAAATCCCAGTAACTGAGCAGATTGTGAAATACTCAGACCGGCCCGTCTGGCACCAACAACCATGCCGCGCTCAAAATTGCTTAAATCACCTTTCTTTCCCATTCTGACATTCAGTTTGGAGTTCAGGAGATTGTCTTGACCAGGACCACCCCCCTAAATGCATTGAAGCAACTGCCATGTGATTGGCTGACTAGATAATTGCATTAATGAGAAATAGAACAGGTGTTTCTAATAATTCTTTAGGTGAGTGTATATATATATATATAAATAATCAATCTGCTCAGCTCCTCCTGCTCCATAACACGCTTCCTACAGATCGTACTCCACTGTCATGGTGACAGGTTCCCTTTGAAGGGTTTTTCAAGGTTTTAGGGGAGCTGATCATGGGGGGAATCGGTTGTCAGACTCCAATCTGATATTAATGACCTGTCCTAATGATAAGTCCCCAATATCTAGAACTCTAAACATCTTGTTTTAATTTAAAGGGGCTTTCCGATTACCCATAAGCTGAGCTCAAACATTATGAAATGCAGAATTGTACTGCTCACTAGACCAATCATAATTTTTAGACTGCATTAGCATCATGAAACAGTTGTGTAAATTTAGACCAAATAAACCACCATTCTAGCTAATGCTGAATGTCATCGACCAGCTATGACCTCCTGCTTGCAGTCACCTACCACATATTGCTAATATAATATCCAATAGTCCTGTGTCCTCTTTATTGTTCCAAATTCTTATTTCTGGAAGAGTTGGTTGCAGGGCAGTAACTTGTAGCTCACAGTGTAAAAATTGCAGGAGAACCTCCGTCTTACATGTTCCATTGATATAAAGGTGTCTTATAATGTGGCAGAGGAGCTTTTGTGCCTCTCAGGCATCAGGGCTCAGGTTTGACTACTACTATTGCATCTGCCACAGCCGAGGCCCTGGTTGGTAGAGAGATTTCTTACAATACTAGACTGTGGAGAAAAAGACATGGGGGCACATTTATCAAGCTTGCCTGGTTTTGCCCATAAAATTAGACGGGTGTCTAATATATCAGTTTGATAGGGAGTTGCTGCTGACAGATTCTCTTTAAGGTGGCTACATGACGGCCGGAGAGAATGCCCTGTCCCGTGCGCCTGTCCCTTCAGGAGGTTATATTGTAACCGTAGACTCAGAAACGAAAACTAGTTTCAGGACCGCCGCTGCTACGTCTGCCCGCCACCATTTGTAAATTGGACTGTTATTGTAATGTAAGGCTACTTTCACACTAGCGTTTCTGTTTTCCGGTATTGAGATCCGTCATAAGATTTCAATGCCGGAGAAAAACGCTTCCGTTCTGTTCCCATTCATTGTCAATGGGAACAAAACGTAACTGAACAGAATGCTCCACAATGCATTCTGTTCTATTTGGTTGCGTTCCCATACCCAGCAAGCTGCGGTTTTCTTTCCGTCATGGGATGCGGAGCAAAACTGATCCGGCATGACCCACAATGCAAGTCAATGGGGCCGGATCTGCAGCACCCGGACGCGCGACTAGAGTCTGTGGTAAATGTAATTTTTGAGACGCCGGTTGCATTTCAGCAACAGGAAACTGAGTCCCCTTAAGTATAGTGGTGTTGGTACCCAGGTGTAGGATCACCAGAGTGGTGTAGAGTGACCTACAATCTCCCTGAGGGTGTTGTATGCACGTGTCACGGTGCTCCTACCTGGATATCCTTGGATCTCAAACTTCGGCAGACAAAGCAGGGCAAATAGGGTGAATAGGTGATGGAGAGGATGATGAAAGAGATTGAGTCCAGACTTTGTATATAGTTCAACTGCAGCTTTACTTTGCAGAAACGTTTCTTCAGTTTACAGACTTGGTCTTGGTTTCCAGCTTTAGCATGAAAATGGCAGGCAAACACATTCGGCTCAGCTATATCTGTCAGGATTCAATAGGAACTTTTTCTTTTCCTTTCTGCTGCAACTTCTCTCTTTCTGTCTAACTCTATGGCAAGGCACAGGGCAACTTCTTCCTGGCTAATGAGACTTCTGGAGGTGACCTCTCTGCTTCAGCAGAACTGGAGGTATTCTGGCTCGTGTGGGCAGCACACATCCAGTAGGGACGGAGCACTGCAGGCCTGCTACCTCAGCAGGGGTTGAACTAAAACTAACTGGAACTAACTGGTCCCTACCCTTCCTGCAGGAACTGGGACTCGCCCACTCCTCCACAGAGGAGGTTAGAATGGAATGGAAGGTCCTACATACTGCTCTGCCATGTTTGCTGCCACCCGCTGGTGAGCCAGGCACATTACATTTGAACATAAACAGATACATAACAGGAAATGCACAATATATGGAACCTGAAATAAATGTACAAAATGCTATTGAGATTGCATATCCAGATAGAAACAGGGCGTAGGTGTGGTAATGCCACTCGGGGCGTTACAGATCCGCTTTCTCTGACACAATGACACAATAGAAAACGGATCCGTCCCCCATTGACTTTCAGTGGTGTTCATGATGGATCCATCATTGCTATGTTAAAGATAATACAACTGGATCTGTTCATCCGTTGTATTATGAGTAACGGAAGCGTTTTTGCTGATCTCTGCCGGATTCAGCAAAAACGCTAGTGTGAAAGTAGCCTTAGAAGAACTGTGCCTCTCTGCAAGAGTGGATTTGTTTGTATTTCT
Source organism: Bufotes viridis (assembly GCA_033119425.1). Taxonomy (NCBI): domain Eukaryota; kingdom Metazoa; phylum Chordata; class Amphibia; order Anura; family Bufonidae; genus Bufotes; species Bufotes viridis. The sequence continues at coordinate 455,305,207 of CM065591.1, read as the reverse complement.
ATCTTGCTCCTTAAAGGGTTTGTCCCACCTGGACCTTGATAGGATAGGCCATATGTATCTGACAGGTGCGGGTCCCACCTCTGGGACCTGCTTATATCTAAAGAACAGGGCCTGGGTGTAAATGTAGAACATACTGCACATGCATGGCATCCTCTCCATTCTCTGCTATGGGACTTCTGAAAATAGCCGAGAGAGCCCTTGGCTATTTTTATAAGCAGGGTCCGGGTCCTGTGATCTTAAACATGAGACACTGTAACTTGAACCCATATTCAACATACCATACAATGCCCAAAAGAAGCTCCTGTTCGCAGCATAGAAAGTGCTTTACAGCGTGCAGCAGTTCTCTCAGAAATAACTGAGACCCCAGACCAGAGTCTAACAGAGACCCCCAGACAGAACCACTAATTGACCCATAAACTAATTTAGGTGATAATTGAAAACGTTGAAACAATTGTTTTAGCAAGGAAGGAGCGGTTATTGTTCCATTGTTCTCCACCAAAGCAGCCCACTCACTGACCTGCATGTCCAGACCCCCAGGAGTCCTCCCTGTATGGCTAATGGGACATATGGAAAGAAACTACAGTATGTTTTTCAGACTGCTCCTTTAAATGGCATCTGTCAGCAGATTTGTACCTATGACACTGGCTGACCTGTTACATGTGCACTTGGCAGCTGAAGGCATCTGTGTTGGTCCCAGGTTCATATGTGCCACATTGCAGAGAAAAATTATGTTTTAATATATGCAAATGAGCCTCTAGGAGCAATGGGGGCGTTGCCGTTACACCTAGAGGTTCTGCCATCTCTGCAACTGCCGAGCCCTCTCCACTTTGATTGACAGGACCAGGCAGTGTAAACGTGATAACACTTGGTCCTGACTTCCCCTAAAGTCTTACGCTGCACTGTGCGCTTCAGTATCCGGCACAGTTGCAATACTGGAAAGAGGCTCATAGTATGTGTAATGTCCCAGAGTGGCATTACCACTTCTGCACCTTGCTTCTGTCTTCATTGGTTAACCACATGTCATCCTATGTATTTATTTCCAGGTCCTGTATAATGAGCATATCTATTCCTATGCAACGGTTATGTGAACATAAACCGTTGCATAGGAATAGATTTGCTCATTATTAGTAATTTGTGTGGTTCACCAGCAGGTGGCAGCGTAAATGGCAGAGCTACAAGTACATAGAATGGAGCTTTCACTTCCATTCAAACCCCCCCCTCCCCCCTGTGGTGTGGTGGGCGTGTCCCACTTGCTGCAAGGAGGGTGGAGTTCTAGTTAGAGTAAGTTCAGCCTACCCCCTCCTACGTCCCTGTTGGAGGAGCCCTGTCTAGGCCAGCTAGGGCACCTTCAGCTCTGCTGGATATAGAGGCCACAGTTTGGAGCTTCAGGAGCCAGGAGAAAAAGTTCCCTGGTATAATCTAGAGTCAGACTACCGAGAGAAGTTGCAGCATCCTGCAGAAGCAGAGATTCTATTTAAGCCTGTCAGTACATCACGTAGTGGAAAGGAGTTTGCCTGCCTCAGTTCTGTTCATGCTAAAGCCTGCTGGGAAACAAGACAAAGTCTGTAAATCGTTTGGAGAAACGTTTATTGAAAGTAAAGCTGTTATCAACTTCATCACAAGGTCTGGACTCAATTTATTCTTCATCCCCCAATTCAACTACCCCCTTTGTCTGCTTCAGAGCCACGCCTGGGGTTCCAGCGTATCCAGGTAGGAGCACTGTGACATGTGCACAAAATATTAAGGGACATTATAGGCCACCCTATACCACTCAGCCATTTCTACACCTGGGTACCACCAACACCATTTCTTTAAGGGACTCTGTCCTATTATTGCTTTGTAGCAACTGGCGTCACTAAAACACTTATCTCATCTTAAAGGGACCCCGGTGCGCACCGCACTTCTGTTGCATACGGAAGACAACTGCCTAAGAACCTCTTTTCTGTATTGCGTCTGCGCTGGATACTGAAGCACACAGTGCAGCGAGAGAGTTTAGGAGATGCATTTAAGGGGTTTTATTACAGGGTTCAGTGCAATCGCTGATCCTGGTCATTCCAGTCAGGTGCAGGCTGTGTGTTGTACGTGATGTGTTAAGGGGTTAAAGGAGTTGTCCCATGACAAACACTTATCTGTTATCCACAGGACAGAGGATAAATGTTTGATCAGCTCAGATCAATCCTGGGGCCCTCATCACTGATCACTAGATTGGGGTCCCAGTGTTCCCCCGTTTGAACAGAGCACTTTTACTCGGCTACTTCCAGCAGTCCCACAGAGTTGAATGAAGCAACAGTGTACATGCATGCTCCATCCAAGAGGAGGAACACGGGGCCCCCATTCTCATGATCAGTGGTGGTCAGATCCCCACCGATCAGACAGGGGCGTAGCTGGAGCAAAAAGTTCAGCTTGGGCCCCCTTTCCCTCAGTGCTTTGTGTGTCTTCTTATGCGGCACAAGGGTCTTTGGGCCCCCTCAGGCTCCTGGGCCCGGTAGCGACTGCTACCTCTGAACCCCTTATAGCCACGCCCCTGCTTATGCCCTATTCTGTCTTGGGACCACCAGATAATGATGGAAAAGTGAGGAACCTAAGTTTGTCAAACTCTGCAGAGATGAGACTTGGCTGGAAGAAGTCGTCATGGCCAAAAGGAGAAGATGGTGAAAGAGAACATCTACATCAGAGGAGACGTCACCTGTGAGGCATTGGATGAAATAGGAATGTGGTGCTGTATAATAGTGTTGAGTGCGAATATTCGAATCGCGAATTTTAATCGTGAATATCACCACTTTGAGAATTTGCGGATATTTAGAATAAAGTGCTATATATTCGTATTTGTGAATAGTGTTGATCACGAATATTCTAATTGCGAACTTATCGCAAATTTATCATGAATATCGGCACTTAGCAACATCCCTAGCAACCAAAAGGAAAGTTGCCCACCCCTTAGTTTTGATCGCGAATATTCTAATCGCAAATTTTTATCGCGAATATATTACATACTCGATTTTCGCAATCAAGTAAATAATGCCTGGAGATCACGAATTCTCGAATTTGCGAATTTATGGTGAATATTCGGCCAAAAATTCCCGAAATATCGCAAATTCGAATATTGCCTATGCCGCTCATCACTACTGTATAGTCCTGTATGTAAGTTAGTAAGATACTGTATATCTTTAGTGTTAGGACATGGGGGGAGTTGCATTGTGTCAGTCACTGTTGTCATAGCTTTAAAAAAAAAAAAGAAGTATCAGAATTATGATTGCAGCTCTGGACTATAATGGAAATGGGATACTAAAGGCAACAGCGCCACTTTTGCATTGATATGAATATGTTAGTCTGGTTATTTTCTGGGTAGCGGGGGCAGACTGGTAACTTGAAGTGGCCCTGGGAAAAAACGTAAAAGTGGCCCTATGTTGGCGGTGGGTCCAAAGTGACAGAAGATGGGGCAACACAAGTAGTCAGGGACAACAGAAACTTCTCCGTAAGGTCGACGGCCAATCTGCCCCTGCTGGATAGCACCTCCACATTAATCCCACCTTACCTTCATTACTCGCTGTTGTGCCAATCTAGGTCTATCCGTCTTACAGTAACAGCATCAACTAGGGCTCTGTTCACATCTGTGTCAGAGCCTCCATTGCAGATTTCATTAGATTTGAATGGAAAAATAGTGGCACAAACTTTAGCAGACCGTGGGAAGGAAGGAAGGGATGGTATTAAAAGGTTTAGTCACTGTTCTTAACCCCCTCTGTTCCAGCATCACTGCTTCTTTCCTCCGTCAGGCATTACTTTTATCACTGCAGTTAGGGGTCTACACAGATCTCACAGGGCCCCATAGCAAAATTTAAAGGGGTTTGCCCATCTCAGATATTGGTGGAATTTCGCTAGGTTTTGCCAGGAATGTCTGATAGGTGCAGGTCCCACCTTTGGGACCCGCACATATCTCTAGAACAGGGGCCCCAAAGTAATGGAGGGCACACCGCGAGTACATGGCCGCCCTCCATTCATTTCTTTGGAAGGACCGAAAGGGGCCGGCAATAGTCTGACAAACGTCAATTTGTTTTTGTTTTTATTGAGCATAAGGAATTTTAATTAAAAAAAAACTAATAAAAAAAATTGCACTCCACATAACCCACTTTATCCAACTTCTATGTTGGAGCTTCATTTATATTTCTCAGTCTATTAACACCAGACAATTTGCATGAATACATTGATAATTCTCCTCCCCATACAGTACTATGTCTGCAGCTTCCCTCAGTGTATTACAATACTGCCTCCTTAAAGCCACCACTAGGGGGAGCTCAATGCCTAGGAATTTATACCGTTACCATTGACTGAATGGAAGCTGTAAAAATCTCTTTGCACGGAGCTCTCTGTAGTGGCCAGCGTTTTCATGTCCAGAACAGGAGCAGTTGTCTCCCCTCCACTGCCTCCCTTTCCCCGGGCCCCATATCAGTTGCTGGTCTGTCTCTATGGAAGGTACACCACTGACCACCATGGTGACATATCTGTATACCGCATGTAACTGCTGCAGCCACTCCAGTTTTGTGCCGTGTACCGCTGAAGCCTGGTGCAGTATATGGGCATGTCATCGCTGCAGTCAAAAATGTGAAGTCATGGCTGCAGTATGGGGGAGGATTGGAGCTGTGCCGCTGGAGCCGTTGGGGAGGGGGCAGAATGGTGGGCATAACTTTCTAAAATTATTTTCATACCATTCCTGCCTTTTACAGTTTTATTGTCGTATAAAGGATGGGGCAGAGCATGTCATATAAAGGATCAGGCAGAGCGTGTCATATAAAGGATCGGGCAGAGGGTGTTGTATAAAGGATCGGGCAGAGCGTGTCATATAAGGGATCGGGCAGAGGGTGTCATATAAAGGATGGGGCAGAGCGTGTTGTATAAAGGATCGGGCAGAGCATGTCGTAAAAAGGATCGGGCAGAGCGTGTCATATAAAGGATCGGGCAGAGGGTATCATATAAAGGATCGGGCAGAGCGTGTCATATAAAGGATTGGGCAGAGCGTGTCGTACAAAGGATGGGGCAGAGTGTGTCATAAAAAGGATGGGGCAGAGTGTTTCATATAAAGGATCAGGCAGAGCATGTCGTATAAAGGATCGGGCAGAGCGTGTCATAAAAAGAATCGGGCAGAGGGTGTCATATAAAGGATGGGGCAGACTATGTTGTATAAAGGATCGGGCAGTGTGTCGCATAAAGGATCGGGCAGAGCATGTTGTATAAAGGATCGGGCAGAGCGTGTCATATAAAGGATTGGGCAGAGCGTGTTGTATAAAGGATGGGGCAGAGTGTGTCATAAAAAGGATGGGGCAGAGAGTGTTGTATAAAGGATCGGACTGAGCGTGTCGTATAAAGGATTTGGCAGAGTGTGTCGTATAAAGAATCAGGCAGAGCGTGTCATATAAAGGATCAGGCAGAGCGTGTCATATAAAGGATCGGGCAGAGGGTGTCCTATAAAGGATCGGGCAGAGCGTGTCATATAAAGGATCGGGCAGAGCGTGTCGTCTAAAGGATTGGGCAGATTGTGTCGTATAAAGAATCAGGCAGAGCGTGTCATATGAAGGATTGGGCAGCGCGTGTTGTATAAAGATCGGGCAGAGCTTGTCATATAAGGGTCAGGCAGTGCGTGTCATATAAAGGTTCGGGCTGTATAAAGAATTGGGCAGAGCGCTCCATTATCAATGGAGACCACAATACTAGTGTGAACGTAGCGTAAAATTTGACAGCCCCGCACACTGAATGACATTGTGCAAGCCACATAACAAGAGTCCGGGGCTGTCTGAATGAGTCCTGGGCACAAGGCAGGCAGTCACTGTGAATGTGTGTGCGGACCTACCAGGGGCGGATTGGCTATAGACCTTACAGGGAAATTTCCCGGTGGTGCCCCCCTTATGGCCGGCCAGTGGACGTTTTTGGGGATGTATTTTGTGCTGCTGGCTGTATTTTGTGATGGACTGTGGTATTTGGCTCTGTTGGGGCGGTACAATGTGCCACAATATGGTATTGCTGGCCCTGCCTTCCATTAATGTGGACCCAACTACAAAACGGGACCACTTTTAGTATTTTTTTCAGGGCCACTTTAAGTTCCCAGTCCGTCCTGGGACCTACAGATGTAAGGTACACATGAGGCATTACACAGACAGCTGTGTGATGCATGCCTGTGCCTGGCACGCCTGTCACATGCCAGGCTGACCACACAAGGTGCCCTCCACGTCCCGGGCACCTGTGCACCTGTCCATCCTTGTGGTCGCTAGGCGGACTCGGCCCCGCCCCCCGGCAGCGCCGGCGCAGGCGCAGTTCACCCTACCGCAGGCAGGGGGCGTCAACATGGCGGAGGAGTGAGCGGTGTCTGCTCTTATCATAACATCGCCAGCTGCAGCCGCCGCAGTTATCCCGTTACCGGGCGACCGTGACCCGCAGACATCTGGTGGTGATGGAGGGGGGCTCTGCCAGGATCCGTACCCCGGGGACCGTGGATTAGTCAGTGCATCACCCGCAGGTGTCTCCCTCTGCTCCCTGTGACTGCCGGGCGATCCCTGGGACCGCTCCTCGTCAGCCCCGTTATCTGCGGAGGAGCTCATCATCATCATCTGCGGCTGGTCGGCCGCCGTGCGCGGAGGAGACATGGCCAGCACCGAGCACAAGCCCGTGCTGGGGGCCGGCTGCCCGGACAGGGATGCTGCTGCTGCTGCCCCGGGGGGCTCCGGCTCCATGGTGCTGCCCGGCGGGGTCATCAATCCGTCGGTGCCCATCCGTAATATGAGGATGAAATTCGCCGTCCTGATCGGGCTCATCCAGGTCGGGGAGGTCAGCAACCGGGACATCGTGGAGACCGTGCTCAACCTGGTAAGCCCGCATCACACCCGCCCTGCAGGTTACCCCATTGTATGAGGATCACCACCCCCATCATCCTTGTACTATTTCATTAGCTCCTGATCGCACCGATTTGTATTTTATTTTAGAGGTGATATGGGTCTCCTATGGCCCATCAGGGGTTAAAGCTGGCATCCTCCGGGGATACTGCGCGGCGTTACGTGTCTCGGAAGCTGCTTCCTTAATCGTTATAACGTCTTGTCATTGGCCTCACCTCAAGGGGTTAATGATCGCTGCTCGGCGTGTTGTCTGATTCCACCCCCCACCCCCCATTATCCCTGAAGATTCGAAGCGTCAGGGTGCATGGAAACCTGGCCCGGTGTCATACGTGTGCGCTGTCATGGACGTGTTAGATCCTTTAGCCTGTGGGTGACTGCTGGCATCCTTCCCCGGTGGGTGCAGGCCTCGCCGCCGTCGTCATCCTCCTCCGACCAGGCCCCTTATTGCATTGCAGGGATGCAAACGGAGCAGCGGGATGCTTGGTGCCATTCATCGGCACGCTCCCGTCCATTCATAGAGATGATTAGGATGCGGGGGGGATGGAAGGACCATGTAGCGGTATAATTGCAGCCTCCTCCATAAAAGCGAGGCCTTTAGAGGCTGCGACCTGGCCTCCCTCCCCCCTCCCCGCTGAATAGGTGGATCTCGCCCGTGAAGTTGTGTCCTCCCCGATTTGATTTTCCGTTTTTGATCCTCGCCTCTGTTAGAACTGTTCCCCCGCCCCCCCCTTCTCCTCCTCCTAGCAAACACGACCCGGTAATCCTTCACACCGCGGTTTTAGCACTGCTTCATTAGTACAGTCTTAAGAGTCACAATTGCAGCTAATGGATTAAAGCGCACACGGCCGTGACATGCCTTCATTGTCTGGCGGCGGGCGCGCGGACTGTCACTCGCTGACAGGGGAGAGTTCACGGGCAGTGCATCTTGTCTTCTCCAGTCAGGTGTCGCCTCGCTGAAGCCCACGCCGCCATCTGCTACCTTGTGCTTGACCTGACGCAGGGATCTGCGGCTGCACAGTGGAGACGAGTGCGGGGCGGTTGATTGGGATGTTTCTGGAGGGCTTTGTGATCGCTATAGGCCTGTCATCAGCTTCACCCGTAGAAATGACTGATTCTGGATAAACGCAGCAAAATATTCTGTGGGGTTGTCTGTAGCCGTACTGACCGCCCTATAGTAAAGGATGGATGTAGAGCGTCCCTGTGGGCTAAGCACTGCGCAGCGTAAAAAGCCCCAAAATCGACACTACTGTGTGCATGGACCTGTAGTACTTAATCCCAATTGGGGATGTAGAGGGACTAGCACAGGAGAACTACATGCAGAAAATCCATACAAGCGACACTACTGTGTGCATTATCCTGTAGTATCTGATGACATGTGAGCACCAGTGGGGATGTAGAGGGACTAGCACCGCACAAGAGAACTGCATGCAGTAAATCCATATAAACGACACTACTGTGTGCATTATCCCCTAGTAATTAATGGATGACATGTGAGCACCAGTGGGGATGTAGAGGGTCTAGCACTGCACAGGAGAACTGCTTGCAGAAAATCCATATAAATGACACTACTGTGTGCATGTACCTGTAGTATTGATGACGTATGAGCACCAGTGGGGATGTAGAGGGTCTAGTACTGCACAGGAGAACTGCTTGCAGAAAATCCATATAAATGACACTACTGTGTGCATGTACCTGTAGTATTGGGTGGATGTAGAGGGATTAGCACTGCATGCAGTAAATCCATATAAACAACACTACTGTGTGCATTATCCTGTAGTATCTGATGACGTGAGCACCAGTGGAGATGTTGAGAGCCTAGCACCGCACAGGAGAACTACATGCAGAAAATCCATATAAATTACACCACTGTGTGCATTATCCTGTAGTATCTGATGATGTGAGCACCAGTGGGGATGTAGAGAGCCTAGCACCGCACAAGAGAACTGCATGCAGAAAATCCATATAAACGACACTACTGTGTGCATTTACCAGTAGTAATTAATGGATGACGTGTGAGCACCACTGGGGATGTAGAGGGCCTAGCATTACACTGGGGAACTGCATGCAGAAAATCCATATAAGCGACACTACTGTGTGCAATAACCCAGTATCTGATTGATGACATGTGAGCACCAGTGGAGATGTGGAGGGCCTAGCACTGCACAGGGGAACTGCATGAAGAAAATCCATATAAACGACACTACTGTGTGCATGCATCTGTAGTATTGGATGGACGACGTGAGCACCAGTTGAGATGTAGAGGGACTAGTACAGCACAGGAGAACTGCTTGCAGAAAATCCATATAAATTACACTACTGTGTGTATTATCCCATAGTATTGGACGGACGACATGTGAGCACCACTGCGGATGTTGAGAGCTTAGCACTGCACAGGGGAACTGCGTGCAGAAAATCCATATAAACGTAACTTAGGGCAGATTCACATCGTGTTTTGTTATCCGTTCTTATGATCCGTGTGAAGAACAGGAAAAAAAAAAAAAAAAAAAAACATTTATTTTTCAGCATCCATTTTTGTCAGTTCCATCTAAGATCCATTATTTTTGACAGGAGAAAAAGTCGTCCGCTCAGGACCCTTTTTACCCTCTTCAGAAATAAAGGATCTCAGATGGAACAGAGGACAACAGATGCAGAATGAGCACACTGGATACTGAAAATAAAGAATCCTTTTTTTTCCCTTTCTGAACGCACCCTTAGCCCGGCAAGTGAAACGCCATTGTAACATACCTATAGTAATGGATGGATATTGTGTGAGCACCAGTGGGGACATAGAGGACCAAGCACTGCGCAGCGGTATTTTAATAACTCTCTCGCATGGTGATCTGCACATAACTTGGCCTACAGAGCGATCTTAGCCTTGACACCAGTCGCACGACCAAAGACCGCAGTGTAGCAGTGCAGCCATTGAACTCGAAGGGGTTACAGCACGACTTGCAAGTTAACGCAACCCCAGAGTGGCAAAAAAAATTCCCGCACTGCTGGATTTTCTGTAATTCTGGTGTCGCTGCAACTTCTGAGTCGCTCCTTGACCCTTTTCAGTTTAGCGCCCTCACTGCTGCACAGCGGTCTTTGGTCGTGCGGCTGGTGTCGCTCTGTGGGCCCAACCTAAGTCCGGAGCGTCTTCATTTCTGTTGCGAACATCCGGCATGGGTTTCACCTTTTGCACTGCAGAAGTTAAAATCTGCAGCGTTTCCGCGCCAAAATCTGCGGTTAGGTCTGGATTTTCCAGCTGCCAGTTTCGGCCAGACACTGGATTCTCTGCAGCGGACCTGCTGCGCGCGGCGGCCGCGCCCTTGCAGAAACAACCGCATACAGATGTTTTTGTAAGTAACATTGCATGTGTAACGACACTGCTAGAGAACATTATTAGCGCCTAAGGTTAAGTTCACATTTCGTCAGACACTCCTCAGCCACCAGAGGTTATGATAAAAATCCAGACAGAGCGCGCTGCGCATGGACGGCATGCTCATCACCTCAGGGGCCCCATTGTGGAGATAGTTGTGGGTCCGACACACTTACCTGACATTGATGATCCTCGTGCTACGCTACCAATGGTCCAGATAGGAATATCCCTTTAACGGCAAGGTGAACTTTTTGATCAAGGCTTGGGGCTCATGCTTGCGGCCGTTCACTTCTTTGCGATCCGCAAAACACAGATACCGGCCGTGTTTTTTTCCACATTTTGCACAATGATACGTCCTGCCTTCTGTAGAACTGTCCTGTCCTTATCCGCAAAATGGACAAGAATAGGACATGTTCTATATTTTTGCGGATGCCACTGGACGGACGCGTGCTGTCCGCATCTTTTGCAGTCCTATTGAAATAAATGGGTCTGCATCCTATCGGCAAGAAAATGGAACGGACAAGGAAACAAAATACGGTCGTGTGCATGAGCCCTTAAGTCTAGTCTACATTTCAGTGTTTGGTCAGTGATTTCCATCGGTCATCGTGAGCCAAAACCAGGAGTGGGGGAAAAACACAGAACAGGAGCAGGTCTTTCCATTATACCTGATCGCTACGGAGGCTCCGTTTCTGGTCTTGGCTCCCAATCACTGATGGAAATCACTGCAGTGTGAACTAGGCCTTAGGCTATAGGCACCTGATGTGGATGTTTGTGCAGAAAATCTGCAGCGTAAGGCGTTATTGCTCAGAACCGTTGTTTTAAGGCTACTTTCACACTAGCGTTTTCAATTCCGATATTGAGATCTGTCATAGGATCTCAATAGCGGAAGAAAACGCTTCCGTTTTGTCCCCATTCATTGTCAATGGGGATGAAACTGAACTGAAAGACACGGAGTGCACTAAAATGCATTCCGTTCCGTTTGGTTGCGCTCCCATCGCGGACAGAATAACGCTGCATGCAGAGTTTTTCTGTCCGCGATGTGGTGCGGAGCAAGACGGATCCGTCATGACACACAATAGAAAATTGAACCGTCCCCCATTGACTTTCAATGGTGTTCAAGACGGATCCGTCATGGCTGTAGAAGACGTAATACAACCGGATCCGTTCATGACGGATGCATGCGGTTGTCTTGTGGTAACGGAAGCGTTTTTGCAGATCCATGAACCAAACGCTAATGTGAAAGTAGCCTAATATGCATCCGATCCACATTTTTTGTGTATTGGATGTGAACCCATTCATTTCAGCGGGGCCGCATCCGGACATACGTTGCCCCCCCCCCCCCCCCAAACACAGACCGCTTATGGCTGGTATCTGTGTTTTGCGGAATAAGCCCTCATTCACATGTCAGTGTTAGGTCAGCGTTTTCCATCAGTGATTTTCCGAAAAACAGAATTGAAGCCTCCACAGAGATGAAGTATAAGGGAAGGTCTGCTCCTCTTCTGTGTTTAGGGTACTTTCACACTAGCGTTGGTGCGGATCCGTCTGTTTATTTGTACAGACGGATCCGCACCTCTAATGCAAACGTTTGTATCCGTTCAGAACGGATCCGTTTGCATTAGCTTTAAAGAAAAATGACAAAGTCCAAAACGGATCCGTTTTGACTTACATTGAAAGTCAATGGGGAACGGATCCGTTTTCAAATGCACCATATTGTGTCACTGACAACGGATCCGTCCCCATTGACTTACATTGTAAAAAAAAACGGATCCGTTAGGCTCCGTCTCTTCAGACGGACACCAAAAAGCTGCATGCCTCCAAAACGTAATAGAGGCGGAACGGAGCCTAACTGATGCATTCTGAACGGATCCTTATCCATTCAGAATGCATTGGGGCTTAACTGATCCGTTTTGGACCGTTTGTGAGAGCCCTGAAACGGATCTCACAAACGGAATCCAAAACGCTAGTGTGAAAGTACCCTTAGAGCCGCACCTGGTCTTCGCTCAAAATCACTGATGGAAATAACTGACCGAACTCTGATGTGTGAATGAGGCCTAAAGGTATATACATACGGCATTACTGCTGCGTCTTCCAGATATTTGGGTGGATCTGTGTTATCCTGGCAGGTTTCGATAAGCTTTTCCTTTACCAGAATGGAATGGAGTGATTTTCTGTCTGCTCCCGGCGTGTATTGAGTATGCATTGTGTGTCCTCTGCCCAATGAGAGCGCTGAGGCTTCTATCAGCAGGAAGCTAATCAGTCTGGAGAGCAGCTGCAGTGGCCGCGCATTGTGGCTAGGACGCTGCTCCACAATGACGTAAGGACAGAAAGGAATCTGGTTCATGATACCTCTTAGTGGCTGGCGGTGATGCCGAGCCACGTCACTGACCGGCATCACGCACCAGCCGCCCTTTAATCTCCTCCGCTGTACGGTTTACAGGAGTCGCTCAGATGTCATTGAAATAAGTGTATTAATGCTCTAATAACGAATACTGATCAGATACGCGGCTCATTCCGCTTTCACTGTGGTCACCGCTAGCGTGATTATAACCAGAATATCATAGGAGTTAGGTGATTGTGATGCTGGTGTTGTATACGGTTTGTCGCAAAAACAGGTTTTGTTATTTTAATTTTCTTTTAACATTTGTTTTTTTTACGTAATATATTATTAATTTTTTTTTTTTTACGTATTATTTTCCAAGAAATAATCTACATCATGTACTGGCCTGAAATACAGTTTTACGCATCCCGTCTAATCTTCATTTTCATTGTGATGTTCGTCGCATACATTTAACACTTTATTGTCTCCTACTCGTCGTCTGGTGCAAGTACATTTAGGGCGGGTTCACACATAGCTTTTTAATGCTGTTTGTGTTTTTTGGTGCATTTTTTATTTATTTATTTTTATTATCTGTAAAAACGCCAGCTTCAGATGTTAGCTGAAAGTCTACGGTAAATATGAAACGGAGGACATACAAATAATTTTTTTTTTCTACTGGTGTTTTGGTTAAAATTGGTTGTGCCAAGTTTAGAAGTTATCCCCTCTCCACAGGATTGTCAATAACTAACTGATCGCTGGGGGTCTGACTGCTAGAACCCTCACCGATCCCATGGACAGGGATCCAATTCCCCCAGGTCTGATGGCGCTGCCGCTGCATTTATTCTCTACGGGGGTGCTCGAAATAGCCCTGTACTTCGCTGTCTCTGGTGCTCTGGTAGAGAATGAATAGAGCGGCAGGGCACATTCTCGACCTGCTGTTCCATCAGAACTGAGGAATGGGACCCCTGTTCTTGGGGACAGTGCGGGTCCCAGGATTTGGACCCTCAGCGATCAGTGAGTTATCTACTATCCTGTGGATAGGGGACAACTTCTAAACTTGGCACAACGAGCCGGGAGGTGCACGGACTGTCCGAGGATGCTCTTAATCTGTGATGAGGCGTGCTCCTCGTCATAAATTAGCTGCGTCCTCGGGCGGCGCAGGCGGATATTAAAACCAGTCTTGATAAATGACCGCCCCCCCATAGTGTTGTACAGTGCTGTGATTATAATTGTGTATAGTGTAAGGTTTATTTGGCAGTTTCTGAATTTACATGGCGTGTTTGAGGTTTGTGGCAGAAAGATGGTCGTCACATCACTGACTAACTGCAGCCTGCCCTCACCGTCCGTCTACCTCGATATGGCCATGTCGACAGGTATAGGACAGGGAATGTAGAATCACTATAGTAGGGAAGTAAGTCCCAAATATATTGAAGAAACCACGCAGATCAGAGGCCAGTTGTGGTATATTCACACATGGTAGGTTTTTATTTTTTTATTTTTTTTGCAACTGTCCTACTCATTTAATTAGGGCTTGCAGAAATCCATTCAACTGCTGCAGAAACAATGCCAGTCAGAAATGGCTGAAACCTGCTGCATGTGAACATGCCCTTGATCTAGTGGTATGTTTTTAGCGTATGTGAAGAAACCAAATACCTATGGGAACCGAAGAAAACACAGGAAGAACAATCAAGCTCCGAGCAGATGCTGTGTGATCGCGTCCCCCCCATGTTAGTTTACTAGTCGAGTGACAACAGCCACCTGATACCTCAGCCACCACTGGTTGAGGTAAGGGATTGGTCAACATCTCCATATGAATCCACCATAACTTAAAATTGTGGTATACATACGGTGCTGTATGTGTCCCTACTGCCGCACAACCTCCTGTACACGGCTCTGGGGCTCTAAAATTGACCAAAAAAATAAAATAAAGCTGTCTTGCCTAGCGCTACTCTGCATATGTTATTTTACACACATGATGGGGGTCAGGTTACATGTCTTACATTAATACTAATCCCGTAAACTATGTACATAAAGCAGCGCATGAGTCAGCAAGGTTCATGCGCTCCTGTGGTCTTCATCTTCCTTTCTTACCCATCGAGCCATATTAGCAGTATTGTCTCACTAAGCCAGGCAGCAACAATAGGATGAATGGGGAGAGCCTGTGAATACTTGTGCCGAATGTCTGCTGCCGTAGTGGGGAGCACGTGGAGTTATCGATTTTCTGCAGAGAATTTCTTAAAGGGGATGTCCCATGAAAAATATTCTACGTTTTTCAAACCAGCAGCTGGAGCTGAATACTTTTATAATTGCATGTAATTAAAAATTTTGCATAGCCACTGAGATATTCAATGAAACCTATATGTATAGCGCCACCTGCTGTTTGTTGTTTTTCAAAATCTGTTATCCAGCTCACTGAGATGGAAGCACATGCTCATTTGCTTCCTACAGCTGCCATCTTTGCGATTTTCAAAAGTTGGGAGGTATGTAATAGCGGTATTATACTTGTTTTCACCCTGACTATTGAAAGTTCCCTTCCAGTCATCATTAAAGGGGTTCTCCCATGACTAATGTAAAAAACGAAAATATGACATCTAGTAAATGACAACCTCTTTCTAAGGGTACTTTCACACTAGCGTTTTGGATTCCGTTTGTGAGATCCGTTTCAGGGCTCTCACAAACGGTTCAAAACGGATCAGTTCAGCCCCAATGCATTCTGAATGGATAAGGATCCGTTCAGAATGCATCAGTTGGGCTCCGTTCCGCCTCTATTCCGTTTTGGAGGCGGACACCAAAACGCAGCATTTTGGTGTCTGTCTGAAGAGGCGGAGCCTAACGGATCCGTTTTTAATTACAATGTAAGTCAATGGGGACGGATCCGTTTTCAGTGACACAATATGGTGCATTTGAAAACGGATCCGTTCCCCATTGACTTTCAATGTAATTCAAAGGGATCTGTTTTGGACTTTGCATTAGTTAAAAGAAAAATGACAAACGGATCCGTTCTGAACGGATACAAACGTTTGCATTATAGGTGCGGATCCATCTGTGCAAATAAACAGACGGATCCGCACGAACGCAAGGGTGAAAGTACCCTAACAAAGCTAGAACCCGCCTTGTACCTCACATGGATCCAGAGATCTCCACATGCGTTGCTCTGCTAGATTTATCACAGCTCCGGAGGCAGGTGAAGGATGAAACTGAGCATGTGCGACCATCTCAGTGAGCAGGACAAAGAAATAAGAAAAGCGCTATACAGATACATTTTACTGAATAACTCAGTGGCTATGCTACATTTTTAATTACTTGCAATTACAAAAGTATTCAGATCCAGGGGCTGGTTTGGAAACTGTAGAATATTTTTTTGTGGGACAACCCCTTTAATGCAATTCATGTATTGGGTGGGGTGGAACTCGTCATCAGATCTAATGGCTATGCACATGAGGATCGTCGCTGCATTTCAGGATTTTAGGTCATGTGGTAGAAATAATAGTGTAAGCATCAACCTAAAACTGATCATCCTGTGTGTATAGGCCGCACACGTGACACGTTTCCATATCTTTATATGTAAATGTGTGTGTGCAAATATGGAAGTTACATGGACTTTAAAATAGGAGGGGGGCCCTCTGCCAAGTGTCAGCAAACCAAATCCTGGCACTGATTCTTTTCTTTCACACCAGCCGAAGTAAAAGGAGGTATTCGGAGTCATTTGGCCAAATTTATAAGCAGGTGAACACCTCTTAAAGGGCTGTCCGGATCAAGAAAGAAACGGGCAGTGGTAGGAAATTGTAGAAAACAATGAAAGAAGCAGTACTTGCCTATTAGATCACCTGCCGTTCCTGCGCCGCTGCTTTGGTGCCCCTGCCAGTGTTTACTGTATTGCAGGACTGATGTCACATCAACGCGCACGACACATGGTGACAACGCAAAGGCCAGTGATTGGCTGTGCTGGTCATAAGTGTCAACATGACCTCATTCCCGCAGCGGGAGCACCTTGGTGAGGTTGCTGGAACGGCCGGGGATCTGATAGGTAAAGTTTGACTTCATGTATTATTTTATAGATTTTTTTTTACCAGTGCCCTCTTTCTTCCTTGATCCTGGACAACCCCTTTAATGAATTCTGAATTGAGCAGGTGCCAAATACTAAAAATAAAATGAAAACATTTTTCCAATGTCTTGGTCATTTTCCCCGTTTTCATTCAGCAGCTGCTGTTCGGTTGGTTTAGGTCACTTTTTGGCCATAATGGTTAACCTCAGCCTGGCTGAATCTTCTAGTTTCTTGATATAGCCTCAAAATACTCCGTCTTGGGCATCCTCAGATCTCCAGTTGCGATGTAGCTGAAGCCTTTACTCTAGACTTGAAATTTCCGTATGTTTCTCAGGAAACGAGAAGTACTTTCAAAGTTTCCTGAACCATTGACACTTCTTCAGGCGAGATCACCAAGAAACTTTTCTCAGAGAAAAGAGCATAGGGCTCTGAGAAGTAATAGATGTTTATTTTCAGACTTCTTTAAAGTGCTAACCCTTAACTTCTTACGCTTTGGCTGGAAGCATGTGCCCTTTGTGGAGACTATTGCTATAACTTAGAGGAGCCTATTAGAGAACTTTGAAAAAGATTTATGGAACGGCCTTGTTGACCATTTTTCAAGAGGAGAATATAAAATGAAAGCTGCAGTATGATTGGTTGCGTTGAATTTGGCCATGTTGTGCTGAAAGAGGTCGTCTTTACTATTTTAGGAATGCCATGTAACACTATGCAACTTCTTGGAACTTAAAGGGGTTCTCTGGGAACTAAGAAAATTAAAATACTTAAATATTACTTTATTATAAATTCCTTTCTTTAGTTATAATGGCTCGTTTTATTTAGGGAGCAATCAATAGGAAAAAATAAAATGGCCGGCGTCCTGTTAGTACACACAAAATCTGTCCTAATCACACAGGAGGACAAGTTACTTCAAAGCACTTAGCTAAAGAGCTGCCTCATCCTCCTCTCTGCTCTTCTCGTCAGGGATTATGATCCTGAATACAGTTTAAGTTTATGAGGAGACATTAAGGACAAAGAGGAGGTGAGGATGTGGATAATGAGCAGCAGCACTTGTATGCAGTCTCCATTACCATAGCCTGTCCTGTCCATCCTCTCTATACCTCATGGCTCCTCATGAACTCCATTCCTACAGAGATTCAGCTGAAAGTCATATTAAACTGTATTCAGGATCATAATCCTTGACAAGTAGAGCAGAGAGGAGGATGAGGCAGCTCTTTAGCTCAGTGTTGTGAAGTAACTTGTCTTCCATGTGATTAGGACAGGTTTTGTGTGCACTAATAGGTCGGCGGACATTTTATTTCTCCTAATGATTGCTCCCCAGACGAAATAAGCCATTATAACTAATGAAATGTATTTGGGAATATATTTTTAACAAAGTAATATTTAAGTATTTTCATTTTCTTATTTCCTGGAGAACCCTTTATAGGGGTTTTCCAGGTGTAGAATATTGCTGATCTATCCTCCAGGATAGACCATCAATTTCTGACCAGTGTGGTCCAACTTCCGGTAACCCCACCAATCATCTGTTTGAAGAGCCCATGGCACTCCGGGGATCGCCACGACCTCTTCCTAAGCCAGTGACATCACGTTCATTTATTACATGGCCTGTCTGCCCCTCGATCCCGTTCAAGTGTTTAAACCTGGGCTACAATACCCAGCACAGCCACTATGCGATGTACAGCGCTGTGCCTGGTACCAGAGCACCATAACCTCTTCAGACAGCTGATCGGCAGGGGGTGCCGAGTGTTGGACCCCCATCGATCAGATATTGATAAGCTGTCCTGAGGATAGGCCATCAATATTGAACTCCTCCTTTTAAAGTGCATCAGCCACGAGCACAGTTCATTTAGGTACATCTACGAGATGCCCATAAAGGGTTAACCTAGTGCTCAGGACCACCACTGCAGTATGAGCTAGCGCTGCATCTGTAGTAGGGGGGGGTGTTTGTGGTTGGCAGTAGTCTCCAGACGCCACTCTGCGGTGGTTAGATCGATGAGATGAATTATTGAACCATAGTGGAAAATACACATTTTTCATCCTTTGTGAGGGATTCTTGGAGAAAATAAGTCCTTTAACTATAGACTTATTGCCACGTTACTCCCCCTCTCAGAGTACAATCCCATCTCTAATTGAGGAGACGCATAGTAGGCACTTACAGAGTCTAGTGAATTAAATCAGACATCATATAGAACATGACAGTCTCTTTATAACAACTGGAGAACCAGCCCTGGACCTCACATGGGTCCATAGATCTCCACATTCATTGCTCAGACTGTTCTGCTAGATTCTCTTCAGGCTGACAACTCAGGTGGGCGTGTCCTTTCTCAGGGGTCGTATCTTTTTTTGCTGCAGCTCTTTACTTGTAACGGTCATGGCTTCTAACAGAACATATGGCTGGTGGCAGTTGAAGGTCTAAACTGAGCACGTGCGACCACCTCAGTAAGGTGGACAAGAAATAAAAACAAACAGCGGAGGTACTACCTGAGTAGCTCAGTGGCTATGCTAAATTTATAATGACATGCACAACCATGTGGATGCCCCCATTCAGTCTGCCACTATCTCATCGCTTTTAGCAGGTCTAACCAGTTGTTTTTTTGGCTGTTTGTTGGTCAGATCAATATAGGAACTACATTGATCCCCTCTCCTTCTTGATGGACAGGCCTGGTTCCTGCGCAGTGATCTTGCTTGGTCCTGTCAATCAACAAGGAGAGGGAGGGGCTGGCACAGGAAGTAGGGGAGCAAGGGTGCACAGAGTAGCTTGGATCAGCACTTGGTGCACTTAACTGCTCATTTGCATATGGATTAGAAGTACCTTTTCTCCAGAATGACGCATCAAATCACTAAGGCTAGGGTGACAATGGTAGCACGACAGCCATCACCGCCAGGATTGCTTAGTGGCGGTGATCCCATAGAAATGAATGGGATTTCTGCGGCAGTTGCACGAAATCCAGCCAAGTTGGATTTCTTGCGACTGCAGTGTCGATCCCATTCATTTCTGTGGGATCACCGCTACTCGGCGATCCTAGCCACGACCAGTGTAGCCCCTGCCTAAGACTACATGCACACAAACGCAAGTGTTTTGCGGTCCGCAAAAAAAAACGGATGATGTCCGTATGGCATCAGTTTTTTTTGCGGATCCATCCTAATAATGCCTATCCTTGTCTGCAAAACGGACAAGAACGGGACATGCTCTATTTTTTTGGCGGGGCTACGGAACAGACATACAGATGCGTATAGTACATGGTGTGCTGTCAGCGTTTTTGCGGACCCATTGAAATGAACGGGTCCGCATCCTATCCGCCAAAAAAACGGAACGGAGACTAAAACAAAATACTTATGTAAGGTATCATAAAACTCAGCTGAGCTTCACCTACAAGACATTGTGTCTGGTTTATCAGTGAATTTCCTGGTGAGGGATCCCTTTAAACTTTACTCACATATATTACCGCTCTGTGTACTTGGTGTTTATCGTACGCCGCTATCTGTATGAGCTAGACCGTGGAAACGCCATCTCTTCTCTCCTCCACTGTATCTGAGGAATGCACCTCACTACATCGTCAATCTCATTGAGCTGTCATCTACTCTAGATCTTAAGGAGACGCTCCCCAGCACCTCCTGGTATTCTTATCTTTTTCGGAGCAGACAGTTTGGCGGAGTACTCGCTATCACTGGCACAGTCATTTTACAGATATGTTAGCCCGGACAGGGGATAGACAAAGTACTGCAAGACGTAGGAGCGGCCGAGCAATCCAGGAGGAGCCGTTCTGGCTTTTTGTTGATCCGGCAAAAAGAAATTTCATTGCTATCAATGACCAACAGCCCAAAAAGTTAGGCATCGAAGTTGAGCGCTGTGCGCTTTGTCTGCCTGGCCCCTCTTAACCCTGCAATGTGCTGTATGCATCATAAGGGGATGTTAAAGGGTTAACTTGGCTCTTTTTTTTTACAGTTTGTCTGTTTCGGTGAAGCTCACTTATTAATGGGAGCGCTCCTGGGATGCTGTCGTATTTTGATCGATATCTAGGTGGCTCTGTCAGGAGCTCCATCATTGATTTCCCCGCTCCGCAGACTTGGTTCTGTGGACTTTCTGTATATGTAGAATATAAGAGGCGACGTAATAAACCATAGTGGAAAATACACATTTCTCATCCTACTACACAAAGCCGTAAGGTTAGATTATTGGTTCTACAGGAAGTCGGTAAAGTTTCTCCGGTGACATCATGCATCCTGATTTTGGATCTGTCGCTCTGGATAATGGCCGAGGTCCAGGGATTAGGACGTCTAATGCAAGAAGAGTCCAAGGCTCTGCTCGTTAAATGTAGGCACCTAAGGGCTTCTTCATACGAGCTGTAATCCGCTGCGTGAAAGAGTGCCAAGCCCCGTTCCGAACAGCAGAGACATGACTGATAATGCTCTCTGCCTCTCTGTGACCTTTTTACTACAAAATCACAGGGACCACTTTATCTCTGTGATTTTAAAGTAAAAAGATCACAGAGAGGCACGGAGCATTATCAGTCATGTTACTGCTCCGTGTCTCTGCTGTCCGGAACGGGGCTTGGCACTCTTTCACGCAGCAGATTACCCGCACGGCATTTGCTAGTGTGAAAGAGCCCTAAGTCAAACACGGTAAAGTTTCGGCACACAAGTCTTTTTTAGGCTAGTTACACACTAGCGGCGGCAATGCAGCATGGCCGGAAGTTTGTAAAGCCCCGAATGTCCCTATTCACTATAAAGGGTAGAATCCGCAGGTAGAAAAGTGTGGCCGGACGGAGCCTTACAAACCTCTTGCAATGCCGGATCGCGCCAAAAGGTCTTCGGAGATTTTAAAATTGACGTCCTGTGCTCTGGATAGGTCATCAGTATCTGACCGGTGGGGAGGTGGTCAGACATCCAGGACTCCCACCGATCAGCTGTTATCAGCGCCCCCAGTAGCACCGCAGCCTTTTCGCTGCTTTCCATAGACCATGTGACGTCACGTTCATAGGTCACATGGTCTAGGCGCAGCCTCATAGAAGTGAATGGGGCTGAGTGTGATACCAAGCACTGCTGCCAAACAATGTAGGGTGCTGTGCTTGGTAAGCGGTGTAATGGCCGCGGAGCTACTGCAAGTGCTAACGCCTTCTCAGGCAGATCAGATGAAGTCCTGAAACGCTACTGGTTTCGCTTTTTCCTTGGAGCACGAGCCAGTTTATACTTCCTTTAGCAGAGCCTTGGACTCGTCTTTCAACTTGGATTTCCTGGGTGGATTTAGGTAGAACCCGTTCCCCCAAGATAACACCCCACAAATTCACCTGAGGCACACCTATATTGTGAAAGTAATGTAGTCCTGCCCCTACAGCCGGGGCTAAAATCTGGCCTCGTGAACACTGGGGCTCTCTCTGGATCAGCCAGGAGCAGAGAGAACTCAGATCCCAGCCGTTTAACCCCCACAGTAAGGGCCCATTCACATGACCGTATGGTCGCCATGTCCATGTTGCAGACTGCAAACAGCAGGTCTTCAAAAAACATGTGCACCAGCCGTGTGAACTCCGTATCGCGGTGTGGACCCATTGACTTGAATGGGCCTGCGATCCGCAAGATACTACAAAACATGGGACATGTTCTATTTATTGAGGTGCAGAGGCACGGACCCGAAATCCCACAGAAGGGCTCCCAATCTTTGACTTCACACCACAAAAGATAGAACATGTCCTATCTTTGGCCGTATCTTGTGGATCGCGGACCCATTCAAGTCCATGGGTCCACACTGTGATACGGAGTTCACACGGCTGGTGCCTGCTGTCTGCGGTCCGCAACATGGGCACGGTGGCCATATGGTCGTGTGAATGGGCCCTTAGACAGAGGGAGCCTGCTCCCCCTGTCCTCGATGGATTATAAAGGCAATCGAAGGTTCAACATATGACATCCCTTATTGGGACCGAAAAAAACAATTGAGGTTAAAGAAGTTTTTTTTAAAAATAAATAAATTGTAAATGTTTTCCCGTTGTTCTTTTTTGCACACACATGATATTACTGCATTCATCATCTCAACCTGTATCATAAAGATAACGTTATTTAAACTGTCTGCCAATCATCCCACACCAAAACAAAAAAACATAATGGAATTATTTTTCCCCATTCATCACCCCCCAAAAAAAAAAAAAAAAAATAGATTGCTCCTCTCCTGATGTATATTTTAGTAACTACTTGCGTTCCCTATGTGTTAGCAATTCTGGAGCCTCTTTTCTTAGAACTCTCTGCATTGTACGTTTCCTCAGTTATTCCTCCTAGAAATTAATAAATACATCAACAGCTGGGTGTAACCCTTCCCCGTTTCAAAGAGGTGTGCACACACTCAGATGGTGTATGGACACAACTCCAACTGGTAACTCCCAGTCGTCAATTTATGGTCACATTTCTAGGAGGAGTAGCAGAGGAACAATGAGTTGCACAGTTTAAAAAAAATAAATAAAAATGCTCCAGAAATGTTACATTATTTGGAATGAATACACTATTTTCTGGAACAGACATATCAGTAAAGCTGACGGGTCCTCTTTATATCTATCTGTGCAGCGGGCTAAGTGCTGAAAATATCATTTGCCCCCAAAAGGACCCAAATAATTTTTGTTGGTGTTTTTGGTCAGCATTCAGCCATTGCATTGTACTGTGTGGTTTGCTGGCTTTATTATGCAGCTTTTATTCGCTTCTCCATGCTCTTTATGTCACAATTCACACTTCATTATGTCTGGAATCCGTGTCGGCTGGATATATAGTGATTGCTGGACTCTGTTTTTCCTCTGCGATTTTCTGCATGACCGCCATCTTGCTGACGGCAAATTTTTTTTTTTTCTTTTTGCTAGCATCATTCTGCTCAGCAGTCTGGCTGTTTTGGATTTATAAATGGATTCCTTTAGATTATCCTGTTTTGTTTAAAAAGCCACGTGCTGGATAGCGCGGTCTACGCAGACCCTTTAATACGCGTTGCTGTGTAAGCGCTGGCTTCCATAATGTAATGCTAATGAACACGGCAGCATGGCAGAAAGACAATGGAGGAGGGAAAAGCACTATTCATCAATTACAGGCGCCTTTCTGGTGAGGAATTCTGCCGCCGTTAACACGTTTTGTTTGCTGATTGCCAATTAAGACTAAGGTATAGCGGCTATTACGTAGCGTTGGAATTTATTTATAATGGAGCGCTAGAAATAACGCTTTTAATGTGTCACTAGACCTAGAAATGAATGGGGGGGGAAGAAAATCAATCCCCTACCTATACGTGGTGGACCTGTCGCCTTGTCTGTAAGTAACTACTTACATCCACCATGTGATAAAAATTCTGTATGACTATATATTGTGACATTCCTCTACTATTCCTGCTAGAAGTTATGAATGAATTTACTGGCAGCTTGCAATGAAGCTCCAGATGGGTGTTACCAGGTAACACGCCTTTGGACCTTCATTGCAGACTGCTAGCAATTCATTCATAACTTCTAGCAGGAATAATAAAGGAATGACACAACATAGAGCCATTAGGATAGATGCCCTAGAATTGTTATTACATGAGAAAGAGAAATGCAAGTAGTTACTAAACCTGACATGTCAGGAGAGGGGACAGCCCTCTTCGGATATTACCGTTGGGTACCATTGAATCACATTGCAACATGCTGCGACAATTGTAAAAAAAATAATGTGACTTGGATGGATTTTTTTTGCGACTGTCCCGTTGCAGTCGCAGCATGTAGCATTGCAACACCATTGACTGTCATTACAAAATATGTCGTGTGACTTTTCAGTAAGCATTCGCCGTGTAGCCGGACCCTAAAGCCTTCTGCTTCTGGCTCTCTCCTGTTCTGTTTCCTGTGGCTGCTGAACACAGCTGATCGGCAGGGGTGCCACGTGTCGGACTGATCAGGCATTTATTGATGACCTATCCTGCAGACGTTATTGATATCAGAAGAATGGAAATCCCCTTTAAAGGATTAGGTTATACGGTTCCAGTGTCCAGTAGACAGAGGTGACAGGCCGTTTAGGTGGCCATTTTGGGGTATTGTGGCAGAGACAAAGTCATGGGGTGCTTTGTTTGGGCCACTTCATTCTAGCAATCGTGGTCGTCAAAGTAGTCAGGGGTAGAGATGAGCGAACTTCTATTTTTAGTTCGGCGTCCAAAGTTCGGCATTTGGAATCCATAAGGGGCTGCTTCATTGAACCTGAACCTTGGACAACCCTAAGGACCTGGGGTGACGTCACCGTCATGTGATCAGTGCAGGGGGCGTGGCTCAGCATAGGATTGGAAAAGAGGTGATCCAGTGCTGAGCCACGCCCCCTGCACTGATCACATGACGGTGACGTCACCCCAGGTCCTTAGGGTTGTCCAAGGTTCGGGTTCAATGAAGCAGCCCCCTATAGATTCCAAATGCCGTTATGGTCCGCGGTAGCGGACTCCATAATGGGATGCTACGATAACCCGAACCCAAACTTTGGACGCCGAACTAAAAATAGAAGTTCGCTCATCTCTAGTCAGGGGCCCTGCCAATGGTCATTGATGCCACCAGTATCTTGGCTGGGGCAACACTTTCAGACTTTCTTTACACGTTATTTTTTTTTTTGTTTTTGTTTTATACATTTTAGTGTCATATTTAATCGCTTTTCATTTTCTTGTGACGCTTTACAAATTGCAGTGTGGGGAAACTGCAAGAAATATCTCCCCACTAAAAATTGTTCACCTGTAGCGCAAAAACTCCCCCCCCCATAAAATAAATTCTTATGTAGTGTATGTACTAAAGACTTTAAAGCGACATCTGCCCACAAAAAAAAAGCAGAAAATAAAAGCTCAAAAAATTGTGAAACCAGTCTTAAAGGGTAAAAGTCATGTTTTCTTAAAAAAATCACTTTTAGCATATGTTACTGCTGCAGCAGCGTTATGCATAAAGCAATCTTTAGTTTCTTCACATACCACTGTTTTCCTTGAGTTTTTCCCTTAGTAAGGGCTGTTTAAACATTTACAATATGAGGACCTTCTCAAGATGGCTCCTCTGTCACTTCTCTGAGGCCAAAACGGCTTTCCAGCAGCTCCCTGCCAGCCAATCAGATTGGATTACTGAGAGACACGCCTCCTCACCCTGAAGCCTAATGCAGCCATGCAGTGTGAAGGACCGCCCCTCTGTCTTCTGTTTATACTAAAGGGAAGACAGACAAGCCCCAGTAACGATCTTCTAATGAAGCAGTGGAAAGGGACAGAGGACATTAATGAAAGCAGTTATTATAAGGTAATTACAGATCTTTTGACAATCATTGACAGACTAACTCATGACATGCCTAGCTCTAATAAACTAGCAAAAAAAAATTACAGTTACCCTTTAAGGCCTCCATACATACTAGAGTACTGTCGTCCGAATCCTCTGAAATTAATGGGTTCAGCGAACCTCTAGTATGCATGACGAGCAGCCGACTGTGCCCCGATAGATGATGTCGGGGGAGAGGAGGAGTGGGCAAAATAAATATGCTATAGAATACATGTGTTCGGCCGAGCTGAACGTGTATGTGGATGTGGGTGGAGAAGTTGTTAGGTAGTCGTGGGAGTGAGCTGTCGGCTGACAACTATTGAATGTGTGTGCCCGGCTGTGTATAAGCAGACTTCTAACAGTCTTGCACAGGACAGTGAAATCTATTAAGGGCTCATGTCCACGAACATAAGGACCCCCTGTCCATGCTGCGGACCGCTATTTTTGGTCATGTGCACTCCTTGGTGCAGATGCAGACCCATTAACTTAAATGGGTCCCCAATCTGCAAGGTACGGGTGAAGATAGGACATGTTGTATCTTTTGTGGTGCAGAGGCATGGACCCATAAGTCCACTGAAGTGGTTCGTAGTGTTTCCGTGGGCCTCTACTATGTGCCTCTGCTCTATCCTATCCTTGGCCGTGTCTTGTGGGTCACTGACCCATTCAAGTCAATGGGTCCTGCACCGCGGAGTGCACACGCCCAGTGCCCGTACATTGCAGACCCGCAGTTTGCGATGTGCAATTCGGGCACAGATCCCTTACATGTGTGGGCATGAGCCCTTAGGCGGAGGACTGCTGGGGCCACGGTGCGGCATACTCCATTGCATACACAGTGCTGGGGGGAGGTTTCTGCTGCAGCAAGTAACCTCTCAGCCAGAGATGAGGCCGTCTAATGCCCCCATCTTTTACAAGTTATGGCTCCAAATGGATGAAGAGAAGGATGGCGACTATCGATGGCTCCTAATTAAAGGAAATGTGTCACCAAAAATTTCATCTTCCAATTAAAACCAGATAGTGACGCGTCTCCTTTTGTTTTAATTTGTTCTTATTTTCTGATGCAGATTTTTTATTCTATTTCCTGAACATGATTATGGGGGCGGCCATCTTGCCTGAGCTGTTAACAGCAATTACACAGCATTAAAAAAAGTAATTTAATATCGACCAATAATCAGCCAATAAAATTTAATAAAATTCATAGATCTGAAAATAAAAATAAAAATTGCAGGGACTGTAATTTAATCGTGCAACAACCAACTATATCTAAATGATTCCCAAGAAAGAAAGAAGAAACCGCATATATGTATTCCTGTTGGTGTCCAATTAATCCTCACTGTGCGCTCTCATATATTTGCCCTGTGTGGAGCACACAATAGATAGGTAATTAATATTTGATGAGGACCAGTTCATCTGTAGAATGGAGATCCTATAAGTCACTTTTTGTCCGGCAATTGACTAAAGCAAATGTATAGCCGATGGGGCAGAGTCCATGTGTAAATGGTGGCGTCCCACCAAACACTGTGCGCTCCTCGTCTTACCTTTATCCCACCGGTATTCCGACACACTCAGCTGGCCAATAACTCACCACTTTCCGCTTGGTTGGCGGCGTGCCATGTGTTGGCGTGGTGAAGTTTCACTTCGCGAGCTCCCCGAGATCCTCCCCCGTAGTGTTCAAAGGGTGGTTCGTGATGGAAGGCAACTGCCGAACGGGGCTCGATTTACAGATTGAGAAGTGATTCGACCAGGAGTGTGATCTCCGTGTCCACACTGAGCCAAGGCTTTGTTTCAAAGTTCTAGCGTACGCTGATTAGGAGGTATTTGGAGCTTAAATTTTAGTTGTTCCCAAACGCGTTTCGAGGTCCCAATGTATCTCTGACCTCTTCCTCACTGAGGAAGAGGTCAAAGATACTGAGGAAGAGGTCAGAGATATATTGGGACCTCGAAACGCGCCTGCAAACAACATTTTTAACAAGACAAAAGATTTTGATTGCCCGATGATCGAGCTGTCGGTGGCAGTAATTGCACTGCCAATGGATCGCTAACGACCATTCATGCGAATGCTCGTTAGTGATTATCTGCCGAAGTCTCGGGCTTTAGAATGACAGATAAGCAGATAACTGCAGTGAAGTTATCTGTACAGACCAAGAAGTGGCGGCAATTATTAGGCCTAGTGGCCAGTGCAAAAACTGCAGGGTTTTATGGTTTTTGGTTAAATATAGATATCGACATGGAACATTTAAAATATCAAAAATTTTAAAGTTAATCAATAGGTCACATTCCCTTTACATTTTCTTTTGTTGCTGCTGGGCTGCAGTAAGTTAGAGGATTTCCTGGTAAATGTTACCAGTGAGTTAAGTGCCCCTTTAGTACTGAATAATAAGGTTCGTCGCCTGGTCTTCTGTGCGATACAGAGATGAGGTTTATCAGCTAGGACTGAGAGATGGTATGGTAGATACTGATGCAGGGTCCTGAATTTAAGGGTGAATGACTGCATTTCCATCTATTCTCTTTATCCCCCGTCACTGGCTCATTGCTTGCTGTACTGGGCACGGTGGTGTGAGCAGGTGAGATCCAGCATTTCAGTTAAGCCGGGTGCAGATTTATCCGTAGTGACCTAAGGTGTCGCCGAGCTGACCCTATACTATCATACAGTATGTTTCTGTGTTTTAATGTGCTTGCCTTGAGTTGAAACTGAATATGAATGAATATTTAGCAGTAGCTAATAGACTGTGTTATGGCTGTGTATACCTATTGCAGCAGTACTTTTTTGTTGAATTGCATCATTTATGTGGTAAAAATTTTTTTGTATATTGGTGTTAGTAACATAGTATATAAGGCCAAAAATAGACATTTGTCCATCAGGTACTCCATGTGTGGTCTGACCAGTGATTTGTAAAGTGGTAGGACTATGTTCTCATCACGGGCATCTATGCCCCTTTTGATGCAACCCATTATCTTATTGGTCTTGGCGGCAGCTGCCTGAAACTAGTTTCTACAGCTTAGTTTGCTGTTCACTAAAATTCCTAGATCCTTTTCCATGTCAGTGTTACCCAGTGTTTTACCATTTAATATGTACGGGGGACTTGCATTATTCCTTCCCATGTGCATAACTTTACATTTGTCAGTGTTAAACCTCATCTGACATTTCTCTGTCCAAGCCTCCAATCTATCCAGATCCCTCTGTAGCAGAAAACTGTCCTCTTCAGTGTTAATTACTTTACACAGTTTAGTGTCATCTGAAAAAATAGATATTTTACTGTGCAGGCCTTCTACAAGATCATTAATAAATATATTGAAGAGAATAGGGCCCAGTACTGACCCCTGAGGTACCCCACTAGTGACAGTGACCCCTCCAATACTGACCCCTGAGGTACCCCACTAGTTACAGTGACCCAATCTGAGTGTGTACCGTTAATAACCACCCTCTGTTTTCTGTCACTCAGCCAGTTACTTACCCACTTACAGACATTTTCTCCCCACTCCTCTTTCCAACCTGTGACGCTCCTCTGGTCTCCAGCTATGTCATCATCCGTTTTGACATTGGCCGCGGCGGTGTCCGTTTCCCCTTGCGACCATGTGACTATTTGTCATGACGCAAGGGGAGCCTGATATTTCTGTGACCTCTGATTGGCTGTGCCGATGCCAAGCCAGATGTTGACATCGTGGGAGCCAGTAAACTATCTTCCCTTTGCAGGTCCCGCCGAATGGGGGGAGGGGGTTGCCAAAAACCCTCCCATTCTTGTACAACTCCTTTTAAACATGGTCCATGCAGTAACGCTGAGGATCCTATAGCCATCTTATGGAGGCCTCCACATTTACTATTGTTTAATTATGTTCATTTATCCGCCAAATGAAAAGAAGCATTTCTGCTGTGAAGATTTGATTTATGGAATCAGATTCTCAGTATGGGTGTCATGTTTGTGAATTATTCCATAGTGAAGCCGTGTCAGCGGTCCGAGCGCAATGATGGATTACACAAATTACCAGAAGGAGACCTGTGTAAGATACATAACTTATAGAGGATATAGAAGTAATGTCATTCATAGCCTTCGCAGCGTCCGACTCTTCCTTTTGAACACAGACCGTCGTCGTGCTTGGCTAAATATTGTATTAAAGAATATTCTCCCTGGCTGACTGCTTCTTACCCGTTGCGCTGCGCGACTTCAAAAAGTGACCTAAACGATTGCAAATCAGCCGTATGAATAAATAATGCTCCGTATAACCGTGATCGCCGATTACAGGAGATCCATCACCAGACCGGATAACCGTGAGCTCTGGGCGCATTCAGCTCCCTTAAAGGGGTTCTGCACTTTGTTTAAACTGATGATCTATCCTCCGATTCCTCTGGATAGATCATCAGCAGTTGATCTGCAGGGGTCCGACACCCGGACCCCTGCCGATCAGCTTTTGGAGCGCCGCGGACTTCTCACTGTTTACTGCCGGCCCAGTGACGTCACGACTAGTATCAACTGACCTGGGCGGGGCTAAACTCTGTTCACTTCAATGAAGCTTAGCCCCGCCCAGGCCAATTGATACTAGTCGTGATGTCCTGGAGCGCCGCTGACTTCTCAAACTGCTGATTGATGGGGGTCTCGGGTGTCGGACTCCCGCCGATCAGATGCTGATGATCTATCCAGAGGATAGATCATCAGTTTAAAATTACTGCAGAACCGCTTTAAGGGACCCGCACCTAGCAGACAAAGGAGGTATATCTTAGCGATATTCCCCTTATTGACTCAGATGAGAATACCCCTTTAAAGGGTTGTGCAGTGCCATGACATTAATCTCAGATCGGTTGGGGTCTGACAGCCGGCAGCTGTTTGAAGAGGCGCTTGTACATGGGGAAAAGGCACTGGCCTCTCTGGTGGCCGGGACTGTGGGAGCGCACATAGGCCTGTACTTTTCCTGTAGTATGCTGGCACGGCCACCACTGCTGGATTACAGGGTGGTCGGACTCGTGACCATGAATACGAGCCATGTATAATGTGATGAAAAAATGAATCCAGCCAGCAAAGGAAGCAAGATGGACAATCACCATCTTTTAGTAAGTGCAAGGTATTCACGTTCTCGACATGATAAATACCATTAGTTGAAGTGAGACAACCCCTTTAAGTGTGTGCAGGGGCCTCTTGACTGTGCCCCACCTGCTAATGTCAGTGTTCGAGGGAAGATCAGACAAGTTGAATTTCAATATGCCTCTGGTAGAGCGTCTTCCTCTTATCTGCATTGAAATAAGAAACCGAACCAAACATGCGTGTTTACAGGAGAAATGGAGATCGTGCCAGCAGGATTCGTGTTCCTGGCCAGCATATCTTGCGAAATGTGAATTTGATGAGGAGCTTCCCGTCACCTGAGAAGGGCTGAATGTTTCCCAAGGTATACAGATTACCCCAGTGCTCTAATGTAGTTTATAAAGTTTGGCCACCATCTTGGC
The DNA here is from genome assembly GCA_033119425.1 of Bufotes viridis. Lineage (NCBI taxonomy): Eukaryota > Metazoa > Chordata > Amphibia > Anura > Bufonidae > Bufotes > Bufotes viridis. The sequence continues at coordinate 455,273,924 of CM065591.1, read as the reverse complement.
AAATAATGTAGTACCGCATAGCAAAAGCTAGTTGTGACGTTTATGTACCTCAACAGCTAATTTTTGGGAGTGGCAGCAGGTACACACTTGCGACTCACTGTTGTAGAAACGCCCGCACGGCTTATAACAGTACTATTTTCCAGGTAGTTCTATTATCTTAGTGCTTTGAGGCCAGTTGGCTGCAGTAGTTTTGCTTTGAGGCCAGTTGGCTGCAGTAGTTTTGCTTTGAGGCCAGTTGGCTGCAGTAGCGAAGTTCGCATTGCCAGCATTATTCACATTCCAGTATCTACAATATTGACTGCACTGTTCTTTATGGCACAGGTTTATAAATCTTGGTCAACAATGGTCCTTTTTTTCCCACCTTAATAACTGAATTAGATGGGGAATGGGGCTCATTGAAACCACCGATGTGTAATAATAGGAAAATGTTTGTATTTGTTTGCTGTTAATTTGTCTTCTGTACGATACTTTGTCATCAGCCTTTGGCCGCTTTCACACGAGCGAACTGTACACTCCGGAATCGGAGTGTGATTATAACACTGCTCCCGTCCTGACCTCCCAGCACTGCCGGGGTCACATAGCATTATATTGATTTATGATGCTATGTAACCCTTAGAGCTCTGGAATTTATTAGATAACCGTGACATAATGCTGTTAGTGTTATCCTGTACATTCCAGACCTCTAAGGGTTACATAGCATCATAAATCAATATAATGCTATACGACCCCGGCAGTGCTGGGAGGTCAGGACGGGAGCTGTCTTATACTCATGCTCCGAGTCCGGAGTGTACAACTCGCTTGTGTGAAAGCGGCCTTTTTCAAAGTATTTAAAGGGGGTTTCCTCCCAAAATGTGAGACTGCATGCAACCCCCTTTACGTACTACTTTCAGGTTGTAAATGTTCTAGAATTTATCGGTACAAACTGACTCCATCTCTGAAGACGTGTAATTTTTAGGTTCTCTTCTGTGTTCCCTTCTATAAATGTTTTAGATATGATGCTGAGATCAAAGCTACGTACTGTACTGCAGTAACTGTTTCTTCATTTGTATTATTTACAGAATGCATACTACAGTGGGATGCGAAAGTTTGGGCAACCTTGTTAATCGTCATGATTTTCCTGTATAAATCGTTGGTTGTTACGATAAAAAATGTCGTTAAATATATCATATAGGAGACGCACACAGTGATATTTGAGAAGTGAAATGAAGTTTATTGGATTTACAGAAAGTGTGCTATAATTGTTTAAACCAAATTAGGCAGGTGCATACATTTGGGCACCACAAAAAAGAAATGAAATCAATATTTAGTAGATCCTCCTTTTGCAGAAATTCCAGCCTCTTAACGCTTCCGGTAGGTTCCAATGAGAGTCTGGATTCTGGTTGAAGGTATTTTGGACCATTCCTCTTTAGTTCATTCAGGTTTGATGGCTTCCGAGCATGGACAGCTCTCTTTAAGTCACACCACAGATTTCCAATTATCTTCAGGTCTGGGGACTGAGATGGCCATCCCAGAAGGTTGTACTTGTTCCTCTGTATAAATGCCTTAGTGCATTTTGAGCAGTGTTTAGGGTCGTTGTCTTGTTGAAAGATCCAACCCCGGCGCAGCTTCAGCTTTGTCACTGATTCCTGGACATTGGTCTCCAGAATCTGCTGATACTGAGTGGAATCCATGCGTCCCTCAACTTTGACAAGATTCCCAGTCCCTGCACTGGCCACACAGCCACACAGCAGGATGGGACCACCACCATATTTTACTGTAGGTAGGTGTTTTTTCTTGGAATGCTGTGTTCTTTTCCCTCCATGCATAACGCCCCTTGTTATGCCCAAATAACTCAATTTTAGTTCCATCACTCCCCAGCACCTTATTCCCAAATTAAGCTGGCTTGTCCAAATGTGCTCTAGCCCACCTCACCGGCACTTTGTGTGCTGTGGGCAGAGAAAAGGTTTCCTCTGCATCACTCTCGCATACAGTATATCCTGGTGTAAAGTGCACCGAATGGTTGAACGATGCACAGTGACTCCATCTGCAGCAAGATGATGTTGTAGGTCTTTGGTGCTGGTCTGTCGGTTGACTCTGACTGTTCTCACCATTCGTCGCTTCTGTCTATCTGAGATTTTTCTTGGTCTGCGCTTCGAGCCTTAAAGGGAGTCTTTCACCCCAAATGTGCACATCTCACACTAACACCATTGCGTTGATAACAGTCCCCACATTAAAATCCTACTTACCATAAGGTTGTCAGTTGCATAGTTCGTCTAAAAAACACTTTTATTGTATATGTAAATCAGGGTCTGAAGGTGCCCAGGGGCGGCGTTCCAACGGCCGGTGCCCAGGCCCTGTGCTGATTTCCATGTGCAACCCCTCCCCTTTCACCCATTTTGCCCGCCCTTTCTCTGGCTGACCTCCTTGTCTTCTTTTGAAATCCAGCGCCTGCGCCGATGACAGCCCTCTGATGCAGCGTCGGCTGAAGCATGACGTATGGGCCGGCGCATGCGCAATGTACTACCCATTACTGGCAGATGCCTCAGAGTATCCAGTGCGCATGCGCCGGCCAGTACGTCACGCTCCAGCCGATGCTGCATCAGAGGGCTGTCATCGGCGCAGGCGCTGCATTTCAGAAGAAGAGGAGGTAATCAGCCAGAGAAAGGGCGAAAGGGGAGTTGTTGCACATGGAAATCAGCACGGGGCCTGGGCACCGGCCGTTGGAACGCCGCCCCTGGGCACCTTCAGACCCTGATTTACATATACAATAAAAGTGTTTTTTAGACGAACTATGCAACTGACAACCTTATGGTATGTAGGATTTTAATGTGGGGACTGTTATCAACGCAATGGTGTTAGTGTGTGCACATTTGGGGTGAAAGACTCCCTTTAACATGAACTGAGCCTGTGGTCTTCCATTTCCTCAATATGTTCCTAACTGTGGAAACAGACAGCTTTCTGTATCCTTCCCCTAAACCATGATGGTGAACAATCTTTGTTTTCAGGTCATTTGAGAGTTGTTTTGAGACCCCCATGTTGCTACTCTTCAGAGAAAATTAGAAGAGGAGGGAAACTTACAATTGACCCCCTTAAATACTCTTTCTCATAATTGGATTCCCCTGTGTATGGAGGTCAGGGGTCACGGAGCTTACCAAGCCAATTTGAGTTCCAATAATTAGTTCTCAAGGTTTTGGAATCAATAAAATGACAACTGTGCCCAGATGTATGCACCTGCCTAATTGTGGTTTAAACCATTATAGCACACTTTCTGTACATCCAATAAACTTTATTTCACTTCTCAAATATCACTATGTGCGTCTCCTATGTGATATATTTAACTGACATTTTTTTATCGTAACAACCAACGATTTATACAGGAAAATCATGACTATTAACAAGGTTGCCCAAACTTTCACATCCCACTGTATAACCCTCAGCAAAATTGGCGGTAAATGTATGGTGGAAGTTGACATTTTAAACATTCAGAGCTGAGCGGGCGCTATAGACAGATGTGTTATACAGAAAACACCTGCAGGCAGTGTCCTTAATCGGCGATCACTCCAATCACAGACTTGTAAACCCTCGGATGCTGGGTCACTTGTGAGATCATTTACCGGAAACCACATGCTCCCAGCAGGGCCGGTGCAAGGATTTTTGCCACCCTAGGCAAAAGAAAAGTTTGCCGCCCCCCCCCCCCCATGTGACATCACAATGCCCCACCCATATGATCTGCCATATTAAAGGGGTTCTGCAGTTTATTTAAACTGATGAGCTATCCTCTCCGACACCCAGGACCCCCACCGATCAGCTGTTTGAGAAGGCAGTGGCGCTGGCAGTAGCACCTCGGCCTTCTTGTTTTACCACAGGCGCAGTGGCGTCAGGACTAATATCACTGGCCTGGGCGGGGCTAAGCTTCATTCAGGTGAACAGAGCTTACCCCGCCAAGGCCAGTGATACTAGTCGTGACGTCACTGCGCCTGCGGTAAACAGCGAGAAGGCCAAGGCGCTACTGCCAGTGCCGCTGCCTTCTCAAACAGCTGATCGGTGGGGGTCCCAGGTGTCAGACCCCAGCCGATCAGATGCTGATAATCTATCCAGAGGATAGATCATCAGTTTAAATAAACTGCAGAACCCCCTAACTCTAGTGTAGCGTGGCCGAGCTCTGTATGGTCCACGGGTACAGGCGTTTTTGTTTCCTGTACCCGAGTGGACTGACAGGAAGTGCACACTGTGTGCGCACTTCATGTCAGTCCGGCCAGGTACAGGAGACAGATGCTTCCTGTACCAGTGGACCATACAGGGCTCGGCCACACTACAATGAGGGAGTAACAGGAGGGAGCGCTGAGTGCTTCCCTCCTGTCAATCCCTCTCCTCTTGCTCCACCCGGGCGGTGCACCCTCATGGATGCGCCAGCCCGTGCAGTGCTGCAGCTGCCAGAGGCTCAATATAGAGCGCTTGGGCAGCTGCAGCATGAGGGGGGGCCGGCGCTCTACGTGGCTGCTTAGTCGGCTTATAGAACGCACCGGCCCTGGCTCCAAGTGAATGAATGGCCCCTCCTGCCTTTTCAGTTGCTAAGGCAGCCTGGAGTCTTGTGAAGGCTACCAGGCCTGCTGTAGTAAAATGCCTGTTGAGCGCTGCCTGTGGTAGAGCTTAATAGGAACGGTTATTTTTTTCCATAGCATATGATAAGCGGTTTTAGTCCAGCCGATTCTTGGTATATTTGCCAGGTTATGGCCAGATGTCCGCTCCCCATAATCAAGTTCAGAAAACATATTTTAAAAAAATCTGTAATCAGAAAATAAAATTGGATTAGCAAAAAAAGACGTGTCACTATCTGGTTTTAACTGGCAGATACATTTTTGGTGACACATTTAACAAGTTCACATCTGCGTTGGAGGCTCCATTCGGGGCCTCTGTTGCAGATTTTGTCAAAAAGACCGGACGAAAAAAATCTTGCATGCAGGATTTATTTGTCTGGTAAAAAGACGGATCCCTAACGGAAACTGAATGTACTCCATCATAGTCAGTGGAGGGTGCGCTGCGAACTGCACCTGCCAGTGCCTGAAATATCCAATAACAAAGCTCTGTACAGCAAGGAGCTTTGTTATTGGTCGGTTTTGAATGGGCTGCCGAACCATTCGGTGCACTGCTGTGACTTGTGGCTGTGCCATGCGATCATCCCGGGGGGAGGAGGGGGGCGTCTGGGCAGTGGACATTTGCAGGCAGGGTACTATAACCAACTGATAAAGAACAGGGAAGATCCACTATATAGGTCTGTATTTTATCGCTTGGCTATAAAACCTGCTGTCCATTCACTCCACCCCTCTCACGGGCTTATCAACCCTATTCTAAAGGGAGGGGAGATATGTTATTTACATGGGACTGTATGTTGGAGGGGGTGATGTGTTTTTTTTACATGGGACTGTATGTTGGAGGGGTTGGAGGGAGGGGGTGATATTACTTACATGGGTCTGGAGGGAGGGGGTAATATTACTTACATGGGTCTGTATATTGAAGGGGCTGGAGGGAGGGGGTGATATTACTTACATGGGTCTGTATGTTGAAGTGGCTGGAGGGAGGGGGTGATATTACTTACATGGGTCTGTATATTGAAGGGGCTGGAGAGAGGGGGTTATATTACTTACATGGGTCTGTATGTTGAAGGGGCTGGAGGGAGGGGGTTATAATATTTGCATGGGTCTGTATGTTGGAGGGGATGGTATTATTTATATGGAATTATATGTTGGAGGTGCACATGGGGTTGGAGACCACTGCTGTGACATCATTATTTTTGAGTAAGGGGCATATTGAGGTTCAAACATTTGAAATTGGGATGCAGACTTATTATTCAAGATGCCTGCTCTGAACCGAGATTGAACATCTCTATAAAGATGTAAAATGCCAGAAAATTTCACATTTCTTTGATTTCTGCCTAAATTGGTTGCCCTGTGCGGAGAGTTTAACCTCAGAAGCAATCTGTGCTAAATGCTGCCAAGAGACCTTTCTTCACCCCATTACGTCCTGGAGAAAATTCCACTTCAGCATTAGATTTAAAGTGTTTTGTAGCTTATTCCAGTTTTCGAGTACCTGCAGTCTGCCCTTTGTAGGGCTTCAAATGGACTTCTCTGTGTATGGTAACCCCATCTTTAATATTACCCTTGACCTTTCTCCGCTTTACATCTTCCATAAAGAAACAGATTTTTGAAGGAAGTCCGAATGCCTTTATATGAAGTAACGCCCCTCACATTAGAGACTTCAGTAAGGATTCAGTAATGATTGCGTATGACGGTCTAGATTATTTTAGTGACGCCATGCTAAGGAGCAGTGAAGAGAACTAGCACAGTGGTGTGACGGGCAGACATCCTCCATCCTCCGATGCCAGGACCACGTGCGGATTTCATTCGGCGGTCCCAGCTGAGATCAGGACTGTGCATGCGCTGATCGTACTCCGATTTATGCACAAGGCCCGGCATCAGAGCTGAGAGGGGGAGAGACTGGCGAGAGGGAGTGGCAGAGGTGTAGCGGTGTACTGAGAGGCTAGGCCCACCCCTCAGTGCCCAGAGCACCTTATTAGCATAAAAATAAAAGTGTGAATTTCTCAAAAACTACACATTGGATTGCTGAACGTATACTAGAAACTATGCACCCACCCCTGTTCCCACCAAACAGGCACAGAGGTGCGAATATTTTTGTTGTTGACCATAGTTGTTGGCGAGATATAGCTACGCATGGCCCACCTCATGTTAAAAGCTGTGAAATTTTTATTTTTATTTTATTTCTAAAATATTGTAGAAGGATCCTTGCACAATCCATATGATAATGCGGAAGGTATCGGTCTAAAAGCCCCTTTACACTGGCTGACTCTGCCGGCAATTATTGGGAACCAACTATTGGTTACTGATAATTGCCTACTCGTCAGAGGAGGTGAGAGCTGCATTTACATGCAGTAGTGATCGCTCTTCCCAGTACAGTTACATTGTATGCGGACAGCAGATCCCAGTTTACACAGGACGATGTGCTGCCTAGATGAAATGTTGGGGAGATTTATCAAAACTGGTGCAAAGGAAAGCTGGCTTAGTTGCCCATAGCAACCAATCAGATTCCACTTTTCATTTTTCCAAGCTCCTTTGGAAATAATATAGAAATTTCCTTCACCATATATCTTGTTTCATTGCTTCTTTTGTAGTAAGATGTAGCTCTGGTCAGATAGTGCCAATGTGACAAAAATGTGGAATTTGAGAACAAAGCAGTTGTCTCACTTCAGTAAGTGGCATTTATCACGTACAGACAGTTAATACAAGGCACTTCCTAATGTATTGGGATTGTCCATATTGCCTCCTTTGCTGGCTGGATTCATTTTTCCATCACATTATACACTGCTCGTTTCCATGGTTACGACCACCCCGCATTCCAGCAGTAGTGGTCGTGCTTATGCACTATAGGAAAAAGCATTGGCCTATGTGCACTTCCACGATCCCAGGCACCAGAAAGATCAGAACTTTTTCCTGTAGTGTGCATGCACGACCACCACTGCTGGATTTGAGGGTGGTCGTAACCATGGAAACAAGCTGTGTATAATTTGATGGAAAAATGAATCCAGCAAGCAAAGGAGACAATATGGGCAATCACAATACATTAGTAAGTGCCTTGTATTTACTTTCTCTACATGATAATTGCAATTTGCTGAAGTGAGACAACCCCTTTAATGGATGCAGGCTAGCTTTTAAAGGGGTTGTCCGGGTTCAGAACTGAACCCGGACATAACCCTTTCTTCACTCATTCAGCATGAATGAGTAGAGCCTCGGAGCATTTCATACTGCACTATATCACACAGGGCAAAGGCTTTTTCTTCCCTACCGGTGACGTACTGGGTCTCTGTATGGGAATTCTAGGTGGCGATCTCCACCTAGCAGTGACCCCGGTGACGTCACTGGCACTGATGGGCAGTCTTTTACAGGCTAGGGTAGCACTATAGGCCGCCCATTAGTGCCGATGACATCACCGGGATCACTGCTAGGGATTATCAAGGTGCACTTCACTACTCATACCGGATAACCTGTCTCTGTGCCATGATCTCTGAGCAGAGTGGCCAGTGCTGCTTGAAATTGCTGTGGCTTTTGGTATTTGTAGTTCTAGACAATGGTTTAAGAGGATTTTATGGGACTCCTAAACACCCACCCTCGTCACAGCGCCGTACTTTGTGTAATATCTGAGTTTGGTATTGCAGATCAGGCCCATTCACTTGAACGGGGCTAAGTTGCGCCTAGGTCATGTGACCGATGAATGTGACATCACTGGCCTAAGAGGTTACATCAGTCAGCAGCCTCTTCAAAAATCTGACCAGAGCGTGTGCTGGTCGGCAGACCCTACCAATCGGATATTGACAACCTATCCTGAGGATGGATCGTCAATTTATAAATCCAGGAAAACCCCTTTTAGGACCATCTCTACACGCTGAGGATCCACCTGATCAGTGCCTAGACTCTGACAGAACCTGCTGAACCTCTATCAACAATGCAACTAAATGGGGAATTTTATGTGCGGGATAATGAACCTTGTGTGAATTTTAAAACCTACTGCGTCGATTAAATTACATGGAGGCAAATGGCACCCCTCAAATTGCATAACTTAATACTAAAATAAATACACTACCACTTCTTAGTTGGAATAAAATGGCCGCAATGCTTTATTAAGGGATATAATAAATAATTTAATAAATAATTAAAAACATCAGCATTAATAAATGAATCAACCATCATAACCATTAATAAATACCGACATCCACTCAGAAACACTGAGTGATACAGCCCCTCTAATAAAGCAAAGTGACATTGCAAAATAAGGGGAGGGTGGGCGGGGCGACGAATCCGGTCTTCTTAAACTGGCCTAGAAGCTCCGCCAAACCCACAATTTAAAGGCATCAGCTTCCCGCCTGCAGGCCAGAAGACGAATCGGGGAGCGGTATTCTCCCCCAGCAACCACATCCACCAATCAGCGCCGAGTCTTCAATTACTTCACACAACTTTCTGTAACCAGCTGGAACCTGTTCTCCGGTAAATTACCTCAGGTAAGCCTGGAAAATAAAAGGCGGGAAAAACAAACAAAGGGAGCGGGGGACAGAGAGAGAGACACAAACAGAAAAAACCCTGCCTCATAAAAACTAATGGTGCCATTGCCCCCATGTGTCCCCCAAGCTAAACGCTCTGGGGGGCCTGAAAATGGGGCCAATACATGCGCCCAATCCTTGACCTATTTCAGCTGCGTTTTTTTTTGCTGCGAATAGTCTACAAATTTTACTGTAGATTATTAGTGATAAATCCATACAGTGTGAACATTCAGTAATTACGGTTATGACTTTAATTGAAATTTTTTTAAAATTTATGCTTTTATTTTAATTTTTCTTTCTGATGTTTCCCGTGAAAGTGCTGAGCCTAAAAAAAAAAAACCCAGTGCTTCTCCAGGAATAATTTCCTTGGGACGGCTGCCAAAACCCATTATTGACGGGCATGGTTTGCGGAGTGACAGGCCTGCTCCGCTGCCTGACAAGAATAATGTCTAGCATGTTGAACTGTCATCGTGTCACTACCATGAAAAGTGATGCCACATCACCCACTGCTCGGAAACATCTTAATTGCGTCATAAAGCTGATTGTGATTGTTTCCTAGTTTCTGTTTAGAGGGCGCAGGGCATATTAGAGGCGGGATTTGCGAGACATCTTCACAGGGCTGCTTGTAACATTACCTCGGTGTGACAGACAATGGATTAGCAGGTGTTGGCACCCACCTAAATCCTTTTGTCTGCCTCGGGCCAGCTGTGGAGCACGTGCGTTGGGGGGGTTAGCTTGGTGACTGTCTAGGTGTGCGTAGTTGACAGGTGCACACTGCCCGGGGACTTCTGTCACATAACATTGCAAGCTGACTCTGCTCCATTCACATCCGAGACTCATTAGCCGGAGCGGAAATGCTGTGAGTCTGATATTTTGCGACCGTGAATGTTGCATCAGCCTTTGTGTTGTATAATGGCCGCATGTCACAGAGTGGATTTAGGCCCAACGCAACACACCCGTGTCTTGTCCAGGCCTTGTTGTGACGTATTTCACGCGGTTGTCTGTGTGCTGTAATGATGAGTGTTGTCACCATACTTACGCAGGTGGATAAGTTCCATGGGACTCACTCAGATGTATAAATTCTATTTTACCGCTTCTCAGTTATATCGGTTTGTGGAAAAGGCGGGTGAAAAGCATGGTGGGTGCCTGTAGGCCTAAGGCTAGGTTCACATTTATCAGCGGAGTTCTTCCAGTTGTGTTGTGCTGAAGCAGGGTAAAACGGATGATATTTGCGTGCACCGATGCTACATTTTGTGTCCAGCTCTGGGAGACATCCCATATTACTACTAATGTGCTGGGTGCCAAAAAACTATCCCAAAGAAAACCAAGGGGTAAACCCCATAGTTCCAGGGGTTGTCCAAGATCTTAAACATTTTGATTGTGGTGGGGCATGGGGTAAAAAAGGAAAAATTAACACTACTCATCTTGACGGCGCCTCTCAGTTCTAGTATTGCGTCTTCGATGTCCAACAGGACTGGAAGTGTGACTTGGCGTCTATATGCACATCACGGTTGCCAGCCAATCAGATGCCTCAACAGGGATATGTGCTGTAAAATCACATGACCATGGAAGCTCAGTGGTCACGTGGTGTTTGATACATTATCGCCCATTAGTATTTTTTTTTTATATTTTATTTAATTTGTCAACTAAAATGTTTTACACCCCCTTTAATTTAAAAAGAGGGGCGATACCTCTAAAGCCAAATAGAAAATATATTTTACCCCTATTAGGTTACTAGTAAATCTTACCACTGATGTGAGTGCATTAATGCCAATAAAATACCATAAACGGTAAACCAATCTGGAGTGGACATGGCCAGATGGTCAGGCAATGCCAGATTATTAGATATTAACTAGATCAGAATTTTTTATTGTTCCAGTTATTAGATACTTCAATATGCAATGTTGCTTGAAAGTTTGTGAGCCCTTTAGACTTTTCTATATTTTTGCATACATTTAACCTAAAATCTGATTTTCGGACACAAGTCTTAAAAGTAGATAAAGATAACCAAATCAAGCAAAGGAGTAAAAAATATTATACTTGGTCATGTATAAGGCCTCTTTCACACTTGTGTTGTTAGGATCCAGCGTGCACTTCCGTCGCCGGAAGTGCCCGCTGGATCCGTAAAAATGCAAGTGACCTGAAAGCATTTAAAGGCAGATCAGTCTTCAAAATGCTTTCAGTGTTACTATGGCAGTCAGGACGCTATTAAAGTCCTAGTTGCCATAGTAGTAGTGGGGAGCGGGGGAGCAGTATACTTACCGCCCGTGCGACTCCCGGGGCCCTCCAGAATGACGTCAGTGCGCCCCATGCGCATGGATCACATGATCCGTGCGCGTGGGGCGCCCTGACGTCATTCTGGAGCGCCCTGGAAGCCGCACGGGTGGTAAGTATACTGCTCCCCACTACACTTTACCATGGCAACCAGGACTTTAGCGTCCTGGCTGCCATGGTAACCATTAAAAAAAAAACGAAACGTCGGATCGACGAAACGACGTTTAGCTTAAGGCCGGATCCGGATTAATGCCTTTCAATGGGCATTAATTCCGGATCCGTTCTTGCAGCAAGTGTTCAGGATTTTTGGCCGGAGCAAAAAGTGCAGCATGCTGCGGTACTTTCTCCGGCCAAAAAACGTTTCGGTTCTGAACTGAAGACATCCTGATGCATCCTGAACGGATTTCTCTCCATTCAGAATGCATGGGGATGATCCTGATCAGGATTTTTCCGGCATAGAGCCCCGACGATGGAACTCGATGCCGAAAAAGAAATACGCAAGTGTGAAAGAGCCCTTAATCGAGGAAAATGATCCAATTTGACATGTCTGTGAGTGGTAAGGCTAGTTTCACACTAGCGGCAGCCTTCTCCGGCAGGCTGTTATAGTCAATGGGGCTGGAGCAGACCTCAGGTGGCACGCGTGCACTAGCGGCAGTACGGATCTGGCAGGCTATTCACCTGCCCAAACAGCCTGCTGGAGAAAGCTGGCGCTAGTGTGGAACTAGCTTAAAAGTAGGCCTGCACAATATATCGCGAAAGCAATCGTTATCGCAATAAATCGCCATATCGCAATCGCAATTTGCTGACCCAAAAATGCTGCAATTATATTACCGTAGTTTTCGCTTTATAAAACACACTTTTTTCCTCCCAAAAGTGTGGGGGGGGGGAATGGTAGTGCGTCTTATAAAGCGATGGTTGACTTTCTACGTGACACTGACACTGTATTTCCGGCCGCTATGCTGCACAGCGCGGCCAGCGATACATCAGTTACAATGCGGGGAGGGAGGAGGGGCTGGTGGAAAGTCGTTTATTGAACACTTGTTCTTATATTTATTTTTTTTATCAGTTCTGTGCAGCGCTATTAAGAAAATGGCAAGTTTTGTATCTTGTACATTTGCAGTAATGCATGTATTTCATTTTGAAAAACACTGTGCATTTCAGTTCTTGAGTTCAGTATAACTACATTTCACATTATCAGTCATCTGTGTGTGCTTTTACTTTGAAAATCCAAGCAGATAGACCTCTAGCACAATCCCCTTAAAATATCGCATCGCATATCGTTATCGCAATTTTTAGAGCCCTAATCGCAATCGCACAAAATTTCCGTATCGTGCAGCCCTACTTAAAAGTATGTGAACCTTTTGCTTTCAGTATCTGCAACTAAACGTTTCCGGTAATTGTTGATTAGTTCTGCCCATCGGCTTTGAGGAATTTTATCCCATTCCTCCGTATAAAAAAAGCTTCAACTCTGTTATGTTGGTGGGCTTCCTCACATGGACTTCAAGTCCTTTCACAACATTTCTGTTGGACTAAGGCAGCGTTTCTCAAATAGTGGGGCGCGCCCCCCATGGGGGGTGCGAGGCTTTGTAAAGGGGGGCTCCAGGTGACAGGAGATGAACGCTTCCACTGTGGAAGCGTTCATCTCCATAGTGATCTGTATCTCCGTCCTCTATACAGCGATACAGATCGCTGTGCTGTGCGGCAGGGGAGGGAGAGGCGTCTCCCTCCCCTGCTCCTCTGATAGGCTGCCGGCACAAGGCCCGCAGCCTATCAGAGTGGTTCAGGTATCACAGCGGTTCAGACGTCATCGCGCCGCCTGAGCAGAGTACCGAGCGGGACACAGGCCGGAAGAGGCCTGCATCCAGCGCTTCCAGGGAGGTAAGTATTGGGTGGGGGACCCTGGACTCTATTGGGGGAAGAGAGCCTGCACATGATTTGGGGGAGGGGGAAGCCTGGACCCTGCACATGATTTGGGGAGGGGTTAATGTAGCCTGCACATAATTTGGGGGCGGAGAGCCTGCACATGATTTGGGGGAGGGGGAAGCCTGGACCCTGCACGTGATTTGGGGGAGGGGTTAATGTAGCCTGCACATGATTGGGGGTTAATGGAGCCTGCACATGATTTTTTTTTTGGGGGTGGGGTTAATGGAGCCTGCACATGATTTGGGGGTTAATGGAGCCTGCACATGATTTGGGGGAGGGGGCTGATGGAGCCTGCACATGATTTTTTTTGGGGGTGTTAATGGAGCCTGCACATGATTGGGGGGTAATGGAGCCTGCACATGATTTGGGGGTTAATGGAGCCTGAACATGATTTGGGGGAGGGGGTTAATGGAGCCTGCACATGATTTTGGGGGTTAATGGAGCCTGCACATGATTTGGGGGAGGGGTTAATGGAGCCCGCGCATGATTTGGGGGGTTAATGGAGCCTGCACATGATTTGGGGGTTAATGGAGCCTGCACATGATTTGGGGGTTAATGGAGCCTGCACATGATTTGGGGGGTTAATGGAGCCTGCACATGATTTGGGGGTTAATGGAGCCTGCACATGATTTGGGGGGGTTAATGGAGCCTGCACATGATTTGGGGGGTTAATGGAGCCTGCACATGATTTGAGGGGGAGGAGGGGTTAATGGAGCCTGCACATGATTTGGGGGGGGGGGAGGGGGGGTTAATGGCCCTCACCTGTGGGGAGATTGGTATAACAATTTTATAGACAAATGATACTATTTACAGTTTTCTTCTTCCTAGGGGGGGGGGCATGACAGAAAATAATTGAGAAGCACTGGACTAAGGTCAGGACTTTGACTTAGCCATTCCAAAACTTTAAAGGGAACCTGTCACCTGGAAAAGAAAATTTACACTAATCACAGTACCTTAAGGCTACATGCACACGACGGTGAAAAAAAAGTCCGTTAAAAACAGACGTTTTTCACGGACGTTTTTTTCACTGATGCCTTTCCGAGAGATGGGCGTTAAAAATGGACCCTTTCAATTGTATGGGGTCAGTCTGTCAGTGAAAAACGGACAAGATGGAACATGTTCTATTTTCTGACGTCCGTTTTTCAAAAAAACTGCTGTGTGAATAACCCCATAGACTACCATTGGTCTTAAAATATACATTATGTGTGCATGTAGCCTAAAGTATCTCGCATAGTGTGGCCAAATATGTTTTCATATCTTCTTTCTGCGTTTTGCTCTCACCTAAAACGACTTTTAAAACTTGGTTTGTTGCCTTTTTAAAGTCCTGCTGAAGTCAAGGGGGCAGCGGCCTCCTTGACTCAACCGTCCGATAAGCCCGCCCCTATGCCGCTCCTCCGCATATTGATGGACATTTTTCCCCTGTAGCCGGGACCGCTCTCTTCTCACGCATGCGCCGTGCGCGTCCTGCCACAGCGCGATAACGGCTATCACTCACTCCCTCCCTGATATCTTCATGTTCACTGCGCCTGCCCCCAAACAGTGCACTCACGCCGCAGGGGAGAAGCGATGGACGGACGGGCGCGAGCGCGCTGTATGGGAATGCAGGCGCAGTAAACATGAAGATGTAAGGGAGGGAGTGATCCGTAGCCGGGATCGTGCTGTGGCAGGATGTGCACGGCGCATGCATGAGAAGAGCGTGGTCCCGGCTACAGGGAAAAATGTCCATCAATATGCGGAGGAGCGGCATAGGGGCGGACTTATCTGACCGTTGAGTCAAGGAGGCCGCTGGCCCCTTGACTTCAGCAGGACTTCAAAAAGGCACCAAACCAAGTTTTATAACTCGTTTTTAGGAGAGAGCAAAACGCAGAAAGAAGATATGAAAACATCTTTGGGCACACTATGAGAGATACTTTAAGGTACTGTGATTTGTGTATAATTGTCTTTTCCAGGTGACGGGTTCCCTTTAACTTTATTGGGCTTAAACCATTCTTTGGTAGAACGACCTATGTACTTTGGGTCGTTGTCTTGCAGCATGACCCACATACTCTTAAAGGGAACCTGTCATCAGCTTTATGCGGACCTCACTGAGGACAGCATAAAGTAGTGACAGAAATGCTGATTTTAGCGATGTGCCACTCATGAGGTAATAGTAAGTGGTTGCTGAGAACCAGCATCATAATCATTACAGCCCAGGTCTTGAAAAGAGTCAAATCTACCTAAGAAGAGTCCTGGTTATTATAATCTCCTGCTCCCCGGCCATCTGCTGATGGTTGGCAGTTTTCTCCTAGAGAGAAAGAGAGACAACTAGGTAGAAGCCGGTCAGTCATCAGCAGGTGGGCAGGAGAGCAGGAATTCATGAATAACCAGGACTCTTCTCAGGTGGCCGTGACTCTTTTCCAGGCCCAGTCTGCGATCATTGTGATGTTGGTTCTCGGCAAGCACTTACTTTTAACTTATAAATGACCGACCGCTGAAATCAACTCACCTGTCTCTACTCTATGCTGCCGTTAGTATGGGCTGCATTAAGGTGATGACAGGTTCCCTTTAAGATTCAGCTCACGGACAGATGTCCTGACCTTTTCTTTGACCGTTTGCTGGTATAATTCAGAATTCCTTGTTCCATCAATGATGACAAGCTGTCTTTACCAAAAGATGCAGCAAAACAGGCCCAAACCATACTACTACCACCACCGTATTTCACAGAAGGGAACGTTCATCGGGTGAAATGATTAAAGGTGGAGACACCTCAATCATCGTTTCTGGGCAGCAGATCGTTCTGACTAAACAGCGCTCTGCTGCCCAGGAACTATGGAGGACGAGTGATAGCTGGAGCCATCGCTTGTCCTCATACTGTGGAGGTGATCATGTAGTGCTTCAACTCCAGTAACAAGAGGTCAGTTTTTTGGCATTGAAGGCTTTCTTCCCCACAATCATCTGCGCAGTGTAAGGATTTTTTTTCTGTTTTTGCTGATGACCTATGCTCAGTATCTGATTGGTGGGGATCCAACACCTGGGACCCCTGCCGACCCCTTTGAGCACCGCAGCCTTCTCGCAGCTTACCAAGCACAGCGCCGTACATAGTATAGAGGCTGAGCTGCTTCTAGGCCACGTGACCGATGAACCTGACGTCACTGGCCTAGGAAAAGCAGAGATAAGGCCGCGGCGCTCACAGCAAGGCCAGTGCCTTCCTAAACAACAGATTGGCGGGGGTCCCAGGTGTCAGAACCCCACCGATCAGATACTGATGACCTATCCAGACGATAGATGATAAAAAAAAAAAAATCTCGGAAAACCCGTTTAACTTTCGATACAAGGTCTCTTTAAGGAGATCCAGCACCCTGCCCAGATAGCACCTTCATGCATTGTGAACAGTATCTTTGTAGAGCCTGTTGTCTGCAGGACATTGTTGAGAATGGCTTTCATCGTGTCCATTGTACTGCAGAAGGTGATCCGGTGCCCTTTACCCCCCGGCACAGTGATGCCAGGCCAGGTTTACACCATGTTGTTCACGCTGGATATTTATGTCTGTGAACATCCGGTCCAGATAAAGCCCGGCTCTGGCCGCATGATAAATGATTTAATAAATTGTCTTCTCTATTGTTCTGCTGTCGGTGGTGTCTTTTGTTCCATCCTTGTGAGGATTGCTTGGAAAAGAGCCTGGTGTCATTAACCCTTTCGCTGCGGCACCCTTGTGTGTGCTGTCGGCAGTGCCCTCTCCTCGGGGTTAATGCGTCCTGGCTCTGAGAAACTAGCAGCCGAGTCACTTTTATGTTCAGGTTATTGTAATGTGGTGTTTGTTAAAATATTGGATCAAATTGCGATGCGTTTTATACAGAAATGAAGCTGTTGCCGTGGAAACCTGGAAGCCGTTACAAGGCTCCGCTAAAACTGTCAGCTTTCTATGGTTTTTTAATAGCGATATTTGTGTGTGGGGCGGAGAAGGATCACACGATTGACTTTTGTTATTGTAACTTTATAACGAGCAATCAGTTGCTAAGTACCCCCGCGTCTATTTTGTTAAAAAACATCTATAACCTTCTGATCATAAAAAAATAAAAAAGCAATATAGAGCTACAGACTACAAAAGATGTCTCCTTATCGCAGCGCCACGACAAGGGTATGACTCATCTCGGTGCCCGGCGTTCCAGATAGCGCCAATGAGAAAGTGAGACGTCTGTCTGTGTTTTGTCCGTTTCCTCTCTGTTGGCCGGTGGCTTTATTCATGTCTAGAGGAAGAAATATATATTAGTGAAAAGTGGTGATGGAGGTGCAGGTATGATCCAACCTTTGTGGGCAAGGGTCTGCTCACATTCACACTTATGGGGTGGGAGCTTCTCGTTACCAAAACCACTGGAAGACCTCATGCACAGTCCGCAAAAAAAAAAACGGATGACATCTGTATGCCATCGGTTTTTTTTTTTGCGGATCCATTGTAACAATGCCTAAAACGGACAAGAATAGGACATGTTCTATTTTTTTTTGCAGGGCTACGGAACGGACCTACTGATGCGGATAGCACACGGTGTGCTGTGCGCAGTTTTTGCGAACCCATTGAAATGAATGGGTCCGCATCCTATCCGCAAAAAAAACAAAAAACAAACAACATTCGTGTGCATGAGGCCGAACTCTGATAAACCAATATTCTCCAGGATCCGCTTGAAAATTCTACTGACGTAGCTGTTCTAGTGCTAATGTGAACATGGCTTACATTATGCTTACACCCCGCCACCCCAAAAAAATGTCTAGCTCCTAGTATCATTATTTTTTTTCTTTCTTTTTTTTCTTTCTTTTTATTATATGTTGTCTTTGTCTGGAATCTGCATTGGATAAGAACCATCAAAATTTCTACCTTAAATTTTTTTATTTATTTTTTGTTTTTTTTCTTATACCTTTTTTTTTTTTTTTTTTTAATTTTTATCTTTACCTTGTAAACAATTGAACAGATGGAAAAGGGTCACCCATTTATCCATTTTTGTAAAAAAAAAAAAAATAATATGTAATCGGTGGGATTGGTTTTGCCTTCTGTTACCAGTTGTGACTGGTAAATAAGGTTGGAAACAGATGGGGTACAGATTGACGTGAACTGGTCCGCATTGGATCCTTAGGTCTGATCGTGATCTTTACAGATTCTGGGTCATGTTCTGCCATATCTGTTTAGGTTACAACAACATGAAAAACATAGTGACGGTATATTTTTATATATAGGAGGTGTATAGGTTCTGACAGCTATAGGCAAGCATTACAGCATTGCTGCTTGCTTCCCATACAATAAGGCTCTTCAAAAATCCTGTTATCCCCCCTCCCCCCTTCTTTCCTTATCTCATCCTCCTGAACCTTGTAGATCTGTGAGATAATGAAAGGAAGGATAACAAAGGGGTTGAGTACAAGGAAGGGAAACGTCTTAAAGGAGTTTTCTAGGATTATGACCCTTTTTAATGAACCCATCCCCCAGCACCAGATACCCGTGTTGTCAGTGGGGGTGGTCTAGTGGTCCCTTTACACAGGACGATGATCTCGCAGTGTTCCTTCTCGAGAATCTGCTGATCGCTAGCGGAGGAGAACGGTGCGTTTACATCCAGCAATCTCCTTCAGGGTATGGGGAGGAGTGATCACTAATGCCATCGCTCTTCCCCATATTGTCTTGTTGTTTTGCAGCAGCAGATCGCGTTAAGGCTCCATTCACACGTCCGCAATTCCGTTCCGCAATTGCAGACCCATTAATTTCTATGGGGACACACTATGTCCCACCCAGATCCGGAATTGCGGATCTGCACTTCCGGGTCCGCACTTCCGTTCCGCAAAAAAATAGAACAAGAAAAGGCATTTCCTATGAGAGTGCCGGCGATGTGCGGTCCGCAAAATGCGGAATGCACATTGCAGATGTCCGTGTTTTGCGGATCCGTGGATCTGCAAAACACACACGGATGTCTGAATGGAGTCTTACACAGCACAATCTGCCTCCAGGAAACAAGGATTATTGTGCTGCCCAGAAGATACAAGTACCCGATAAACAAGCATTTTGCTCGTTCCTCAGGTAATCGGCTGAATCCTGACCCATTCATTTTAATGGATCTGTGTACATGAGCGTTTTTTTTCACGCATCACTTCTATGTCTATATTCTGCATTTTTCACGCAGCCCTGGCCCCATAGAAGTGAATGAAGCTTCAATGAAAAACGCAAGCATCACTGATGGTTGCTAAGAGATGTTTTTTGTAAACCTTCAGTTTTTTATCACGCGTGTGAAAAATGCATAAAAACGCATTGCACCCGCGTGGTAAACGCAATCGCAGACAAAACTGACTGAACTTGCTTGCAAAATGGTGCAAGTTTCACTAAACGCACCCTGAATGCATCTGGACCTAATCCGTCACGCTCGTGTGAAAGAGGCCTAAAGGTTTCCATTTTGACTTCCGTCTTACAGATTCTGTTATAACGGAAAACAATAACTGAATTCGTAACGCTGATGTGAACCCGCCCTTACTAGTAACGCTGGTTAGTGATGATCTATTCAGTTGTCGGCCCGTGTAAAGGGCCCTTAACTTTCTCCGACAGCAGAAGAGGGGGGAGAGAAAAATCTGATTTTTGCCGCAGACACATTATAGTAAATCTGAGCCAATCCGCCATTACAAATGTACATTCCGTTTCTATGGCGTTAATGGAATAGATCCCTGATTTTACTATATATTTTTCTTTTCTGGCAGCACACACTTTTTCTCCATGTTGCAGCCAGCTGTTATTTACTGCATTACCCAGTACATGATAATTTTACGTTTCACCTACTTTTATTAGTCATTCATTTGGTATTTGGTACCAATTGTAAATCATTTCTCTGTGGCAATTATGTAACACCAGTCAAAAAGGCCAATTCTTGCACAAATCTTATTTTTTAACGTGAGCTTCTTTGCGGCCGGGTATGATTGAAATGAATCTTGATGTGTCTGCTGCTTCCATGAAAACATTACTTCATAATTAATGGTGGAAATGGATGGCCGGCACTCAATGCATCAGTTCTGCTCCAGGTGACAAGCCAACGGCCCTGGAGATTACCGGTATTTCCTATTCGGCCTAATACCGGGCTGGCTAATTGGCTACTTGTCTTTTATTTTGCACCTCTTCAATACACATTATAACATCGATGTCATTAATCAACCTCGTCTTGTACAGATAAGGGCACTGACTAGGCTTCTACAGCATGCTTCTGAAGGTATATGTAATCAAGTCTATTAAACTAGAAGTATTTAGGATGTCCACTCTGGCTTTTGTAAGACAGACGCTTGTTGAGATTCCCTCAGTCTTGGTGTGAAAGGTGACCGACATTAACAACTGAGCTCACAATGTCGACGTGAACCAATAATTAGGCATGTAGCACAGTTCTTGCTGCCACACCAAGGGAACCCTAGTAGACCCCTTTTATAGGTCATTGGATGATGTTTGGGTGCGTCATACAACGGATCTGTTGCAATCGAAGCCATGATGACTACCGTCTGCACAGAGTCTACTTTTTTTCAATCTTAAAACCAATATCAAATTATAAGAAGACTTGTACATGGCAAACCCCACCAATGGAGTATTCAAAAATGTTTATATTAAAGGGTTCATGCTGCGACAATCACCACCTATCCACAGCCGAGCACAGTTTTTGGCTAGCCATGTCAGCCTTGTAGACTGGGCAATCACCAATCCATTTAAATGCCTCCGTAAGGGATGACTCGGGACTCATGTTCTACTTCTCCAGCGTACCACCTACACCAGTCAAACATTTCTCATCTGTTCTGTGGGTAGGTGATACATGTTTGTCATGGGATAATCCCTTTAATTTACTGGGATGCTATAATCTGAAGTTCTTTATTAGCCCGGCATTAAAGGGGTTGTGCTGGCAGTATATATTTATGAACTATCCTCTGATGTCATTGATATCTGATCTGCGGAGGTCTGATTCTTGGCACTCCCAGCAATCGGCTTTTAAAAGAAGAGGCAGCGCTCCATGCTAGATCTGCTTCCTCTTCATTACACTGCCCGTTGTCTCGGAAGTGCATTCCACTCACTTGATTTGAGTACTTGTAATTACACTGCGCCGATGCTGCAAGGGAGTCGACGCATAGCGTAAAGGAAGAGGAAGCAGCGCTCGCATGGAGCGCTGCCTCCTCCTCTTAAAACAGCTGATTGGTGGAAGACCCTCACAGATCAGATATTGACAATCCATCCTGAGGATAGGTCTTCAATATATATGACCTGCCCAACCCCTTAACGTCCACAGTAATCAGAGGCAATTGTATACAATAGATTTGCCGAAGTAGGCAGTATGTGAGCTCCTTCTCCACCAGGGATGTCCAGTTGGAGCCCCAGCAACAAGGAACTCCTCTAACTTTAGCTTTTTAGTAAGGCCTCATGCACACAATAGTTTCCGTATTTTGGTCCACAAACCACGGATTCAAAAAATCTTTGCAGAACGGCCACGTGTGCATGAAGCCTTAGGGTGAGTTCACATCTGCTTTGGAGGCTCCATTCAGGCCTCTGTCGCAGATTTAGTGAAAAACCGTACGAAAAGGTCTTGCATGCAGGACTTTATCGTCCAACGAAAAAACGGAACAGAAACTGAACAGACCGCATTGTAGTCAGTGGAGTCTGTTTAGCTTTGGTTGGATCAGGTATGTACCCTCTCTGACTCTATGGGCTCTAATGTAGAAGAACAACGGAATACAAAAGTGGTGATGTGAACCTGGCCCTAGACAGAGTTTTTCCAAATATCTCATTTTAGGAAAAGGTCTTGTCTTGTTAATATATCCAATTTCCTTACCTAAAAAAAAAAAGCAACCCTTTTAAGACAATGCTGCAGGTCCTCAGTAGTGACCAGTTTAGTAATGGGATTGAAATTTATACTCTGGTTGCCTAGATTTTTGATTGTGATATAAAGTTGAGGTCACTGCAAAGGTCAGAATACTCCGGCCGCACTTGTGGTAAGTAGGAAATGGCCAGATGGCACGGCGTGCTAGTGCATAGTGAGCCCAGCCTCATCATCTTGGCGGGGTGTGAATTCTCCCTCTTAATCTGACTCACTTCTGAGCATTTTTCAGCAGTCAACCTTCTTGGCTGGCTCACACTGATAATTAGAGATATATTATGGGACAGCTGAGTCTATTTCTGGATTTCACTGAAACCCAGTAATTAGCCAACCTATACTGGGCAGAGACAAATAGGAGGTGTTACCAGATTTCTTCTATTTATGCTATTATATCTGAGCCTAATTGAGTGCTTGGCGCTAGATGGTGTTTTGTAGCATAACACGTAAAGAAAACGGCCTTGAAAATATGAAAACTCTTCGCTAATCAAATAATGAGTCCATTGCTAGCTTATAAGCGGACGCCACTGCCTTCCAATAACCGCTTCTTTTAACCATTCAGAATCTTTCTACGGGTAAATGTGCCAGCCGTTCATGCTTCATCATGAACTTCCTAGTGACAAGCTGACCATGTGCTAGTCAAACACTTAAGACCCCCACACACATAAAAGAAACCTGCCCTGAAATCGGGAACAGACAATTTTCTTATGTGTATGAATGCCCTTGAGACTCTCCCTGTCTTATGATGTCCGTGGAAAGAAGGATCAGGCATGTTGACGTTTAATTCCCGATACCTTTGTTGTCGGGGGAGATAAGCCACTGGCAAAGGCATCAGCTTACTGGAAGTGTTCTCATTGACATTACATGTACGCTCTGTGTATGGGGAATCCGGGGGGAACAGGTTGGCCGAAATCCACCATATACATCCATGTTCAGAATATCTGACAGCCTTGTATAGCATTGTGGGCACTCTGCCATAGGGAATGGTGGGGCTCTCGCTGATAAACCAAATTACTGTAGGTTTGTGGTTGGAAGTAGATTTCCTTTTTAGGCCTTTTAACGCAATAACTTTTGAAGTATGGAATTGAATACATGCAGTTCTCCAGTGGTTTCAAAAAGAACCGGATGAAGGTCTTTACCTAACCAAAAAGATCACGGTTGTAGAGTCGGGTATCTATTTAGCCTCTCAAATGACAGTAACCTGAACTGTGGGGCTTGGTGAGGTCATTCTTTAGGTCCTTAGCGACTATGTCGGCTGAACATAATATTATTCATGAATTTTCAGTCTGACTAACTTGAAAGTAGTCCCTCATCCTGGTACGCCGTGACACAGCCTTCTTATGTCAGGTATTTAGAGTTTGTAGAGCATCTTGGATCTAATTTCAGCTTCCTTCTTTCCCTTGTGTCAGTAGTTTTGCAAGGATGCAGTGTCTTCTAGAGTCAATTCTCCAAGGAAGCCTTAAGCAGTGTCATTCGTTGTGTCTAAGGAACCAGAATTTGTCCGCTGCCTCTGAGGATTGTCTCACTAGTAACGCTGCATGCCCTTCACTGCTCGCTGCTGTAGAGAGTCATCCATCTCAACCAGAAGGTGAACTGTGCTGACAGTACAGGCGGTGCTAGCTCGCTGATTCATGTGCTTATTACCGAGACGCGCGTATACAAAGGAGCAAATATGATCTAGACCTTCAGGTGCAAACAATTAACCCACTGACATTTACCGGTACCACGAGGCTTCACCATAATGGATCTAAACCTTCATTTAACTAGGTGGCTGTGAATATGTCACGAGGCCTATGTCGTCTCTTAGTAATTGTGTTCTTCAATCCTACTTGCAAGAAATAAAGTCGTGCTCGATGTTCTGGGAAATGAGTGGAGGACACTTCTCTGTAGAAACGTGCTTTATCTTTACATTTACGAGCAGTGAGCAGTTTTTTTATAGTTCTGCAAAAGCTTAGAAGTCTTGAGGGCAAGATGGGCAAGCAACAAGAAGAAAAATCAGACGGATGGTAGCAATTAGCAGCAATTTACCGTATGAGGTGTTTGAGCATTTTCTCTCCTCCCCATTAATGCAGAGCGTATATATATATAGTGTTTCTTCTGACGCTCTTGGCTATGAGGGTTCGGGCACACTTTCCGGTTTCCTGATGCAGTTTTGAAAGCCAAAATCTGGAGTGGGTCATAAAAGGAGAGAAAGTATAAAGGACAGATACAACTTCTTTTCTTTTTTTTATTCGCTTCTGGTTTTGGCTTCCAAACCGGCATCAGGAAATCTGACTGTGTGGTGGTACCCTTATACTTCATGACTATGGTCGTGTTTTACATGGCAGATTATCTGGGATGAACGTTCCTAAGGACGCTCGTTACCAATAATCTGTTCGTCGAAAGCTGCCACAGATAACTCGATGACTGAGCGAAAAAACAACAACTTTCATGTGAGTTGAGCAGGCAGGCTGTCTAGATCTGCACAATGGCTCGGACTGGATTACACGTGTGGTGCAGGGATGGTCACTTTTTGCTCTATACCCAACTTTTAGTTGGCTTATATTCAGAGGGAATTTTATGCCAGAATTTAGAAGCAGTTATGGTGAACCTTTCTTTGGAAGCTCCATCCCTTCCGGCTAAGCACCACACCATTTTTGAGCAAGTTTAGAAACCCTAGTTGCACCAAATTGCACCTATTTAAGGATACTTTCACACTAGCGTTATTCTTTTCCACCATTGAGTTCCGTCCTAGGCGCTCAATACCGGAAAAGAACTGATCAGTTTTATCCTAATACATTCTGAATGGAGAGAAATCCTTTCAGGATGCATCAGGATGTCTTCAGTTCATTCACTGCACGTTTTTTGGACGGAAAAAATACCGCAGCATGCTGTGCTATTAACTCTGTCCAAAATTCCGGAACACTTGCCGGAATGCCGGATCCGGCATTAATTTACATTGAAATGTATTAGTGCCGGATCCTGCATTAGAAATACCGCATTGACGCATCCATACTTCCGGTCTGCGCATGCGCAGACCTGTAAAAAAAAAAACAAAAAAAACGGATGACAACCTGAGAGACGGATCAGTTATTGCAATGCATTTGCAATAACTGATCTGTCAACAAATGCTGTCCGTTTGTATACAGATTGCTGGATCCGGCAGGCAGTTCTGGCGACGGACTGCCTTCCGGATCCTCACAACGCAAGTGTGAAAGTAGCCTTACGCGTATACACCTTAGTAAATCTGGGCCAGTGTTAGTACATGGGGGCCTCTGTGTGAAACCAGTAAAGGTCCCATAGCAGATTGCAACAACAGTGTCTGTACTGCGACAACTATGCCAGTTCAAACTTAGGACACCCCATGGTTCCGTTCATCAGGCCTGGACAGCGGTTGCCTTCCGATACTGCGACCCGCCAAGAAGAAACTGCAAAATCCTGGTCACTAAAGTATAATTAACACGAACGTCTGACCGAAGTAAAATGAATGGCAGCGTCAGTAAGCCTCCGCCTGCCGAGAGCTTTTATTTTTACCTCGTCCTATTCCATTTTCAATATGGCAACTCACAGCAGGACTTCTAGAAAAGCAAATATCATGGAGCGAGAAGAGCCATTTCTTTCTAGCAATAAACAACGCGCATATGTTTTACTGCTCACTCTTCTTCTTATACCCACATTAGAATGGAGGGAGGATGGCGCAATTTACATCTTCTAGCTATTGGCAGCTTTTTAACGTATGAAGCCATTGTATACGTATTTACCGTCATAGGAATTCAGAATTACTTTTTGAATTCTGCGGCACAGATGGCAGACTTGCAATCGCTTTATAGGATTCCCGGACCGTTTAACCGTTTATCACCATCTGACGTTACGTGCTGATAAAAACCCGATAATGTGGGGCAGATCACGTGAAGATATGCCAGATCCCTTGGGTCTGGAGGCGGCCAGTATTCAGCTGTGATCAAACCCTAGTGGTAATCAAGTTTTTGTTCTTCCGTCTCCCTACTAAAAATGGCCGCCTTGCTGCTGGTAATCCTATTAAACCGGAGTCCGCTGTTCTTATTATTTTCCAAGACTCTTTTTTTTCCTTCTTGCTGTCTTACTTTATAGAGCAATAACTAAAATGGGCAGATTAAAGGAGCATTATGTGCATTGCCCACCGGGAACTCTGGTTAAAATGGAGAAAATCACTTCTGGAATTTGGTCACGGTGACTCACAGACACTGAAAGTACAGCGTGTAGTGATTAGGACAGGTTTTATACAGGCTGTGCAGGAAAGAAAGAAAACCTCCGGAAAACGTAGTGTCCTCTTGGATAGAAGGCTTTATTGCATGTTTGTATTGTTCATTTGTAGCATTTTTTTCTAATTATTATATATACAGTACATGTGTAATTAGGGGGGGATTTATCATCCGCTTCAGGGCTCATGCACCCGACTGTATGTATTTTGTGGTCCCCAAAACACTAATCCTCCAAAAAAAACGGATGATGTCCGTGTTGCATCCTTTTCTTTGCGGATCCATTGTAACAATGCCTGTCCTTGTCCGCAAAATGGACAAGAATAGGAGATTTTATTTATTTTTTGCATAACGGACATACAAAAATGGAATGCACACGGAGTAATTTCCATTTGCAGACCCATTGAAATGAATGGTTCTGCATACGGTCTGCAAAAAAACGTAACGGACACGGAAAGAAAATATGTTTGTGTCCGTTCTTCTAGCATAAAAAAGTTGCAAACCCTTGGTCTAAACGCCAAGGCCTGTGCCTCCTCATAAATGAAGCGTCTCCTCCGGTGGTGAAGAGGAGATCGGAGACCCTTGTAAAATCCTGGTCTTTTAGAAGTGCCTCCCTTTTATATTGGTTAATTGTTCTCATGGTGAATCCTCCATGTAGTAGCTGTGTGCTCCAGTTCCAGCACTGAACTGCCTTCTCATTAGTTTCTGGTCCCTGCCGGACCAGCAAGAGAGTGACCTCTGAGGCCATCAGTGGTGATGTGCATGTAGACTGTCCAGCAGGGACCAAAAGTGGAGGAGAATGGAGCTTGGTACTTGAACTGGAGTCTATTTTATTTTTATTTTTTTGTAACCCCTTCACTCTGCCTGACGATAAGAAAAGGGTTCCCTATCTCCGAGAACCTCTTTGAAGGCGTTGTCCATCCAATTATTATAATTTTTTTTACATATTGTCTTGGGGTACTTTCACACTAGCGTTATTCTTTTTCGGTATTGAGTTCCGTCCTAGGGGCTCAATACCGGAAAAAAACTGATCAGTTTAATCCTAATTCATTCTGAATGGAGAGCATTCTGTTCAGGATGCATCAGTTTAGTCCCTCTTACGTTTTTTGGCTGGAGAAAATACAACAGCATGCTGCAGTATTTTCTCCGTCCAAAATTCTGGAACACTTGCCAGAATGCCGGATCCAGTATTAATTTCCATTAAAATGTATTAGATCCGGCATTAAAATTGATCGTTAAAAATGTGAAAAAGATAAATACCGGATCCATTTTTCCAGATGACAACCAGAAATACGGATCTGGTATTGCAATGCATTTGTGAGACTGATCCGCATCCGTCTACAAATGCTGTCCGTTTGCATACAGATTGCCGGATCCAGCAGGCAGTTCTGGCGACGGAACTGCCTGCCGGAATCCATCAACGCAAGTGTGAAAGCACCCTTAGATCAGTGTAAATAAATCAAATATGAGATGCTAAATTTACCCTCCTGCCAGCACTAATACTCCGATGCTTACAGGGTCCCTGCTAGACTCTCCATCCCAGTCCCGATCCTCAGCCAGTGAATGGCTAAGCAAGCATTTCCTGGCGTCCCCTGTGTCAAGATGGGATTTATCATGTATAGAGAGTGCCATTTCCGTTTTTTTCTTTGATATTTGATCTTGCTTTAAAGAATGTTAGAGGCAATGGGCACCTTTTTTATTACATTTTACTCATTTGAGGCTAAAGATATTTTTTTTCAATTGGTCTGTATTAAATATTTTCAGCAGTTTTGGTGATACTTGTGGTTAAAAATTAGTCTATTTGCAGACTGTCCCTTCGGAGTTCTGTCAGCTGACCGCTCATGTGAAGCCTTATCTCTGATCTCCTGACCTTATAGACACATTTAAGCCTTATTCTTATTATTTTGATAAGATGTTGGCTATTAGGAATGTTTGAGGTCAGGAGATCAGAGATAAGGCTTGGCATGAGCCACATCAGGAGGGACAGTATGCAAATAGACTGATTTTTAACCACAGGTATCACAAAAACTGTTGCAAATTTTTAATAAACACCATTTGAAAAAGTGACTTTTGCACTCAAAGTGAGTGGCCCAAGTCATCAGGCTAGTCCTATATGACCCCATTATACCGTACGTTCCTGTTGGGGCATAGGCTTGTAATGTTATAGTAATATATTATTTCAGTATGCTGTCCATATTTTTTTTATTGTGCCTAGGTTTTATGTATACTGTATAATATGAATTGTATCAGACTGTCGTAAGATTTCGACTTGGGTCTTACTTAAAATACCTCTTTCTCTGCAGCGAGGAAAACACAGCTAATGAGTTTCATTGTCTGGTAGAAGGCCCTTTAATTAAAATTGTATATTATTGCAGGTTCCTAATTGATCTCTAAGCATCAATTTACAACAAAGACCTCCCCCCCCCCTGCACAAACTGGATGTGGAACGCTGCCAAGCATGGGGGTGACATGTCCCAAATGCCAAAATGTGATGTTAGGAGAGGCTTTTCAACAAATTGTAACAGGGATGATCAATTTAGAGTCTCAGCCCATTACTCCATGGCGTCTCCCTTGACGCAAAAGTGTTGTCTTGTACAAAACGATCCAAATGGTGAGCTTCTCTGAAAAAACAAATGGTTTTGGTTCCTATTACATTTCTATATTTTTTTTTCTGCTTTTTTTAATGTGAAAAATTGAGGGGGAAATGGATGTGACTTACTGGGAGGAGCGCGTTTTTAAACTTTTATACTAATTTATTAATACTAAAATCAGAATATGGTACAAATTTTGGTCTAAAACTGTGCCCACAGCAGTCGTAATTTTTATTTCCTGACTTCAGGACAGACCAAGTGCGCTAAACTTATTCTGATATATGCACCTTTAAAAAAGGCTCCTGCACTTACCCGGCAGTTCAGACTCTCCTTCTGCAGGGTGGGCCTAGCTGCCAGGCGCACTTACCAACCTTCACCAGCCAATGGCTTGACAACTTGGGGTATTTCAGGCACCTTTTCCAGTGAAAAGGTCAGTGAGTGATAGGGTTGTTAGCTTGCTAAGTACCTTTTAAGGTGTGTTGCATCCGGCTGTCTTCCTGTGTACCTACATCTGCCAGTTTACCTGTATTTGACCCTTCATGAAGTGACCTGATCTGCCCTGGACCGTGGCCTGTCCCTAACTGCGATTTTGCATGCCTCCTTGGTTTCCTGTATCAGGGTCTCTGACCCCAGTGGTTCAGCTGTTAACTACACAGAAAACTAGTGGCCCGGTGGCTGCTCTGCATCAAAGTCCGGATCTCTGTATAGGGTGAAAACTATGGGACTACCAGGTTAACGATCTTAAGTTTAGCTTAAAGCCAAATCTGTCGCTTAACACAGTGCTTCCACACCCATTTCTGACAGGTGCAGGAGTTTTGTCTGTAATGTGGGTGTAGGAAAGCACTAGTATTGACCACACTTGCCATAAGCGCTGTGTATTTTCTGCAGCAGAATTGTGTTCCAAAACTATGCAGCATTTACGTGGCAAAGAGGGGTGTGAGATTTAAAAAAATCTCATGCACCTACTGCAGAAAGTGTCCTCAATGAAATCTGCACATAACTTGACATGTGGTACACAGACAATGCACAGGCATTGGCCGTGTGCCCGCCGTTTGCTGATGAAACCCATTCACTTCAATGGGTCCGCGATCCTCAACATTCAGTCTGCACTGCAAAAAGATAGATTGTTCTATTTTTTTTGTGGTGCAGAGCGAAATCCCACTGAAAAGCTTTGTAGTGCTTCCGTGGGCTTCCACTCTGTGCCTCTGCTCCGCAACGCTCTGTATCTTATGAATTACTGACCCATTCAAGTGAATTGGTGCGCATCCGTGATACGAAGCACACACGGCCGGTGCCTGTACATTGCGTACGCGCTGTTTGCAGGTCGCAATACGGACACGGGCCGCACACGTTTGTGTGCATAAGCCCTTAATCTGACTTTTACCGATAACCGTTGAGGCTCGCACAACGCAGTCATCATCATTATTGATCGCCAGTCGCATCATCACTGTGTTGGATGGTGGGAACTCAACCTATGTTTTTGCCTGGAGGTAAAACCGTGACTACGTTCTGAACGTCATCCACGCCTTAACGTCCCGCTTATTTTGCCAACGTAAACCTTTAACTTGCCTGTAAAGTGGATGGATTTACATGCAGACCACTTTGTTTGCCATTTGTCTTTGGTTAAACCCTCGCATAAAAACATTATTTGGCTTTTTTTTTTCTTTTCTGAAAGACTGTTCAGGACATGCAGAAATGCTGACCGAAGCTGTCCAGCTGGCACGGTGCAAAAGCCATGATTTTACGTCTGTAATCATTTGGAGCAGTCGGGGAGCAGCGGAGCACAGAGGGTTATGGGATACTACAGGACCTTTTGTTTGAGCTTAATAAGCGTGACGTGAGGGCAGCTGACGGGCTGAGCAGGTGGAAAAGCTGGCAATAATTACAGGCTGCTGAAACGGACTTGATAGATGGCACAGCACCGTATCGATGGAAGCCGGAGCTCCATGATGAACCCCCCAACGTTTCCACCAGCCTACTGATGGCACTGCAGAGCTTCAGACCTTCCACAATAAATTCTAAGCTCACATCTGTTAGATGCTAGCAGTGCTGCTAATTAGTATCCTGAAGCACCACCGCATAATAATGCTGGTCTAGAGCGGCTAATGATCTTCTTTATCTATAGACTTGTCAAAGTTTTCCTACTGGGGCATCAGCAGCCAGACCGTGGTCAGCTGGACCTCACTCATGGTTGGCTTCCATGCCAAAATTGCAAATATTACTCAACTTATCTTATTCCTACACCTAGTAACCTCACAATACGTTCAAAAAGAGTTGACTTTGTCGTTAAAACCTTTCTGCCAAGGTTAGCTTTTAAAGGGATTCTCTCGCCAGGAAATTGACCGATAAACCAGGTACAATGCCATGTTGCGCTAGCTCCACTGAATGTAATAGGTTCCATGTCTGTCAGGTTCATGCTGCGCTAACCATGACTAGCAGAAAGTACCAACGGGCTCTCGCATAGCAATGACGTGTGTTTTGGATAAAACAGCAGGGGACAGGGGAGAAGTCTCCTGGACGGCTCCTCTCTGCCTTCTCCCCACCCGGCTCAGCATGATGGACAGGATTCTCACTACATGAACAACTCTGTTGGCCCAAATCAGGAGTAGATCCTATCAGAGCGGAGAAAAAAATAAAATAACATCATTTTAATCTATTTTTGGAATATTAAATTGCATAAAAACGTAACGGCACCTGACTTTAGGGTGTTCTGCAAACTGTACTTTTAAAGGGGTTATCCAACCCCTAAAATGCCTCCCCAAATGCATGGGCCCCTCACACAGATTGTACATACCTCGTTCCCCAGCACCGCGCCGCTTCTGAAGCCCGCACGCCGCCGTTGCATCTCCCTGTCATGCAGACGAAAACATCCAGTGATTGGGGGAGCAGTCAATAGCAGGCCACAACGGGGACGCTAGCATCGCTCCCCGTCGCGGCCCACTTTTGGCTGCTTCCCACCATCACTGAATGTTTTCATTCGCACGGCGGGGTGATGCAGCGGCGGCCGTGCAGGTGTCGGAAGCAAGGCAAGTACAATCTGTTTGAGGGGCCCGGGCATTTGGGGAGGCATTTCAGGGGTTGGATAACCCTTTTAAAGGGGTTGTACGCAAGTGGCCAGACTTACAGAAACAGCCAAAAGGATCGGTGCTCCGCTATTTCCGTAACTCCCATTGTAATGTATGGGAGCTAGACAAACGGCGAGATGGGACAACCACTTTAAAGTCACATAAACACTTCAGTTGGGGCTTGCCACCATCCTACATGTATGGAAAAGGTCACTTGCATTGTCTACTATACAGTACACTGCCTCTCCATGCCACACAGACTTGTTTTCCCTCTATCCATAAAGAGAAAACATAGACTGGACGAGGACGCTTCAGGACTCATTATGAAACGTTGACGAGGCAGAATAGCTTCCATACCCTCGGTGTATTTTTTATTATTTGCTGCTGATCGTGCTGCAAACATTCTCTGGTTTACGTAGGCAGCTGTTATTAGTGCTTACTAAGCATTCATGCACTTTCTGCACTTATTAGTTTGCTTATAGATGATGGTGAGTAGACAGATATCAGAGCAATATTTCTGTCCCAAACATGAATAGTCAAAGTTTAGATACTTAAGCCTTAACGTGCATGTCCTGGTACTGGATATAAAATGAATGCAGCCCATAAATGTGAAGTGAGCAGAGCCTTACACAGCCCCTAAAAAGCTAGTTTATGATTCATTTTATTAATATAATTATAGATGATGTGGATCATTGTATGGTTGTGCACCCACATAAAAACTGATACCTTTACCATATGTCCTGTCTTCTGGCATTGATCAAGAAATATCTACTCTAGATCATAGAAATATAGAAAAATGACAGAAAAAAAACCCCGGTCCATCCAGTCTGACCTTATATTATTACTTATCTCAGGATAGACACGAGTTTTAACCAGACATGCTTAAATTCACTTAAATTAACTGTCCATTTCCTAACTACATCTGAGGGGAGTTTGTCCCCTTTCAGTGTAATAATATTTCCTGACGTCCCAACAACTAATTTTAGATTGTGTCCCCTTGTTCTTGTGTTTTAGTTTTGTAATAAAATTACTTCCCTTCTGAACCTTATGTATGCCTTTTTTAAAGAGCTGAACACTGATTTATAGGATAGCTGCCTTACATCTGATGACTTTAGAGGCAGAGCTTGTTAAGAGCTCATTTGCATCCCTTTCTTCCTAGAAGTCCAGAGGAGCATGTATGGCCTGTAAGTCTCCTCGTGCCGATTAAGGCGTCTCCCCAAGGGGAGATGGTAACCCCCAAATCCTTACTTATGCCTCTCACCCCGTTAAGCCAGTACTCTCAGCTCTGCACTGATGAGGGGCAATCACCCTGAAACAGCTGTCTGCAGATGAGGTGCTGGCTTACTTATTATCCAAGTCATTTCTCAAGGCCTATTTAAAGGGTCAAACATTGACTTATAGGATAGCTGCCTTATATCTTGTGGCATTGGAGGCAGAGCTTGTTATGAGCTCATTTGCATCACTTTCTTACCTTATTGATACCTTTAGCATAGTTGAAGGTTTCAATAATTCCCCCTCCCTTCTTTCCTCAAGGCTATACAGATTAAGTCCTTTTAAAGGGGTTTCCGGTTATGTCAAGATAGGGGATAACTATTAAAATGGTGGGGGTTCTACCCCCTGGGATCCCTAACAATCAAGAGAACAAGGAACCTGCATCTCTTGAAGCCCCCTGAACTTAACAGAGCAACTAGTCGGCCACTCTATTAATTTCTATGGGCGTTCTGGAGATGGCCCAGTGCTGTACAAGCTTTCTCTGGAACTCCTATAGAAATGAAGGAAGTGTCTGCACGCATGGATAGGGGATAACTTTACATAACCGCAATGCCCCTTTAGGTTTCTGATATGTTTTATGCTTCAGACCTTTGTAGCCCAGCTTTGCACCGGCTTTTTGTTCTCTATCTTTTTGTAGTAGATTCTCCAGAACAGGACACAGTTTTCCAGATGTGCTTTCACTAGCACTCTCTCATATTGAATTCCCAAAAGCTTGCATCTTGTCCTTGGTCATATAAAAAAAAAAAAAATCTTTGATTTTCAGTAGTGTCTGGAAGGTAAATTTCTAGCAAACCATGGGAAGTCCTTGTATTTTAGCATTTACAGAACCTCACCGGTTGGGAGCCAATTAGGATAGTCATTGGACTAGAACCAATTTGTAGCCAATCAGTATTAGACTACTCGCGGAGATAAAGTGAACCCATAAGATCATTATATCGGGATAATTCACCTACCTGAGAAGAGCCTGAGCTTCAGATAACGTGTAAGACTCACACAGACTCTGGTCAACGGGATCATCACATTTGCAAGACTACTCCAACTTTCATTTTACATCTGTTGGCAATGAACTTGTGATTATAATGAACCCATGCTGTGGTTGTATGGGGAGACCTAATATCACATGGCGGGTATGTAGTGCTGGATCACCAGTCTAAGTTCTTGAAGCTCCTTACGGTGTGACTTCATAATACAAGATGAGCTGATTATCCTCGTACCTCAAGCCTGACGGTGGGCATCCCTCAATACAGTCTCCAGTTTTTACAGTAACCTGGTTGTGTCTGAGGGCTCACGTCTCCGCTCTCCGTGTCTGATTATTCTGATATTCTCCAAAGCTTTACTTAATGTCTCTAAAGAGTACAAAGAATTTTCTCTTCAAAATGACTGTAGAGAAAGCAGTGGCTTCAAAGCCGAGTAGATATTCCCTACACTCGGGTCTCTCTTTCAAAAAGTGTCTTTCTTTCCCCCTTTCTAATTTACCTTGAGGCAAATTTGATTGATGTATCTACATTAATCAGACCCATCTTTCATGCCCCATCTAATAGGAATATTTTCATTAAAAAAATGCCCCTTTTATTCCATGAGACTTCGGATGTGAGCGTGAGAATAACTAGGACATATTTTTACAGGTATATATCCGATCTCTGTTACAGATTCCTTATTAGGTCTGTTTAACCACTCCCGGACCGCCGTACGCAGGATTGCGTCCTGCGGGCGGCCGGGATCTTCTGAGTGGACGCATCGGCGCGTCCTCTCGCGAGACCCGTGAGTTCCTGTGAACGCGCACGCGTGCGTTCACAGGAGCGCGCGTCTGGAGAGTTAAACTACAGCCTGCCAGCGATGATCAATCGCTGGCAGGCTGTAGATGCAATATAAATCGCATCAAACATGTATACCAGACGCTGTTTTGTGAACAGCGTCTGGTATACCTGCTACCTGGTCCTCTGGTGGTCCCATTTGCTGGGATCGACCACCAGAGGACCAGGTAACACAGTAAAGTTGCACCAAACACTACACTAACCCCTTGATCACCCCATCTAGATCCCCTGATCACCCCCCTGTCATTGATCACACCCCTTTATGTGTCCATATGTGTTTTGCGGATCCGTGGATCCGATCCGCGGATCCGATCCACAGATCCTCAAAACACGGACACCAGCAATGTGCTTTCCGCATTTTGCAGATCCGCACATTGCCAGAACTATATAGAAAATGCTTTTTCTTGTCCGCAATTGCGGACAAGAATAGGACATGTTCTATATTTTTGCAGAACGGAAGTGCAGACCCGGAAGCGCGGATCCGTAATTCCGGATCCGAGCGGGACAAAGTCTGTCCCCATAGAAATGAATGGGTCCGCAATTCCATTCCGCAAACAGAATTTCGGACGTGTGAATGGGGCATAAGGGTCCCTTATCACCGCCAGTTAGTTAGCTACTTGTTAGGTAGCTAGCGCCCAGCCCACCGAACCGCAGTCACTGATTTTGGCAGAGATTTTTTCATCCACATTGACCGATGCGAATGAAAAATCTGTGCCGTTATTTTTTTTTTCAGCGCAGAGGCTGAATGGAAAAAATCTCATTACCCGTATGCTCAATATACGGAGAATCGCAGAAACTCCTAATGCTGGCCATACGTGTAATGATTGCGGAGACCCTCAAATGCCAGGGCAGTACAAAACCCCACATGTGACCCCATTTTAGAAAGAAGACACCCCAAGGTATTCCGTGAGAGGTATGGTGAGTTCATGTAAAATTTTATTTTTGTCACAAGTTAGTGGAATATGAGACTGTAAAAAAAGAAGAAAAAACAATTTCCGCTAACTTGTGCCAAATTTTTTTTTTTCTGTGAACTCGCCATACCCCTCACAGAATACCTTGGGGTGTCTTCTTCCACAATGGGGTCACATGTGGGTTTATACTGCCCTGGCAATTTAGAGGTCCTAAAGCGTGAGAATCCAAATGCGTAAAAATGGCCTGTGAAATCCTAAAGGTACTCATTGGTTTTAGGGCCCCTTTGCATCTTGGCTGCAAAAGTGTCACTCATGTGGTATCGCCGTACTCAGGAGAAGTAGGGCAATGTGTTTTGGGGTGTATTTTTACATATAGCCATGCTGGGTGTGAGAAATATCGCTGTAAACGACAACTTTTACATTTTTTATTCAAAGTTGTCAATTTACAGAGATATTTCTCTCACCCAGCATGGGTATATGTAAATACACCTCAAAACATCGCCCTACTTCTCCTGAGTACTGGCGATGCCACATGTGTGACACTTTTGCAGCCAAGATGCTAGAGGCCCAAATTCCAACGAGTACCTTTTAGGAGGGCATTTTTACGCATTTTTCTTCTCACGCTTTAGGGCCCCTAAAATGCCAGGGCAGTATAAATACCCCACATGTGACCCCATTTTGGAAAGAAGACACCCCAAGGTATTCGCTGAGGGGCATAATGAGTCCATGAAAAATTAAACTTTTGTCAAAGTTAGCGGAAAGGGAGACTTTGTGAGAAAAACAATAAAAATCAATTTCCACTAACTTGTGCCAAAAAAATCTTCTATGAACTCGCCATGCCCCTCATGGAATACCTGGGGTGTCTTCTTCCAAAATGGGGTCAAATGTGAGGTATTTCTACTGCCCTGGCATTTTAGGGCCCTAAAGCGTGAGAAGAAAAATCGTAAAATGCCCTCCTAAAAGGTACTCATTGGAATTTGGGCCCTTTGCGCATCTTGGCTGCAAAAAGTGTCACTCATGTGGTATCGCCGTACTCAGAAGAAGTAGGGCAATGTGTTTTAGGGTGTATTTTTACATATACCCATGCTGGGTGAGAGAAATATCTCTGTAAATTGACAACTTTGAATAAAAAATGTAAAAAGTTGTCGCTTACAGCAATATTTCTCACACGCAGCTAGGGTATATGTAAAAATACACCCCAAAACACATTGCCCTACTTCTCTGAGTTCGGCGATACCACATGAGTGACACTTTTTTGCAGCCTGGGTGCGCAAAGGGGCCCTAAAACCAATGAGTACCTTTAGGATTTCACAGGCCATGTTTATGCATTTGAATTCTCACAATTTAGGGGCCCCTAAATTGCCAGGTGAGTATAAATACCCCACATGTGACCCCATTTTGGAAAGAAGACACCCCAAGGTATTCCGTGAGGGGCATGGTGAGTCCACAGAATTTTTATTTTTTGGCACAAGTCAGCGGAAATTTTTTTTTATTATTTTTTTTTTTTTTACAAAGTCTCATATTCCACTAACTTGTGACAAAAAATAAAATTTTACATGAACTCACCATACCCCTCACAGAATACCTTGGGGTGTCTTCTTTCCAAAATGGGGTCACATGTGGGGTATTTATACTGTCCTGGCATTTTAGGGCCCCTAAAGTGTGAGAAGAAGTCTGAATCCAAATGCGTAAAAATGCTCCAGAAATCCTAAAGGTACTCATTGAGTTTAGGCCTTTGCACCCAGGCTGCAAAAGTGAGACACATGTGGTATCGCCAGTACTCAGGAGAAGTAGGCAATGTGCTTTGGGGTGTATTTTTATATATACCCATACTTTGTGTGAAAAATATCTCTGTAAATCGACAACTTTTAAAAAATTTATACAAAGTTGACAATTTACAGAGATATTTCTCTCACCCAACATGGGTATATGTAAAAATACACCCCAAAACACATTGCCCTACTTCTCCTGAGTACGGCGATACCACATGAGTGACACTTTTGCAGCCTGGGTGCACAAAGGGCCCAAATTCCAACGAGTACCTTTAGGTTTTACATGGCGGCTCACAATTTAGCCCCGCCCAAAATGCCAGAACAGTAAACACACCCCACAAATGACCCCATTTCGAAAGTAGACACCCCAAGGTATTCACTGAGGGGCATAGTGAGTCCGTCTGAGATTTTTTTTTTTTTTGCCAGAAGTTATCAGAAATTGAAACTTTTTTTTTTTTTTTTCTCAGAAAGTGTCATTTTCTGCTAACTTGTGAAAAAAATGAAATGATACATGAACTCACCATGCCCCTCCGCGAATACTTTGGGGTGTCTTCTTTCTAAAATGGTGTGATTTGGGGGTATTTATACTATCCTGACATTCTAGCACCTGAAGAAACATGACAGGTGCTCAGAAAGTCAGAGCTGCTTCAAAATGCCGAAATTCACTTTTTTGCACCATAGTTTGTAAACGCTATAACTTTTACCCAAACCAATAAATATACACTTATTGGACTTTTTTTATCAAAGACATGTAGAACAATAAATTTAGAGAAAAATTTATATAGAAATGTAGTTTTTTTTGAAAAATTTTACAACAGAAAGTGAAAAATGTCATTTTTTTGCAAAAATTTTGGTCATTTTTGATTAATAGCAAAAAAAGTTAAAATGTCAGCAGCAATGAAATACCACCAAATGAAAGCTCTATTAGTGAGAAGAAAAGGAGGTAAAATTCATTTGGGTGGTAAGTTGTATGACAGAGCAATAAACGGTGAAAGTAGTGTAGTGCGGAATTGTAAAAAGTGGCCTGGTCATTAAGGGTGTTTAAGCTAGGGGGGCTGAAGTGGTTAAAGGGGTTGTACACCTTTACTAAGAATGGCTTTTACTCCAGCCTTAGTTGTCCTCCTGGAGCTGCCGTGTCCCTCATAATCAATTAGGCGCATATATGGCCGCTTGTCCACCCGTTTTAAAAATGCTGCCATCCCCTGGCTGACGTAGTTTTCCATATACTTTTTTTGGTCTGTTTCCAGGTAATAAAGTAATAAGTTTGCAGGGTCTGGATATCCCACCCTGACATGCCCCCACTATCCCCCATCTCCATCCAACACATCTGTCAAACTTGGTGTAAAAACGCCTGTGCGACAAAATATTGTTCCACGGCGTTTAAAATAGTCGCAAAAATTGCTTTTTGTGGCTATTTGTATGCCAGACGAACATATTAAATGACCCCCAATGGCTTTCCTCAAAAAAAAACAAAAAGAAACGGCAGCACACGTGTCCATGGATTTTCTGGTGATGGAGTGTGGGTTCATGAATGGAGCTGATCTCCAATGCCACACACAACCAGTGGACAGGATTTTTTCTGGACAACCCCCTTTCACACAAACAATATGGAGTGTGTCAGCGTTCAGTGAAACTCGCACCATTTCACAAGCACATCAGTCCGTTTTGTCTGCATGTACATTCAGGGTTTCATTTTTTCCGTGCGGTTTTGATACGTTTTTTTTGCACGCGTGAAGATTTACAGACAACATCTCCTAGCAACCATCAGTGAAAAATGTATCGTATCTGGATGCAATGCGTTTTTCACTGAAGCCCCATTCACTTCTATGGCACCGGGGCTATGTTACAAACACAGAATAGAGAACATGCTGCGATTCTCACGTAACACAGAAATGATGCGCAAAAAACAACGCTCACGTGCACAGACCTATTAAAATAAACGGGTCAGGATTCAGTGCGGGTGCTATGTGTTGACTTTGCGCATTGCACGTGCGTGGAAAAAACTCGCTCGTGTGAAAGGGGCCTTAGTAAGTGACATGACCAGCACATGTCCTGGAGCCTCATTACAGTAGTATTTGGATTTTATTATGTGTAATGCTGTATGGATTTTTTGTGTCTTTGATCTTTCCTGGAGATTCAGGCTTGCATAGTCTTGTGGGAGGAGGGTTAGCATAGGCTCCTTCTATGTGGCTGGCCTTTCCTAAAAACAATCACCCAACATAGCCCCTGGAGGCAGGTTTATAAGCATTTCTCCCATAAAGTTGAGTGATTGTATGTGGCATATTTATTAGAGGATTTATACCAGAGGAATTGAAACGGTGAAGTTAGTTTTTTGTTTCTTTTCGTTAATACCTCCTGTGATCTCTTGAATGTACATGTCTAAAGTGGGCGTCCTACTGAGAGCTTCTGAGGACATTAGTCCAATTTCTGACTGGTTCCTGCGGTCATGGAGACCTCAGTAGCGTCCTGTTTTGGGGAAAAAGGTCTAAAGCTGGTCATACATTAGACATGTGTTTTCTGAACAAATTGTTGATCGTTGTCGTCTTGAAGAACAACGCCTAAAGTGAAAAAGGACAATTCAAACAAATACCGTCAGATGTCTGCCACCAGTTGGCATATCAGACTTATTTGTGAATGGTTGGCAGAAAAGGGTCTAACTTGGCCTTTTTGGCTATCCATAATCCTTGAAGGGGTTGTCTCATTGCATTGACTTATCCCCTTATCCAAGTGCCAATCTTGAGAATGGGGGCCTGTGCTTCTCTTTTTTTTAATTTTTTTTATTGCTTCGTTAAATCAGCTAACCCCTTTAAGGAGTTTCTGTATTGATGGTGACGTCATTCTCACCCTATGTTCAGCAGTATATCTGAGGTAACGGTACAGGTCCATCAAAGGAAGATGCCAAATTATGTCTTTGGTCAATGACAGAAGCCTTCATTGAAATTCCAGAGGAGCCATTTTAATTAAGATACACGGATACTTTGGTCTACATTTAATAATGTCAGTGCACCTAGTTGTAAACTGCGCCAGAATTTGGCCCCATTTTGGCTCACTTTTTTTAGCACCCCTAGTACTATAGAAGTCCTCTCCACCTAGGAATACATGGGGTGGGCTTATCAGAAAAAGTTGTGGCTTCTGAGGAAGAGGTGGAGCTTAAAAGGGATTGTCCCATCTTGGACTTTGGGTGCATATCCACCTCTGGGACCTACACCTATACTTAAAACGGAGCTTGCAAAGTGCCGGAGGGAGCACCGCGCATGCACTGCCACCCTCAATAAATTTTTATGGGAGCACCGAAAATAGCCGAGCTCTGGCACAGTTATTTCCGTAAGCCCCATCAAAGTGAATGGAACAGTGACCGCACTTGCGCAGTGCACCTCCCATTCTTTTCATTGGGACTTCTGAATATAGCGACCATGCCGCTCGGCTCTTTTCGGCAGTCCTTTTGAAA
The DNA here is from genome assembly GCA_033119425.1 of Bufotes viridis. Taxonomy (NCBI): domain Eukaryota; kingdom Metazoa; phylum Chordata; class Amphibia; order Anura; family Bufonidae; genus Bufotes; species Bufotes viridis. The sequence continues at coordinate 455,232,712 of CM065591.1, read as the reverse complement.
TGAATGGGGGGTGCCCATGCATGCGCTCCTGCACTTTGCGAGCTCTGTTTTAAGCATAGGTGCTGGTCCTAAAGGTGGGACCAGCACCTATCAGACATTGGTGGCATATCCTAGCGATATGTCCTCAGTGTCCAAGATGGGAATTACGTGTGAAACAACTGTCACGTAGTGCAAAATATTTTTTTCAATGGGGCCACAAACGTATGTCGTTCATCTGCCTACGCAGATTTTTTGGACAAGAAAAGGCAATTCTAACAAAGGGTGGAAAGCACATGGTCGGTATCCATGTTTTACGGATCTGAAATTTGCAGACGGATACAGTCAAATGGATACGGTTGTATGAATGTCCGCTTAGAGTTGTGGTGTTGCCACATGGTCACTGATGATGTTGCTTTTATATTGGGAGGTTATTACATGTGATGACTTAGAAGATATTACTTAGTATTCTTGATGTTCTGCACATTGTCGCAGGGCAGAATCTATGTGGTTGGTTTTCACTTCCTCCAGCCGTGCGTTATGCTGAATTGTTTTTTTATAGTTTTGCATAGCTGTTTATTTGAATAAAGCCCTTAGGTTGCTGGTTTTTAATTCAGGCTGTTTTGTGATGAAAAGTGGTTCCTGTCACCGTGTGCTAACACAGAGAAATGCACAAGTGTGTACTTGCATACAGAAGATCTTTTCCATTGTTGCCTGCAGAGCGTTTCCATTCATTCGATTGGAATAAACCTACATGATGATCTGTCGTAGGTACGGCTGGACACCAATGGCAATAGCTAGGAGGATTTTGTTCAGACTCCCCTTATGAGCTGTAGTTGAGTTGTTTTTAGGAGTTTCTTCTATGTGGTTTTTGATTACAGGAGATATTGTGCTTGGCCTCTGACATCTTCGGCATATATACACTGCTGACAAAAAGTTAGGGATATTTGGCTTTCGGGTGAAATTTATGGAAAACGTAAAAAGTTCACACTACAGTGATATTATATCAAGAAAGTCGGACATTTAAGTAGAAGCAGCAATGGCGATTTCCTCATCTCAATTTATACCGCCACAAGATGTGTAAATGTCTCAGTATCTTGCCATGTGGCCTTCAGCATCTATTACAGCTTGACAACGACTTCTCATGCTGTTCACAAGTCGATTTATTCTCTGCTGAGGCATGGCACCCCACTTATCTTGAAGGACGGCCCTCAGGTCATTGAGGTTCTGGGGTACAGAGTTACGAGCCTCTACACGGCGACTCAGCTGATCCCATAGGTTTTTAATGGGATTCAGGTCTGGAGAAAGTTCAGGCTACTCCATTTGAGGTTGAGGTACCTTAGTCTCCGGCAGCCGTTCCCTAATGATGTGACCTCGATGAGCTGGAGCATTGTCGTCCATTAAATTAAAATTAGGCCTTTGTTGTTGATGCAGAGGCACAATGACTGGATTAATGGTGTTATTCAAGTAGTATGGGCTTGTCCCTGCACCATTCACAAAGTGTAGGGCAGTTCTGTATTGACTAGACACCTGCCCACACTAACACCACCACCACTAACGGCTCGTCTGGTGACAACAGTGGCTGATGCATAGCACTCTCTTTTGGCGGCCATCATTTCTGCTCAGCATGACTCGACTTTAATCAGTGAACAGAACTTAGGCCCACTGGTCCCTCATCCAGCGTAGATGCCCTCTGGAGCATGCGAGATGATGACGTCTGTGGTCAGGCACCATTGCAGGTTGTCTAGCAAGCAGACCACGCTAATGGAAACGGTTTTGATTGGTCTGATGTGACACTTGGGTGCCTCTCACCTCCCTTAAAGGAAGTTAGTCTGTCACCACAATTTGACATTATAGACCGCTTACATAGCGCTGTAGCATAACTATACATGAGTCAGATGGTACCTTTGTTGTGTTGTTCTGAAGTTCAACAGAGGCAAAATCGCTGTTTTATTCATATGTAAATGAGGGCTCGCAAGTGCCCAGGGGCGGCGTTCGGGCTGTAAGTGCCCAGGCCGCTCTGCCTTCTTCTCACATAACTCCTTCCCAGACTGTTGCTTGGCCCACCCTGTAAGGCTCTTGTGTCATCCAGTGTACTGAACGAGATCCCGCCGGCGCATGTGCATTGCATGGGGCGATGCCGCTGCCCATGCCTGGGCCGGCGATGAACTACGCGCTCATCGGATCTCGGCCAGTACACTGGATGATGCAAGGGGCTTACAGGCCGGAATAAGCAAGGGGTTGGGAGGAGTTATCTAAGAAGAAGGCAGAGCGGCCTGGGCACTTACAGCCTGAACGCCGCCCCTGGGCACTTGCGAGTCCTCATTTACATATGAATAAAACTGCAATTTTGCCTCTGTTGAACTTCAGAACAACACAACAAAGGTACCATCTGTCTCCTGTATAGTTATGCTACAGCGCTATGTAAGCGGTCTATAATGTCAAATTGTGGTGGCAGACTCCCTTTAAATGTGCCTGGAGTTGTGTGGCATTCATCATCCAGTTCCGCAGGGCATTGTGGACAATGAAACGGTCATCAATGTGGCATGTGGCCAAAGGACGTTCACTTTTATGCCTTTCTGTGACTCTTCCAGCCTCTCTCTATCTCTGATGCAATCCTCAGATGACACTCTGTGACACTCTAGTGCCCACTTCTGTCTGATAGCATCCTGCTTGAAGCCTTGCGATGGTGAGGTACTGTTGATCAATTGTTAGGTGTCATCTTGGTCTCATGATGTCAAAATGTAAACAGCATGATGAGGAGGACTGTTTAAATCTCTAACCAGGAAATGTATTGGGCGATTCATGTGTCAAACACCTGTTGTGAATTTTGCTGTTAAGCTCCTTGTTAAAGAACAGCAAGTTGTGCAATAAGTACTGAAACATTGAACAGTTGCACATGTGCATTTAAAAGTTTAGAGAAGGTCACATTAAGTTCTCCTGTAAAGGTTAGACTACATTTTTTTGTGAGTAGTGTATATTGGAAACAGTGCCCGTCATTGATGCCAGTGTACTCTTAGGTTGTCGTTAAATGGAACCTATCAAGGCAAATAATACCACTAAGGATGCTTGCACCTTTTCCATATGTGTAAGGCTACATGCACACGACCGTTGGTGTTTTGCGGTCCGCAAACTGCGGATCCGCAAAACCCGGGAAGCTGCTCTACGTTTGAAACGCGGCCCATTATAGAAATGCCTATTCTTGTCCGCAAAACGGACAAGAATAGGACATGCTCTATTTTTTTTGCGGGGGGAACGGAACAGAGCAACGGATGCGGACAGCACACTGAGTGCTGTTCGCATCTTTTGCGGCCCCATTGAAGTGAATGGGTCCACGCCTGAGCCGCAAAATATGCGGCTCGGACGCGGACCACAACAACGGCCGTGTGCATGAGACCTAAGGCCGAGTTCCCAATTCAGTTATTTCTATCAGTGACTGTGAGCCAAAACCAGGAGTGAAGCCTACTCAGAGATGAGGTATAATGGAAAGATCTGCTCCTGGTCTGTGTTTTTGACCCGCTCCTGGTTTAGGCTCCCAATAACTGATGGAAATAACTGAAGTGCAGATTTCACTCTCTGCAATGGAAAGGGTGAGATCTGTGGCAAAACATGCGTCAAAATCTATGCCAAAATTGGGAATGAATGATTTTGGCCCTCGGGGATTATTTATGGCATCCTTACAGAACACATTCATTGTGATCCACACGCTACATCGAATATGAGTTGCAATGTAGTTAATGTGTGACCATCCATAATCCTAGGGTTGTTCTTCTTAGGATGTGACCAACCACATATAGATCATCCAGACGCTGATAACACCGCATCTCCTTAATCCTGCTCTATCCCACATCTAGATATCAGTGGTGTATATGATGCATTTGGTAGAATCAATATCGACATATGGACACCTTTGTCCTCTCTGTATTAGAGAAGGTCCACTTGACAAGTTGGGCTCTGTTCATGCTGTGCTTGAGCCTTCGATTTAAAGGGGTTGTCGATAATCAAATAAAAAAATAATAATAAAAAAATATATACATATATATATATTTATTATGCCATCCCCTCTACACCTTACCTGTGATGGGATGAGTACCTTCAGTCTTTACTGCACTTTGGTCCCCGCATGTAAACTTCCTTACAGTCGAGGTCGTGTGCGCTTCTGCAGCCAAAGACTGGCCTCAGTGGTGACCTGTCCCGCAGCAACACGTAACACAGCAGTAACTTGCAGCTTGTGGGCATGTCACAGCCAAGGCCATTCATTGACTGTAGCGCTGCACACGAGCCCTATCGTGCCGGAAGTTTACATGTGGGAACTAAAGTACAGTGGAGACAGCCTGGAACTGAACTAGGCTGCGGTTAGCAGGTAAGTATGCCTCCCTCTACAGGCCTGGCAGGCAGGGAGGGGGTGGAACTTAAATTAAAAAATGTATCATGGGCAGCACCTTTAAGGCCTTATGCACATGACCGTATGTGTTTTGTAATCTACAAATCGTGGATCGGTAAACACGGATACTGGCTGGGTAGGTCATCAGTATCTGATCGGTGGGGGTCTGACACCTGGGTCCCCCGCTGATCGGTTGTTTGAGAAAGCACCAATGTTCCTGTGAGCGCCGCGGCCTTCTTCCTGCTCACTTAGCACAGCGCCATACATTGCTTGGTATCGCGCTCGGCTCCATTCGCTTCAATGGTTCTGAGCTGCGCCTAGGCCATGTGCGCCTAGGCCATGTGCTGCCTTCTCAAACAGCTGATCGACAGGACTCCAAGGTGTCGGACCCCCACCGATCAGATACTGATGACCTGTCCAGAGGATTGGTCATAAGTATTCAAGTCTCGGAAAACCTCTTTAAGGCCCTTTTAAATAAATCACAATGATCGATTGTACGAGCGTTGCCCATTGTAAACAGGTGCTGTCGACAAGTAATGAATCTATATGGATGAATGATCGCAGTAGCGATCGTTCATCCCCATGCAGAGGGGTTAATTGCAGACTGTAAATGCAACTGGTTGGATCGGCCTGTGTAAATGCTCCCTCGGATTTGCCCTCATGCTTCTGGTTGTTACGGGCCTGCGTCTGAAGAGATGAGTTTTAATTGATCTCCTTATATATCTAGATTTGATCACGTTACTGATGACAGGTCACGATGTAGTGAGGAGAATGCTAAAGATCATGGATCAGCGACCTCCGGCACTCCATCTGCTTGAAACTACAACTCCCAGAATCCTCCTCTCAATCCTATGGGAGTTGCAAGAACAGCAGATTGGGTGTGCCTGCTGGGAGTTGCAGTTTCAGAGCAGCTGAAGGTTGCTGATCTCTGCCCTAGCTATAGAAGCTATAAAAGGAGCATGGAAGTCCAAGCGACCCCCATGTACAGTTTCGGGAGGCCTCCTGAATTAATGGGGATATGTGGAGGATATTTATGTATGTAACAAGTCTCTGTGCATTGCAGATGAATAACTCCACATGAAGGCGGATTATTAACTCTTTAGAAATGTTGAAGGCTGGTCGGGTGTCGGATTGATGGGGCTTCTGGTTGCTCAGCATGCTGTTCTGTGAATTACGGGAGTAGTCATGCATCAGTAAGGATAATTACTGTACACAGAAGTGACTACTTTTCTGCTGGAGGCAAGATGTTGGTCTTTTCACTTTCGAGTAGTTTGAACAAAGCTAATCGAGTGTCAAAAACTATTTATATTGTTTTTAATTTCTACAGAAGGAAATCTTGCGTTGTGGTGGGAATATTTGTGCGGTATACTAGTGGGTATCTTTTATCTAGTGGAATACAGAATGGTGCGAAGGTTTTGATTTGGGGCTTTCCTGGAACTTTGTTGTCGTTGGCCTGTCCTTAGGATAGACCATCAATATCCGATCTGTCATGGTTCGACTCTCAGGAAGACTACCACCAATCGAATGATTGAAACGGCTGCGCAGCACTCGGAGCGCCATGTCGCCTTTATTGTTTACCAGACACAGCGGCGCACATTTTGTAGTGGTTGTGCCAGGTATTGCAGCCCAGTCTTATTCATTCATTCAATGGGACTGAGCTACAGAGAGCTGCAATACTAGAAACAGCCACTAGAAAATGCATGGCGCTGTGCCTGATGGACAGTAAAGGAGATCCCTTCAGTTGAATAATACCTTGTGGGTCGGGCCGGAATAATGCCTTGTGGGTCGGGCCGGAATAATGCCTTGTGGGTCGGGCCGGAATAATGCCTTGTGGGTCGGGCCGGAATAATGCCTTGTGGGTCGGGCCGGAATAATGCCTTGTGGGTCGGGCCGGAATAATGCCTTGTGGGTTGGGCCGGAATAATGCGTTGTGGGTCGGGACGGAATAATGCCTTGTGGGTCGGGACGGAATAATGCCTTGTGGGCAGGGACGGAATAGTCACTTTGTGGGCCGGGCCCCAAAAGTGGCACTATTTGCTCAAAAAAAAACCTGACTTTTTTTTCCTCTAAATAACCTGTTTTAATAGAAAGCAAATTAAGTGAGAAATCATTAGGTGAATTGGTTCACTGGTACCTAAGATTTGTCTAGCCCTAAGTCTTTGAGATGAAAAATGTCTTAAATGGTCCCTCCAGGTCCGATCTCCTCCCGGTCTGATGTCAGGCATGGAGTTACGGTAGTGCCTGCTGGGTGGTACAGTTGCTGAGGCAGTTTAGAATAGGCCACATGCACAATACTCTGCCATTGGCAGTTGTACCACCCAGTGTGCTCTAGTTTACCTCCGTTTCCAATGTGTGGTGGGAGATCAGAGTAAGAGGGACACTTTAAGGGGCTTGTGCACCGTTAGGGGGCGTTAGCAGACCTGCGAAGGGAGGAATACTAACCTACTTCTCGGCGCTGGCTCTTGGCTTCTTCTCTCCCTGGCCTCGTCTGCTCTGCTGTGCTCCCAGGACGGAAACTTTTGTTTTTAAGCTGCTACAGTCAATCGCTGGCTGCAGCGGTGTCCTGCTCTCCTGGCATCATGTCTTGCGGTCATGTTACCTAAGGGGGGCAGGTCACTGCTGCGGCCAGAGATGGGCTGCAGCTGCGTCAAAATGTAAGTTTACATCCTGGTAGCAGGGCCGGGGAGAGAAGGAGCAGGTAAGTATACTTCTCTTCACAGGTCTGCCCAAGAGTCTGATGGCACCCCCCTCATTTATAATGTAGAACTTTTTTTTTCTATTTATGTAGAATATTTCACGGACATCTTCATTAGATCTTATGCAACGACTGTGTCTGTGTTTCGGTTAGCATAAGAATGGATGCACCTCCGTATTTTTCGCGCTCCAAACAATAGAAGGGGCTGTTCTAGTTCGCAATATGGATAAAAATAGGACCTGCTTTATCATTTTGGAATAGCCACACTGATCCACCTGGATGTGTACCCGGGCCCATAGAAATCAATGGGTCAGTGTGCTATCCGTAAAAAAAAAAAACTAGGATGAGAAAAACGATTGCGTGCACGAGCCCGAATTGCGTAATTATGGATGTGAAATCCCAAAAAGGCGATGAATGTTGCTCTTCTTTTGTTCTCTTTTTTTTTTTATTCCTGCTCCTCTAAATTTCACAGAGCATTTTGCAGCTTGAAGCATGTGCGTGGGAGCGCGGTCGCTGCGAATATTTCACTTGGACGCAGGAAGCTCCAGTCGCGGTATCTGAAGGATAAAATAGGCGATGACTTTGAAATCCTCCAAATGTCTCCATCCAGCAGCCTCGCAGCGGCGCCTCCATGCTTTATTTTATCTGCCGCAACAATGTGTAATTGAAATGTTTCAAGCGTTTCTGGCTGTCAGGAAGTGGCTGTAATTCACAATAGGTGATTTCTCATTATACATCAGAGAAAATCTCCGCCACCATTACAGCAATCAAGAGCGATTGTTCCTGCTACACGCTGATCAAATAACCTTAGAACACGAATGAGACTGCGCCGCCTGGGATAGCACATATGCACGAACACGTGAGAGTGCGCACATGTGCCATATGTAGATGTAGCAGAGCTGAACTGGTTCTAGCACTCTGTAAGTACCTGACCGACCACGGACTCTTTAATCCAGCGTCTCCATAGTGTCCATCCGAGAACGATTCGTTATCTATTTCCATACATCGTTTTCCATTTCCATCCGGCAGAGGATCTCAAAACCCGAATTTAACTGATCCGTGCCATTTAATACATGAAAATGAAAATTGTTAATACAGAATACATGAAGATGAAAATCATTGTAAGTTCATGGGTGCTGATAATTTTTTTTTTTTTTTTTTTTTTCCTGTAACAAAAAATAAATAAAAAGTATATCCGGCATGAAAATCAGTGGTGCCGGATCAATTTATTATTTAACTTTTTTAACGGTTTGTTCATTTTCAGACATAAAAACCGCAGCTTACAATGGTATTGTGTCCACCAAAACACAGCAAAACGGAACGGATGCATTCTTATGTATCCTGACCGATTTTGTCACGTGTTCCATTTATCTGTGGCCATACCTTATTTAATATTTTTCTATATGTTGCCTATATGTTTACATTGTGCATAACTGATATACATTTCATTGCGGTGACAGTATGAGCACATTCCTCCTCCTGCACTGAATGAGGGCGGCTGAGATCTGGAGCAATAGAATAAATTGTGCATCGTAGCGGTGACGGATATAGATCCCATCTATCACCAAACGGGAATAATGCTGACCTGTGTATAGGCTGAAATAAATGGGACCGGATTATTGATCTGATGCAGACGTAAACCCTATTCTGTAACTCTGCCTTATGTCCGCCTCAGATCCAGCTAGGGTTGGGCGATATCAAAAATATTCCCAGGATAAATTTCTTAAAGGGGTTATCCAATCCTATAAACCCCCCCCCCCCCCGCCCCCCCCCCAACTGAATCCTATAAACCCCCCCCCGGATATTATCATCCGTGCACGGTGAGAAGCAGGAGCAGCGGTCCAGGGAGCGGAGACCTAGGTAAGTATATTCAGTGTGGTGGGCCTGGCGAAGGGGTGGGGTGGTGGGTTGGATGCTTTTAGTAGGATTGGATAACCCCTTTAAGAAATTTATCAGGATAACGATATATCACGATAAATACCCATTTAGAAGACATAACACTGGGGGCCACAAGGAGACGTTATACTGTATGGGGGCAATTGACACCGCTGCTACTGCGGCAGTGATCTGTTCCCCTTGTTTCAGGTCAATTGATCATGTGACATAAGGGGAGCAGTTCACCACTGCAGCCAGCGATTGACTGCAGCGGTGTCAAACTGGATGTTGATAGACGGGGAGCCGAGAGAGGCGGCGAGGCTGGCGGGAGAAGGTGCTGGGATCCAGCACTCCAGAGCAGGTAAGTATGCTTCCCTTTGCAGATCAGGAGAGGGGTTGAGTAAATGCTGCATAATATACAACAAGCAGGGGAGCCCGCACAGCGATACCCAGCATACACGCCCCTGCCGTGCATTGTGAGGAGTCTTGCATCAAACACATAACTCTAAGCTGTAGAGATCAGGACAAGGTATACAGAGGCATAGTGTGGTCTGAGCGACCATGCATGGGTGTTGTATTATGTTTAGGTTGGGGGTTGTATGGAGCCGTAATCCACTGGACGCTCACGCCATGATTTGTAAGGATCATACTAGTGACCTACAGATGGGGGTGTGAAGATGTCTCTTCAGTGAGATGGAGTGCATGGACTTGCTTCGAGGTAATGAATAGTTGTCGGCACCCCATGGAGCGGCCAGATTTATTGGCTTCATGGCAGTAAAGTCTATCTTTTGTTATGTAGTGCAGTGGAAGGATTGGATTGGTACTCTTTAAAAACAGATGGAACATACTCTGTGTATCCCATACAATGCCTGTCTCTGGGGTGTAATGCGGTAACACAAGCGTGCCCATGCTGCTTTACATATATTTCTGTTGGCCATAGAGGGCCATAAGGGTCCCGCTAGTGCTTATAGGTGGGCAGCTATGTCTTTGATTGCCCGTTACAACCAATCATTAGAATTCTGCTTTCAAAAAATGAAAGCTACGCAATGATAGGTTTCTAAGGGCAACAGACGGGATTTTCTTTCTGAGAGTTTTTAGAAATCTGCCCTATTTAGTGTAAGTGATTAATATGGGTGCAGTGTAGCCTATGGTGGAATGCCCAAAAATGCTGTGGATCTACTGAACTGGACTTGGATCACTTTGGCTTCCTCTGCTGCATATAGATGATGTGTTTTGGGGTTTTATACATGAAATCCACGAATTAAAGAATATTTCCTCAGTATGGAACTGGCCCGACTGTACCCTGTTTTTCCATTTTTGAACTAGGCCAGGGTTGCAAATGGTACCTGGTATGTTTTTTGGTACCACATCTGAGGAGGTTCCAAGCAAGCCAAACCAATACCATGAAGGTCACGTGATCACACTGCTGACTAGTGATTGGTCTGATAGAACTGTCCCTACACTGCTACCAGCTACAACGAGGGGGCGCTGTATCCACGGTGCAAAACCAATTGCCTGGTGCCAATACTGAGAAGGGGATGAGCTGCTAATGTGCACATAGTATGACGAGATGTGTACATGTCCAACTATGGCTGTCTCCTGGGAGTTCATCTTAAAGGGGTTGTCCCACGAAGCGTACTCTATATTTTTCAAACCAGCACCTGGATCTGAACAATTTTGTATATCTACTTACTTATTCACGAAGATGTATCTGTAGAGTGAAACCTGCTGTTGGTTCTTCTCCTCATTTCTCTGTCCACCTCTCAGAGGTGGACGCACACGATCAGTACCCTCCTGCCACTACCACCAGTCCTATCTTCTGATAGAAGCAATGACCATTACAGGGAGAGAGCTCTAGTAGAAAGGACACACCCCCTGAGCTGCAAACTTTAAATAAATCTAGCCTTTGGAATTGGACCAATGAATGAGGAGATCTCTGGAACCATGTGGGGTACGGGGCTGGTTCTAGCTTTGTTAGAAAAAGATTCGGGGAGATTTATCAAGCTGGTGTACAGGAGAACTGGCTTCGTTGCCCATAGCAGCCAATCAGATTTCACCTTTTATTTTTCACAGCTCCGTTGGAAAATGAAAGGTGGAATCTGATTGGTTGCTAGGGGCAACAAAGCCAGTTCTACTTTACACCAGTTGGATAAATCTCCCATATTGTCTTGTACTATATGATGGCTGATTTTTTTTTTTTTTTTTCCATTAACCATGGGGATCACCCCCCTTTAATTTCCTGCTGCCAATAAGCAGTGGTCAGTACAAGTAATCACAGATACTTCGCCCACTCGCAGCCATTAATACGTTGACGTCAGCGCCCCGAGCTCCGTGCGTTTCGCGTTCTTTAAAATCAATCACGAATTGTATAATGGTTTTTGCTCACTTCAGACACAGGCGGGCGATTGTCATTCTTTCAGGACATTTTCTACTTCCTGCTACTCGTTTCGAGGTGTCTTGCCGTGCCGGCCGTGGCGAGCCCTGATACTTTTTTTTTTTTTTTACCGTAACCTGCTCCGTTCTAATTGAGCTGATTTCATTTGCGGCTTATTTTTAGATGTGTGTCTGTGCCAGAGCAGAAGTGAATTACTTGGGCTCACAGCAGGAAGCCATAATGAAAGAAAGCGCAAGTGAATGCGGATTGACGATAGCACGCTCTCACATGTCAAAAGGCATTGTGTCGCTTTTATTTGAGTTGCGCTTGTGCTCTTTGTGCCGAGGGCCCTTCGTGTGCTCCCGAGTGCGCCTGCACAGTCTTCCACAGAATTCGTCATCTGCCATGGGATTTACCATCTGCTGCAGAATTTGATCTAACTGGTTAACAATTAATGAACTCCTGGGTTGGAGGACTTGTGCTGACAGTGGCTTTGTAATGGTAAATTACTGGAAGGTGCGGCACCAATTACTGAAAGTATTGATTTTTTTATTTCTTTTTTTGCAGGGTATAGCTGTTAAATTCCCTCTGTCGCCCGGGTCACGTTCCTGTTTGCGGCATGCGGTGTGATGTAAAATAGATTTGTTTTAGTCTAGTAAAGATATCAGATGCCGATTCCCAGGGAATTGCCTCGGTTTTGAGTAATGGAAGTGCGAGGTTTATGTGAGAGGCCGTTAGCAGGGATTGTGGCGCGCTTGATTTAGCCGGATGGCCCCTCACAAATTGAGAAGTGTTTTATATGGATGTGCTTTGAACCCCATAGGAATGAATGTGATGAAGACCGCCAATTAGAGGGAAGCGCTTTCATGCCGCTGTAGCTGCTTGCTTGTTTTTTTTTTTTTTTTTTTTTTTTTTTTTTTTTTTTAAATCTGATTTTTATGTTCTGACTGCATGTTTAAGTAATCCGTCTTTCTCTTCTCCTACCCCCATCTCTCGTCACAATTTCCGTCTTGGAGAAGCTCCAGAAGCAGTGTGCGCAGACCACAAAAGGTGCTGCAGATTTTGCTGGGTTTATGAAGCCAAGAACAAAGGGAAACCAATATCTGTCCTGTATATGTTTTTTTCCTTTTATGCTCCACACCTCATTTTGGCTTCAAATCTTAAAACCTGAACGTGTAAACCCGACCATAGAATCAATTCTTCCCTAGCTGTGAAAGGGCATCTGTCAGCAGAGTTGTCCCTATGACACTGGCTGACCTGTTACATGTGCGCTTCGCAGCTGAAGACATCTATGTTGGTCCCATGGTCATATGTGTCCGGATAGCTGTATGCAAATGAGCCTCTAAGAGCAACGGGGGCGTTGTCATTACACCTAGAGGCTCCGCTCTTTGTACTGCTACTGTGCCCTCTGGAATTTGATTGACAGGACCAGGCAGTGTAAACATGACCACCTCTGGCCTATCAATCAAAGTGGCAAGGACACGGCAGTTGCAGAGAGAGCGGAGCCTCTAGGTGTAATGACAAAGCCTCCGTTGCTCCTAGAGGCTCATTTGCATATAATAAAACATCATTTTCTCAGCCATGTGGACACATATGAACATGGGACCAACACAGATGCCTTCAGCTGCCAAGTGCACATGTAACGGGTCAGCCAGTGTCATAGGTACAAATCTGCTGACAGATGTCCTTTAAGGGTCCATTAACACGTCCGCAAATGTTTTGCGGTCTGCAGACAAGAATAGGATATGTTATTTTTTTAATTTTTTTGCGGAATGGAAGTGCGTATGCGAACAGCGCACGTATAACTTATTGATTCATTTTAACCCCTGCTATTCCTCAGTTTAGGAGTCATGTGGGCGGTACTATCAGTGATAGACAGTTGTATTTGTATGCATGGTCAGGCAGAGTTAGCGGTCAGTCTTGGTGTTAGAAACAAGTAGCATGTATAGATGTAGCCCAGCAATTAGTTAGGGTCCATGTGAAGGTCCTGCAGCCAGGCTCCATCGTGTACGGTCACCCTAGAAGAACTCTTAGATTGCCGGTGGTCTGATTAGAGAGAAAATGGTCATGTGCAAAGATCAGTCCAGTTTCTCTCCAGTCAGTCTGTAAGGCCTTATTCACACGTCCGTTGTGTTTATGGATCCGCAAATTGCGGATCCATAAACACACCCGGCCGGCAGCCCCATAGAAATGTCTATTCTTGTCCGCAATTGCGGCCGTAAGATCGGCGGCGCGCTCCGCAAAAACTGATGCGGAGAGCATAGTTTGTGCTCTCCGCATCGTTCCGTGCCCCATTCACAGTCAATGGGTCCGCATGTATTCCGCAGAATTGCGGAATACATGCGGATGACATTGCGGACGTGTGAATAGGGCCTAAATTAATGTGTTGATCTGATTTGGTTTTCTGGCAAATGAGACAAATTTCAGTCTGTGCCAGATATCTATAAGACCACGCCATTAAAAGCTGTAGGACAATGATCATTGGTTCCATCCTAAAAAAATATCTAGACATGCGGATTATCGGGAACGAACATTTCTGCGAACGCTTGCTCCCGACAATCTGCCCGTGTAAAGGTGCAGCGGATACCCATTCACTTGATAGAGACTGAGCTGCACCTAGGCCATGTGTCCGATGGGTGTGACATCACATAGGCTAGGAGTAGTGTTGGGCGAATCGAGCTTCACATCCTAGATCCGAAGTCGATTCGCTCCAAAGTTCGTTTGAATGCTGTAACATATATGGTCTCCACCAAGGTGAACCGTTAAATTATTGTTCAGCCATTGATTTTTAAACTTTAAGGCCTCATTCAGACGGCCGTATGCTGTCCACAAAAATGCGGATCTGTTTTTTGCGGATTAGATGCTGTCCCATTCACTTCTATGCAGCCCTTTTCTTCCATTGCACGGCTCAGCCAAAAAAATGAAACATGTCCTATACTTGTCAGTGAAAATCAGGACATGACCCTATTGAAGTCTATGGATCAGCAAAAAAGCAAAATGCAATCCGTTTTTTGCGGACATGCTGAACAGTTTGCAAAAAAAACGGATCCACGTGTTTGCGGACAGCATATGGCCATCTGAATGAGCCCTAAAACCATTTTAAAACATGGATCCGAAGTCGGCTTCAGTACCGGCTGGTACCAAGCTACCAAAGCCAACTTCGGATCCATGTTTTAAAATCGTTTTAAAGTTGGAAAATCAAATTGCGGGACTTCAGTGATAACGAATTTTCCTTGCCGGAGCGACAACTCTTCGTACAGCATTCAAACGAAGTTTTGAACAAATCGACTTCAGATCTAGGACCGAAGCTCGATTCGCTCGACACTAGCTAGAAGGAGGCCTAAGCGCTCATGGAGCACGGCAGCCTCTTCTTACAGCAGATCGGTCTGCCGGGAGTCGGACCCCCACCTATCGGATATTGATTACCTACCCTGAGGATAGCAGAAAATCGGGAAAAAAGAGAGGGCTCCAGCTTCTCCGGTGCAGTGAAGAAGTAATTTATTGAAGCGCACAGCTTTTCTAGTGCAGGTAAGAAAAATTAGTCTACGCGTTTCAGACTTTTACATGTTAGTCCTTAATCATGACAACCCTGAGGATAGGTCATCGATATCAAAATCCTGGAAAACCAGTTTAAAAATATAAAAAAAAAATAACATACTCCGCCTCATCGATTCCTAACACTGCTGCTGTTCCATCGCTACGTGGTGTTCTCCGCATACTGGTCCTGTCATGACATTCCAGAAATGCCAGGAAACGCCTGCTTAGTCCATCACTGACCATAGCGGTCGGTCGCCTCATCCACTGACTGGGTCTTAGATGGTGTTTCTGGCTTGTGGAATTTATGCTGCAGATGTCAAATTCGGGTTTCACCCTTTGCAATGTATAGGGTGAAATCCATGGCCAATATGCAGCGAAATCTGGAACGTATCCGCAAATGGATACAGAATTTTTACGGGCCTGTACGTGTATGTCCAGGTGCCTCTGAGGTTGACAAGCAAGCAACGTTTTTCTGTCTGCGATGTGGTGCTGAGCAAAACAGATCTGTCCTGTCACAATGTAAGTCAGTTTGGACACAGTAGAAAACGGATCCGTCCCCCATTGACTTTCAATAGTGTTCATGACGGATCCGTCATGGCTATAGAAGACATGATACAACCGGATCTGTTCACGACGGATGCATGCGGTTGTATTATGGTAACAGAAGCGTTTTTGCAGATCCTTGACTGATCCGTAAGAAACGCTAGTGTGAAAGTAGCCTAAGGCCTCTTTCATATTTGCGTTGTGTGGATCCGGCGTGCACTTCCGTCGCCGGAAATACCTGCTGGATCTGTCACAACGCAAGACAACTGAAAGCATTTGAAGACTGATCAGTCTTCAAAATGCTTTCAGTGTTACTATGGCAGCCAGGATGCTACTAAAGTCCTGGTTGCCATAGTAAGTAGTGGGGAGCCAGGGAGCAGTATACTTACAGTCCGTGCAGCTCCCAGGGCGATCCACAATGACGTCAGAGCGCCCCACGCACAGGCATCAAGTGATCCATGTTCATGGGGCGCTCTGTCGTCATTGTGGAGCGACTCGGGAGCTGCACGGACGGTAAGTATACTTCTCCCCTGCCTCCCCACTACACTTTACCATGGCAGCCAGGACTTTAGCGTCCTGGCTGCCATGGTAACCATTCACAAAAGCTAAACGTCGGATCTGGCGATGCGCCGAAACTACGTTTAGCTTAAAGTCGGATCCGGATTAATGCTTTTCAATGGGCATTAATTCCGGATCCGTCCTTCCGGCATGCCTTCAGGATTTTTGGCCGGAGCAAAATTTGCAGCATGCTGCGGATTTTTCTATGGCCAAAGAACGTCTCAGTACTGCAGTGTTTTCCAACCAGCGTGCCTCCAGCTTTTGCAAAACTACAACTCCCAGCATGCCTGGACAGCCTTTGGCTGTGCAGGCATGCTGGGAGTTGTAGTTTCGCAACAGCTGGAGGCACGCTGGTTGGGAAACACAGCAGTACTGAACTGAAGACATCCTGATGCATCCTGAACGGATTTCTCTCCATTCAGGATACATTGGGATAATCCTGATCAGTATCTTTCTGTCCTAGAGCCCCGAGGACGGAACTCTAGGAAGGAAACGAAAAAGCCAGTGTGAAAGAGACCTAAGGCCCAGTTCACACATCAGTTATTTGGTCAGTTATTTTTATCAGTTTATTGTGAGCCAAAACAAGTAACGAGTGAAGCCTACAGAGAAATAAGGTATAATGGAAAGATTTCCACCGGTTCTGTGTTTTTGACCCGCTCCTGGTTTTGGCTCACAATCACTGATGGAAATAACTGATCAAATAACTGAAGTGTGAACTAGGCCTTACTTGGCTTCTTTAGAAACAGAGTTATCTTGGATTATGTGCATGTTCTAATTCATGCAAAGGTAAGGTAGAAAGGGATATACATAATGGGGTAATTTGACATACACCACCTAGCGCAGCCTCATGGATGAAGATAAGTTAGCGCACAGGGCCCGATATATGAGAATCCATGCAGGGAGATTATTCTAATATCATCGTCATACATTTAATCCGCTAATTTCCAAAGCTCCTGCGCTGCACATGGAGAGACGGGAGGTGCACAACCCGAGGGATCTTCATCCATACTTCCTGCCTCACTGCGCTAATGGCTGCAGATATGGAAGAACGTCATGACAAACAGATGAATTAATAACGGTGTCTGGAGACGCAACCTCCACTATTACATAGCTTGCTTTAAGGGGTCTCGCGCTTCATGGTGACATTTGTTTTAAGGTATTTAAAGAACACCGCTCACTTTTCTCACTGCGTAATGTCAGCCGAAGCGCGCACTGACGCATGGGGAGCCGACTCTCCGGCTCAGCCGTTAGTCATCTAGTTATTTAACCTTTCCTGCGCAAGCGACTTTGTTGAAATGTTGCCTGACATTATCAGCGCTGCCTTTGTAATGTGAGGAAGAGAATTTCCAGGCTCAGTCTATGGGTGCCAGCTACCTGAGGATGATCTTCTTCTCATTGCTCTGGGAGGCTACGTTCACACTTGGGTTGTTGTTTTCCGGTATTCAGATTCGGCAGAGGATCTCAATTCTGGAAAAAAAAACGTTTCGGGCTTTCTCATGCTTTCTGAATGGAAAGAGATCCTTTCAGGATGCACCAGGCTGCATTCCGGCATCATTTCGTTTTGTGACCAGACACAAAACCGCTGCAAGCTGCGGTTTTGTGTCTAGTCATAAAAACAAAAAAAAACGGATCCGGCTCTGAAAATAATGTAAGTCGATAGTCACAGATCCATTTTTTTAGGAGCCTAAAAAAACAGATTTGTCACTCATTGATTTTCAGTGTATTTAGTGACGGATCCGGCTTTTTCGGTTATGATTTCACACAGCCGCATCCTAATGGAACGGAGGCATCCTGATGTGCAAAATCAAAAAGGATCAATTTAATTCCGGTATTAATATCCTCTGATGGATCTCAATACCGGAATTACCAACGCAAGTGTGAAAGTAGCCTTCGTTATGCGTAATATATAAAAATTGTTTCCTTGTAATGGAAATGAGATCTCCATGCAGTAAATTAATAGCAAACTTTTGCTTATATGCAGTAGTCACTCTAATTAAGCAGAGCTGCAGTGTAAAGCATGGGTGAGGGACTGTTTTTAAATACCTCTTATGACATGTCTGTTTTACTAACTGCTTGCACTTCTATTCATATGACTCTGTGACTTGATATTCCTTTATTATTCCTGCTAGAAATTATGAGTGGCTATCTAGCAAGATCCAGATGGGTGCTATCAGTTGGGGGTGTGTCCTTGCACAGTCTGACACTGGCAGCACTGATTAGATAGTGTCAGACTATGCAGGGACCCCCCCCTCCCAACTGATAACACCCATCTGGACCTTCATCACAAACTGCTACTAATTCATTCATAAATTTTAGCAGGAATAATAGAGGAATATCATAAGAATGGAAGCCCCAGAATTGTTATTAGATGGGGAATGCAATTACTTACTGAAACAGACTTTTTTTTTCATTTGATCGTTTATATGATTGAGGTCTACATAAATGACCCTAATGTATAACATTTTGTGCAGTTTGTGTGCACCGCCTCTACCACAGACGTATTGTCTTTCATATGGATGGACCGGGGACATTGTGAATGTGGACACGGTTATTATTCTGTTCTCTATTGGTCGAGGTTTTTTTTTTTTATGGTTTCATGTGATCAGCACACGACATGGATTCCACCAGTTCTCCGTAATCCTATTAAACATTGAAATGATCTCACCCTAATTCCAAGCAGCCAGAAAGGATTTCTTTGGTTTAGATGAAAAGTGAAAACCGCCATCAGACTCTCCCTATATAAAGGGCTTTTATGTCGTCTGGATCAGGATTGACTGTACCCATTACAGAAGGGCAGGCACGGTTATGCTGGATTTACCCTGCACAGTTGTCGGGCAGATTATATACGATGTAGGCTCCTTCCCAATAATCTGTCCTTGTAAATGTGCCGCCGATCGCCTGGTAAACAAGCCAACTGCTCGTTCATTGGAGGAAAGAGTTGCTTATGCGGCACATGGAGCCACAGGGGCAGAGCTTTGCAGGAGGAGGGGACGTTACGTAGCAGTGCAGTGGGGCACAGTTTAGCGGTGAAACAGGGGCTACCATGTATACATTTTCCTGGGGCCCCAGAAAGGTCAAATCTACCTCTGGCAGGCGGCAGCTTTGCGGTCTGTTGAGCCCTAACATATGTGATTACAGTGTAGTGATGGACTACAAAGACTACTGAAGTGTTAAATTGCCAATCTGATGCACAGGCTGTTCTTAATAATGGACCTTTATGACCTCAATGAGTAGGGGCAGCTTTTATCCTGAGCCAGTAAGGGTCTGTTCACATTTAGTTTTCACTTCACGTTCCGCGTACATGGCAGGAAAGCTCCAAAGGCATCGGCCTTGTGGGTCAGCGGCCGATGTACGCCTACGCAGTGGCATATGTCAGAGAATACGCTACCAGCATACACCTCCAGTGGAAGCAAAAAACTGATGCGAGTCTGAAGTGTGTTTTATTAGACAATTTGGCCCCAAATCGGCCCATACACGTTGGATAGAAAATGGTTGATGGTTGAACAAAGAATAATCTGGTGAACAATCTTTTCACGGGACACAGCCATACACTTTAGTCCATATCGGCCGTTGCAATCATTCAAACTGGGCATACATGTTCAACCAGACCAGCCGATCGGCGAAGGATCTTTCTGGGAGCGTTCTTTTAAAGAAAGATGATCAGACATGGCTGACTTCTTTTCAGACTCCAATGTGCTGTCACTGCTCTGCTAAAACAATCATTCCTCTTGAACTTCACCCTATGAACGATCGTTTTGGTTGCGATTGTCCATTTTCATCAATTTAGACTAATGACTATGGGTACCCTAAGTATCTGTACGCCTTATGTGGAGATGTCTCCTGGTTGATATGACCCAAAAGATCATTTTAGACCAATCTCTGAAGAACTATTGAACGTGACTCTTTTTACCGTCAGACATAATCTCATCAAGTCCACGTTGATAATAAACCAGACTTTTCCTATCGGCCGCACTTTGGCGGTGAGGTGAAACCCCTCTCACATCACATAATACTTCATCTTCATGTCTCTCGCTGATAGGAGACGTTCTAATTATCAGATATGACACTGCATTAATAAATTGGTAAATGTCTTCACAGTGTGATAGCTGTGATTATGGAAGCCTCACAGGCTGACCTGCTCTTTTGTGAATTTAAGAACATCTTTAATAGGCATTTTCTCTGTGATAAGTGAATTGCAAAAGCGTTACAGTATTTTCTACGCGAACAAAAAAATTCACATTATTTTGTCTTTCTATCAGTCTGTCTAATCGATGTGTCTACCTAACCTAGGTCTCTAATTGATGTGCCTACCTAATCTAGGTCTCTAATTGATGTGCCTACCTAATCTAGGTCTCTAATTGATGTGCCTACCTAATCTAGGTCTCTAATCGATGTGCCTACCTAATCTAGGTCTCTAATTGATGTGTCTACCTAATCTAGGTCTCTAATCGATGTGTCTACCTAATCTAGGTCTCTAATCGATGTGTCTACCTAATCTAGGTCTCTAATTGATGTGTCTAATTGATGTGCCTACCTAATCTAGGTCTCTAATAGATGTGTCTGCCTAATCTAGGTCTCTAATAGATGTGTCTGCCTAATCTAGGTCTCTAATCGATGTGCCTACCTAATCTAGGTCTCTAATTGATGTGTCTGCCTAATCTAGGTCTCTAATTGATGTGTCTACCTTATGTAGGTCTCTAATTGATGTGTCTACCTAATCTAGGTCTCTAATCGATGTGTCTGCCTAATCTAGGTCTCTAATTGATCTAGGTCTCTAATTGATGTGTCTACCTTATGTAGGTCTCTAATTGATGTGTCTGCCTAATCCAGGTCTCTTTATATATGTGTCTACCTAATCTAGGTCTCTAATCTGTGTCTTTGTAATCTGCCTACCTACAGCCATGGCATTAATACAGCTATCTTGTGCCAATGGCTTTCACAATGGGTGGAATGTATTAAGCGGTAAGTGAACAGTCAGTGCCTGAAGTTCATGTGTTGGAAGCAGGAAAACTGGACAGGTAGAAGGATCTGTTAAGTTATTGACAAAGAGACAAATCGTGGCGTCTAGAAGTCTTGTTCAGAACATCTAAAAAACAGCAGCTCTTTTGAGGTATTCCTTGTATGCAGTGGTTAGACCTACCAAATGTGGTCCAAGGAAGGACAACCAGTGAGAGGGTCATGGGTGCCTAAATGCTTGGTCTTCTAGAGTGACAAGGGAACGTCAAATCCTTCTGGTTCGACAGCACAGAAGAACTAACTACTGTAGCACAAATTGCTGATGATGCTTACCACGACAGAAAGTTGTCAGGTCGCATAGTGTATCCCAAAATATAGGATGTGTCCTATTTGTTTCTACATCATGCGGACCACGAGTGCATTAAAGTCGGTGCATCCACACCGCGATCCAGCATGCGCTTGGCAGGTATCTAAGTTTTGCGGAAATACGGTTGTTGTGTGAATGCCGCCTCACTGAGATCCTCTGCTGTTCTTTACTAGGCCGTAGCTGAAGCCTGTGCTGTCCTGAACCCCCTTAGAGTCGGTAGAAGACATATACACAAGTTCTCCAGAAGGATACTGAGGGGACACCAGTGATAATGGGGCGTTAATAGGGTTAAGATGTAGGATTACCTCAGGTTTATGTCTCTCAGGTGCAAAGACCCAACCCCCTCCCTCCTTTGGAGCGGTTGTCCAAGATTTTGATGTTGATGGCATCTGACACCCCACACCACAGCCGTTTTCTGGTACCAAAACTATACCGCTCCATCCATTGTGTAGTGGAGGGAGCTGGTAAATGCAAAATCCTGGACGCCCCCTTTTTATGTAATATGTGTATTTGAAGTTGGCTCTGGCAGGAAAACATGTAAAGTGACTTGAGCAGCTTTTTATTTTTGGGGCTTGTTGCCCATCAGAGCTTCCACTGGACTCGCTGTCACGTATATGACGGTTGTACACAACGCTAGCTTCCTGGAGTTAATTTTAATCTCTGCTTTTACACAGGTCACATGACCAGCAGATTATAATAGGATTGAAATTCTGAGATTATAATGCGCTTCCGATAAGTAGCACATCCAGCGCCACGTTGTAGTCCTGTGTAATCACACTCATGGAGATTATTGGCTCTTAACACTGGCCCGCAAAGGTCGAGATTGTAAAAAATACTTGGGGTCATATAGTTATATAGAGAGAAATTTTTTTAAAAATTGCGCAGCGGTTCATCAAGGTCTTCCCAAGCGGTCTAATCGTGGTATATACATACTGGCAGAATCCTAATATATGATGTGATACCATACTGAAACTTCTCATGCTTGCGTTTACCGGTACATACTGCCACGTGTGCTTTTCTTTAGCTTTTTTTTTTATCCTGATGTAGTAATATATTAGACCAGTTTTAAAGGGGTTGTCTCTAAAGATGTCCTATTAAACTTCCCACTATGGGACTGATTTGGTAATCCCCTCTAAGTCACAGGCGAGTGAATCACATACGGGTACTGTCTGTGGTCGCCACGAACTGTGGGTCTGTAGTGACACCGGGGAAGCATGCAGTATTTTTTCAGAGATTAAGGATCCCTCACACACATTATAGTCTATGGGTCCATGAAGACCAGAGGTGGGACCCGCACCGATCTGACATTGATGGCATATCCTAGTGATATGTCATCAATGTCCCAGATGGAAATACCCCTTAAAAGGGTTGTCTCATCACAGAAAACCCTGCGTAATAAGGGACCTCCTACAGCGACCTGTCCTGGTTTAGGCTCTTGAGAGTCTCGGAAAATAACTATCTGTTGAAGGTGTATGGACACCATTAGCGACTCTTCTGGTTCATAGTGGAATGGTCCATTGGTCTCGTGGATAGAGATGAGCGAACTTTAAAAAAAAGTCCAGTGTTCGGGTTGTGGTAAGTTGCGCATCCCGTTATGGATTCCACTATAGCGGCATATGGAATCCATAAGGGGCGGCTGCCACCAACCCGAACTGTTGAACAGCCGAAGGACCTGGGGTGACGTCACCGTCATGTGATCAGTGCAGGGGCGTGGCTCAGCACTGGATTTGATCCCGTGCTGAGCCACGCCCTGCACTGATCACATGACAGTGACGTCACCCCAGGTCCTTCGGCTGTTCAACAGTTCGGTTGGTGGCAGCCGCCCCTTATGGATTCCATATGCCGCTATAGTGGAATCCATAACGGGATGCGCGACTTACCACAACCCGAACACCGGACTTTTTTTTAAAGTTCGCTCATCTCTACTCGTGGACCCTCTTCTATGGTGCCTTATAGAAAACATGGACCACTTAGTCCTAATGGGACAGTCGGTTCAGTTACGTACGTCTTGTGTACTTTGTGGTCCCCCCAATCCTCGTTGTTTTGCTTGGATTTTGCAGACTCAAGCTGCTGTACTTGCTCAGTTTTCTGTGCGTTTGGTTAAACATATTGATTATTGTCTCTATGCTCTTATGTGTGTGTGCGTGTGTGTGTATATATATATATATATATATATACACACACACGCGTTGCCTCTGCTGAGCATTGATTTTTCAGGCTTCTTTGCTTTTGACTTGAAGAACATGATTTTGTTATGTATCGGTAAAGACCTCCATGGAGCATCAAAGCATCACTGGTTCATTGAGGTTCTTTTTCTAAAATAATTTCTAGAAATATCGGATTACTATTACCACTGTAGGTATGGACATGGCTGCCACTAAGGCTAGCGTCACACTGGTGTTAGAGGAACAGCCTGCTGGAGTCCATCGTATCCGGCATAGCCGGAAAGGGCCTGACCACAGCCATGCCCCACAGTCTATAATGGGACCCATAGGGGATCCGATCTGTTTTTCTGCATTAGTGCTGGTATTCAGCCAGACAAAAACCAGTGCTTGCAGTGGTTTTTGTCCAGCTGAATCCCCATACTAAGGCTGTGAAGCGGGCCGGATTCCCACCGGGTCCCATTATAGTCAATGGGCTCCGGCAGGCAAAGGAAGTATCGGGCTGTGCCAGGTACAGTGAACTCCAGCAGGCTGTTCCTCTGCCCCAAGATTTTAAGGCTAGGGTGTCACTGGCCTAAGCTGTCCCCCACCCCACCCCACTGTCAGCAGAGGGCCATCTGAAATGGAGGGATCCAGTATACAGCTGCTCAGGTTAACGTCCTGTTCACATGTTACGGGTGCTTTTTGGCTGCGCTTTTCAGCAATATGTGAACACAGCCTGATAATGCTGATTGACGTATATATCAGCCCTATGTTAAAATACTAGTATATGCTGCATTACCCAGTGCTTTATCCTAGACTAGAACACCAGTCATATTCGTTATATCACAGAAGGGCAATCATGCAGCATCCATCACGTGTGCCATTTGCACGTTTTGCCTACACTCGGGGCACTGCCTTCTACCCGGCAGGGTGGCTTCATTACAAAGATCCACTATACTTATTCACTGTTCTAGCAGTTTTGGGCGTATGCCTTAAAGGGGTTGTCCTGTCTCAGCACACAGACAGCATACACAATCCGGCTGTAGTATAGAATAGATTGTTACTTATCCAGCAGATCCTGCGCTGTCGCTCTGTTTAGGGTACTTTCACACTAGCTGCATAGCTATCCACCCGTCGGAACAGCCTGCCGAACAGCCTGCCGGATCCGCCATGCCGCAAGTACCCGTGCACTGCCGTGCTGCCGCTCCGTCCCCATTGACTATAATGGGGCGGGGGGTGGAGCTACGGCAGAGATCGCCGGACTAAAGTCGGACCTGCAGTACTTTTAGTCTGGCGATCTCCGGCCGTGCTGCGCCGTAGCTCCACCCCCCGCCCCATTATAGTCAATGGGGACGGAGTGGCAGCACGGCAGTGCACGGGTACTTGCGGCATGGGGGATCCAGCAGGCTGTTCACCCGCCGGAACAGCCTGCCGGATAGCTATGCCGCTAGTGTGAAAGTACCCTTACCTGTCTTCTACAGTGATGGTCACATGTTGTAGATGCGACACTACAGCCAGCCATTGGCCTCTTCGGTGACTGCTGAGGCCAGTGATTGGCTGCAGCAGTCACATGATGTCAATGTGATGTCACCTCTGCAGCCGGGTAAACAGAGCTCAGCCAGGAGAACCAGAGCGCCAGCACTCGATCTGTCACGAAACATGTTCTACATTTTTCAAACCAGCCCCTGGATCTGAACACTTTTTGTAATTCAGAACAATGATGGTTCTAGCTTTGTTTGAACAACCCCTTTAATGGGTGTGTCAAGGACTGCCATCGGTTTTTGAGTTGCACCTTTATTAATTACATACCTGCCCACTGGAGACTATGTAGCTGCAGTGTGTACAGGGATCTATAGAAGTGTAAGACTTGACAAGGATAATAATTGAAGATTATAGAAACCTAGAAGAGGACTGTTCACACAATAGTGCCATTTGGTGTAAAGTGAATGTGGAAAAAGCTTTTGATTTATTGTATAACATATCCAGTGCATTAAAGTGTGAGGGTTTTTTGTATAGTACGTACTTCAGCCCCACTTTTTTTCTTGACCCCTGTACGCTGTACTTCCAATGCTTTCAGGAAAATGTTTTTTCAAGGTCGTTCTCGGTGTAATTCTGGTGGTTTTATACCTGCAGTATGGTCAGCAGACTTTCCCCCGTCTACTAATATTCCAAGCACGTTTAGATATTGAGTCATTTCCGTTCCAAGGAGCTCAAATATGGATTATGGTAACATTAACGCCCTTCTCGGAGGCTGCTTGAATGCGTTCAACTTGATTATGGAACTCCGCTACCCGCTCGAAATCTCATAAAAGCTCCACAACAAAAAGAACGCTGACAACGATTTTCTGTGTACAATTAGACGCCTAATTTTTTTTTCCGCTACCACGAACGGTTTGTGTAACAAGCTTTTGTTTTCAGCGTCGCCTCCGGCCCTTAGATTGTACATACACTATACTGTCTATGGCTGTACGTGAAATTGGTTGGAGGCAACTCCGTTCATTAATTTATTGTAGTTGTCAGTAAATGTGAATCGTAAGAGGAGCTTCTTTAAAGAAGCGCTCCACATAAAGATATGCTTAGAAAAATCTGATTAATAAAGCAGGCTGAGGTAGACAGTGATTGGTATGGTGTGATGTTTAGGGATGGAACTTCTGTTTTCAAGTTCGGCGTACAAGATTGAGGTTATCTAAGAATTCCGTTATGGATTCCGCTACCATGGACAATAAGTTATGGTCCGTGGTAGCGGAATCTAAAACTGAATTCTTAGATAACCTGAAACTTGTACGCCGAACTTGAAAACAGAAGTTCGCTCAACACTAGTGATGTCTCCTTTAGGCCTCATGCGCACGGCTGTTGCCTGGCCGTGCCACTGTTGCGGCCCACAAACTGCTCGAATGGGTCCACAATCGGACCAATCACAAATGGAAGCAGCGGTGCGGAAAAAGCGACAGCCTCTCAGGTTGCCAGGGCCATGGCAGCGCGCATAGGTACAGCTTTTTCTTTTAGTGTGCAAGCACGACCACCACTGCTGGATTGCAGGCTAGTCATAACCAGCGAAACGAGCCGTGTATAATGTGATGGAAAAATGAATCCAGCCAGCAAAGGAAGCAATATGGACAATTACAATACATTAGTAAGGCCCCTTTCACATCTGCGTTTTTCCTTTCCGTCCTAGAGCTCCGTCCTCGGGGCTCTAGGACGGAAAGATACTGATCAGGATTATCCCAATGCATTCTGAATGGAGAGAAATCCGTTCAGGATGCATCAGGATGTCTTCAGTTCAGTACTGACACGTTTTTTGGCCGCAGCATGCTGCGGATTTTCCTCCGGCCTAAAATCCTGAAGACATGCCGCAAGGACGAATCCGGAATTAATGCCCATTGACAAGCATTAATCTGGATCCGACTTTAAGCTAAACGTCGTTTCGGCGCATCGCCGTATCCGACGTTTAGCTTTTAAGAATGGTAACCATGGCAGCCAAAACGCTACTAAAGTCCTGGCTGCCATGGAAAAGCAGCGGGGAGCCGGGGGAAGAGGCTACTTACCTTCTGGGCGGTGGCCGAGGCGCTCCTCGATGACGTCACTGGGTCCCTGTGTCGCATGGTTCACATAGCTATGTGATCCATGCGACGCAGGGACCCGGTGACGTCATCGAGGAGCACCCCGGCCGCCGCATGGAGGGTAGTAGCTTCTCCCCCGGCTCCCCGCTTCTTTTCCATGGCAGCCGGGACTTTAGTAGCGTCCTGGCTGCCATGGTAACCTGAAAGCATATTGAAGACATCATATAGTACATGACAATCTCTTTCTAACAAATCTAGAACCCGCCCTGTACCTCACATGGATCCAGAGATCTCCCCATTCATTGCTCTGCTAGATTTATATCAAGCTGGCAGCTCAGGGGGAGTGCCTATTCTGCTGCCGCTCAGGGGGCGTGTCTCAGCTCTTCCTATCACAGATCAGGGGGTGTGTCTCAGCTCTCCCTATCGTGTCTCAGCTCTCTATTGTATCTCAGGGGGCAGTTGAAAGATGAAACAGAGCATGTGCGGCCATTTCAGAGAGCAGGTCAGAGAAATAAGAAAAACAAACGAACAGCAGGTGGCGCTGTACAGATAGATTTTACAGAATAACTTACTGGCTATACTAAATTTATAATTACATGCAATTACAAAAGTATTCAGATCCAGGTGCTGGTTTGAAAACTGTAGAATATTTTTTGTGAGACTACCCCTTGAGAAACCCGTTGTTTTTTCTTTTTTTCTTACTTCAGCCATAATGTTTGGCTGAAGGCCCTTTTTTTTTTTTTTTTTAAGGAGATACGGTAGCTTAGTTGCTCACACGGAGACGTTGAGAGATAAAACCGATATTACATAATCAATATACAAAGCAATGCTTCATCTGGACAACTGAAAAATGGTGTCACAACTGGGTTCCTCCTGAATAATGTGCACCGTATTCATAAATTCTTATCCACTCCCGTCCTGGATCTTATTTACAGCATATGATGCTGTTTCTAGTCCCCGGTTATTAATGTGTAGATATAGTAGGAATACTCTGTACAGATAATCTGCAAGTGATACATGTATAACCTTAGCGGCGAGAGTGTGCTCGCTCATTCGTTCCTTCTTATATAGCAGAGCTGAATTTGTCATTTCAGCTTTTTTTAGGCTGCAGTTTGTGCTCCTTTGTAAGTGGCCATTCAGACGACCGTATGCCCAGTTCCACATCCGCATTTTTGCAGAACGGGTATGGACCCATTCATTTCAGTAGGGCCGCAAAAGATGTGGATAGCACACAGTGTGCTGTCTGCATCCGTAGTTCAGTTCCGCCAACCAGCAAATAATATAGATCAGGCATGCTCAACCTGTGGCCCTCCAGCTGTTATAAAACTACAACTCCCATCATGCCTTGCTGTAGGCTGATAGCTGTAGTCTGTCCGGGCATGCTGGGAGTTGTAGTTTTGCAACAGCTGGAGGGCCACAGGTTGGGCATCCCTGATACAGAGCATGTCCTGTTCTTGTACGCAATGGGCATTTCTATATAGTTCTGGCCTTGTGCGTTCCGCAAAATGCGGCACGCACATGACTGGTATCCGTGTTTTGCGGATCTGCAATTTGCAGACTGCAAAACACTTATGGCCGTCTGAATGAGCCCTAAGGCTTGTTATATACCTGTATATAAGTCTATTAATCTTTGGTCAGCATTTAGTAGACTGTGTATGCGCTAGGGCATTGGTAGATAAATGTATGGGAAGTGGGGAATATAAGGGGCGTAGTGGTGGCAGTCGCTCCCTGGCGCTTTTGCTGGAGATGGCCCAGTGGCCCGGTTTTCCATATAAGATATAAGATGTTATTAGTATGATAAATGGTAGTTCAGGGCCCAATTACAGATTTTGCACTGGGGCCCAGGACCAAGTTACACTTCAGAACATCTGGGAGACCCCTGTGAATGGGAGCTGAGCTGCAGTACCCCGGCACAGCCACTGCGCAGTGGGTGGAGCTGTCTGATTCCAGCTCTGTTTCCTGTATTAGTTTAGGCCTAGGCTTTGCTGACCGGTGAGGCATATGTCGGACCCCCACCGATATATCAATGACCTTTCCTGAGGAGAGGTCATCATAATCTACAAAAAATTCTGATTTCAAAGACTGTACAGTAAAATTCCTTTAATTCAGTATTCTGATAACCCAGCACTTGCTTCTGATTTAAAGGGGTCGCCCGCGATCAGAAAAACATGGCTGCTTTATACTGAAAACAGCTCCGCACCTGTCCATGGGTTGTGTCTGATATTGATGCTTGCTCCATTGTAAGTGAATAGGACTGAGCTGTAATACCACTCACAACCTGTGGATAGGTGTGGTGCTGTTTGGAAGAAAGCCGACATGTTTTTGTCCTCCTTGACAACACCTTTAACACCAGCTTTACACCTAGAAAGATTTCTGTATTTTTACTAGACTAGCCAAGAATCCAGCACCATGTCTTACTGCTGTGCTTACAAACTCCGCTCTGCTACATCTGTATCTGGCTGCATCGTACTAAGCAGAATTGCAGTGAGAAAGACAAAAAAATGAATGCAAAAGTGGAGAAGTTGTCGGAAGCAACCAATCAGAATCTAGCTCTCATTATCATAGGCCCTTGTTTAAATGTGTGCTACAATTTGATTGGCTGATGAGGGCACCTGGACAACTCTCTGCATGACTAAGCATACCGCTGTGGCTGTCAATCACTGAGTAGGACCGCCCTGAGCATAGAAAAAGTTGTGATTTCAATAAATAAATTCTATATTTTACTGACTCTTTTCCCATAAAACCACATATCAATCTGCTCAGCTCCTCCTGCTCTATAACATCCTGCTCTGCATTTTCATCTGGATACATTCCCTTTAAATAATGCATTTTCTTTCTAGGCATATTTCATTAGCAATCTGGCATTCAGCTCGCTAACCCTGGAGCTGAGAAATCTTCAGTAATCCTTTAGTACGGGTTCTGTTTCCTGAGATAAACAGGAACTGATACTGTTGATGAATGGCTATTCATAGACCCTGGAAGTGCAGAAGATCCTGCTGCCTCAGCCCAGCAATCTGTGAACGGTACACACAGTCCTGTGCGTGCACACACTGGAACACATATGTCAGGTTCTTTCTCGTTGTTATTGGTGAAGCTGCCGCGTCCGGGGTCATCAGTCACTGCGCACGTCTTCATCTGCTCTGCAGCCCTGGAACATGCATTTTCCCGATTACAAGGATATACGTCGGGTAGGACTCCACAGGCAGGAAGGAAGCAGAGGAGGCCAAGATACAACTCTTACAGGAAAGTCAGTATTGTCTGGAGAACCACGTCAAGGGAAATTATAGGGATCATTATAATACGAATGAACAATATATCATAGGAGACTTCAAAAAATCACTCTCTCCGCCCCATGGAGAGCTATTTCTGGGGACATCATGTGTCCTGTGTTTATGGCTCCTCTCCAACAGGAAAAGGAACCGCTGGAATTCCAGATGTGGAAGGACAACACAGGTCTCGGCTCATCAAGATGAGGAATAGCATATATTATACTGACATATATTACTGGGCAAAGATTTAGGCAGGTTTGGAAGAAATGCTTCAAAGTAAGAATACCTTCAAAAATAGCGTTGTGTATTTTTTTAAAAATTTAAAAAAATGCAAATTGAACAGAAGAGGAATCCATATGAAATCCGTATTTGGTATGACCATCCTTTGCCTTCAAAACAGCATCAGTTCTTCTAGGTAGACTTGTACACGGTTTTTGAAGGAACTCAGCAGGGAAGTTGTTCTAAACATCTTGGAGAGCTAACCACAAAACGTATGTGGATGTAGGCTTGCTCAAATCCTTCGGTCTCTTCATGTAATCCTAGACAGACTCCTTGTTCTTTACACTGAAGATAGATATTCCTGACATTAGCTGTATGCTTGGGGTTGTTGTTCTGTTGCAGAATGAATTTGGAGTCAGACACCTCCCTCAAGGTATTTCATGAAGGGTAAATACCATATCTGCCTGTAATTCTCAGTATTGAAGACACCATTAATCCTGCTGAAATCAAAACAAGGAGTCCTGGAGGTGATATGGCCCTCACAGAGCCCTGATCGCAACATGAGGTCTGTCTGGGAATACATGGGAGACAGAAGGATTTGAGCAAGCCTACATCCACAAAAGATCTGTGGTTAGTTCTCCAAGATGTTTAGAACAACCCCCTTCCCGAGTTCCTTCAAAAACTGTGTGCAAGTCTACCTAGAAGAACTGAGGCTGTTCTAAAGGCAAAAGGTGGCCACACTGAATACGGATTTGATTTAGACTTCTCTTTTGTTAGTTCACTTTGCATTTTGTTAAAGAGTCAATAACTTTTTTCACAAAACGTTTGATATGTCAGAGGCATGTCATAAGTTGTGATCGGTGGAGGTCTGATTGCTGAGACCCACACAATCCCTAGAATGAGGGGAGAGAAGCTCTATCATATCACACACTCTTTCTCTACTCGCTGCTAAGGATGGGATTGAGTCAGGCCTGTAGACTTCTGTGGAGCCCATCTCATGCAGCGAGGAGAGAGAGCACAATATGTGCCGGTTTCTCTCCCATTCTTCTAGGGATCAGTGGGGGTCTCTGCACTCAGACCCCACCGATCGCCACTTTAGATAGCTTCTGTGACCTATCAAATGTTTTATAAAAAGTTAGTGACACTTTAATTATTATCATTTCTATTTTTGAAAGCTTTCTTACTTTACAGCTTTTTTTTCCCCACACCTGCCTAACACTTTTGAAGAATACTGGTAAAAGAGGTCCGCATGCTCCCCTCCTGAACCTTACGGAAATGTTTAACATGTCTATCCATTCCTTCCAGGACAAAGATGTTGGTGCCCATCCTCCTCCTCTCTGTTGGTCCCAACTTTCTGACCATGTGTAAAGTGATAACCTTCTGGCTGGGGTGACAGAAGGACTGTGACTCTGGGAGTTGTGTCTTTAGGTTTTACCCCCAGGCTTGAGCAGGTTCTGGTCTGAACTGTGATCTCTCCTGTGTACAGAGTGACTTCAGGTGCTGGACAGCTCCCCTCTAGTCGTCTACTCTCCGTCTTAATTGTGAGTGTCGGATTCTGCTTCACTACGTGCAGTTCAGTTTACGGTACGATGAGAAGCTGCAGATTGTCGGAACTGGTACCCACTGACCATCTGCAGCAGATGACTGTACAATGCAAGTATGTGGAGGTCCTACAAAACTCCCATCAGTCTGGTTTTGGACATTCCACATTCTTTGAGCGTTCAGTTTTATAGCATGCCCAGTCTGAATTTTTGTGGCATGTTTAAGATTAATACCCTCCATAATTTGGACCTCTCACTCCCATCTTCAAGACTTTTCTCGAGCTGCACCTACTCTCTGGAATACTCTGCCCCGGAATATTAGGTCAATTCATAACTTCTCCACCTTCAAACGTGCCTTAAAAACACATCTTTTCAGGCAGGCTTATCAAGCCTCCTAAAATGACTTTTCCCCGACTAAACCTATCCCCCACCAACTCCTCTGGCCTAAAGTCGATCCTCTAACAGTCCCAAACCAGAAGCAGATCGGCTGGCACCACTCCTGTCAGTTCTATAATAGCTCGAATCCTACTTATCACAATGAACTGCCCTATGTGTGCATGCACCCTTGCTTGGCTGTTCTCAGAGCTCCTGTAGAGATAGACAGTGGATGCTGGGAGTTGTAGTTTGATAACAGCTGGAGTACTGAAAGTCCTGACCCCTGGTAGAGTGGAGCCATCTTGATGCTGCTGCATACGAGCGTGCCGCCTGCTGCTCCATGCAACTCTGTAGGAGACTACGCTCTATGGCGATCTGATTTATCTTCCATACAGGTTTATGTAGTTGCAATGTGCATGCTCAACCGCTGCTCTGTGCAACCGCTCACCGTGGACATGTTTGTGAAGAGGAAAGGGGGGGGGGGGGGCGGCCGGTCCTGAGGACTTTTGCACGCATCATGAAGCCCCTGTGTGCATTGTACAGTGGTTTATGTATATCGGATTAAAGGGCATTTTCCTTAAATATCATGAGCATTGAGGTCTAGGCCTACCGCTTCATGGTGCACGTGAGTTTTTATTTTTGCACTAATGTACGTGCGCCATGCTCTTGGAAACTTCCCCTTTGCAATAAGCGGATGCCAGGCTTTTGTACATCCTTCTTTGACACTAATCTCTAATGAAAGGGCTTGTAATGAGCAGAAGATCTCTGCTAGGCCAGTCCTAATGTGACACCAATGACTTTCTGGAGATATCGAGAATTAATTGGGAATAAAAAAAAACTTTTTTCATTTTAATAGACTTATTTCCACTGTGCTTTAAGTTCTTTACTGTCATTCTATGTAAGTTCAGCTATGAATAACCCCATGCTGCCAGGATCACTGATGTGTAATTAAAACCGGCTGTCATAGCATCCGCCATCGCAATGTGTGTCCTTGTGTATGTGGATTTTGTAATAGTTTTTTTTTTTACACTCTTGTGGTAGTCGGGTTGTTATTGTAGAATAATTTACCTTATATTTAGTGTCCATAGGTTATTATCGAACGGTCAGCTGCCAGGCCCTGAATTCGGGCCCAAGGAGGAATCGGTTGTATAGAGCCCTCGTTAAATCTAATAATCTGATTAAAACTCTGCAGGACAATAAAACCCGACATGACTTATTTCAAACACCAATGCTGTACTTTTTCCGAATGTATCTTGGTGACAAGAAAATTTATGTATACATTTGGCATCTGAAAAAGTTTGGGAAGCTTAGAGGCATGCAGCTATAGAGGGTGCAGAGGTAGCGGCTTCACCCTGGGTTCTGGACCCAAAATGCCTTTACTAGTTAGTATTATAAATATAGATGGGGACAGTTTTTTGGCTTTGCAATGGGTCCCAAGAACTTCCAACAGCACCTCTGTCAGTCATTACTCAGTAACGCCACCCTTGGAAGAAATTACACGAGTCTTCTGGTTCAGAAATATTTTTTTGGTCATCTTGAGTGTCTAGCGAGTCTGTTATCCCTCGAAAAACACTTGGCACCTGTCTACCGGATCGGACAAAATGTGTGATCGCTGGGATCCCACTGTTGAAACCCCCACCAACTGCTAGAATGCATAACACATGCACGACCACAGTGGCATTCAATTCAAGATTGTGCAGGGAGGGGGAACGAGAAGCTCGGGGGCTGCTGATTATAGGAAGCATCGGGGCTGATAAGCGGCTGGGGGCTGATTTGAGGTCTGAATAAGCGTCCTATTTTTATTGGGGCTCTTATCTGAGGTCTAACTGCTGGTCTGACCTGAGGTCTAATGACAAATATTTTTTTCTTACTGTCCTCTTCTAAAACCTAGGTGCGTCTTATGGGCCGGTGCGTCTTATAGGGCGAAAATCCGGGTAGTTACTAGAGATGGGTCATTGATCCAGGGAGTTATTCTGATGCCTGATTGGAGTGGGGAAGGAATTTTTTTCCCCTTAAGTGGGAAAAATTGGCTTCTGCTCAGGTTTTTTTAACCTTCCTCTTGATCAACTTGCAGGATAACAGGCCGAACTGGATGGACAGATGTCTTTTTTCAGCCTTATAAACTATGTTACTATGTAAAAGAGGGGAACAGGTGCTTCTTAAATATAGCGCTCACTGTGATCACCATGTTTTTCAATCAATTTACACAAAAGACAACTGGCATAAAAATGCATTGCCAAATCTCCCACATGCAGCTGTAAACTTCCTGCTGAATAAACTGTCTACTTCCAGTCACCACTAGAGGGAGCTGAGTGCATAGAAATTTATACAGTTACCACTTAACTTAATGGCAGCTGTAAACATTCTTTGCACGGAGCTTCTCATAGTGGCGACTGTGGGGAAAATGCTATGGCTCTATGCTGAGAGCGGAAAGAGGAGTTCAGCACCAGGCCCCCATCACTCTTGACTACATAGCAGTCGTCTGGTCTGCCTTCTTGACAAGCACGCCACGGGGTTTTATTGGATTAGAAATATGTTCCTGCCTTGTTCCAGTGCCTGACTGGCTTGCGGGAAGCAGCGAGAAGGCCGGGCGCTACTGCGATCTCCGCTGCCTTCTCAAACAGCTGATCGACGGATGTCGGACCTCCACTGATCAGATGCTGATGACCTATCCAGAGGATAGATAGTCAGTAAGAAATAGGTATAGAACCCCCTTTAAACATTTGACAGAGCGTGTAATTAGACAGATGGTAAGGTACTCGAGACTGTGCAGGATGCTCTCGAATGCTGGGAAAGGCTCAAGCTGTTGAAGGGAAGGAGTCAATTTTGAAGCATCACGAGTAGAGTCCCAGATGGCTTCAGTGGTAGCCTTCAGGTACATCATTTCTTGCATTTTTTTTTGCAATTCAGTGTCCGATAATCATTAAATCCCCTTATTTGGTACTACGCTGCGGTTTTTATGTGTATAGAAAAGTTTAGCAGACTTTTTTTTTGTTGTTTGTTCCTTTCTGAGCTGCATGCTTGACTATTGAAGAAAACTGCAGGGAACCAAGCAGCGGATTATGAAAGACAATCGCCTGCCTACCGGCTGCCAACAAGATTACAAGGAAGTTTTGGCAAACAGAGCAGAAAGGCAATCGCCCGTCGTCACTTAGTTTACAGTTGCCGAAGGCACTGGGAGATGAATGGGGCCCAGTTATGTAACCCTGTGCCTCTGTATCTGTTTACTGAAGGTCACCGTCACATTTGAAAAGTCATGTAGTTGATTTCACTGCAAATTTTCTTCTGAGGATATAATCGCACCCATTACTGTAGTGCGGAAATACACAGGGACTGAACCATCCCTTCTTAAAGGGGTTGTCTGTGAGTTCAGTATAAATGGCCTATCCTTAGGATAGGTCATCAATATGTTATCTCGGGGGGGATCTGGCTACTGGCCAGGCAGCTGTTTAATGAGGCTGCTGTGTCCTAGTGAGAGCTGTGACCTCTTCCTAGGCCATTGACATCATGGTCAGTGGTCACATGGCTTATACACAGCTCTGTTCAATTCTAATGAATGGGCCTGGGCTACAGTACCAAGCTCAGCCACCATACGGCGCTGTGCTTTGTATGTTGTGATGAGGCCACAAGCACTTCAAACATCTGATCGGCAGGGGTGCTGTGAGTCGGGCCTCCGCTGATCATGTATTGATGACCCATCCTAAGGATGGGCCATCAACATTGAACTCTCGGAAGATCTCTTTAATGACTGTTTTGAGTTTTCTCCATTCTTGAAAATGAGTGTTCCCCCTTAGTTAAGATGTCGGAAGGGTCTGGGAGTAACTGAAGATTAGCTGAAGATCTGTCTGGAGATCACATGGGTAACGTCTTAAAGACGCCTGTTTCACACTAGCGCTTAATAACCGGCCGGCCGCTTTGACAGGAACAACCTGTTGGATCTCTCTGCTTTCCGGCATTGCCCGAAGCATCGCTATCCAGCCCCATTAACTATAATGGGGATCAGTGAAGATAGCGCAACCCGGCTAATATACCGAGAATTGGCCAGACGAAACCTGCTGTGCTTTTTCGTGTGGCCGATTCTCAACATATTTGCCAGGTTGTGGCTGGATTGCCTCCGATCCCCTGCATAACGGAAACAGGGCGGATCCGTTTTGCAGCCCATAGACATCTATTGTAACGGAATGCCTCTAAAGGCATTCCGTCATAGAATTGCGTTATGGTCCGTGGTAACGGAATCCATAACGTAATTCAGCTTATACCCGTAAACGAAGCGTGAACGAATTTCAAAATATGGAATATGCTCATCTCTAATTAACATGTCTAGTGATCCTGTGATTTCCTTCATTCCATGACTTTTCCTTCTTGGAGTTGCGATTTCAATGTTGAGGAGTGTAGTATTTCTGGCTGCGGAAGACCCAACAGGCTGATGCACTACATTGATTACATTGTGAACCATGCAGTTCTTCTTTCCTCCTGTGGAGGCGCTGCAGGACACACTTGAACACTTGCTGCCAGGTTCACCCTGATTGGCGGGGGTTCCAGGAACTGCAGCATCCTGTGATCAGTTCATTTTTGGGGCTCCAAAAAGTTAACCCCTTGATATTACTTGTTCCCCTTTTTCCCCCTAGTTTTATTTTGAATTGGCCAGGAAACCTTCTCAGCATTCCCCGTGTGGTGTGTAGATACATGTCACCTACACATACCACTATCTTTAAACCGACCACGTCTCCAGCTTTCACGTGATACTGGAAGGAATTTCATCCGTGAGAAGGACGATTGTGTTTTTTACAGTGTTATCAGTCATATTTTTGCTGAGTGAAGCACAGCATCTGATCAAACCCAAATGTTCTCCTCGCCGGCCTTTCCCACAAACTGGGCAGACTTATCTTTCTTTCCCACAGTCAAGTGTGCAATAACATATACCCCGGCGTTCTCCAGCCCGTCCGTAATGCCATCTTCTGCAGCCTGGGGATGTGTGATGATGGGAACGTGAGAGAATTTCTGTACATCAGGACCTGACCAGCTCTGGTCTGACCTTGACGAAGAATGGCTTTGAATATCTTCAGGCAATGTATTTTTCTCTAGTTGTGTGAAATTTCAAGACAGGAAAATAGAAAACAGAAATAAATGAGATGAAATAGATGAAACCAAAATAAAAATTGGAGTCCAATATGGCTTAAAGAGAACCTGTCACCGTAATAATGCAGTGCAACCTGCGCGCAGCATGGTATAGAGCAGGAGGAGCTGAGCAGATTGAGATAGATATATACTTTGTGTAAATACACTATATCTATCTCTCTCTTGGTCCTGTCAAAGTGCAGAGGACGCAGCAGTTACAGAGAGAGCAGAGCCTTTAGGTGTAATGGTAACGCCCCCGTTGCTCTTAGAGGCTCATTTGCATACAGTAAAACTTCATTCTTTTCTGCAATGCGGGCACATATGAACATAGGACCAACACAGATGCCTTCAGCTGCCAAGCGCACATGTAACAGTTCAGCCAGTGTCATAGGGACAAATCTGCTGACAGATGCCCTTTAACTGATTGCAGCCACGTCGTATCTTCTCTCTTAATTGTTATCCGCAAAACCACGCTGCCATTAACCATGAAGACAGAAGAAACAGTGCAGTTGTACTCAGCATGCTGCGGTATTATCTCCGGCCAAAACCCCTTTCAGTGACTGAACTGAAGACCTCATGATGCATCCTGAACGGATTTCTCTCCCTTCAGAATGCATTAGGATATAGCTGAAGCCTTTTTTTTTTCCGGTATTGAGCCTCTGTGACGGAACTCAATGCCGGAAAAGAAAAACGCTAGTGTGAAAGTACCCTAAGTTAGGTCACTCCACTAGCTCCATTGTTTATCTCACATACAGAGCTAGTTCAGATTAAAAGTTATATTTTAACTTCTTTTTCAGTCAGTCTGGGGCAAGTTGGGTATTGTAGCCATAAGGCCCCATTCACATGTCCGCAAATTCCGTTCGCAAAATGCGGACCCATTCATTTCTATGGGGACACACTATGTCCCGCCCGGATCCGCACTTCCGTTCTGCAAAGAAATAGAACATGTCCTATTCTTGTTCGCAATTGTGGACAAGACGAGGCATTTTCTATGAGAGTGCCGGCGATGTGCAGTCCGCAAAATGCGGAACGCACATTGCTAGTGTCCGTGTTTTGCGAATCCGTGGATCCGCAAAACACACACGGATGTGTGAATTGACCCTAAGGCTAATTATTGAACAATATTTCAATCGATTTGTACCCTTCCCCTAAGGGTCGCTTTGGACTGTTTTTTGTTTTCTCTTGTATTTCGGGATAGTAATATTATAGCGTAGGTCCTCTGAGAATCCCTGCCTGCACCATACTATTATTATACTGGTCGTCGAGGGTAACGGCTATAAAAAAAAATGGAAATAATAACTCATTTCTTTCGTGTTATTAAAAAATCTGCCACAATAGGGATAAGAATATTTACCATGTAATTAAAAAAAAAATCCAATATTGTGCCATCTGTTCATTTCCCACCGATCATAAAAGGATACTTCCTCTTCCCGTCATCATTTATTCTCTGAGACCTCATAATGTGTATTTACAAAAGCAAGCCTTTCCACCATTTTCTTATAGGAGAATTACTCTGAGCTCTTATTAAAGGGGTTGGCCCATCTTGGACATTGGACATCCTAATGCTATGCCCCAACTGTCTGATAGGTGCGATTCCCACCACTGGGACCCACACTTATTCTTAGAACGGAGCCCGCAAAGCGCAGGAGGACTCACTGCACATGCATGGCTACCCTCCATTCATTTCTACGGGACTGCCAAAAATAGCGCCGGCTCTGCTATTTCTTTTAGCCCCATAGAAGTGAATGGAGCAGTGGCCCCGCTTCCTATTCATTTGAGTGGGATTTTTGAAAATAGCTGAGCGCTAGTGTTGAGTGAACTAGTTTTTTAAGTTCGGCGTCCAAGGTTGGTTTGGGTTTATCAAAAAATCCCGTTATGGATTCCAAATTCCGTTATGGTCTGTGGTAGCGGAATCCATAACTGGATTCTTCGATAACCGAACCCGAACTTTAGACGCCGAACTTAAAACACAAGTTCGCTCAACCCTACTGAGCGCACCACTCAGCTATTTTTGTCACTACCATAGAAATGAATGGGAGGGCCACCGCGCATTTGCGGTACTCTCTCCTTTCATTTTGAGCGCTCCGTTCTGATGATAGGTACAGGTCCTAGCGATATGCCCCCAATGTGCAAGATGGGCCAACCCCTTTAATATGTACAATTAGGCATACTTGTCTCGGACCTGCACCGATCAGACATTAGGGGCATATTCTAGTGATATGCCCCCAATGTCCAAGATGGGAGTTCCCCTTTAATAACTTTTATTTATTAAGTTATCTGTGAAATGGTTGTTCTCCACATCTTTTGCGGCCCTACTGACATGAATGGGTCCGCATCCGAGTCGCAAAAAAATGCGCCCCGGATGTGGACCCAAACAGCGGTCGTGTGCATGAGACCCAGGGCTACATTCACATGACTGTAGTGTTTTGCTGTCTGCAAATATGCGGATCCGCAAGACACTGATACCGGCCCGTGTGCTTTCTTCAATTTGTGGACCGCACATGGCTGGCACTTTTATAGAAATGCCTATTCTTGTCCGCAATTGCGCATAAGAATAGCAGATGCTCTATCTTTATTGCGGGGCTGCGGAACAGAACTACAGATGCTGACGGCACACGGTGTGCTGTCCGCATCTTTTGCAGCCCCATTGAAAAGAATGGGTCCACATCTGTTCCGCAAAATTGCCACTGCAATCACCCAAGTTCCATAGCTCCTTCCAACAGCTGATTGGCGGGGGTGCTGGTTGGCGATCCCCTATGGAACTGATAATGATGACCTATCCTTTACACCAGGGGTGCACAACCTTTTCTGGTTGGGGACCACATTGTCAGCCTGAGCCAATAAGGGCCAGAAATAAAACTTAAAGGGGTATTACCAACTGAAATACTGTATTTTTGGCATATTGAACACACAGTATATACTATAAATGTCTAGTTACAGTTCTAGGACTCCCATCTATAGGAGAATACATGAAAGATACATGTAAGAAGCCATAAGACATAGACTTACATGTCTTTTACCAGATGTTTGGGGGCCCCACAGAATAGTGTCGAGGGCCGCATGTGGCCCCTGGGCCGCAGGTTGTGCACCCCTGCTTTAGACAATCCCTTTATTGTAACTTAGCGCAGTGCCTAAAGTAATGGTTATTAACTATGGCGAAAAGTCAAGATCAAAGGGTCTTGATGTCATAGAGGGGGCTTCCCCTGCTCATGAACCCCATATGAGCCAGAACACAGGGACACTTACAATCAGACATCTGAGGGAATGAGCTGAACTCCTGATGCCACCAGATGTAAGGTAACTATCCTATAAGTCAGTGCTCCGCCTTTAAACAGGCCCCGAAGCATAACTTGGATGATGGCTAAACCAGTAGCTCATTTGCAGACAGCTGCTTCGGGATGATTGCCCCTCATCAGTGCAGAGCAGAGAGTACTGGCTTAACTGGGTGAGAGGCCCAAGTTAGGATTTGGGGGTTACCATTTCTCCTTATTGAGAGCGCCTAATAGGCGTAAGGAGTGTTATATACCAGGCAATGCTCCTCTGGAGCAAATGGTATGCAAAATAGCTCTTTCCAAAAAGACAAGATTTCCAAAGATAAATAGAACTAGTACCCCCAAAATCCTGACAGGCCTCTCACCCAGTTAAAATCAAGTGAAGCGGCTCAACTTCTCAGGAGAATAGGGACTTGGTGCTCACCCGCCGGCTACCCCTTGCCACATGGTACCATATAAAGAGAAAAGAAAAGGAATCGGGGGCACTCAACTATCTGTCAACAGATGGACGCAAATCGAATTCAGCAAAAGATAAGTTTAGTCCTCATAATTAAATAAATAAAAAGTAAAAACAGAAAATACCTAAAATAAATTATAATAAAATAGGCGCCAAATTATAAAGTAACTAAACACAGAAAATTAAATAACTTAAAAACAATATTGGATATACAATATCAAAAAATCAACTGTGAGATGATAAATGTGGTATTTTTGGAGAAATATATACTCTGAAGAAAAATGATACTGGCTGTTATGTTTGTCGGCCAAATAGTTCATCTGTTTTATATCATTAGTGTTCTGGCACAAAGATGGCTGAATACATGTATATAAAAGTATGTCCGCACGGCCATGCACTACATATAAGAGGTTAGTAGTTAGTATGGCCGTGCGGACATACTTTTATATACATGTATTCAGCCATCTTTGTGCCAGAACACTAATGATATAAAACAGATGAACTATTTGGCCGACAAACATAACAGCCAGTATCATTTTTCTTCAGAGTATATATTTCTCCAAAAATACCACATTTATCATCTCACAGTTGATTTTTTGATATTGTATATCCAATATTGTTTTTAAGTTACGGTATTTAATTTTCTGTGTGTATAGTTACTTTATAATTTGGCGCCTATTTTATTATAATTTATTTTAGGTATTTTCTGTTTTTACTTTTTATTTATTTAATTATGAGGACTAAACTTATCTTTTGCTCAATTCGATTTGCGTCCATCTGGTTGACAGATAGTTGAGTGCCCCCGATTCCTTTTCTTTTCTCTCACCCAGTTAAGCCAGTACTCTCTGCTCTGCATTGATGAGGAGCAATCACCCTAAAACATCTGTCTGCAGATGAGGTACTGGCTTAGCTGCCATCCAAATTATGCTGTTTAAAAGGTTGTGCATTGACTTACAGGATAGCTACCTTACATCTGGTGGCATTAGAGGATCAGCTTTCTTTTCTTTTTTGGGAAGAGCTAATTTGCATAGCTAGTGACTATATAACTTCTATGTGGCAGGGAAGGCTGAAATCAGAGCTCTTGCTTCTTTACCGCTGTCTCAAACCTCCTAGTTTTTGCTAGTTTCACATCCGGCAGGCTGTTCCAGCAGGGAACAGCATGCTGGGTCTCCCTGGATCCGGCATTGCCGAGCAGCGGTCTGCAGATCTTCGGCATGTTAGCCAGGTTGTGGTTGCATCTCCGCCAGTCCCCATTATAGTTTAATGGGACCGGGCGGGAATGCAGTTGCTTTTGGCAATACTGGATCCAGAGAGACTGCAGGTAGCTGTATCTCACAACGCTAGAGCGAAACTAGCCCAAGTTCATTTTCCCTTAATATTTCTCTATTCTGGCCCCAGGGACATCTCTTCTGTTATCACCTTGTCTTAAGCCTTTAAGGCTCTGCTGTTTTCCCTTGTCTTGTCCTGTATAGTCGTCAGAATTACATCTTGGCAAAACTTACTTCTGATTTTGACATCTAAGTCCTTGATTTTCTGAAGACTCCTCGGGGAAATTTCACTTTATATTAAAGGAGAAAAAGGTGAAAGACAGAAAAGGGCAAAAGACCAACGTTATGCAAGCTTTCTGCTCTGCCGTCTCTTGGGTATAGGACAGAAGGAAAGGGGATGTCAAGAAATGTTGTTCGTGCGCTTCTCAAGGCCCTGTGCATAAAGCCTATGTGGACCCTTTTATATGACGCCACCCAGGCTCTCTGCACTACTCTACAGGCTTTGTTTGGAAGCTTCGTTACAGATTTCATGGGAGGAGTAGTGCCATTTTGGCCCTTAAAATGACAGTCTCCTCATTGGCACCTGACCGATCCTATAACGAGCTAATGGGATCCGTCAGGCGGCGGTGGTGTCCACAGTATGACTGATCCTGCACTGCCGTGGTTTCTGTTATAAAAGAAAACCACAGTTCTGCTTTGAATGGCCCTTAATTAAGTATGAGCATTAAGCAGAAGTTGACAAGGATTTCACGAGGTGCTGTACAAGATATTGAAATAAAGGGGAATTTATTTAAAAAGGATCTGCCAGCTGATTGACAGTCTTTTCCCCTTTGTCTCGGACCCGCAGAAACTGGCAGAGGAACGTGCAGATCATTAGCACTAGCCGCGCCGTATAGTTTGAAGCTTAAAGGGAGTCTTTCACCCCAAATAAGCAATTTCTAACAGTTAGACCATCCTGATCAATATAGCCCCCACATTAAAATGCTTCTTACCCTAATGCTGTCCGATCCACAGATCTTCTTAAAATCACTTTTATTCAGTATGCAAATATCTAGTGAAGGTGCCCAGGGGCGGCGTTTTAACAGCTGGTGCTCATGCCCCGCGGTCATTTTAATATAATACCACTCCCCTGTTCACCCAGTCGCCCCGCCCCGTGTCTTGATCTTCTCCTCCTTCTTTCCTGCGCCGTGGAACGGGGCCTCCATGCCTGCGCACTGGTTTTCCCATTACTGGCAGAAGCATCGGAGTGTCCAGTGCGCAGACGCAGCCCCGTAAGTTCGGAACATCCCTCTGATGCGGCATTTGCTGGACTGTGACGTGCGGGCCTGCGCACTGGACACTCTGATGCTTCTGCCAGTAAAGGGAAATCCAGTGCGCAGGCGCGGAAAGAAGGAGGAGAAGATCAAGACACAGGGCGGTGAAGAGGTATCATATAAAAATGACCGCGGGTCCTGGGCATCGGCCGTTATAACGCCGCCCCTGGGCACCTTCACCAGAAATTTGCAAATCGAATAAAAGTGATTTTAAGAAGATCTGTGAATCGGACAGCATTAGGGCAAGAAGCATTTTAATGTGGGGGGTATATTGATCAGAATGGTCTAACTGTTAGAAATTGCTTATTTGGGGTAAAAGACTCCCTTTAATTTCTCAAAAACTGCTTCATATTAAAACACGAGTGACAGTGGGTCTTCACTACACTTATGGAGCGGACAGATTCCTTGAACACATTGGAGCAGGCAGGTTTGCTAATCCTGAAGATGGCATACACTTAGACCGGCTGTCTAGATCTGCACCAGATTTATTGGCTTACATTGAGATAGAATTTTACGCCAGAATTGTTGCACCAAACGGTGCTAAATATGAGCCAAATTCTGTCAGTGTACGGCAGCGCCCCTTTTCTAAGGGTACTTTCACACTAGCGTTTTGAATTCCGTTTGTGAGATCCGTTTCAGGGCCCTCACAAACGGTCCAAAATGGATCAGTTAAGCCCCAATGCATTCTGAATGGATAAGGATCCGTTCAGAATGCATCAGTTCGGCTCCATTCCGCTTCTATTCTGTTTTGGAGGCGGACACCAAAACGCAGTCTGAAGAGGCGAAGCCTAACGGATCCGTTTTTAATTACAATGTAAGTCAATGGGGACGGATCCCTTTTCAATGACACAATATTGTGCATTTGAAAACGGATCCGTTCCCCATTGACTTTCAATGTAATTCAAAACGGATCCGTTCTGAACGGATATAAACGTTTGCATTATAGGTGCGGATCCGTCTGTGCAAATAAACAGACGGATCCGCACCAACGCAAGTGTGAAAGTACCCTTAGAAGCCATGTCCTCTTGTTGGTCTGTGTGCAGACAGTTTCTCTAAACCTAGCTTAGGGATTTGTTTGTGAACAGGGCCCGCGATGACAGTCGTCACTGGGTTCAACAGTCTTAAACTTAGTTTATTTTGTATCCAGCACAAAACAAGGCGTCTATGCA
This sequence comes from Bufotes viridis, assembly GCA_033119425.1. Taxonomy (NCBI): domain Eukaryota; kingdom Metazoa; phylum Chordata; class Amphibia; order Anura; family Bufonidae; genus Bufotes; species Bufotes viridis. Next base: position 455,187,742 of record CM065591.1, on the reverse strand, counting down.
TTTGGGATGAAGGCACGGCACCAAAAGAACACAAACATTAAATCAAAAACCTGGCCCATCTGGGCGCTAACTAAAGCTCGTTTAACATTTGTGTTTGCCAATCCGACAGGCTGTTCCGGCTAGTAGCAGCCTGCCAGCTGATTTGCAGAGAAGGTTTTTGTCCGATCAATTCCCAGTATTCTATGCCGGAACAGGCTGCCGGCAGTGTGACGCAAGCCTTAAGGGTTCGGCTATACGACGACATTTGCCACGCAACAAAAGGTTGCATCTACACTGCGACATGTGTCGCAGCAATGTCGTGCAACATTTTTTACAATTATAGTCTATAGAGCCGCCGTGCGACATACTGCATCAAGACAGTTGCACTAGAATCCATCCAAGTTGGGTTTTTGTGTGTTGTGTCGCAGCATGTCAGTGTGACACCATAGTCTATCATTACAAAAAATGTTTAGGGGGAATAGCTGTACTGGAGTGGGGTGGAATGGTAGGTTCCTCTACCAATCTTGCCTACAATTCCAATAATCCAGCCCATAGTTCTTTACCCTTCAAACAGAAAAGGACGCTCTTACTCTCAGCAGCGTGCTATACGTTCTCCGCTACCCGTTTCCATACCGCCAGCATTTTCTTTGTTTCCAAGTCCTTTCCATTTTCTGTCGTTAGAAGATATCTGCTGATTGAAAAAATAATCATTCTATTATCAAAGGATCTAATTTCATTATAGAGTTCATACAAGATTTCTTTTTTCTTTGCTTTCCTTTTTGTCTTTTATGTTGAAAATAATTAGCTTCTATCATTTATGCATTAAAATTTGTAGTTTCATTGTAAGACTCTTTGGCTTCCTTTATTTTATGCTGTGTGATTTCCTGTAGCAATCAGAAGGTCAATAGATCTATTAGTAGAATTTCACATCTTTTACCAAATTTATGTAATTTTGAAAAATGGATTTAAAGAAATATAAACTGTTAAAAGTTTGTAGTAGACCTCAGTTTTATGAGCGGCTTTAGAATCTTGGCGCACCCCGACTGTGGACATCTTGGGGGGTTCTTATGTTCAAAGCAGGAAAACTGGGCAAGTGTAAGGATCTAAGCCAAATTGTGCTGGCTAGAAGACTGGATCAGAACGTCTCCAAATGGCAGGACTTAAACCCTATAAGACCTGTCATTTAGAGACGTTCTGATCCAGTCCGGGTATGCAGTTTTTCGTGCCTACCAAAAATGGTCTAAAAAAAGATAACTGGTGAACCGACGACAGGGTCGTGTGGAATTAGTGCTGGACACCTTTAGGCCTCTTTCACACGGGCGTCATGTTTGACGCCCGGATAAGAGGTGGGTGCGTTGCGGGAATATGTGCGTTTTTCCCGCGCGGGTGCAAACGTTTGTAACGCGTTTTGCACGCGCGTGAGAAAAATCGCCATGTTTGGTACCCAACCCGAAGCCGGACTTCATTACTGGAGTCCGGTTTTGGGTCTTCTGGAGAATTGATTATTTTCCCTTATAAGGGGAAATAATAGCATTCTTAATAAAGAATGCATTGTAAAATTAAGTGGAAGGGGTTAAAAATAATAAAAGTTAACTTACCTTAGCCACTTGATCGCGTAGTTGCGATCTCTCCTTCTTTCCCAGCATCAGCTAAGATCTAAAGGACCTGAGATGACGTCACATCACATGGTCCAATCACATGGTCCATCACCATGGTAAGTTAAGTTTTATTATTTTTAACCCCTTCATCTTCATTTTACTAAGCATTCTTTATTAAGAATGCTATTATTTTCCCTTATAACCATGTTATATGGGAAAATAATAAAGATCTGGTCCTGTTGCTAAGCAACCATGCGGGAAAATCGCACTGCATCCGCACTCGCTTGCGGATGCTTGCAATTTTCCCGCAGCCCCATTCACTTCTATGGGGCCTGTGTTGCGTGAAAAACGCACAATATAGAGCATGCTGCGATTTTCACGCAACGCAGAAGTGATGCGTGAAAATCACCGCTCATGTGCACAGCCCCATAGAAATGAATGGGTCCGGATTCAGTGCGGGTGCAATGCGTCCTCCTCACGCATTGCACCCGCGCGGAAAACTCGCCCGTGTGAAAGGGGCCTTAGAGTTCTTATGAAGTGTCTGTCTTGGTCAGATTTGTTTTGGTGGAACAAGGAAGGTGTTCACAATTTTAGACTCTTAAGGGAGTTTAATGTTGATGGCCTATATCCTCAGGATAGATCATCAACATCTAGTTGGTGAGGGTCTAACTCCTGGCACCCTCACTAATCATCTATTTGAAGAAGCCATGGTGCTCCGGTGAGCACTGCGTCCTCTTTACAACCAGTAACATCATGTTCGTCGGTCAGAGGCTTAGGCACAGCTCAGTCCCATTCATGTGAATGGGCTTTGGCTACAGTTCCAAGCACTGCCACTATACGGTGAAGGGCAGCTGATTGGTGGTGGTGCCAGGTGTCTGAACAGCACCGATCAGACATTGATAACTGAGTGAACCGGAACCTCAGCAGGTTCAGGTAGTAAAGGGATTCCATTATAACAGAATGCAAAATGGAAGCGTTCAAGAGGCATTCAGTTCTGATCCGTCATAACAGAAGTCTATGGCCAAGCATAATGGATCCGTCTGGTTTTCATTATGCAGGACTTTGTTTTCCGTCCTGTATAACAAAAAACCATACTGATCCGTTATGCTTGGCCATAGACTTAATGCCCCTTAAAGGCTTCCATTTTACATTCCGTCATCGAATTCCGTTATAATGGCATCCATAACGGAATTCCTTCACTACCCGGTGAGGTTCGAGTTCGCTCATTCCTAATCCTGAGGATAGGTCATCAATATTTTCCTCTTCTTGTGGTTGATGGTTTATGTAGATCAGTCCCATTGTGCTAATCAGGAAGAAACAAGGAGAACCCCCAATATCTGGGATATCTACCCTGGGAACATCGTAAGTTTTGCCTATAATTTCTCATTATTGACGTAGTCCTTGCTAACACGAAAAACCGCGATCTCACCATGTTTTCTAACAAAGTGTGCAAGTGACAGTTATCGGAAATATAATTGATTTTGTCAAACGACAAAGTACAAAGTGACTTGAGACGACCCCTTTCTATCTCTGCAGATCCTGGCATTCGATTTGGTCTTCTTGTCCCCTGTAATTCCGGATACATTTTACCAATCATTCCAGAATGAAGAAAAATCGTTTTTATATCTCCGACTGTAACAATCGCCGCCCGCTTTCCTCTTGTGCGAATATATATATCCCTGCCTCACTTAGAAGACTTTTAATGCACACTTTGTAATTAAACCGCGTCCGCCTCGGGCGCTCGCGGATGCATTCTCTTCCAGCAAAGTTAATGGGCTGTTTATCACAATAGATTTTTAAACTGCCCTATGAATAATAGAAATAAATCTCGGCCGTGAACTCTGCACTGTCTGCCATTGTCATTTATTTTTAATAGGGCCTTCAACTTGGCTGTGACTGCCATGCGGCTCAGTTTAAACCTAGCACTGTGTATGCCGCAGCGACTCTAGGGAGATCATATTGACATGTAAACTCACAATCTCGCAGTCCGTGGAGTACCTCCAAGTCTCTGTGATAATTACTGTTATAATAGTAAATGTACGCTGCGCACTTCCTTCCTGGAGCATATGTTGTGCGACAGTCCGCCGCGTGGTGTGATCTGTAAAAAGAAGCAGCAAGATATCTGGGTAAACACCTGTGTGCCTGCTCTGCAAACACCCCAGAGAGGATTATGGGAAAGTACAGGGCTTGATCAGAAGAGGCGAGCAGAATTTAGTCAGGACTTTAAGTCAGTTTATGTTTATTTCTTCAGCTGTTTAAAGGGCATCCGTCAGCAGATTTGTACCTATAAAACTAACCTGTTACATGTGCGCTTGGCAGCTGAAGACATCCGTGTTGGTCCCATGTTCATATGTGCCCGCATTGCTAAGAAAAAGGATGTTTTAATATATGCAAATTAGCCTCTAGGAGCAACGGGGGCGTTACCATTACACCTAGAGGCAACTGCTGCACCCTCTCCACTTTGATTGACAGGACCAGGCTGTGTACAGGATCACGCCTGGCCACGAATTCTGTCAGGCCAACAGCCAGCAATTATGCTGGAACAGGCTGCCAGATTTCTTAAAGGGGTAATCCGGTAAATTTATATTGATGACCTATCCTCAGAATAGGTCATCAACATCAGATCGACAGGGGACTGACACCCGGGAGCCCCTGCTGATCGCCTGTGAGAAGAGGTCGGGCACTCCTTGAGCGCCGTGGCCTCTTCTGAGGCCACGAGACATTACCGTACATCAGTCACATGGCCTAGTTACAGCTCCTCCCCATTGAAGTGAATGGGGCTGAGCTGCAATGCCAAACGCTGCCATTATACTATGTACGACGCTGTGCTTGGAGAGATGCCGAGAGCGGTCTGCGCTCACCAGAGCCCCGGTGGGGTGTCGGGACTCAGACCCCTGATGATGTGATAATGATGACCTGTCCTGAGGATAGGTCTTCATTATCTTTACCTGGATAACCCTTTTAATGCTAATGTGAACCTAGCATAAGGGACAGATTTCCAACCTTTATGCCAGCCACTTAATTTCCACTTCGTGTATAGGGCTAAGAGTTCTCATTGATATTTTTGTCCCGTATCTGGTTTTACGTTGTGGTTATAGTTCAGTAGTGAGGAGATCTGTTGGGTCGCACAGTCTTTCCTTCCTGCAGTACAAGGTTAATTGGTTAGCCCGATGCCTTCTCCCACTGCAATTATTATGTACATTTGGTTACTTGTGAAGCTTTTAGGAGAATTAATTGTGTACACAAATGAGGTTTTCTTGAACATTCCAGAAATTACCTTGAGTCCTGAATCCAGCGATGCTTCTTCATTGATTCTGGATGTCGAGACAGTGGAAGGCGCCTGTAATCCTGAGATCTCTGTATACTTTGTCATGGGTAGTAGACTACAGGAGGGTAGACCATGGGTCTGCCCTCCTGTAGTCACCGCTTCGTTGGAGTACAGAACAGTAGACCCGTGGTCCAGCTGGAACTTAGAGCAACATAGATCATTATGATGCCGGGAGTGTAGCTCGGGAAATGCAGCATCTTTCATGGACCACACTTGCCCATCTAAAAGCAACCCAAATCCTCATCAAAACTTAAACATGTGAACAGACCCTTCCTTTTCTAATAAGCATATTTTTAGAACTGGATTCCATTATTGGTTACCAGTAGGGTTCATACCAAGGAGCTAATGATGACCATAAAGTGTTTACTCTACTTCTTGAGAAGAAGACGTGGAGAATGCTCAGAGTACTGTCAAGTACGTGCTCATGAATACATAACGTTAATTGTTTCTTCCCCGTAAAACAAATTGTTCTTTGTGATTACTTTTTTTTTTTTGCATATGGGTTGTTTGTGTGGCGTCTTGTTGTTATTAACTAATGCCTCTAATGAGATACATTGCTTCATTAGAGTTGGATATTTGGCATGCAGTCTGTCTGATAATTCTTCCCGTAGACTTACTGTGTAAATGAATGCTGCAGGACATTAATATTTACATTTCTTCTTTCCGTTTCCAGCTGGTCGGCGGAGAATTTGATCTGGAGATGAATTTTATCATTCAAGATGCAGAGAGCATTACCTGCATGTCGGAGCTGCTGGAGCACTGTGATGTAACGTGCCAGGCCGAAATCTGGAGCATGTTCACAGCTATTCTACGGAAGAGTGTCCGTAACCTGCAGACCAGCACTGAAGTTGGCCTCATTGAGCAAGTTCTGCTGAAGATGAGCTCTGTAGATGATATGATTGCAGGTATTGTACTGGTATTTCTCAGTCTAGTGCATTATGTTAGGGTGGGACCTATCTATACATGTCCATACAGTCGCACCTAATGCTTTCTGATATTTTGCAAGGAGGAATCTCTCTGAGAAAGAGAACCTCAAGCTTTGGAACATGACGAAGAAAAAACGACAAACCAAATATCATGTACATCAACCGAAAGCTGTTTCAGGGTGTTTGCCCCCTCATCATTATGGTGTAGGATTCTGGCTGAGTCTTTATACACAGCTGTTCTCCTTAAAGGCTTCTGCGTAGGGAACTTTTCTACAGCCCCCCAACCCCCCTCCCCAGTGTGGCTGGACCCACTTTGGTACTTACCTGATCCCTGCTGGATCAGGTTTGACTCTGTTCACATGACCAATGCAGTGAATGTCTCGTTGCAGTAGTGATGTGTCACCTATGCATGAAACTCATTGTGCCATTACTCATGGGTGACAGGACAACACTGCAACTAGTCACTGGCTGCAACAGTCCTGTGACCCACTGGGCATTGATACAGGGCAGCAATGGAGCTGGGACCCAGTGGCATGGACCCGACACTGCAGGTTCGGCCATGCTGGGGAAGTCTGTAGAAAAGTTCCCCAGCGGTGAACAACCCCTTTAATTGGAACCAGAACCCTGTAAGATATTTCGCAAACACAGACCCTGGTTAAATACCAAAACAATGCTCCAACTAGAGTACTTGGTCAATGTCACATGTTTACACATGACAATTTTTTTAAGAAGCTGAAAAAATAAGTGATTGCTGGGAAGTGCAGTTCAGTACTTCGTACTGGTGTCTCTTGCCGGGATAATCTCAAGAGATGGCGGTTTGGCGGCTTCCCTGCGGAGGAGACTAGATCCTTGTATAGGGGTTAAAGGGTGAAACTAGAGCCAGGATAACGTCCTTCGAGATAGCCAAACTAGTTGGTAGGTGCAATGGATTCACACCCACTGCTATTTCATCTGCCATGAGCACCATGGTTGTTCATTGTCCCCTGATGGTGGACTCATGAACATAAGGTAAGGAAAGAAAGATCTTTAGTTGCTTAGAGATTACCTTGGATTTCTTTGTGACCTCACAAATTATTACATGGCTTGCTGTGATCTTTGTAGGTCAACCACTCCTGGGAAGGGTAATAATGGTTTAGAAATTCCTCCATTTGTACACAATCTGTCTGACTGTGGATTAGGGGAGTCCAAATTCTTTAGAGATGGTTGTGTAACCTTTTCCAGCCTGACGAGCATCAACTACTGTTCCTCAAAGGTCCTTAGAAATCTGCTTTGTTTGTGCCATGATACACTTTCACAGACCTGCGTGGTGAAGATCAGACTCGGATAGATCCCTGGTCGCCTGCTCTCATCTAATGATTTGGGCTGATGGGGGAAGCAGTGGGCCCCTTTTAATGTGATAGGAATTTCCAAATTTATTTCCACAAGCCCTAAGGGTCCATTCACACGTCCGTTTTTTGCGGATCCTATTTTCCAAGAATTCTTTCCGTTTGTCATCCGTTTTTTGCGGATCCGCAAAAAAAAACGGATAGAAGAATACATTTTCCTATTCCAATAAAGTTTTATCCGCAATTTTCGGATTAGAATAGGACATGTTTTATTTTTTGACGGACACTATGTACTGAGAAAATTATGCGGACAGCACACTTTGTGCTGTCCGCATATTTTATAGACCCATTGAAAATCAATGGGTCCGAATTCTGTCCGCAACTATTCCGAAAAATCGGGATCAGATGCGGAGCTAAACAACGGACGTGTGAATGGACCCTTAGTGTGAGTTTTCTGAAATATTACAGCATTATTGCGGTATGTGCTGTGTGTGTAAGATAGAGGTTATATTCATCATGCTGTACAGGTCGATGGGTTCCATAGGACAGGATCCTATGTCCCTTGAATGTGGTGGAGGGGAATGTTACTTATCTAGTCTGATCAGAAAACATAACTCCTAAGAACCGCATAAACCACACACGTTATTTTAAACTGATCGGCAGGGGTCCGACACCTGGGACCCCCGTCGATCAGCTGTTTGTGAAGGCAGCGGCACTGGCAGTAGCACCGTGGCCTTCGCTGTTTACTGCAGGCCCAGTGACGTCACGACTAGTATGCCTGGGCGGGGCTAAACTCCGTTCACTCGAATGAAGCTTAGCCCCGCCCAGCTGATACTAGTCGTGACGTCACTGGGCCTGAGCTAAACAGTGAGAAGGCAGCGGTGCTACTGCCAGTGCCGCTGCCTTCACAAACAGCTGATCGGCGGGGGTCCCGGGTGTCTGACCCCTGCCGATCAGTTGCTGATGATCTATCCAGAGGATAGATCATCAGTTTAAAATAACTGCAGAACCGCTTTAACCATAATATTAATTAATGTACATTATCAAAAAAAAAATATCAGCCCTTGATTTAGTGGAGCTTACAAATGACTTCTCATGATGCAGCTCACTAGTTCCCCTCTGTCGTTCCTTATGTTATCCACACATACACGTTTGGGCAAGTCCTCGTGGGAAGCCTAGTGACCCTCCATGGATTGCATAAAAGCATTACAGAAAGAACACAAAGACTATGCATTCACATAAGATAAAGGTCCGATTCTATTTCGGCTGACCATCATGTGAAAATTATACTGAAACGATCACAGTGGCTTCTGTCTTCCAAAACTGTCATCTGCGGAAAATGTATGCTTTGATCAGCCAAACATACCAGTGCATGGCCAAGCATTTTGCACAAAACCGATGTCCCTTTCTTTTTTTCCTAAACTATCTTGCTAATTGACCATTTTAGTCTGTTATGTTGAACCTGGGATCATGAGCTTGAAAAAGGACACAGGTACGTGAAATCCAACATATAATCCTGCTGTGTTATCCAGAGGTAGGCTAAAATCCCTCTGATGTGGATGCTAGTTGCCCCATATGAAGAACTCAGGCGCATGATACAAGTTTTGGGTCTGCATCTGATCTACGTTTTGCGGATTGCACGTGGACCCATTCATTTCTACGGGAACAAAAAAAACGCGGGCTATCATCTGTGTCCTGTCCACGGCCGTTCTGCAAATTATAGAATATGTCTATAATAGGAAAGTGCTGGATGCACACAGCCAGTATCCATATTTTGCAGATCCTGTGTTTGTGGGTCTCAAAACGGCAAAGGCCATGTTCATGGGAGAAAAATTCCTTTTCAGATCCGGCAATCAGAATAAATCCCTGGATCACCATCCCATCTCCAGAAATCTAGTACATATAACTTGTGATATTTTTACATTCGTGGAAGATATCCATGCTCTTGAACTTGAATCGGCCATCACAGCCTGCTCTGGCAGAGAGTTCCCTAGTGTCACTGCTCTTACATCTATGGTGGTGGTAAAACCTTCTGTCCTGTAGATGATGTCTTATTGTGGTTACAGACCTAGGTATGAAAAGATCATCTGCAATATCTGTGTGCCGTCCAATCATGTATTGTGTACTTAAAAAAATAAATAAAAAAAAAGGCCTTTGAGTAAATAAACCCAAGTTTAACCTGTCTTTGGTACGGCAGTCCAACCATTGGTTTCCCTTCTCTCCACCCGCTCTAGTACTGCTATATCCTTCTTATACAAGGGTGCACAAAAATGTAATGTTCCATGGGTGGAATTTTTCACCTTTGTCTGGTCCCCATACAGCTACATCAGCAGAAAAATCTAAAAAGTTGTAAGTCTCAGAATGCGGCAACATAAAACTTTTTTTTTCTATAAAGTGTATTATATACGGTATATCTCACTGTAAATGGGGTAAAAAATACACACAAAACGCAGTTGTAGGATTTTTTTTATCCACAAAATAGTCCAAAAGACCTCCAACAAAGATAAGTTATAAATTATTGATAAAAATAAAAATGAAGGCCCAAATTTCACCAATACTTGAAGAGGTTTTCCCAGGATTTTCTATTCCTCAGGATAGGCCATGAATATCTGATTGATGAGGGTCCAACTCATCACACCCCCCTCCTATCAGCTGTTCCTGAGTAGCTTTGCCTCTGGAACTACATAGTTCCATCCATTGTGTAGTGGACGGAGCTAGTTAATGCAGTGGTGCTCCCTTTGAAGAGAATGGGAGCAGTTGTTCGTGGGCATGTGAGCAGTCAGGCCTCTGTCAATGAGATATTGATGGCTTATCCTGAAGATACACAGTCGGTATCAAAATACTTGAATGTATTATATTGGAACTTTTACCATAGAAGTTTACAACCTACAGGAAAATAGATCCAAGAAGTGAGGGAAAGAAGATGGCGGCTCTAGACATGTCCAATGGAGGTAGAGTTGGAGACTTTTAGGCCACGCTTATACAGTTGTCAGTAGACGTCTGTTGTCAGTGAGTGTTTGAAGGAATTAGGGAGGAAGTTCCAGAATAGAGAGAAGGCTGTAAGGAGGTTAGTAAAGAGTTTGAGTTACAGGTGATGTCTGTGAATTTAAGAAGAAATGTACAAAAAAAATAAAGTTACGTACCAAATACAAAGCCTATGAAATAACTAATTATAAAGCTTTTGTAAGGTTCCATATTCTATCTGGAGTGGCCTCTTATGACACCCACAGTATAAGGGATAGACATAAAAATTTTGATGTCAAGTCAGTTAGGTTGTTTTCCGGTATCTGGCATGTTCCACGCTCTTTGGGGTCATACACCAAGGACTGATGAAGGCTGGATGGCCGAAACGCGTCCATTGTTATATTTTCAGATATATGGATAAAATAAAGAGCACATAAATTGAAGAGTACAGACACTCGCTGGGAATCCTTTCTATATATCATGGCTTTATTTCCTTCCCGTGCTGGCGTGCATCGGGTCAGAGTGCCGGCAACTCTGTGAACATATACCAAGGACTGACGTTTTTATTTCTTCCTTTTTCTCCTCTGATTAGGGATGATACAAAAGTTGGAAAATTTACATTTTGTCCTCGTCCGTTACCCCCCGATGTGTTGCAGCCTCTGAAGCTTTCTTGACCCTTTCATCTCACAGCAAGGCCTCATGAAAGTCTGCTGGGGTATTTAACTGTGAAATTTAGAAGCGAGACAGAATAATGGAAAAAATAAAGCCGCTTTATGAAAGGTCCCACAATCTTCTGAAAGTGTGGGGGGGGGGGCGCCCCACTGACAGAGAAGAGGTCATCTCCGGGCAGGCTGAGGTTGAACTAATGTTATTTTTATCTCCCTTTTCAGATCTTCTGGTTGACATGTTGGGAGTGCTCGCCAGCTACAGTATCACAGTCAAAGAGCTGAAGCTTCTCTTTAGCATGTTACGAGGGGAAAATGGAATCTGGGTAAGCTGCGGTCACGGCCGGCATCCTCCGTATTAATGCTTTATAGCTTGAGGTTACCATCAAATGTCTCCTGAGGCACATAGAAGTAAACGTGTTCCTCTTGCTGATTGAACATCTCTCTAAAGTAACCTCAAATAGCTGGTCTTAAATTAGGTATTCAGTAATCTATGGCTGTTTATGGACATTTGTCTGAGAGTGCTTTTACTTAGCATTTACGGCTTTCTCTGTTTTGACAGCCGAGGCATGCGGTGAAATTGTTATCAGTGCTCAATCAAATGCCACAGAGACATGGACCCGACACGTTCTTCAATTTCCCAGGACGGAGTGCGGCAGTAAGTGTTTTATTGATGCGAAATTTCTTCAAATTGTACAGTATTTGTGTTAAAGTATTAGGTAAGGTCCTGACAGCTGCTCGCTCTATCTATCTATCTATCTATCTCATATCTATCCATCTATCCATTTCATATCTGTCCATCTCATATCTGTCCATCTCATATCTGTCCATCTCATATCTGTCCATCTCATATCTGTCCATCTCATATCTGTCCATCTCATATCTGTCCATCTCATATCTGTCCATCTCATATCTGTCCATCTCATATCTGTCCATCTCATATCTGTCCTTCTCATATCTATCCATCTGTCCATCCATCCAATTCCCCTCCACAAAACAACTTTTAATTCATTATTATTTTAATGCTATGTTCTGTTCCTAATTAGAGTATTTTCCCCTCAGAATTTATAACATTAAAAAGGTTTTCAAGGAGTAAAATATTGATGAGGATAGGTGATCAATATCTGATTTGTGAGGTCCGACTCCGAGCACGCCCAGCAGTTAGCTGTTTGAGGAGGCCGTGGCGCTCTAGTGAGCGCTGCCGCCTCTTCATAAGGCAGTGACATCAAGTTCATTGGTTTTATGGCCTGTTCGCGCTCAGTCCTGTTCAAGTGAATGGGGCTGAGCTGCAATACCGAGCACAACCACTATACAATGGACGGCGCTGTGCTTTGTGAGCTGTGAGGAGCACAGCAGCCTCTAGAGACGGCTGATTGGCGGGGGTGTGGGGTGTTGGACCCCCACTGATCAGGTGTTGGTGACCTGTCCTGAGGATAAGCCATCAGTGTTAAACCCCTGGAAAACTGTCACCCCCTTTAACCACTTTACCAAAGTAAACCTGTAGATCAGTCATGCCCAACTGATGCCCCATGAGGAATATGTGACCCCATGGGAAGCCAGATTGATATGACGCATTCCCCTGCCTCAGGCCTGTGACTGATTGTACGTGTTCCTTCTGTTGTATGACCCCACCCCTGGTGGAATGGGATTTGCAGCAGAGTCCAGCGCCACATGTGATGACCCCAGAGTTCGTTGGCTGACTTTTGCTGCTCAAGATAAACCATACAGATCGCTTCTGCTCATAGTTGAAATTTTTGGTGTGTAATTGGGCAAAGCAATTTAGTGGCCCCTGTTAAGGCAGCGGTACCAGGCCACAACTTCTACAGAGCCCCTTTTTGTTACAGCAGCGAGGCTTCAGGTTTATTATGGCTGCCTCAGTAGCAACATGAAAAATCATAATTTTTTCTCTTCACCTCTTTATTCTGATATTTTTTATTTTGTAAAACATGAACTAGGACATGTACTAGACCAGGGATCAGCAACCTCTGGCACTCCAGATGTTCTGAAACTACTACGCCCAGTATGCTCCATTCACTTCTATAGGAGTTGTGAGAAGAGCCGAGCATGTTTGCATGCTGGGAGTTGTAGTTTCACAGCAGCTGCAGTGCCGAAGGTTGCTGATCCGTGTACTGCCCCCAGGAAGAAGCCTAGGGCGAAACGCGCGTTGGGGCTTGCGACACTGCCTTCCACATGTTGGTAACTTTTATAACTTAGTTTTTCACTGTATGTCTCTGGCTGTTTGTATTTGGTCCATGTGCTCTATTGCCCGGCTATTGTAGCTTCATAATGGAGCTGGGTCAGCTCTGGCGGTCCGTGTTTGGACTGTGTCATATAGAGGCCTAGAGCACATGCTCCTGTTTTCCCAACCGATCCTCTTTTCCCAATTGGTTATATAGGAGTTTTTCCTGAGGTATATTTACTTGGGTATTGAGGCTGGGTCACTACCTATTGATAGCACCGTGCCAGTATTTGAGTACAGTTTTTTGTATACCTTTCATGTGGGGGTGGATTTGTGTTTTTTTGCTGTCATATTGGATCCCATTTTTTACCGCTGTAATTTGTTGAGAATTACTATTGACTTTTTAATATGAATATTTATTGCGATTATAATAAAGATACTGTTATTTAATTGATACCGGGTTGTCATTTTTTGGTGGCTATACCATACTGTGCAGTCCATGCTTGCATGCCGTGTAGTCACTGATATTTCTAACCCTCTCATTCTAGGCTATTGCACTGCCTCCTATTGCCAAGTGGCCTTATCAGAATGGTTTCACATTGAACACATGGTTTCGGATGGATCCTTTAAATAATATAAATGTTGACAAGGATAAACCTTACCTCTACTGGTGAGTGAATGTCTTGGTATGGTTTGTTATCAGTTACGTTGTCCAATTTGCTGCTATCGACAGGATATTACTCTGGCGCAGTCGTGCCACAAAAGCAAGTTGTGTTGACTACTGGGTGAAGAATGATGGAGTTCCATATGTCAGTCTACAAAGAAAAAACTTTGACATGAATTGTGCCTTATTTATTAAAATAAAAAAATAAATGTCACATTTTGGATTGTCCTAAAGTCGGAAAGTGAAATCTACTTTTTGCCAAAATGTATGCCATTTTCTGGTTTTAGTATTAAGAAATCTAAACATTTGAAGGCATCCCACACTAAAACATGGCCACTTTTTTTTCAGTCTGTGGCTTTTTGTGAATTTTTGAGCAAATTGTGTATTTTTAGAGCCAAAAGAGTGTTGCACAGCAGTTGATAATTTTTCTGTTTTAAAAAGTTTTGGGGGACATCTATCCATTTATCAAGACTGGCGTATTTTACACCAGCCTTGATTTTCTCTGTGCTACTGGAGGATGAGCCAAATTTATACAGAGGCGCATGGCTCTCATCTATCTGCTGCATCTTCTGGCAGTGCAAAAAACTTAAAGGGTAACTGTCTTTTTTTTTTTTTTTTGCTAGTTTATTAGCTCTAGGCATGTAGACCTGAGTTTCTGTCAATTATTGCTAAAAGATCTGTAATTACCTTATAATAACAGCTTTCATTAATGTCCTCTGTCCCTTTCCACTGCTCCCTTAGGCCCCTTTCACATCAGCGTTTTTGCTTTCCGTCCTAGAGTTCCGTCCTCGGGGCTCTAGGACGGAAAGATACTGATCAGGATTATCCTAATGCATCCTAAATGGAGAGCAATCCGTTCAGGATGCATCAGGATGTCTTCCGTTCAGTATGTGAACGTTTTTTGGACGTTGACAAAAGCGCAGCATGCTGCGGATTTGTCTCCGTCCAAAAATCCAGAAGACATGCCGCAACGCCGGATCCGGAATTAATGCCCATTGAAGTGCATTAATCCGGATCCGGCCTTAAGCTAAACGTCGTTTTGGCGCATCGCCGGATCCGACGTTTAGCTTTTTCTCAATTGTTACCATGGCAGCCAGGACGCTAAAGTCCTGGTTGCCATGGTAAAATGTAGTGGGGAGCGGGGGAGCAGTATACTTACCATCCGTGCGGCTCCCGGGCGCTCAGAGTGACGTCAGGGCGCCCCACACGCATGGATCACGTGATCGCATGGATCACGTGATCATGGGCATGGGGTGCTCTGACGTCATTCAGGAGCGCCCCGGGAGCCGCACGGACTGTAAGTATACCGCTCCCCGCTCCTACTATGGCAACCAGGACTTTAATAGCGTCCTGGCTGCCATAGTAACCTAAAAGCATTAGAAGACTGATCAGGATCCTGATCAGTCTTCTAATGCTTTCAGGCGACTTGCGTTCTGATGGATCCGGCGGGACGGAAGTGCCTGCCGGATCCTCAGAACGCAAGTGTGAAAGAGGCCTTAAAAGACCGTTGCTAGGTCTCATCTGTCTCCCAACTTAATGTCAACAGAAGACAGAGGGGCGGTCCTTCACAGGGCATGCCTGCATTAGGCTTCAGAGTGAGGAGGCGTGTCTTTCAGTAATCCGATCTGATTGGCTGGCTACAGCAAGTGTGTATGGGAAGGTAGTTTTGGCCTCAGAGAACTGGCAGATGAGCCATCTTGAGAAGGTCCTCATATTGTAAATGTTTAAACAGCCGTAACTAAGGGAAAAACTCAAGGTAAACGGTAAACAGTGATATGTGAAGAAACTAAAGATTGCTTTATGCATAATGCTGCTGCAGCAGAAACATATGCTAAAAGTTATTTTTTTATGAAAACATGACAGTTCTTTAAATCTACAGCAGTCTCTTAAGTCTTTCTTCATACCACATAACTGGCACAAAGAAAGATAAATGTTTTAGGCCTGTTGTGCCGCTTGCTTACCCGCCCATGACGTGCCTTCTTTTCTGCGCCACAAAATGTGTGACCTATTTACACCACTGAAGGGGCATAAATAGGTTGGTAAATTTCTTTTGCTTTTATTTTTAACAGATTCCAGGGCTTTGAAAGGGGATATCTTATGACTAATGTAAAAAATTTAAATTGGACATCATCTAGTACATAACATGGTTTTAACAATATTGGAACCAGCCCTGTACCTCACATGGATGCAGAGATCTCCCCATTCATTGCTCTGCTAAATTTTTTTTAAGCTGACCGCTCAAGGGGAGTGCCTTTCTGCTGCAGCTCAGGGGGCGTGCCCATGCTCTCCCTATTGCAGCTCAGGAGGCAGTTAAAGGATGAAACTGATCACGTGCGGCCATCTCAGTGAGCCGGACAAAGAAAAAGGAAAAAAAAAAAAAAACAGCAGGTGGCGCTACTCAAATATATTTTATTGAATAACTCAGTGGCTATGCTAAATTTTTAATTGCATATAATTAGCAAACTGTAGAATATTTTTTGTGGGACAGCTCCTTTAAGTAGTAATTCTAAGGTCTGTTTCACACTTGTGATTTGGATTCCAGTTTTGAGGTCAGGCAGAGGATGTTAACACAGGCTGATGCATCCGTTCCATTAGGATGCGGTTGTGTTACATCGAAAACAGATCAAAAAAGATTCGGCACTAAAATCATTGTCAATGGGTGGCGGATCTATTATTTTTTTTTTCGGATCTGAAAAAAATGGATCCGTCATCAATGACTTACATTAACTTTTGCTGCTGGATCCGGTTTGTTCCGTTTCGCAGACCAGACACAAAGCCGCAGCATGCAGCAGGTTTTGTGTCCAGTATAAAAACGCAACAAAACGGAACAGAATGCATCTTGATTAGTTTTGTCCCCATTGACAATGAATAACGACAAAATGGAACCATTTTGGCCCCGTTTTGAGATCCTCTGCTGGATCTCAAAATCTGAAAGCCACAACGCAAGCGTGAAACAGACCTCCGTCCTTGATGCCATAACCCAGATTGTCCTGAAGTAGTGTGCCGTCAGAGTATCCATAATATGCTCACATTCATTTGTATGCACTTGCTTGCATATTGTACAGGCATCCGTCCTGAGAGTCCCTATAGTAATCAGTCTCAGATTTCTACCTTTTCCGGGTGTTTTGGTCTATTTTATATTGTGACCTTTACAGAGCCAAGGGAAGGCAGCATTTCTCAGATTTACATTGATAGCACATCAGATACTAGGTTTTTCTATTACATTTTCTATTACATAACCCAGTGTATACAGCACCTGATGTGTCATTCAATTGCCTGCAGCTATGAATATGACTCGTGAATGTATCCCAGGCTTAAAAATGATTGAACTAAAAGCTCCTGTGTAAAGGAACTGAACACGTGATGATGGTATTGTCATTTCTACACCTGTGGGGGAGGGGGGTTTATTATGAAGTCACTTGTCAGATCTGAAAGAAAACCTCAGTCAAGGAGACATTGGGTTATGTGCCTACATACTGTACTAATAAAAAGAAACTTTAATGTGAAAAGGTTGTCCGCTCGGCAAACTTTCATCATATGACCTCCTGTCCGGTGCACAGCAGTATGAAACAAAGATAATTGTGTCGCCAGTTGCTTAGTTGCCTGCTGGTCTCTGTCTGGGAACTGGCAGCCAAGTTATTTTATATATATATATATATATATATATATATAGATTGTAAGAGGGTGCAAGGTGTTGTTTTGGATAGCAGGTACGTGTCACCGAGGTTGCTGGCCTCGGTGAGGTAAGAGCCGGGGTTTTTGGTCTGCAGCAGCTAGTGCTGCTCTGTTAAATAGCATGGCTGCAAAGCCGATCCGGGCCGGCTCTTACTGGGAGCAGCTAAAGAGTAGGGTGGGTGGCTGCTCCCCACGGTCCAGTCCATGTTTTGGGGCTGGGTATAAAACGCAGCCAGCAGCTGTGTCTGTGTGTGTGTGATTATCCTGGAGCCTGCAAACAGGGCTGAGGAATTCTCTGTCCTGGAGGAAGGAGCTCAGCAAGGTGGTGTTGCCCTGCGACCTGAAGGTGGAATCGCCTGCGGCTGAGCCGACTGCTAGGTGTGAACCCGCACCTAAACCACCCAAGGTGACTGGACCGTGTGTTGGCCTGTTTTTGGTTTTTCCACATGATTTCTGTTGTGTATGAACTGTCACCAAGAGACTGTTTTCATTTCTGGTGTGCAAGTGTGAATAAAACACTGTTTGATGCACAATCTGGACTCCTTGTTTTGCCTCTAAACTGCACCCGCACCGCTGTCTACCAGAGCGTCTCCCCACATTTGGTGTCGGATGCGGGCATGCGCAGTGAGGCTGGCGTGAACGCCGAACTTTGTTTTTGCTGGGCAAAAGTGTATGTCCTATATTAGGCCGGCAAAGTTGCAGCCTGTGATCCCCGACAAAATGGAGGCGGCTGTGAAGGCCCTCATAGAGGCTAACGTGCAGCAGCGGGAGACCAACCAGCTACTGCTACAACATGTGATGGCGTTGCAAGCGGCAGGAGCGTCCCACCGCGTCCACGATGCCCGGAAAGCTGTCCGTACCGCGATCCCTAAGATGACCCCCTCGGATGATGTTGAGACCTATCTGGCGGTGTTCGAGAAGGTGGCCGTGAGGGAGAAATTACCCCGAGAACAGTGGGCAGAGGTCATCGCTCCGTTCCTGGCGTCTGGACCCCAGCAAGTATTTTTTGACCTCCCAGGTGACCAAGCAGCTGACTACCCGACTGTGAAAGGTGAGATCCTGGCAAGACTGGGGGTGAATGTTTTGGTCCGGGCCCAGCGGGTGCATCAGTGGGAGTTTAACCCGGCTGAACCCGCCCGGCCACAATACTATGACTTGCTACAACGGTTGCAAAAATGGCTGCAGCCAGACATACTGACTCCCACTGCTATGCTCGACCGTCTGTTAGCCGATGTCTTCTGGAGGGCTTTGCCTTATCCTCTCCAGCACTGGATCGGCCAGGTATCGCCCACCAATGCCCTGGAGATGGTCGACCTGGTGGAGCGATGCGAGGCCACCAGAAACCTGCAGGGGAGTCTTGCTGGGAAGGGGTCAGTTAAACCCCGGAGGCCTCTGCCCCAGTTCCAACGTCCGGCGACAGAGCGGCCTGCACGGAATATACCCCCTGCGAGCCCGCCTCCCGTGGTATGCTGGAGGTGTCAGGAGCCAGGCCACATCAGGGCCGACTGTCCGCGTCGGGATGAGCTGATGGAGGTGAACTACGGGGTCGCCACTCCTTGTATGCACGGAAGCTGTGCGCAACTGGCAACCGTGAGGTACAAGACCATAACCACCTGTGTCAGGTAGAGGTGGGAGATTCGCTGGCGGTGGCTCTGCTGGACTCCGGGAGTTTAGTCTCCCTGGTAAGGGCTGCCCTGGTACGGCCTGCGGAGTATACTGGCCGTAAAGTCGGGGTCCTGTGCATCCACGGAGACCTGAAAGACTATCCCACTGCACTAGTGACTTTGTCCACAGCGGCTGGTAGGTGGACCCACGAGGTGGCTGTCGCTACTACACTCCCACACGAACTAATACTTGGGAGGGACTTCCCGGTTTTCCGGCGCTGTGGCTAGCAATAAAGGTATCTGAGGGACCCGAGACAGGGGTGACCCTAGCAGAGTGGCCTGATACCGCTGGAAGGCCAGAACCCTGGGAGCCCGAGTCTGAAGGGCCGGCGGTAGGGGTGACCACTGCTCCGGCGGTAGAGGGGGAAACAACCCCACTGAGTGTTATGGTGGGAGACACGGAGGACTTGCCACCGGGACCTGAGTTGGCAGACCTCAATGTCTCCGGGGAAAATTTTGGGACCGCACAACACCGGGACCAAACCCTAACCAGGGCCTGGGAGAATGTGCTGGAAATTGATGGTAAACCCCAGAAACCAGGGGCTGAATTAATGTTCCCACGATTTATTGTTCTGCAGGATATGTTGTATCGGGTGAACCAAATCCGGGGTGAACCTGTTGAACAGTTGGTGGTGCCCACAGCGTATCGCAAGCTTGTCATGGAGCTTGCCCACCAACATGTTCTTGGGGACACCTGGGGTGGCAGAAAACCCAGGACCGCATACTGCAGCGGTTTTATTGGCCCGGTGTGTTCAAGGAGGTAGAAGATTATTGTAAGTCCTGTCCAACCTGTCAGATAACTAGCCCCCAGCCTCATTTCCGTAGTCCTCTGGTACCTCTGCCAATTATTGAAGTACCGTTTGAGCGAATCGCTATGGATTTAATTGGGCCTGTACCAAAGTCTGCCAGGGGCCACCAACACATTCTGGTAGTTCTCGACTATGCCACTCGGTATCCGGAGGCGGTGCCTCTGCGACATACCTCAGCTAGGCTCATTGCCAAAGAGTTAATGGAGATGTTTTCCCGTGTGGGCCTGCCAAAAGAGGTTCTGACAGACCAAGGGACCCCTTTTATGTCCAAAGTAATGAAGGAACTGTGTAAATTGTTGCGTATAAAGCAGTTACGGACGTCCGTTTACCATCCGCAAACAGACGGTCTTGTTGAGAGGTTTAACCAAACTCTAAAAAATATGTTAAAAAGGGTGGTGTCTAGAGATGGGAAGGACTGGGACCTGCTTCTGCCCTATCTCATGTTCGCAGTGCGAGAGGTACCCCAGGCCTCTACTGGGTTCTCGCCCTTCGAACTGCTTTATGGCAGACACCCTCGGGGCCTGTTGGATATCGCCAAGGAAGCATGGGAACAACAGCCTGTCCCCCACAAAAGTGTCATTGAGTATGTCACCCAGATGCAGGAACGGATAGAAAGGGTGTTGCCACTGGTCCGGGAGCATATGGAGGCAGCGCAACAAGCCCAGAGTAGGGTGTATAATCGTCAGGCTCGAGTGCGGGGCTTCCATCCGGGAGATCGGGTTTTGGTTCTGGTACCCACCCTTGACAGCAAGTTCCTAGCTAGGTGGCAGGGCCCCTATGAGGTGATCGAGAAGGTAGGGAAGTAAATTACAAAGTACACCAGCCAGGCGGCGCAAGCCGGAGCAGGTGTACCACGTGAATTTACTAAGCCGTGGAAAGATAGGGACACAGCCGACGACCACAGCCCCCGGCCAGGGCTTCTAGGTGAAAGGGTCCAGCCCCACAGTTCGAGGCCTGTGAAGCAGTAACCACGGTAAAAATTGCAGACAGCCTGTCTTCCAAACAAGTTCAGGAAGTCAGGGAGTTCATCAGTCGGAACACGGATGTGTTCTCGGACCTCCCTGGCCGCACGTCTCTCATCCAACATGACATCGTCACTGAGCCTCAGGCCAAGATCCGGTTAAAACCATACCGGGTACCCGAGGCTCGGCGACGGGCCATCGCGGAGGAAGTACAGTTAATGTTGAAGCTCGATGTCATTGAGGAGTCGAAAAGTGAGTGGGCCAGTCCCATAGTCCTAATACCCAAGCCGGATGGGACGTTGCGGTTCTGCAACGACTTTCGCAAGTTAAATGAAGTATCCAAGTTTGATGCGTATCCCATGCCCCGAGTAGGCGAGCTGGTTGAAAGTTTAGGACAAGCCCGTTATTTTTCTGTGCTGGACCTCACTAAAGGGTACTGGCAGGTACCCTTAACGGAGTCGGCTAAAGAAAAACCGCATTTGTTACCCCGCAGGGCCTGTATCACTACAAGGTGTTACCCTTTGGCCTGCATGGCGCCCCGCCACTTTCCAAAGGTTAATGGACATAGTGCTGCGACCACATCGTCGGTACGCCTCGGCCTACTTAGATGATGTAGTCATCCACAGCACCGACTGGGAAAGCCATTTACCCAAGGTGCAGGCGGTAGTGGATGCCCTGAGGAAAGCCGGACTGACCGCTAACCCAAAGAAGTGCTCCATAGGGTTAGAGGAGACAAAATATCTGGGATATGTAATTGGGCGGGAGTCATCAAACCTCAGGTAACCAAGGTAGAGGCCATTCGTAACTGGCCCCGACCGGTCACCACCAGGCAGGTAAAGTCGTTCCTGGGGATTGTAGGTTACTACATGAGGTTTGTGCCCCACTTTGCCACAATAGCAGCGCCATTGACAGACCTCTTGAAGGGGCGAAAGTCTGGGAGGGTTAGCTGGAGTGAGAAGGCGGAGGAGGCTTTCGCCGCGTTGAAGTCGGCCCTGTGTGGGTCCCCGGTTTTGGTGACACCCGACTTCAACAAGGAGTTTGTCGTACAGACCGACGCCTCGGAGGTAGGCCTCGGTGCGGTACTGTCTCAGGAGGTCAACGGGGAAGAACATCCCGTTGTCTTCCTGAGCCGTAAGCTCAATCCCGCCGAGTCCAGATATAGTATAGTGGAGAGGGAGTGCCTGGCTATCAAGTGGGCACTCGAAAGTCTCCGCTACTACCTGTTAGGGAGGAGGTTCCGTCTGGTGACCGACCATTTCCCCTCAAATGGATGAGTCAGGCCAAGGAGAGGAATGCTCGGGTCACCAGGTGGTTCCTATCTCTTCAGAATTTCAAATTCTTCGTGGAACACAGGGCAGGCCGCTTGCAGGGCAACGCAGATGCCCTGTCCCGCGTCCACTGCCTCACGTGTGTTCACCCCCTCAGGGTTGAACAAAGGGGGTGTGTAAGAGGGTGCAAGGTGTTGTTTTGGATAGCAGGTACGTGTCACCGAGGTTGCTGGCCTCGGTGAGGTAAGAGCCGGGGTTTTTGGTCTGCAGCAGCTAGTGCTGCTCTGTTAAATAGCATGGCTGCAAAGCCGATCCGGGCCGGCTCTTACTGGGAGCAGCTAAAGAGTAGGGTGGGTGGCTGCTCCCCACGGTCCAGTCCATGTTTTGGGGCTGGGTATAAACGCAGCCAGCAGCTGTGTCTGTGTGTGTGTGATTATCCTGGAGCCTGCAAACAGGGCTGAGGAATTCTCTGTCCTGGAGGAAGGAGCTCAGCAAGGTGGTGTTGCCCTGCGACCTGAAGGTGGAATCGCCTGCGGCTGAGCCGACTGCTAGGTGTGAACCCGCACCTAAACCACCCAAGGTGACTGGACCGTGTGTTGGCCTGTTTTTGGTTTTTCCACATGATTTCTGTTGTGTATGAACTGTCACCAAGAGACTGTTTTCATTTCTGGTGTGCAAGTGTGAATAAAACACTGTTTGATGCACAATCTGGACTCCTTGTTTTGCCTCTAAACTGCACCCGCACCGCTGTCTACCAGAGCGTCTCCCCACAAGATAGATAGATATTAATTTTCGCCCTATAAGACGCACCGGTCTAAAACACACCTAGGTTTTAGAGTAAGACAATAAGAAAAAAAATATTTTTCATTACACCTCAGGTCAGACCACCAATCAGACCCCCAATGTTAATCTGACCTCAGTTGACAGACCCAAGTAGACCCCGAATGTTAATACGACCTCAAAAGGACCTCAGATCAGACCCCCATGCCTCATATCAGTCCTCCATGCCTCATATTAGCCCCCAGTCTTATGTGATTAGCCCCCAGTCTTATGTGATTAGCCCCCAGTCTTATGTGATTAGCCCCCAGTCTTATGTGATTAGCCCCCAGTCTTATGTGATTAGCCCCCAGTCTTATGTGATTAGCCCCCAGTCTTATGTGATTAGCCCCCAGTCTTATGTGATTAGCCCCCAGTCTTATGTGATTAGCCCCCAGTCTTATGTGATCAGCCCCAGCCTTATGTAATCTGCCCCCAGTCTTATGTAATCAGCCCCCAGCCTTATGTAAGCAGCCCTCAGCCTTATGTAAGCAGCCCCCAGCCTTATGTAATCAGCCCCCAGCCTTATGTAATCAGCCCCCAGCCATATATATATATATATAATCAGCCCCCAGCCATATATATATATATAATCAGCCCCCAGCCATATATATGTATATAATCAGCCCCCAGCCATATATATGTATATAATCAGCCCCCAGCCATATATATGTATATAAACAGCCCCCAGCCATATATATGTATATAATCAGCCCCCAGCCATATATATGTATAATCAGCCCCCAGCCATATATATGTATAATCAGCCCCCAGCCATATATATGTATAATCAGCCCCCAGCCATATATATATAATCAGCCCCCAGCTATATATATATATATATATATATATATATATATATATATATAATCAGCCCCCAGCCTATATATATATATATATAATCAGCCCCCAGCCATATATATATATATATATATATATATATATATATATATATATAATCAGCCCTCAGCCATATATATATATATATATATATATAATCAACCCCCAGCCATATATATATATATATATATATATATATATATATATATATAATCAGCCCCAGCCATATATATATATATATATATATATATATATATAATCAGCCCCAGCTATATATATATATATATATATATATATATATACCTCAGCCATCATATATATATATATATATATATATATAATCAGCCCCCAGCCATATATATATAATCAGCCCCCAGCCATATATATGTATATAATCAGCCCCCAGCCATATATATGTATATAATCAGCCCCCAGCCATATACAGTCATGTGAAAAAATTAGGACACCCTTTGAAAGCATGTGGTTTTTTGTAACATTTTTAATAAATGGTTATTTCATCTCCGTTTCAACAATACAGAGAGATTAAAGTAATCCAACTAAACAAAGAAAACTGAAGAAAAGTCTTTTCAAGATCTTCTGTAAATGTCATTCTACAAAAATGCCTATTCTAACTGAGGAAAAAGATAGGACACCCTCACATGTATTCCCTCTTAAATTGGCTCAGATCTCACACAGGTATATCACACCAGGTGCACATAATTAGTAGATCGTTACTCTGCATGTTGAATGAGGCTTGCCCTATTTAAACCTCAGACATTTAGTTTGGTGTGCTCCTGACTGTTGAAGTGAGAGTGAGCACCATGGTGAAGCAAAAGAGCTGTCAGAGGACTTCAGAAAAAGATTGTAGCAGCCTATGAGTCTGGGAAGGGATTTAAAAAGATCTCCAAAGATTTTGAAATCAGCCATTCCACTGTCCGGAAGATAGTCTACAAGTGGAGGGCTTTCAAAACAACTGCCAACATGCCCAGGACTGGTCGCCCCAGCAAGTTCACCCCAAGAGCAGACCGCAAGATGCTAAAAGAGGTCTCCAAAAACCCTAAAGTGTCATCTCGAGAACTACAGCAGGCTCTGGCTACTGTTGATGTAGAAGTACATGCCTCTACAATCAGAAAGAGACTGTACAAGTTTAACTTGCATGGGAGGTGTGCAAGGAGGAAACCTTTGCTTTCCAAGAGAAACATCGAGGCCAGACTGACATTTGCCAGAGATAAAGTTGACAAAGACCAGGACTTCTGGAATAATGTTCTTTGGACAGATGAGTCCAAAATTGAATTATTTGGACACAACAGCAGAGGACATGTTTGGCGTAAACCAAACACAGCATTCCAAGAAAAGAACCTCATACCAACTGTGAAGCATGGAGGTGGAAGTGTCATGGTTTGGGGCTGCTTTGCTGCAGCAGGACCTGGTCAGCTCACCATCATAGAATCCACTATGAATTCTACTGTGTATCAGAAGGTGCTTGAAGAACATGTGAGACCATCAGTTAGAAAATTAAAGCTGAAGCGGAACTGGACCATGCAACATGACAATGACCCAAAACATACTAGTAAATCAACCAAAGATTGGCTGAAAA
The DNA here is from genome assembly GCA_033119425.1 of Bufotes viridis. Taxonomy (NCBI): domain Eukaryota; kingdom Metazoa; phylum Chordata; class Amphibia; order Anura; family Bufonidae; genus Bufotes; species Bufotes viridis. The sequence goes on along the minus strand of CM065591.1, from coordinate 455,162,483 downwards.
AGAAGAAATGGAGAGTCCTGGAATGGCCAAGTCAAAGTCCAGATTTGAATCCCATTGAGATGCTGTGGGGTGACTTGAAAAGGGCTGTACGTGCAAGAAACCCCTCAAACATCTCACAGCTGAAAAAGTTCTGCATTGAGGAGTGGGGTAAAATTTCCTCAGACCGATGTCGAAGACTGGTAGATGGCTACAAGAACCGTCTCACTGCAGTTATTTCAGCCAAAGGAGGTAACACTCGCTATTAGGGGCAAGGGTGTCCTATCTTTTTCCTCAGTTAGAATAGGCATTTTTGTAGAATGACATTTACAGAAGATCTTGAAAAGACTTTTCTTCAGTTTTCTTTGTTTAGTTGGATTACTTTAATCTCTCTGTATTGTTGAAACGGAGATGAAATAACCATTTATTAAAAATGTTACAAAAAACCACATGCTTTCAAAGGGTGTCCTAATTTTTTCACATGACTGTATATGTATAATCAGCCCCCAGCCATATATATGTATATAATCAGCCCCCAGCCATATATATGTATAATCAGCCCCCAGCCATATATGTGTATAATCAGCCCCCAGCCATATATGTGTATAATCAGCCCCCAGCCATATATGTGTATAATCAGCCCCCAGCCATATATATGTATAATCAGCCCCCAGCTATATATATATATATATATATATATATATATATATATAATCAGCCCCCAGCCATATATATATATATATAATCAGCCCCCAGCTATATATATATATATATATATATATAATCAGCCCCCAGCCATATATATATATATATATATATATATATATAATCAACCCCCAGCCATATATATATATATATATATATATATAATCAGCCCCCAGCCATATATATGTATATAATCAGCCCCCAGCCATATATATGTATATAATCAGCCCCCAGCCATATATATGTATAATCAGCCCCAGCCATATATGTGTATAATCAGCCCCCAGCCATATATGTGTATAATCAGCCCCCAGCCATATATATGTATAATCAGCCCCCAGCCATATATGTGTATAATCAGCCCCCAGCCATATATATGTATAATAAGCCCCCAGCCATATATATGTATAATCAGCCCCCAGCCATATATATATAATAAGCCCCCAGTCATTATTCAGCAGCCCCCAACCTCAGATCACAAAATTAATAAACCACTTAACACTCCTGCTCCTGGACACCGCCGCTCCTCTCCTCCAGCCCGATCCTCTTCCTCCTGCTGTCGGATGTGCTGTGAACTGGCGCCCACAGCTTGAGGTCACAGAGCGCCCTCACGCTGTGCACAGCCACTGTATAGCCGACAGCAGAGGACCAGGAAGCGGTGAGTACAGAGCCTTCACCGCTTCCTGGTCCTCCGGCACTAAGTGCGTCTTATGGGGCGAAAAATACTGTGTATGTGTATATATATATATGTGTGTGTGTGTGTGTTTAGTGTGTAAAATAATAAAATAAATTTTCATTTTGCCATTGTTTAATTGTTGTAATGTCTATGCAAAGAAGGAATTTTGTGTTTCTAATATGCCTGGCTCCAGGGAAATGATAAAAAATGTAAAATAAATCAATAAATGTATACAACATACAAATAATAAAAAACAAAAAAAATACCATTTGTCTTCTAGCAAAACAACAATAAAATACTTGAGAAATTTGCTTTAAGTTGGCATAGTAATTAGCAGCAGGAGTAATTCTCTGCATTAATTTGTATACATTTCTCTGAGCTTGCCCTGGATATCTGTTATCCCATTACATATTAATGTACACGGCAGCCTGGAAGCTATCGGCTCCATAGTCTGCTGCCACACATGACTGCTGTGTCGCATTGGTCGGCTATTGAAGCATCAAATTTAAAGGGGTTATCCCATGATTGATGTACTATATGATTTCTGATTTTCATTATTTATGACAGTCTCTTACTAACAAAGTTACAACCAGCCTTGTACTGCACATAGACCCAGAGCCCATGGCGTGCTCTTTCGGGTGGAGGTCCTTAAAGGGGGGGGGGGGCGTGTGTCCCTCCTGCTGCAGCTCTCTCCCTGTAGCTGTAGCAGTAGATATGGCCGGTTGACAGTTGGTTGGAACATGTGCGACCAGTAATTTTACTTACGTGGACAGAGAAATAAGGAAAAGAACAAACAGCAGGTGGCGCTATAGAGATGCAGTTTATTGAATGACCATACTAAATGTTAACATGACCTGTAGTGATAGACGTTGCTGTTTTGGTACAGCTTTTTTCATGCACATGTTTTAAGTAATGGACGGCTCCTCAGTCTGTGTTCACATCTGGTGCATTTGTTCTGGATTTTGGGCACAAATTTTGTCCAGACTGTCCAAAGGTATTTAGAGTGTAATTCATGTTCTTGGCCTTTCTGCAGTTTTATGACTTTTTTGTGCTAGTGTTGATGATAAATCAAAATTACTGATTTTTAATTCTGATTTTAGCTTTCGCACCAGTAAAGGCGTTGGTTATTCTGCGCATTTTGTGGGAAATTGTTTGATAGTCACATCCCTGAAATCAAAAGGAAAAGGTTTCCAGCACTGTGTGAAGTACGACTTCCAGCCACGCAAGGTAAATGATGAGAAACAAACCTGTTCCGGGGTCAACAGTCTCTGCTTTCTCCTTCAGATAGTAAATTCCCATATGGTGACCCTCTGTCTGTGTATTAGCCGCTCTCATTTTAAATGATGGAAACTCAAGGATGGATTTCGCTGCCAATCCTGTCTAATATTTAGATGGCTTAGACTAGACAGTCCGAAAATGCATCAAATTTATCACAATTTTACCGCACCTATTGATTGGCTTACTTTGCAGCAAAACTTTAGGCGCAGTTGTCGTGCCTATTGTTGCAAAGCAAGCCACGCCTCTTTCCTGCCAAGCCACACCCCTTTCTGCTGAGCCACTCCGTTTCCCACTAAGTCACACCCCTTTCCCACTAAGTTATGGCGCCCTGGCATGTAAAGCATCTAAACCATTTAATGAATGTGGCTCAATTTGATAAGTAAATCTGCCCCTTAGGGTCCATTCACACGTCCGCAACTCTGTTCTGCATTTTGCGGAACGGAATTGCGGACCTATTAATTTCTATAAAGACACACTATGTCCCGCCCACATCCGCAATTGCGGACAAGAAAGGGCATATTCTATAAATTCGGAATGCACATTGCTGGTGTCTGTGTTTTGTGGACCCGCGGATTTGCGGATCCACAAAACACACACGGACGTGTGAATGGATCCTTACCCTAAGTTCACACTTGCGCGTTTTACAGCACGTTTGAACGCGCTGTAAAACGCTCAACACATGCAAACCAATGCTTCCCTATGGGACTGGTTCACATTTTTGCGTTTTACAGCGCGTTCAAACGCGCTGTAAAACGCCCTACGCATAAACAAGTACTAGAGCTTTTTTTGGGGCGTTTGTCGCACGTATTGTGATTGACACCACAGTAGTCAATCACAAGAACGCGCGTACGACGCGCGTTTCCTATTTGCAAAAACGCGCTGTTTTACGCGCGTTTCAAGAACGCACAGGTCTGAACCCAGGGTTAGTGTTTATGTTCACACACTCTGTTTTTCCCTCGGTCTCTGTTACTATTTCTGTTTTGTCTTGCTGTGTTTTGTACTCTTTTATAATATCTTGCTGTCTGACACTGTGCAGCTTTTCTTTTCTTTTGATCATTTCCTTACTCACCGTCCTGCTGTCTTTCGCCATCAGTCACTTCCTCTTCATGATGGTTTATTGCTTTGTCTCTTCCTCATGTTAAGGGTCTGTTCACATTTCATTTCTACTTTACGTCATTTTGTCCATTATTTATATATATATATATATATATATTTTTTTTCTTTTTTTTTTTTTTACACGATATAGGAGAGCTTTTCTATATATATAGGGCACAGCAAAAAACATAAACTGTATGTTATATATCTGATTTTCTGTGGGAGTCAATCACCAATGTATGCCACTGTCAGGGGCGAACTGGAAGCTTAAAATGGGCGTGGAAAAAACTAAAAGTTGCCCCATTTTGTAGTTTAGTACAAACTGACGGAAGGGCGGGACAGCACAAGTAGGCGGGGCCAGCAATGCCATATTGCGGCACATTATACCACCCCAGCAGAGCTCAATACCACAGTTCATCACAGAATACCTCCCCAGAAGCTGCCCTTCTTTGGTGGCCAGCGCCAGATCATTACACACCGTGGCTGGTGGCCATGAAAAGGGCTAAGATGGCCTCCCTGGGCATTGGTCCACCAGGAAGTTTCCCTGTAGGGTCTATGGCCTTTCCACCCGTGGCAACTGTATGCATTTACGTTACCATACGTGGAGGAATACTCCCTACTGATACCTGAAATGGCAGAAAAACTAGACAGGAGCATAGCCTTAGATTGTCAATCTCACTCTTTGTCTATCCCCAGCAGGGGCGGATTGGCCATAGACCCTACAGGGAAATTTCCCAGTGGGCTGATGCCAAGGAGGGTCATCCAAGCCCTTCCTATGCCTCCTGCCGGGTACATAGTGATCTGATTCGTAAGTAGGCCAGCAGCTTCAGGTGTCCTCCTGAATTCAACTGTATCGACGTCCTCAGGACAGTGATACAGTTCAATACTGTGACGCAGGTGGCAGTATTTTCTGCTGCATTGTGGTATTTGGTTCAGCTGGGGCAGTATATTGCTCTGCTCTATGGTATTGCTAGCCTTGCCTACATATGTTGGCCCTTCCTAATTATGTTTCCCCGCTTTGGTCAATTTGGAACTGTCTGCACATGGGGCCACTTTTTTTTTCCAGGGCCACTTTTAGCTCCCAGTCCTGATTCCCAGTCTCCTTCTTGATGTTGGTTTGCCTCCCATTTGCTTTTTATCTCTGTTGGATTGGTTCTGTCTACCTTGTCTCATTGGCATACGTATATTTGTGTTATTGCGGTGCCTAGCATGGTGTCTCCTTCTCATCCATCTCTTCCTCATTCTGCTTGTCATACTTTATCACTTTCTTGCTTTCTATTGCTTTTGTACAGACTCTTCCTCACCTTCTGTCAACTTCTACGCCGTGTTCTTTTATTTTCCTTGCGACTTTTATCTTTTTTATCAAGGCAGAGTCTTCCTTGCTTTTCTTGAAGACTCTGCCTTGCCTTCTTCTTGTCTCTCTCATGCGGTCACCTTTTCTCTCCGCTTCTCACAAACCCAGTGCTCTCTGTTCGTTTCGTTTCTCCGTGAACTCATTAGTCTAGGCTAATTTCAGTGGAAATATTTAATAACATGTCTCTGGATAACATCCTGTGATTGTGATATATGCCTTAGAATGGCTTTTTCGAGCCATGACACAAACTAAATTATGAAGCAGCTCTGAAATCCTTAAGTTATATCAATTGAGTTTTAGATTTCCTTTTCACATTTGTTCTAATGAATGTTTGAACTTCACTGCTTGCTCCCTTTGGGAATTGAGTAGCTGATTGACAGTGCAGTAATTGTACCTTCTCCGAACTCCTACATCATATGCAAAAAATTGGAATTAGAACCTAGCCAACCCTAAAATGAGACGATTTTACTGCTATTACACAATGGTATAAACACCAAGCAAACTCATTGACCACACTGAAAAATATAAGCTTACTCTAATGTTGTAATAGATAGTTTGAGCATTTCCATGAGTTTTTGATCTCTCTAAAAATATCTCCCTCCACGTGAGATGGGTATCAGGGTAACCCCCTTTAAATCTAAGCTATTTGTGCTTCAGACCTCGCCTTCCTAGTTCGCTTACAGAAAGTTATCCTCGTCCGCCATGTTAGAGATACAATAGAGCTACAGTCACTTTGTCTACAAGCCTGCTACTTGCCACTACCAGGAGCGTAGCTATAAGGGGTGCAGAGGTAGCTACTGGGCCCAGGAGCCTAGGGGGCCCAAAGACCCTTGTGCCGCATAAGAAGACCGCAGTATTATAGAAAGTGCCTGCTGTTCAAGACACCTCTGGCTGAGGGGAAGGGGTTAGGTCCAAAATTTGGCATGTGGGGGCTACCATTTCAATTTGTGGCTCAGGATGCATGAAGGCTATGTTTTTCCCTGCCCCTGGCCGCTACACTTTGAGGGAAGGGGACCCCAAGCTGAACCCTCCCAACAAGGCCCATGAGCCTGTAGCTAGGCCCCTGGCCACTACACTTCTGAATAATTAGTTCTGTCAGCTACTATTTGTTCTGTTCATTTCAATAAAATGTAATGGGGGTCTGCAAAGAAGACTTTGGATCAAAAGTGGCCAAGAAATACAGAATATTACACATTCTTTTGAGACACTTTAAGCCCATACATGGGAGGTTAAAAAAAAAAAAAGCCGATCACAATAAAATAAACCACAGATATAAATAATTCACATTCATGAGAAGAAGACTAAAGAGTAGGCAGACATTTTATTCATAAGATTTGCCCATCGATTTGTCACACTTGAAGGAGGATAATAGACCTACAGAGATGTTGCATATAAAACCTCTGCCTTGAACATCTTCATGTTACAGAGTCGAAAATAACGTAACCTATTAATCCTGACTGACTGCAAACGCCAGAAAAATATGCAAAGACTGTAACACTTTTCCTGTGAAGGTGACATATCTGTTAATACTCTGCTGTATTCTGTTCTAACATGGTTAATCTCTCTCACGACAGTGGTACATGATCAGCATTGTTCACATCTACAACCGCTGGAGGAACAGTGAAATCCGCTGCTATGTAAATGGCCAGCTAGTATCTTATGGGGACATGGCGTGGCACGTGAACACCAACGACGTGAGTATTGGTTACAAGGACACTAAGCAAATCTGTGATTATTCTGAAAGTCACCGCCTTATGTATTCGTCATACCTCCTCTGTAATGTAATCATATTGCCTTCACAATTCCAGATCATTCTATCGGATGTAATTTTCTAGTATAATGTTTAAAGGCGTTGTCCTAGACTTTTAAAAATGCTGGATAGGAGTCATTCGTGTATGATCTGACCCCCACGAGTTTGGCTGTTTCTGCTACTAAAGTTCCGCCTCGTTCACTTAAGTGGAATTCCACATTGTTCCCTGGATAAATAATGAACTGTCGTTGCGTCGTCATTCTGCTGGTTGGTGGTGTCCCTGGAGTCGGACCCCCCACATCTATACTTTGATGATTTAAGCCAAATAGAAGCCATCACTAGAAAAACCATGAAACCGTTTTAAATATTAACCTGTGTTTGCCATGATCATAGTATCTTTTGACCGGGAGGTTCTTGAGCCTGTCATTCTATTTCCTCAAAAGGGATCTAACAACTAAGGGGCGAGGGAATGGATGGTGGTGCATGGGTCGAGTCTATAGAGCAGCCAGCAACACTTTCAAAAAAGACATTGAATGACTTGGGAAGGCATAGGCATTATCAAAAGACTTAAAGTTTTCACGTGAGAAGACTATTTCTCATTTTCAAGGAAGTCAAAATTTTGCTGCTTCCATCTTCTCGCTATGGTTTGGCAGTAATAATTTGGTTATTTTATTTGAGGTACCTCTTCAGTAGTTTTTATAGAGGAGCACCATCCATGGGCCTCAGGATTGGTTGAATCCTTTAAAGGGGTTGACAACATTCTGGCTACTGTTGACCAGTGTGTATGTAGAATGATTGTATGGCATTAATATAGCATATAGTTAGTACCACAGCACTTGTCGGTTTACTGTATATAAAGCAGAGAGATTTATTGATTCGTACAGTCACTATAAGACCAGACAAATGTAAAATATCTGATTGCCAGAAATACTCACTACAATGGGACATTTTGGTCGTAAGACCTTCTTTAGCACAATGAGTCTAGAGCAAGGAAGCAAGTGGATCTGTGGATGTCCGTCTTTCATTAGTTATACTGGCTCATTTTGTCTAGGGAGCAATCATTAGGTGAAATAAAATGGCCACCGTCCTGTTAGTACACAGAAAACCTGTCCTAATCACACAGGAGAACAAGTTACTTCAGAACACTGAGGTAAAGAGCTGCGTCATCCTCCTCTCTGCTCGACAGAGATTATGATCCTAAATACAGTTTAATATGATCTTCAGCTGAATCTCTGTAGGAATGGAGTTCATGAGGAGACAAGAAGTACAACAAGGAGGGTGGAGGTGTATTAATGAGCAGCAGCACTCCATTACCACACTCTGTCCTGTCCGTCCTTTCTGTACTTCAGCTGCCTCATCATGAACTCCATTCCTACAGAGATTCGGCTGAAGATCTTATCAGCTGTATTCAGCTCTTTAGCTCAGTGTTCTGAAGTAACTCGTCCTCCATGTGATTAGTACAGGTTTTGTGTACACTAATAGGACGGCGGGCATTTTATTTCTCCTAATGATTGCTCCCTAGACAAAATGAGCCATTGTAACTAATGAAAATTTTGGGGAATATATTTATAATAAAGTAATATTTAAGCATTTTCATTTTCTTAATTCCCGGAGAATCCCTTTAAGAGGGCGAAAAATGTATGTTTTCTTAATTCCCGGAGAACCCCTTTACTTGATTTATAATAGGTGCAATAGTAGAATATAATTTTCTCTAACCACTGGTGTACATTATGCAAAAGACAGCAGATGAACCCCTTGCACCTCCAGTAGCTCATCATAGAGCACCCTGTTATATGTTTATAATGATCCAGCTTTGAAATCTACTAGCTCAAGCGCCTAAATCAGGCATGTCCAAACTCTGGCCCTCCAGGTGTTGCAGAACTACAACTCCCATCATGCCCTTCTGTAGGTTGATAGCTGTAGGTTGTCCAGGAATGATGGGAGTTGTAGTTTTGCAACATCTGGAGGGCCGGAGTTTGGACATGCCTGGCCTAAATCAATCTAAAAGACAGTCGGAAGCTGCTTTAAAGGGCAGGTTGCACATACGGTATTCCCACCCCTATCTCTAATAAATCTTTGACCTTACAGTTGTTGGTTAGTAGTCCCTGGTAATATGCATAATATATTAGTATACCGGATAGTGTAATGATTATTATGGTTTTTATATTTTGTTACCACTTGTTTTTTTTTGTTTTTTTTTTCAGAGCTATGATAAATGCTTCCTTGGTTCATCAGAGACAGCCGACGCCAACCGAGTGTTTTGTGGTCAACTTGGAGCAGTGTATGTGTTCATCGAGGCCCTGAACCCTGCCCAGATCTTTGCTATACATCAACTTGGACCGGGTTATAAGGTGAGATACTTCATGGATGGGTTCTGCTGGCTGCGAGCCTTTTGTTCCCCGATTAGTTCAGTGAATGACGTTAATACATCTGGCTTCATCAGGGGGTCATACATGAATGAATTGTAGCCTCTCAAAAGCTGCAACTATGATCTCGCTTTTGGGGCCAATACTGTATACTTCAAATGTGTGCAGAAGAAGAGCATTTGCAAGCTCAAATTATATCTTGTCAAATATATTTTTTGCCTCCTTTGCTGGCTGGATTCATTTTTCCATCACATTATACACTTTTCATAGGGGTTATGACCACCCTGCAATCCAGCAATGGTGGTCGTGCTTGCACACTATAGCAAAGGGCGCCGGACTATGAGCACTCCCACAGTATTGGCCGCCAGAGAGGCTGGGTCATTTTTCCTATAGTGTGCAAGCATGACCACCACTGATGGATAGCAGGGTGGTCATAACCCCTAAAACGAGCAGTGTATAATGTGATGGAAAAATGAATCCAGCCAGCAATGGAGGCAATATGGACAATCACATTACATTAGTAAGTGCTTTGTATTACCTTCCTCTACATAATAAATCCCATTTGGAAAAGTGAGACAACCCCTTTAATTATATCTAATCTGATTTAAATGAGCAGTAAATGTTAACGGCAAACCTTGTAGATTGTATATTGATGATGTCGCTTCATCTGGTGTCAGATAGCAGTATCAGCACTTGCAAGTACATGGATGTAACTCGCTCTTCTCGACGAAGTGTATCTGAAGATGGATACAGTGTTTTCCAGAACATTACATTGTGAAATATAAGGCCACATGCACAGTAAAAGCTTTGAGTTCTGTGATATCACTGCAGGATATTGTCTAGTTGCTGGCTGTTACTCTATACCTTTTAGTATCAGTCTTCCCATCAGAATGATGCAGCGTGCTGTACTGACGCATTTTTCCCCTGTTCACCCTGGAAGAATGTACAGTAAACATTGATTTCCTTGCACAGTCATAAATCATTTCATCTTCTGATATAGAGCATGCTGGTCACTGGCTCATCCCCGTGCTGCACTGCTAGTATTCTCCATTACAATTGGTATTCACCAGGTTACAATAAATTCTAGGACTTGTCATCCGCCTGAGCCGAGGACTCTCTATCCTGTCCCGAATTAACATTGATTGGATATCGATTTCCCTGCGTTCTTAGCTGATTACTTGCGCGTTGTCAATTACGTGCACGTTGCTGGCCCTTTTTTTCTTTCTTTCAGAACATATCTGTGAGGTTATTAAATATTTAGTCCTCCTAAGGGTACAAGCACATGTTCAGGTTTCCTGATGCAGTTTTGGAAGCTAAAGTCAAGAGCGGATCATAAAATTAGGGAAGATATGAAGAACAGATATGATTTTTCCTCTTTTTTGAATTCACTCCTGGTTTTGGCTCAGGAAACCTGACTGTGTGGCCATAGCCTAATCTGACTATCCCTGTGAGCAGCATGTGGTGGGCGAGCGTCTTCAGACTTGGGGCCCGGATGTCTCTGGAAGCTTCTGAGATAAGGTTATTGATGACAGGTAGCACTTTGCACAACCAATGTTCAGTGATCATTTTCTATTGTTTGACGTCGTCGGTTGAATGGTATCCTGGAGAAGTCTATGCTTCAGCCAAATAAGTACACAGGAGCTGCTTTTCATGTTATATCTGATGTTGGAGGTTAGAGTTGTGTAGAAATCTTCTTCTGGTGTCATCCACACAAGCTCATTACCGACCTGTAATACAGAGACAATATTGTATGGGCCAATATGTTACCTTCTATGTGCTAACAATTTTAACACTGAAGGTTTTCCTTCAGATTCGTGTTACCTTGATTTAAAAAAAATCATGCCATGTTTTTTTGGATGTGGTATTATAGGGATATGCTTCCGTTGAACCATTCTTGTTGCATTGAGGCACCACCCGAAAGGACATGAAATGCCTATGGCAGGGATGGCCAACCTGAGGCTCTCCAGCTGTTGTAAAACTACAACTCCCACCATGCCCTGCTGTAGGCAGTCTGGGCATGCTGGGAGTTGTAGATTTGCAACAGCCGGAGAGCCTCAGGTTGGCCATTCCTGGCCTATGGAAAGGACATGAAATGCCTATGGCTCCACGTTCTGTGGGGTCTGTGGGGACTCTGATTACCACCGTATTTAAGGTCACTGCATGAGGCTTAAAGGGGTTCTCCAATCTTTGGTGTAAATCCTCCTGTGTGCTGACCTGTGGAGAGGATAGTGTCCTCAGTATTTACCTTCTATCGCGCTGCAAATCTGCCATCTCCATTGCCCTCACATGATCGCCAGGAATGGACGCGGGCTATACCTCTTAGGTCCTCACCAGATGTCCTCCTTAGTCTTCCTGTTCAACGGCATACAGTAAATAAAGTTGAACAGGAAGACTCAGGAACACATCTGGATGGAGCCTGAAGGAAAGAGCCCGCTTCCATTGCTGGCCGTCACGTGAGAACAATGCAAAAATTGTAATCGGTGGCACATCGGAGGGGGGAGTACTGAGAAGACCATCTTCCTTCCACAGCTCAGCAGGAGGATTTACACCAAAGCCTGGAGAACCTGTTTAAGTGTGAAAAATGGAAATAAGTTATGGTCAGGATGTTATGACTAATTTGTCCACCCTGTGAAAAGCAGGTTGAGAAAGAACGCACCTACCTTCAAGGTAAAACAAGGGAGATGTATGGAGCTTAGCCTTGGGTCTCCCTTGATTACATGTGTTGGGTAATGTACTTCAGAGGGGAAACGGTTGTATAAATGTCTCTCAGCAGCTTGGTGGATTGAAGAAGGTCTATGTGACAAGATCTTATCATACCCCGCAGAGCGTGTTCACGTGTGCTCGCCTATCGGCTTGGGTTTTCTGTGTTGAGTCTTTCCTAAATCACTGCAGCTGTTTATAAGCCTCCCCTCCCCCATGCTGTCAGTACTTGGCTCATTGTTTGGCCAATTATACTACCTCATCCTGTGTGCTTTGTGATTGCTGAGAGAATGCAAAATATGAATATTATTTTAAATACTACATTTGCAGCCAATTTTCATAAACCGTATAATCACATCACCAGGCAGGTGGATTTCTATTCATTGCAGCATTTCTATTGTCACCTAGATGGTATCAGAGTCCCAGAGACCGAACGTGCCATTCATGTAATAGACACATCGTGATTGCAGTAATTTCTCGGTGTGACGCCCCCTTATGCTGCAAATAATGTACTACATGCTGTACCTGTCAGTCATTTTAAGTAAATTTGACAGTGTCTCATCTCTTAGCAGAACTGTCATGGTCAATTCCATTAGCAACTTAAATGGGTTTTCTCGGATTTTAATATTGATGACTTATCCTCAGGATAGGTCATCAATATCAGATTGGCGGGGGTCCGACACCCGGCACCCCTTCCGATCAGCTTTGAAGAGAAGACCACAGCCTTCCCTTCCTTGTTTACCTGCGCACCATCGACATTGCAACGTTGAGCAGGTGTAATTACAAGCCGCACCCATTCACTTTAATACACTTGTTTAGGAACGAGCCGTCCCATAGATGTGAATGGGATGGCATCTTGTAGTTACACCTGCTCACCGGTGCAATGTCGACAGCGAGCAGATAAATAATGGAGAAGGCAGCGCTCGCATAGAGCACGGCCTTCTCTTCAACCAACTGATCGGCGGGGGGCCCGGGTGTCGGAACCCCACCCATCTGATATCCTGATGATAGGTCATCAATATTAAAATCTCGGAAAACCCCATTAAGGCGGGTTTACACCGCACAATGATACAGATGGTCGCTTCCTTCCTGACAGTTGGGTGCTCGTTTAGTGAAGGTGGCCGCTACATTTACATGCAGCAATCTGCTTCACAGTTTGAGGACGAGGGATCGCTATTGCGATTGCTTGTCGTAATACAGAATCATTTTTTCTGGGCAGCAGATCGCTGTTTAGACCGCACGATCTGCTACCCAGAAAGGATAATTGATGTTCCTATACAAACGACAGAATCAACCGATGATCATTTCACTTGTTCATCGGTTGATCGGCAACACATTTAGATGGGCAGGTTGTTGGAAACGAGCCTTCGCAGGGATGGTCCACAACCGTAACAGCGGCATGTTATAAAGCTGTAGGAGCTGAGCATATTGATATATAGTTATGTGGGGAAAGATTCAGTAAAACTTGTAATTTATACATCGGCTGTTTCTGATTTCAGTTGTACATGGGGATGTGTTATCAGTGATTGATAGATCTCCCTGTATAAGGGCACATGCACATGACCATAGTCGTTTTTACGGTCCACAAATTGCAGATCCGAAAAACACAGATAGCGGCCGTGTGCGTTCCGCATTTTGCTGAACAGAACTTCCGGCCCATAATAGAACAGTCCTATCCTTGTCCGTAAAGCAGACAGTAATATGACATGTTTTATATTTTTGCGGATGCCGCAGAACGGACATAGGGACACAGACAGCACACGGTTTGCTGACCTCATACTTTGCGTCCCCATTGTAGTGATTTCTACCCGCATCGGATGGGAACAAAAAATAAGTTTGTGCTCTAAGTGTGTAGACATAGGTCGCTGAAAGTCACTGATAGTTGTACACAGGGGTGGCAGAGTTAAATTATACATTTTTTACACACTTTTCGAATTACACTGCATTTTTATGGTGACTGGTTCCCTTTTAAAATAAAAAAAAAAAAAAAAAAGTACATTTTAATGGGATCTTTATTTCATGTTCTCATTAAAAAAAATGTTCATGACACTAGATGATTGGGTTGATAATCCTGAAGAGTGCCCTATGTGCAGTACCTGAGTTCCGAAATATCTTTAATGAATTGAATTGGGACATTACATCAATGCCTAGAAACCCCTGTAGCAAGTCAGCAATTCATTAAGTCCACTTGGTTGGCTGGAAGTGTATGCCGAATGAACCTGCCAACAAAACCAATGGGACAGAATTCCTAACATGATTAAATATGACGTTCTTGGTTCACTTGGCAAAAGAAAAGGGGAAGAGATTTAAAATGCTTGATGTCTTTTTATTTCCAGCTAAATATAGAGCGGTCCGAGTCCGAGAGAATGAAATGTTTAGGCTAATAACCTATTAGCATCTGAGCAGAAATCCTGGCCTGAAAAGTAAAGTTTGAAAGAGTTTTATTAAAGAGTCTTAGTTCTTCTCCCCCAACCAGCAGCAACATCGAGGGGAACGTCTCATTCCCCCTCAAAACAGTTTACTGGTATAAAAAAGTTGCAAACACAGGGGGTCATTTATTAAGACCAGCATTGTAGATGCCGCTCTTAACCACTGTGCTGGTGGTGGATCCGCCCAAGTTATGTAGAGGCGCCGGCCTCTTCATAACTTTGGCGCATCCACCGCCGGTCTAAATCTACACCAGCAAACTTGCTGGAGGTGATTTAGAACATTTTCTACACCTAAAACAGGTGTAGAAAATGATAAATGAGACGGGCCTGGCGATACACCCCCTTCTCTGCTCACGCCAGCTGTAAAAAAGAAGGTGTGGCTTGGGCGGGCAAGGGGGTGTATCGCCAGGCCCGTCCTATTTATTATTTATCAAAGTGGCGGATTGCGGCGCAAATAACCTGGCATATATCAGAAAGTAAATGACCCCCACAGTGTTTGCACAAGTTCCGTTTCTCTGCCCCCATCAGCACTTTCCCAAAAAGGGGGCATGACAACGGAGGGAGCAGGTCCAGCGGCACCCGCATATTTATCTTCTGTAACGCCAGTTTTGTGTCGTAAAAGAAAACTGAAATCCATGCCAGCTAGAGGGGCTGGCGTAGATTTCAGATTAGGCGCATGGACTGTTGGAGGCGTGAGGCACATCATAACTTAGGCTCAACCTCTGGCAACGCACGGGGGTATCAAAGAAAAGTGTAAAACGCTGATCTATGATAAATTACCCCCCCTTGAGTTTGGCCATGTGAGTCCTATATCCATCTTCTGCATATTGCTTTCCATGGTTTCTCTTCCTCTTCTTCATGACGTTCATATCTGATGCATGAAGATTGAGGGAAAACTTAAAGGGGGAGATTTATCAAAACTGGTGTAAAGTAGAACTAGCTTAGTTGCCCATAGCAACCAATCCGATTCCACCTTTCATTTTCTGACAGAGCTCTGAAAAATGAAAGTTGGAATCTGGTTGCTATGGGTACTGGCTGCAATACTCCGAAGAGCCATTGGGAACAGTATGGCAATCTGAGTTTGAAACAGCCTTAAACATGGCCATGGGTATTGCATGAATATTCACATTACTCTGATTATGAAAGCTATTGAACGTAAGGAGATGGTCTTGAGTACCAACATATTTCCTTCCCCCTCTCTGCAGTACCGTGAGGTTGCTGAGTATGTCGTGCAGCCTCATCTATAGTAAATCATGGAACTATTAGGAAGAATATGCATAGCAACCAGTATGGGTGGGGTATAAGGAAGGAGGTTGGTGTCCCATTAAGGGCTTATGCACATGGCCGTTGCCGTTTTTGCATACAAAGAACAAGAATAGGACATGTTCTATTTTATATCTTTTTTTGTGGGGTCGCTTGTGCTGTCTGCGGCTTTTGCGACCCCATTGAAGTGAAAGGGTCCGCGTCCGACCTGCCTTTTGAAATAAAGATCACCTTCCCGTCGCCTGTCTGCTTGCTTCACCATCACATTCGTTATGTGTACTAAGAGAAAAACAGAAAGTGTCATTCTATATAATAAAGCCTTTCCTGTCGGAGAATCGAGTCATTAACAGCTAGATCAGTATACTTACCTTACAGCCAGGTTGATAAAATTTTACAGATATAGGTGTAGGACGGAGAAGGTTAGGCTTCAGTACTTTGCACTGCCGCTACTATACGTGCAGCATATAGGTAGACTTACCAAGTAAATATTGAAGAGGCTGCAGCACTCACATGAACGCCGCGGCCTTTTCAAATAGCTGTTTGCTGGCAGTGCAGAGATTTGGGTCCCACCGACCTGATTTTGATGGCTATGAGTATCCTGATTCACACCTTTAAATGGGTTATCCAACCTCTATAATGACCCCCCTAATGCCCGGGCCCCTCATATAGATTATACATACCCCGACACCCACTCCGCTCCTAATCCAGCATGGCCGCCGCTGCATCGCCCTGTCTCACGGATCAAAACATCTGGCTATGGTGGGGGGGTGCAGCCAGCAAACCTCCCTGGTATCGTGGGTGACGGTAGGGACTGAGGCTCGTCCCTGTCGCGGCCTGCTATTGGCTGCCCTATCCCACCCTTCCTCCCCGTCGCTGGATGTTTTGACGGGGAGATGCAGCAGCAACCGTGCGGGGAGCTGGAGTGGCGCAGGTGCCAGGAAGCGGGGTGAGTATAACCTATATGAGGGGCCCGGGCATTAGGGGAGTCATTATAGCGGTTAGATAACCCCTTTAAGGTTAGGACTCCACTGTAGCTTCTGGTCGTGTGGCAGTACCTTTAGTGTTTCGCCCTGGGATGTAAAGATACAGGAAAAGATTACAACAATAATGTTCATGTGGGACATTCATGAGATCGTGATGTGACTTTTCCCACATATGAAGACAGGGGTTTTCCAGGATGTGCCCCCTTTATTTTTTTTTATTTAGACCCCTAGCATGGTATTTTAGATCCTGAAAAACCCCTTAAAGATTGCATGATGGTTTCAGTATCGATTTTACAAAAGTGCTGCTCATGTGTGCCCCATCAGTTCCATCATATGACCTGATATGTTGATCCAGAGGAAGACCATCCAGAGTTCCAACCAAGCAGGTGCCTATGTATATTCTCCGGGGGAGGGGGATACCATGGCAGTATATGGCATTTGCATATGTCACCTGGAGCAGCTTTGCCAAAAATACATTCTGATAATTGTGGCTGGAAATATAATTTCTGGTAAGAATCACAGTTCACTTTTCCTAACCCTCTGATGACTTGCTTGTTCCCGGTTGACTAAGATGTTCGAGAACGCCACTTGAGAGATGTCAATTTCCTGACTTTTTTTCCTCTTCTTTTATATTTCTGGTGGGATAATGTACAGATGAAATGCGCAGCTTCCCCGATCCTGACAAACACATTGCAAGTCAATGAACTCCTGTTTTAAGCACTTTCATTGTCTTGCTCGTTGTCTGCATGTAGCTGTCATCCGTCTGCAACATTTTAAAGAAGCACGTCAAATGGAAGTGACAGCTAGCTTTATGGAAGTCTCTTATCTGTTCATGCTCGGACAATTTGACAGCGAAATGTTTTACAGCAACCGCGTCAGTCATTTTGGGGGCGAGATTTTATAAAGGCAATTAAGTGCTACCACTTGAGAAAAGGGGGAAAAGAAGGAATTTCCAGTTTAAACAGTAGTATGTCGTGATGCCGAGTAGACTTCATTCCAGGCTGCTAGCTTAGAGGAATGTCCTGGGGGCACGTTAATGATCCATGGGAGGCGCGCTCCTCCAAGGCCTTTCCATTAAGTCCGATGGTATTTGTTAATACTGGTAGCTATGCATGTGTAAACAGCCTTCCGAAAAATGCTTCTGTTCATCTGACTGTATAAACAGTGCCGGGCCGAGAACTGGTGGAAGGACGTTAGAAGTGTGCCGCTTGTTAATGTCTCTCATCATTGTTTGCTGCCTCTGGTGTTAAGTGCACAAGTTATTCCTGTTCTCTGTGTACATGCCTTGTCTTATTCCGCAGCGCTTTACAGACATTAGCATCAAGCGGTCCCCAATGGGGCTCACAATCTAAGTTCCCTATCAGTGTGTCTTTGGATTGTGGAGAACCTGGAGGAAACCCATGCAAACAGAGAACATACAAGCTCCATGCAGATGTTGTCCTTGGTTGGATTTGAACCCAGGAGCCCTCAAGCGCTAACCACTGAGCCACCGTGCTGGCCTTATGAAGACCATTGTTTCTTTTGAAGCCTTCTGTACTGTATTACACATGCTAAACAGGAATTAGCGCTTGTACTTTCTGGTGACAATGGTCCGTCTAGACACTCTGCGTTCACCCTAGTGTTTTCGTCATTTGCTGGATGATTGGATCTGTTAGGTTAACAAAACGTATTGTTTGTTGGCCACACATCTCCCAGTGCAAGCAAGGGGTGTGCTGCCACCGAAAAGCAAACACGGTGGTGGACAAACAGTTGTATTAACGTTCGTTCATTCCCCATACAGTACACGGCCCTTTAAAGGGCATCTGTCAGCAGATTTGTACCCATGAAACTAGCTGACCTGTTTCATGTGTGCCTGGCAGCTGAAGGCGTCTGTAATGGTCCCATGTTCATATGTGTCCGCATTGCTGGGAAAAATGAAGTTTTGATATATGCAAATGAACCTCTAGGAGCAAAGGGGGCGTTAACATTACACCTAGAGGCTCTGCTCCAACTGCTGCACCCTCTGCACTTTGACAGGGCCAGGCAGTATAAACGTCATCCGCCTGCCCTGACGACTTATATCGTCGGTTCAATAATAAATCTGTATTCAGCGCACACTGTATCAGGGCTGTCTGTAGGGTTCCACCCCAATATATGCAATAAGAATGACAGCAGCCTTAGGTATCGTTGCTTGGGTACATTTATTGATGTTGATTCACATGCAGCAGTATAAAATGACGTTTCGGCAAACAATTGCCTTCATCAGATACTATGCCGCAGGGAGAAGGAGAAAACAAGTTAGGCAGGCGTGTGAAGAGATATGCATGCTCATAGCATGCTTGTCTGGAGTAGCGTCTCTAGACAAGCATGCTATGAGCATGCATATCTCTTCACACGTCTGCCTAACTTGTTTTCTCCTTCTCCCTGCGGCATAGTATCTGATGAAGGCAATTGTTTGCCGAAACGTCATTTTATACTGCTGCATGTGAATCAATATCAATAAATGTACCCAAGCAACGATACCTAAGGCTGCTGTCATTCTTATTGCATGACTTATATCGTCGGTCCTTGTTTATTCTAGGCTGATATTGGCCCATGTACAAGGAATCTTAAGGCGCATTTACATGCGCTGATGAGCAGGCAATTGGGGAGCGACCATTCCTTCCCTATAACTACCGGCTATTGGTAGTGGAAGTGAAGAGCTTAATTTACATGCATCAATCTCGTCCACTGTATGGGGACGAGCGATGGCTACTGATTTCACTTGTCCTCCTACAGTTTTATTGCTTCTGTGCAGCAGATTGCTATTCACACGGGACGTTTAACTTCCCAGAAATGATGATGTAATGTGCTGCACGAAATGCGAAAAGCTCATTTCACCCGGGATTTCAGAACTCTCATTGAAATGAATGGAGAGCACGAAGCTCATGCACACTTTCGGTCGCCGTTCTAGAGATAGTTGAGGGTCCCTGAGGTGGGTCCTGCACCTATCTGACATTGGTAGCAAATCCGAGCGATATCAGATGAGACAACCCCTTTAAGGGGTTAAGAGTGGCTCATTATTTTTCCTGGAGTGTCTTTTATTTGTCCATATTCTCCTGAATATTCCCCTAACATTTTGCAACCTTTTCTTCATACAGAGTACATTTAAGTTCAAATCTGAGAGCGACATACATTTGGCCGAGCACCACAAACAAGTCCTGTATGACGGAAAACTTGCAAGCAGTATAGCATTCACTTACAACGCAAAGGCCACTGATGCCCAGCTTTGCCTTGAATCGTCTCCAAAGGAAAATCCCTCCATATTTGTGCATTCTCCCCATGCACTTATGCTACAGGTAAGTCATTGAAATGGCATGTTCTGCTTAGTTCCTGTATATCTTGGATGCCCATAGATCGGTCACCAACTTTTATGTCTGTGGGTGCCTTTGTGCAATCGAATTAGCTATGATTGGATGGAATCCTTAGGATAGGTCTTCGGTATCAGCGCTGGAAATAGTTGCTGTAACTACACAGTTCCTTCCACTATATAATGGACGGAGCCGATTATTGCAGCGCTGAGCCCATTCATGTGAATGGGAGCAGCGCTGCAGTGTTCAGCACCATCCACTACGTACACTACAGAATAGCTGACTGTCAAGGGAGTCTAACTCAACTGATATGATATTGATGACATATCCTAAGAAAAAATCCTGGGGAACACCTTTAAGGCCTCTTTCACATGGCCGTAGGTGTCCTGTGCCCGGGCACCGACCGTTAGGCAGCCGCAGTGGATCGAGGACCCATTCACTTGAATCGATCCGCAATCCGCCTGTTTCGCAGAAGATAGGTCATGTTCTTTCTTTTTGCGGAACGGAAGTACGAGACTAAACCCCACGAAAGCACTCCGTAGGGCTTCCGTAGTGTTCCGTGATACCGTTTTGCATCTACGGATTTGTGCACCCATTGAAGTGAATGTGTCCGCATCCGTGATGCGAAATGACAACGGAACGTGCCTGTGTATTGCGGATCCACAAATGGTGTCCGCATCCGTGATGCGAAATGACAACGGAACGTGCCTGTGTATTGCGGATCCACAAATGCGGTCCGCAATATGGGGACGGGACACCTACGGTTGGAAGAGGCCTAGGTCTGTTCCTCTACAATCAATATTGAAGCCTTCTACTTGCACTCCTCTCCCACTTACTTCCTGAGTCAACGCAGATGCTTAGATGATCTTTCCATTTCTGGCACCTTCACCACGGCTCTGTATCAAGGATCACTATTAAAGGGTTATTGCAGGATTTCCTTCTTTTTTTTTTTTTTTTTAAATGCCCTCCTCTTCGCCAGACATGTTGCTTGGGAACACGTCACTGCTGCTGCTAGTTATTGAATGCAGCGGTGCTCATGATTCTAATCCATGGTAAAAGTTTACATTCAGAGACCAAAGTCAAGTGAAGGCAGTGGTGGAGCAATAGAGTCAGAACTGAGTGGCAGGGAACAGTATGCTTCCTTTCACAGATCCAGTGGTGGAGGGGGGTGTGGCGAGATTAAAAAAAAAAAAAGGAAATCCGGAAATAACCCTTTAAGGCTGGCCATCTAGTCTACATAGTGTTGCTGACCACTTGTCCTCCTACATCACCCATACACGGTGACGTTTCTGTATTCAGTGCCTAACCGCTGCAACCAATCACTATCCTCTAAGAGCAGTGATTGGCTGCAGCAGTCACCTGCTCTATCCAGATGCGTTACCGCTCCTGTTTGAAAACAAACCGCATTGGGATTACTGGAGGAGCTCTGCAGAGAACGGCCCTGGAGTTAGGGGGTTAGTATATGATGTGACAAAGTATTTTAATAATCTTGGACAACCCCTCTAAGGGTACCTTCACACTAGCGTTTTTCTTTTCTGGCATAGAGTTCCGTCGTCGGGGCTCTATGCCGGAAAAAACTGATCAGGATTATCCCCATGCATTCTGAATGGAGAGAAATGCGTTCAGGATGCATCAGGATGTCATCAGTTTAGTCACTGAACGTTTTTTGGACGGAGAAAATACCGCAGCATGCTGCGGTTTTCTTTCCGTCCTAGGATGCAGATAGAAAACAGATCCGTCCTCCATTGACTTTCAGTGGAGCTCAAAACGGATCCGTTTTTACAATGTTAAAAAATAGTTAGTTAATACAAGCGGATCCGTTCAAACGGATGCATGTGGTTGTATTATCTGTAACTGAAGCGTTTTTTTCCAGCATAGAGCCCTGATGATGGAACTTTATGCCGGAAAACAAAAACGCCAGTGTGAAGCTACCCTAAGGCTCTGATCTGTCCATTTCACTGCTCCTGGAATAAACTCAGGCAGATAAAGAGCCTTATTTCTGATATTATTTTAGTTTTAGCTGCTGTTTAGTCATATGTTTGTTTTATTTTTGTTGTCGTCTTTCTAACTGATAAGTTCTGTACATTGTAAAGGTCTCCTCAGCAGTGTGTGGGTTGCTATTGGGTCATGAGGAGCTCTTTGGAGATCAGAAGTTTAGTTATTTTTTGCTGCCAAACAGCTGACCAGAAATGCATTCATGGTATGATTTTTAGAGAATGCCAAGGCTCAGAGGAGGCACATCTGTTGCTTACCGACCCATAACATCACATTCTCAAAATAGCTTCTGCTTCAGACAGATTCATTTTACATCTTGCCGTTCAGCGTGAAGACCAATGACATTTGAAGGATCAGGGCGAGGCTTACGTTGAAGTAAATGATCATTATTGGTTCTAAAGAACCTCTGAATCAAATTCAAAAAGCCGCCAAATAATACAGTATTACCTCCTTGCACAATTTGAAGATATCATAATGAGATTTCGGAGGAAGAGTTGTTGTCTGGCTATAGCCAGCTTTGCTTGTCTCCTTCCAATCTTCCTACTTTCAAGATACCTACTTGCTCTATGACAAACATTTGTAATGCGCTTTTCTCACAGGGACTTAAAGTACAGGGGTAGATGTGTGGCTGGGGCAAATCCTGGGAAGTCGGTGACTGCCATATAGGCTCTTGACCCCAACACACACTAGGGCCAATTTGCCTATTTGTATGTCTTTGGAGTGTGGGAGGAAACCGGAGAACCCGGAGGAACCCACGCAAACATGGGGAGAACATACAAACTCCATGCAGATGTTGTCCTTGGTCGGATAAGAACCCAGGACTAGAGTTGAGCGAACTTGTGTTTTAGGTTCGGCGTCCAAAGTTTGGGTTCGGGTTATCGAAGCATCCCGTTATGGATTCCGCTACCACGGACCATAACGGCATTTCGAACACGGGGTGAAGGACCTGGGGTGACGTCACCATCATGTGATCAGTGCAGGGGGCATGGCTCAGTACTGGATTGGATAAGAAGTCGTAGGCTACCACCTCTTATCTAATCCAGTACTGAGCCACGCCCCCTGCACTGATCACATGACGGTGACGTCACCCCAGGTCCTCCGTGTTGTCCAAGGTTCGGGTTCATTGAAGAATCCCCTTATGGATTCCAAATGCCGTTATGGTCCGTGGTAGCGGAATCCATAACGGGATGCTTTGATAACCCGAACTTTGGACGCTGAACTTAAAACACAAGTTCGCTCAACTCTACCCAGGACCTCAGCACTAGGCCACCATGCTGCCCTAGAATGGCATATAGCCATTTTACTGGTTATACCAACCAGTTAGGTGCCAAAATGGAAGCCATGACCTTGTAGTCTCTTCAATGCGTTGTCGTATGTACACTAACCCTCTTTTTTCCCCCCCTCCCATTTAGGACGTAAAAGCTATAGTAACGCACTCAATACACAGCGCAATCCACTCCATTGGGGGCATCCAGGTTCTCTTCCCACTTTTTGCGCAGTTGGACAATCGGCAGCTGAACGACAGTCAGGTGGAAACTACAGTCTGGTAAGAACTTCTCATTTTCGATGTACATTTTGCTGGTACACATCGTTGCGCATTTTCGGATTAGTAATGGGTCGATTCTATCAGAGGTTGAGCTCGAGTTTCCCGGTAAATGGATTGTAAGTTTTTAATTGATTGGCCATTTCATCTGAAGAAGACAATAGATTTTGCAATCTTCCGAGTAAATGCACTCATGGGAATGCATAGCGAGCGCTAAGAGATTTTCTAATCGTAAAGGGTTATTGATTTATTTTCAATGCGGCTTTTGAGGATTACCACAGAAAGTCTAGTCGGAGCATATTATGGAGTATAGGAGGTGTGCATTGAGCTGTACATATCACTGGCAAGGGAAATGATGATCATATTTAAGATATGCTTAAAGGTTGTATACTTTATGAGTTCACCAGTTATCCTCTAGCCAGCTGTCCGATTGATTTCTCTCTGGTTTTGACTGGTCCTCTGTCTCTGAAGGATGTCTGTTGAGCAGTTGATAGTGGATTTAATCCTGAAGACTTTGCAGGACCACCCTTCATACCTTTTTGACTGTGCGCTAATGAATGCACAAATTATTACATGATAGGGCTTGTCTGCTTCAGAAAACCTGTTTTATTGGTCTGTAGGGATTGGTAAAGCTTGTTGTAGATGACCACCACTTGGGACTTCCGCATGCTTCGGCTTTAGAACTAGCAGCTTCCACTGACATCATTGGTCTCCAAGTAACGAAAGAGCTTCTCGCTCCACTAGTTAGAAAAGTCTCTTCATAATGAGCACATCACAAAGCGTCCTGTGAACCCCAGTAATAAGCTGCAATCATTAGGGAGAGCCGGCGGTAAGTGCTAGGTTTTCCTGCAGCACCTCCACAGGAGAAAACTGAGCATTACACAGTGCCTATTCAAATCAATGTGTTACCTCTGTATTGTAGGACAGGACAGGTCCTCCAGAGCTAGAGACACTCTTTACGGTAACCTCCTTTATTCTCTGGCCTACAGCTGAGAATCTTGAACAGGTGACCCCCACGTATTAAAGGGTTTCCTTGGAGCATAATATTGATAACCTATCCTTAAGAGAGATCATCAATATCTGACCGATGGGGGTCTGACTCCCCCCACCCCTATTCTGGTGTCCGCTTTTGCACCTTATGGGATTCAAATTGAAGGAGAGAGCCTGCTGTTCTGCAGATATACAGAAGCTGACTGCTGTAGAGAGAAAACGGCTAAAAATATTTAATAAAGCCCAATTAAAACATTATTTTTACCCTAAAATGCAATAATAATTTTTTTTTCCCCCGTAGGTATCCATAGCCCTTTAACCCCTTCTCATCTTTCCCTGCACATGTACAGGAGAGGTTGGGACTTTAAAGATGGCGCCCTCTCAGAAGTTTAGCAGCCTCCATAGCTGCCAGGTTTCTGCTGTTTTACATTTAGGGTACGTTCACACAGTGACATTTGTCGCGCGACATTTTGTTGCATTAATGTTGCACGACAATTTTTATAATGGTAGTCTATGGCAGGCATGCTCAACCTGCGGCCCTCCAGCTGTTGCAAAACTACAACTGCCATCATTCCCTGACAGCCTACAGCTATCATCCTGCAGAAGAGCATCATGGGAGTTGTAGTTTTACAACAGCTGGAGGGCCGCAGGTTGAGCATGCCTGGTCTATGGTGTCGCATTGCAACATGCGACATGCTACGACTGCGACACGGCAGTCGCAAAAAATCCATTCAAGATAGATTTTTCTGCGACTGTTGCATCGCAGCATGTTGCAATGCGACACCATAGACTACCATTATAACAAATGTTGCAGTTTGGTTGTGCTCTATTTGTCGCGCGACTTATTGTCGTCGTGTGAACGTACCCTTAACCTCTCTGATGCTGTGGTCACGATTGATCTGAGCGGTGAAACTTCGAGAGTTCTCGTTCTGATTGGGGAAGCCGTTCAGTTGATGTGGCATCCTCGGAGCCTCATAGGAACACAGTGACTCTCCCTTAGGCTGCGAGGTGAAATTATTGCAGTCTATGGGAGAAGTGATTAGATAATCATATGTTAAAGTCCCTTGGGGGGCTTAAAATAAGAGTAAAAAAACATTTTTTTTTAAATATAAAAATTAAAATCTCATCTTTTTAAAAATAAACAATAAAATAAGGCCTCTTGCACACGATCATATGGCTTTTTCTGTGTCTTGTGGTCCATTTTTCACTGAACTGTTTTGTAGTTCCGCAAAAAATCTCCGTATGTTTTCCATATGCGATACATTTTTGCGGATCGCAAACAGAAACATAAAATTTTTAATCATTAATGTAATGTACAGTAATGTGTTTTAACAGTAAACACATGGTCAAAGTGGGCATGGATCCGCAAAAAACGGAAGACATACGGAGGTGTTCCGTATGCATTCGATATTTTTTGCAGACTTATTAACTTCAATGGAGCTACGGATCGTTATTTGCGGGCAAAAATAGGACAAGTTCTATCTTTTAGCGGAACGGATATATAGGGAAACGGAATGCATGCGGAGTACGTTCCAGTTTTTTTTGCAGAACCATTGAAATAAATGGTTCCACATATGGACTGCAAACGGAACTCGCAAAAACAGAACGGAAATGGGGGGAAAAAAAACGTTTGCGTGCAAGAGGCCACATGCCCAATCACCTGTACCGTTAAAAGTATAAAAAATATTTATCCCATATGGTGAAAATGGCATTTTTTTGTGTCCCCCCCCCCCACCTCACAAAGAAAATTGAATAAAAAGTCATACACACCCCAAAATGAGTCACCACACAGCTCTGTAGACGTAAATATTAAAAAGTTCTGGGAGTCAGAATATAGTGATGCAAAGAAAAATAAATTTTTTCCAAAGTAATTTTTTAAAGTATTAACACACATATAACCACTATAAAAATGCATTATCGCTGTAATTGTACTGACCCAGAGAATGGAGTGAATAGGTCCGTTCTACTGCATATGAAACACCATAAAAATGAGACCCATAAAACGCCTCCCACTACATCGTATGCAATATTAAATGGGACCATTAGAAAGTGCAACTTGTCCCGCAAAAAATAAGCCCTCGTACAGTTATGTGAACAGAAGAATCAAAAAAATGATGGCTCCTGGAAAGGAGGTAGTAAAAGAACAAAAACAAAAAATATGGAAAGTGGCAGGGTCAGGAAGGGGGTTTAATTTATCCTTATAATTTGGAATTACTGCCACCTGTTTTCTCCATCCCTTAGTTGTTTAGGAGAATCTTGCATGGATTATCTAATCTGCAGAGCAACACCAGTTTTGATTATTGGTTGGTATTCATAGTCCCCATTCTTCTGAATCTTTACAGGACATCTGCCTGTATCGGTTATTCCTCCTCGTGTACGTTTCTCCTTGTCATCTGTTTATGCTCAGCACGGTTCTGCACCAAGAACATTAGACTACAGAACGTGTTTATGAATAGGTGCATTAAAGGGATTGTGCAGAATTTGAAAAGCATGGCTGCCTTCACCTAGATACAGCGTTATACACAGGGGTGGACTGTTCATAGACCCTACAGGGAAATTGGTGAGGTGAGCTGATTTCCAGGGGGCCGCCTGGGCCTTCCTCTTGGCTGCCGGCTGGGTATATAAAGTTATGATGCTTTTAGCATTCATTATTACTAGGAACGTCAGGTACTTATGCAACTGGCTGGCCTTCAGAGCCCGTCTTCAAGACAGTGATACAATTGAATACCATGGCGCGGGTGGCGGTGTTTTGTGCTGCTCTATAGTATATGGTTCTGCTGAGGCAGTATTTTGTGCTGTACTGTGGTATATGGCCCTGCTAGGGCAGTATATTGTGCTGCACTGTAGTATTTGGTTCTGCTGGGGCAGTATATTGTGCTGCACTGTGGTATTTGGTTCTTCCGGGGTAGTATATTGTGCTGCACTGTAGTATTTGGTTCTGCTGGGGCAGTATTTTGTGCTGCACTGTAGTATTTGGTTCTGCTGGGGCAGTATTTTGTGCTGCACTGTAGTATTTGGTTCTGCTGGGGCGGTATTTTGTGCTGCACTGTGGTATTTGGTTCTGGTGGGACAGTATATTGTGCTGCACTGTAGTACTTGGTTCTGCTGGGGCAGTATATTGTGCTGCACTGTAGTATTTGGTTCTGCTGGGGGCAGTATTTTGTGCTGCACTGTGCTATTTGGTTCTGCTGGGGCGGTATTTTGTGCTGCACTGTGGTATTTAGTTCTGCTGGGGCAGTATATTGGGCAGCACTGTGATATTTGGTTCTGCTCGGGCAGTATATTAGGCAGCACTGTGGTATTTGGTTCTGCTGGGGCAGTATATTAAGCTTCACTGTGGTATTTGGTTCTGCTAGGGCAGTATATTAAGCTTCACTGTGGTATTTGGTTCTGCTGGGGCGGTATTTTGTGCTGCAGCCTGTACTACAAAATGGTGCCATTTAGTTTTTTTTTTAGAGCTACTTTAAATTCCCAGTCTGCCCCTGGTTATACACATTCGTGGTATTGCAGCTCCAATGACATAAATTGTGTTCAGTTACTGATAGAAATCAGCCATGTTTTTCTAATCCTGTAAACCCCTTTAAACATATTATTGTTAAGGGTACATTCACATCTGCAGCATCATGGATCCGGCAGGCCGTGTCGGCTGATGACAGGTTTTATCCAGACAGAAACCTTTGCTGTTTTTGTCCATCCGAAATGCAGCATTTTGCCGTAAAGCGGTCAGATCCCATTATATTCCATGGGGTCCAGCAGTGCTTGGCGCTACCTGACTATGCCAGATCCGGAGAACTCTGGCAGGCTGGGACGCTGCAGATGTGAACGTACCCTTCCATTCAGTATTAGAGGACGTGTTGTATTGTTGGTTCAGTAGGCCACCTGCTCTTATCATAGAGAACCCGCTACTAGGACCTCAGTGGGTTATCTGTAATCTGCAGGGAGGCCTGGAAGCAAAGTGTTTAATGTCCCTGCAGCTCCACCACAGGAAAAGATGAGGCATTACCTGGAACCTGTTAAAATGAATGGACATGGTGGGTCCTCCAGAATGAGAGACGCTCTTTGTAGCCACTCTTGGCTGGTTATGAATGTGATTCTCTGCTATTGACTCACAAGACCACATATAAGGTCTAGGCACAACCCCAATAACCTCATCCTAATCTTCAGTGCAACATCTCATGTGTGTTCATGGCATCTTACTGGTACTGGGTGAAAATAGTGTTCACATATTATTACAGTTCTGTATACGAACCATTTGAAGAGGACCTTTCACCTCTCCTGACATTCCTGTTTTATGAGCTTCATGCATTCCCCATATGCAAATATGAACTCACGGTAACCAAGGCCATCTAGAAGTTAGGAATGAATTGTCAGCAGTCTGCAGTAAGGGTACAGAGGGGTGTAACCAGTTGGGGGGGGGGGTGTACCTGCACAGACTTGCTCTATCCAATCAGTGCTGCCATTGTCAGACTGTGCAGGGACACACCCCCAACTGGTTACCTCCCCTCTGTACCCTTACTGCAGACTGCTAGCAGTTCATTCATAACTTCTAATGTAAATAATAGAGGAATGGCACAACATAGAGCCATAAGAACAGAGGCTCCCGAACTGTTATTACATGGGGGTGCTGAAAGGTCCTCTTTAATATCCAACATCTCCTCTCCAAACTGTATGCACTTGGTTACCGTGAGTTCATGTTTGCAGCCAAGTATAATCCAGGTGTAACTATCCAAATATCCTAGAAAGCATGGCAAATACAGCTGATTGGAAGGGCTGAGCAGGTTCTAGTCACCCTGTGCCCGCGTGTCCTCATCCACTATTAAGTATAGAGACTGGAGATTAATTTTCCACTGATATAATTACTCAGTGTACTTTATATATTTTAAGGATTCCCTTGTAGTAGAAAACCTTACAATTTAAAACCGCCCAACTCCCTGTTCAACAGTCCGTCACAGACTTCAAAGCTCCTGGTTGGTGTTTTATTTTTTTTTTTTTTTTTTTTCATTTAAAAAAATCTGATTAATAGCGCAGAACACATTCTGCTTCTTTAGAGTCTTAGAAACAGACTGTTTGCTATGGATACACAACCTAATTACCGCCTTTTGTTGTCAGACAGCAAGGCCCTAGCATGCATCCTATTTTGGCCTTCTCAGGTCTTCAGCCAAAATCAAAGTAGCATCGTTCTGTAGGAAGGTTTAGCTAATACATTTCCATCCCAAAAATGGCCATAAAATAGCATTTACCGATTTGATGTGATATTAACTCGCTTGGGGGATGGACGCGTGCACCATTGAAACACAGTGAAGGAGTGCTGCTGGATTTTTGCTTTTGTGTGTGTGTGTATATGTGTATATATATAAGAAAAAAGAAAAAGTTGGACTGCACACCTATATATTTTATACACCTCTATATATATATTTTTATATACATATTATATTTCCTTACAGATATGTTGGCATTCTTCAGTTTTGTTCCTGACGCCTGCAGCTATGTTGATTGTTACTTGTAAATCAGTTTCTCAGCCACTGATGCAGTTAATCATAGACTTTTGACTCTATTCACACTGCGTTTGGGAGAAATCTCCCAGTGTAGGCCTAAATGTAAAGCCTCATCATCAGGGCCAGTATGGGATTAAAAAGCAGCCTAAGCTGCACACAAACACCACCCGCCCACATAACAATTTTCGCTGCCTCCACTTATGTTGTGGCATGTAGGGCAGGCTTGCTGTATTTGGTCAGGCTCCTCTCTACTCACTTTAAATGAGTAAACCCCACCATTCATGCAAGAAGTGGTCCAGGACAGCTGTCACCTCCCCACCTGTATGGCAGCACCATACAAATGCCACAGTGCATCACAGATACCTCCCCAGAAGACCCAAATAGCACGGTGCACCACATCATTGCTCTCCTGCAGTGCCAATTAAATAGCTTGGTATTGGCAGCAGCATTGTCCCCCATTCTACCCGTCTCCCACTGGCAGTAGCATTGACCTCTTTCACACCTCTCTCCCACTGGCATCAACAATGATTTCTTTCCCTCCCCTCTCCCACTGGAAACAAGCATCTTTCTCCAATGTTGGCCTCCTTCTTCAGCCTTTACGTTTTATAGTATGCCTGCCAAAGGGACACACTTTTGGCATACATATGATAAATGAAGCTCTATGCATATCATTGATATATGCACTGGGAGGTTCTCTTGGTATGTTTACCGGTTATAGTAGGAAAGCTCCATGTTGACATCGTGAGCCTCCATTGGTGTTCCTCTACTTTTGACAGCAATAATAGTGCAGCAAGCAGTGTTGTTTTTCTCTCCAAAACAGAGGAAACCTCAATGAACCCCCATTGACACCATAACGGTGGAACCAGGACATTTTTCCATTATAAAGAGCATTACTGATGACATTAAACAACTGAAATGAAACAATTGACAGTTTTTGAGAAGATAGTTCAAAATTGTCGACCAATATGGCTGTCGTTTCCTTTCAAAGTGAAATAGCATCTGAATAGATTATTATAAAAGTTTCGCTACTGCCCTTATTTTGCTTTTTCGGTAGAAATTCAAGTGGGGAATCTCTTTAAAAAAATATTTTTTATTACATGGTACAGTAGATTCACCCATCAAAGGAAATAGTAAAAAAAAAAAAAAAATCAACATTTTATATCTAAGTTCTTAAGAACTTACTTTTAGGTTCCAGCATGAAAATATCTACAAGACCATCTAAGGTATTCCAAAGCTGGATATATCCATCAGCAGGTGAAATATCAAAAACTATATTCTGGCCTTTCTCAGGCTCTTTAAATAATGAACATACTGAACCGAAAAATGGCCTCTGTCCTTGTGTGTGAATAGAAGCGTCTAGCCGCCCTGCAGGGTCTGCCTCACTCGTATATTTAATGGAAATTTTTCGAGACCTTCTTTAATATAATATGAGAAATATCGAAACTCTGATGTAACAAATCTCTCTGAGGGCTTGAGGCAGAGGCTTTTCAAATGTTTTATATAAACTTTCTGTTCATTGCTTTTTCTCCCCAAGGAAATCGCTTCATTCTCATGGAGGCTGAATAATCTTCTTAGCCCTGAGAGCACTAGTTACAGAAATGTGACGGATTATTGGGGGTATAATGTTGAATTTTGCCGTTGCAAATGGGTTCTTTAAAGTGCTTAGTGAACACATGGTGGTAAATCCATTCTAAAATTGCATACTTTTAAGAAGAATTAATTTAGTATTTACAGACATGTAAAATGCGGCCTGTTTGGTTACCGGCATTAGGATTTGGGATAATAGACAAAGATCAGATGGTATTGAGCTCTCCAAGCTCTCATTCTCTGTGTCCATGGGAGAAATGAGGCAATTTTCTTTGTGGGCTAATTGAATATATTTAAGTTCTAACTTTTCCATTGATTCCACTTGAGGTCTCTACTTTTCCTTGACGTTATACAGCACTATAGTACATCACTTAGATCAGGGTTCCTCAACTCCGGTCCTCAGGAACCTCATGCCAGACTTACCACAGGTATTCATTCTGTCGGATATTCTCAAATCATGATCGGTAGGTGGGCCCTGAGGACTGATGTTGAGGACCAATGACATAGATGATCTTGGTTATTTAAAGAAGCACTCCCACAACACTTCTTTATTCTCTGACCTGTTAGAAAGTACATGATGTAAACTGTAGTGAAGGTAATTTTCTTACCAGTGACTGTATTGTGAGTTATAACCTCCCTTCTGCTCCTCAACTGTGTCATGTGACCAACACTCTGACTCTTCAAGTAACGCAGCATCTTATGTGTGGACAGGAAGCCAGTTCTCTATGTATTCCTATGGCAGTCTTAATGTCATTCTCATAGGAATGAGTAGAGAAGTAACTGATTTCCTGTCCTGTGTCCGCTGGAGAACAGAGTGCTGGTCACATGATACAGCTGAGGATCAGAAGGGAGGTTATAACTTACAAATACAGTACTGGTAAGAAGATTACCTTCACTACAGTTTACATCATGTTCTTTTCTAACAGGTCCAAGAATAAAACATTTTGTGGGAGTGCTACTTTAAAATATTCTATTTATTAATATAGAGATTTCATGCACGCCTCATGCACGCAAACTTTTCTATTTTGCAGACTGCAAATCATAGATGCACAAAATACGGGTGCCATCCACATTTTTTTTATGGACCCTTTGACTTTAATGTGTCTGCGGTCCACCTTTTTCAGACCAAAATAAGTCATGTTCTATAATATGCAGAACAGACATACCGATGCTGTAGTGTGCATGAGGCCTTAGTCATTTTACATAATCATTAATTACCTGGTGAGCCTCTGTTCACATGTGCATTAAAATTTCTGTTCTTTTGCTCCGTTATACTGTATAGTAGCAGATTACGAAAATAACGGAAGTACTGGATCCATCATATGCAGAACACGAAAGGCGCCTGATGGACTCCTTTGAACATAATAGGGTCTTCCAGGTTTCTTTGAGGGAATTTTGGATTTTACTAGACAAAATAACACAGCATGGGGCTCTATATTGCCCACCATATTTTGACCGATTCTGCACCAGAGGCTCTTAATGAAGCCTTAGACCACTCACAAGTCTTTCACGTGAATTATTTTCTCAGACAGATTATTAATGGATTATGAAGTTACAATCAATATGGTTGCATTTCCTGCAATACCCTCTGCAGTCATTTTTCGGATCTTCTATGTGCCTACACTCTGCCCACCCAGCTTTCCGAGGAGAGCGGATCAGAAACTAAGTAACACGGCACTGAGATGAGCGCACCTCTCTCTTTATGTTATCGATTGGTGGGGGTCTCAGTACCTTGAACCCCATCAATCAAAACTTCTGACATACCAAAAGTATTTAGAAATGAAAGGTTCCCTTTCAAGTAAAAAAGAAATAATTGGAAAAATGAGGCCTTATCACTAACTTCTGATGTACTAGGATGTGCTTGTTTTTAAGGTTTGCTTCAAAATCCTTTTCTGGGCTTGTCCGAGATTCTTATATTGATGGCCTATCCTAAGGACAGGTCATCAATATCAGATTGGTGGAGGTCTGACAGATTTTGGAAGAGGCAGCAGCTCTCCAGTGATTGCTGCATCCTCTTCCTAAGCAGTGATGTCTCATGGCCTAGGCGTAGTTCAGTCCAATGTAGGTGAATGAGGCTAAGCTGCAGTACCATGCATAGCCGCTATACAATGGATAAAAAGCTAAAATCTGGCAGCATCCACATGGGTGAATAAAAGTATTTAAATTTTTTACAGATTTTGAATTTACTGTGATTTTGGATTTACTGTATTGACTATGAACCCTCTGTCATTTCAGTGCGACACTCCTGGCTTTCCTGGTGGAGCTGCTGAAGAGTTCGGTGGCCATGCAGGAACAGATGTTGGGTGGGAAAGGCTTTTTAGTCATCGGCTACCTCTTGGAAAAGGTAAGATGTTGTATCACAGACTTTTCTAACAGCTCCAGCTATATTGTAAGACAGCTTCGCCATTTCTATGAAATCTTGCGTAGCATCTGTGGGTGTCGCCTACATTCGCACGCTTGTCGCGGTTATAAGATCGTCTCTAGCGTCACATCCTCCTTATTCCACATTCTGTAAAATGATCCTGGAAATGAAACCCAGTTAACATGAGGGAACGTGTGCCTCATTCTGATGTAGGGTTTCCGGTGTGTGATTCCATAAGCTTTGCATGTGCTCAGTAACCTTATACAATGGGGCAGCGGCCGATAAGAGACTGAGCCATGGATTACAGATGACATTTTTAAAGAGTTTTCTTATAAAGGGACTCAATCAGTGACTGTGCAAAAAAAGGTGCATTACAGTTTCAGCAAATCGGTTCTCCACAGATTTCAGGATCTCTGCTTGCAGTCATTCTGGAAAAATTTAATCATTTACTTTCAGGGTATAAAAAAAAATCTGTCTTAAATATTCCGCTCTCCAGTGCGGGTTGTGCTCTTGATTGACTTCCTAGGCAGATTTATATTTTACTGCAAGGGCGGCTGCACCAGAGCTCTGTAAAAGTGATTATTAAAATTTCATTTATAAGGAAGGTAGATTGGTTCCACATGACGGAAGGGCTCATGCACACGAACTTGTGCCGGTGGGGCCGCTGCTGCGTAACGCAAATTGCACCGTCCGCACCACAGAAAAAAAGTAGTTCTTCCGCGGGGTTCTGTGTCTCTGTTCCGCACCGCACCTTCCAGATTGCGGACCAATTCAAGTGAATGGGTCCACATCCGTGACGCGGTGCACCTGCTGTTTGCAGGCTGCAATACGGGCTTGGCCGGCACACGTTTTTGTGCATTAGCCCTAACTTGGGATTCCGTGTGAAAATGTGTATTAATTAGTGTTTCCTACAATGGTTAAAGCTTCTATGGGAACCATCTCTTCTCTTTTGTCTTTATCGTTTTTTTTCCAGGAGGTAGGTTGTGTACTGGTTCTCCTTGAAGAGATTTTCCTGGTGTATGGAGACTTGCTAATGTGCAGTGCTCCATGGGAAAAAAGTATGCAAATGAGCTCTTCTCCAGAAGGAAGAAGACTTTCTTTTATCTGCCAGACCAGAGAGTCCGCTACAAGGAAGAGCTATCCATCT
Organism: Bufotes viridis; assembly: GCA_033119425.1. Classification (NCBI taxonomy): domain Eukaryota; kingdom Metazoa; phylum Chordata; class Amphibia; order Anura; family Bufonidae; genus Bufotes; species Bufotes viridis. The sequence continues at coordinate 455,127,460 of CM065591.1, read as the reverse complement.
GTGTAGACAGCTGTCTTGGGGTTCTCACCACTAGTATTTGATACCGTATATACGAGTTTCTATGATGTCCCGTCCTAGAGCTAAGGTTTTTAATGTTGTGTTTTTTTGTTTGTTTTTTGCAGTCCTCTAGGGTTCACATAACTAGAGCGGTACTGGAGCAATTCCTGTCATTTGCGAAATACCTGGATGGATTGTCTCACGGGGCACCTTTACTAAAGCAGCTGTGTGATCATATCCTCTTCAACCCTGCCATCTGGATACACACTCCAGCCAAGGTAACGCACCCTCCAGTGTTAAGTAGGCAGTGTCGTATTATCTTAGTAGAAAGTCAGTCAGCGCAGAATGCGCCAAATTTATTAAGGGGCACAGGCCTCTAAATAAATTTGGCAGTCCATGCGCTAGAAATGTATATTTATGCCACCTATGAGATGGCGTAGATTTGAATTATCCTTTACGCCAGGAAGGCGTAAATGATAGTAAATCTATTAGGTCTGTGGTAGGCTACAACCCCTCTAGCTAAGCCCCCACTTCCTTTTACAGCCCCTCTATAAAAAGTGATAAAAAGTCGCAAATTAAGGCTGAGATATGGCATGTGCTAGAATTTGAGACTTTTCTTTTTACGCCACAGTAGCTTCAGAAACTCCATTTGATAGACAGAAACCTGACGGACCCATTAGAAGTCAGTCGCCATTGTTGGTGTCTCGTATAACAAATCCAGCACTTCTATCGGCTGCATTGTTCCGCTCTTATGACGACGAAGAAGAACGATGGCGTAGACTGACAGCCGTGAATAGTGCCTGTTATCTGAACTCTCGCCACCCACTACTCCCCGGTGACAGGGATCCCCCAGAATTTTACGTTTTAGTGCAAAGAATAAAACATTTTATAAAAATCAGTAGAAGCTCTGCAGCGAAGACATTCCGCACTTTGTCATTGATTGCACTTTTTTGTGGTCTCCAGGTGCAGCTTTCACTATACACCTACTTATCAGCTGAGTTCATCGGCACTGCCACAATATACACCACCATCCGAAGGGTGGGAACAGTATTACAGCTAATGCACACGCTGAAATATTACTACTGGGTTGTGAATCCTGTGGACAGTAGCGGGATTAATCCTAAGGGTCTTGGTAAGTAATAAAATCTGCAATGTGTTCTTTTCTCTCAGACCTGTATTTTATGGAATGACCTTCTGCAATGTTTCTGTACAGTAGCTATCAGTCTTCCAGTTCACACTGGCATTACAGATGTGACCAATCCGTTTTTTTTGTTTAGTTTTTTTGTGGTTTCTAACGCTGCTTTAGCATCACCGGTAACGTTCAGCTGACTCCTGTTCTTCCACCATACATGCACGGTCCAGCTTGAAGGTGTTAAGTCACTGCCAGTCACCTCTGGATGCTACTTATCTCCTTTGAAAAGAAATAGGAACAGGTGTTAAAATTCAACGTGTCCAGTCCTTGTTTCCCCTCTACACCATCTATCAGGGTAAATTCGGGACAAACCACCCCATACATATTAGCTGGTTGGCCGGTTCTACAGAATTTGGCGGATCCAGCCGACCTTAATCTAATATATAAAGGCACCTTAAATGTTTATCCCAGAAATTTATTTATCACCCATCCATGGAAAGATTGGATCTTGGGGTCTGACCACTGTGACTCCCAGTGATGCCACGAGCAGAGGATGTGGGCGTTCCCTCTCTAAATGGAGAGGTAATGTATGTTGGTTCACCTCTCCATTCACTACTATGGTGTAGACAGCTCTCCATCATCCCATAGATGTCACACATGAAGCAGCTGGACGCGCGTATTACAATGCTGCTCTATTGCAGAGAGGAACGTCGTCATTCGTCGCGTCACCTGACTGGAGACCAATTGAAATAGGCATATCTACACTTTAACGCGTGTTAAACTCTCGTTTTACGCGCGTTCCCATTGAAGTCTATGGGTGCAAATGCGCGACAAAACGCCCCAAAGAAGCTTAAGAACTTCTTTGAGCGTAGGGCGTTTTACAGTGCGTTCAAACGCGCTGTAAAACGCTCAGGTGAGAACCATGCCCATAGGCAAACATGAGTTTTCTCCTGTTGAGCGTTTTACACCCCGTTCCAATTGTATGATCTCATTCATACGGGTGACCAATTCTGCCCTAGTAGGCACTTCCGGGCTGATCCAATACCTAGCGATCATTTTCCTAGCATTATATAATATTCTGCGTATACCAATAGATACTCCCACATCAGAATCCTCCTGCAGGAGACCCAAGACACAGGTTAATGGCTCACATCGCAGTTGAATATTATAAACTCTGTGGATAATGCCCAGCACATCCTTCCAAAAATCTCCCAGATTCACACACTCCCAAAACATATGCATAAAAGGGCATCCGGAGCATTACATTTGGGACAATTAGACGTGTCGCGGATCCCTAGTTTGTGGAGGAACGAGGGAGTTCTATAAACTCTGTGTACTAAATATAACTGCGAACGTCTGTGCGACTCGCATAGCAACAATAGTGGTCCAGACTTCAGTCCACTGAGTTTTGTCAATCTGGCCCAGATCCTTCTCCCACTTGTTTTTGACTGCGAGCAGGGATTTGTCCTGATAAAAGGACAGCGGGGGGCCTATATAAAGTAGAGATAACGCCTTTAGTGTGTCCCCCCCCCCCCCCCTTTTCTTATTCGGTCAGCAATGCAGGAGGCCCCGATAGCGAGGTCCATTTCTTTCCCCTGCTTCCCCTCTAAAGCATGGCACAGCTGCAGGTATCGATAAAAGCCAGAATTAGTCAGGCCAAACTCCTCCTTCAACTGGTCATAGCTCTTAAAAGTCCCTGAGGTATATGGCTGCAAGACCAAACCCCTCCAGATTTTTCAGTTCAGGCAGGCCATTGTGGTCCCATAAAGGGGTTAGGGCAGTGCAACCTGTAAGCTTGGTGACCTCCCTCCGCTTTTGCCAAACCTTCCGGAATAAAAAAAATTGTCTGGCGGACGGGTGTTTGAACTCAGCTCTAGAATATAGCTCAGTGGTCTGCCCCCCAGCAAGTGAGAAACCATTCAGCATATGATAGGAACCTGGGAGACACATACTCACCCTCAATTACTTCCCCATGTTAGACACCTCAATATATATAAAAAATTTTTTTTTTATATTTTTGTAACTATATGGACTTTGCCTCGATGTAGCTGTGACCCTCAGAATTTCTTCTCTTGGACTACATGTCTCAAACTGGAGAACCTCCTAATTGCTGTGAACCCATGGTGCATCTTCTACATTGGGAGCTACCATGCCTTTTCCTGAGCATCTAATATCCGCAAGCATCGCCATCTGCTCGGCTCTTGGTGTCTTGCCTTACATGCTGTTGTTTCTTTGAGAATAAAATATCGTACATTGTTTCGTAATGCTCGAGGGATACTGGGTATCAAAAATGTGTTGTGCTGTTTGCTTTCCCTCCTACAGAAGTGTGGGAAAAAACCCTAACATAAAAGAAGCAGAAAGTGAAGATTTGTCTTATGAGTCTTTATAAATGAAAGCGTGGGCTGTTCTCCTAGATCTTTTATCTGTGCAGACTGCTTGACATTAGAAAACTTCTGTCTGAATTGTGTTGAGCAGTCATCGGTTCTTACTTTGTCATAGGCAATGATAATACCATGCTTTTTGCTTGTGTTAGGGTTGATGTCCCAAAGCCCAAATCCTGAAATGTCAGCGTTTCCTCCAGATCATGACACCCTAGCGATCATTCATGTAAGGAGTCATGATCCAGAGAAACAATGCAAGGAGAAACCCTGTCATCTTTGCAGAACTTCAGGTAAGTAAGAATTGGTTGCTAGGGGTTTGATCATAACACAAGTAACTGAGTTTACTCCCAGGGTATCACCGTTTTGGCTTTGGCTCTTGATTATTTCAGTTGCGTTCAGGGGCGGACATAAAATATGCAACCACAGAGGGGCCTTGAACACATGGTGGCTACTGCTAACTTTAAAGGATTCACAGTACTCCCTACTGTCTGTCAGATCTCGGTTAAGGAGCTATGCTCATCCCCATCCATGTCTCACAATTACTAGTGGGGGGTTTTCTGGTCCCCGCTGTCAGTAAATTGGCAAATGGAAAACATTTGGGGGGGGGGGGGGGTTGTCGGTGAGAGGTCCTGGTGCAATGCTCACACATTGTGCTGGTAGATGGATATTCCCCAATGTCTGTGCTCTATTAAAGGGAGTGTCATCTTTTAGATGTAGTGAACAGTAAGAGCAGAATGGCTCCAAAGTTTGGGGCTTTCAGTTTAGTCGTTGAATGAATTAAGGTCTTAAAATACATGTCCATGGATGTTGGTAGTGGTTGTCCACTCCTTCTATATTGATGGTCCAGCCTTAGGCTAGGTCCTGCACTCCTGGTGATTGGCTTTTCTGGAGTAGTTCTGGTGCTGGAACTATACACTCTCCGTCCAATGTGCAGTGGATTGAGCAGGTTGCAGCACTGCTTCCACTGAAGCTTCAGTACCCAGCTCCGTCCACTACACTGTAGATAGATCTGTGAAGTTCCGACACCACAGCTACTCCAGAAAAGCTGATCAGTGGGGCGTGCAGGGCATCAGACCCCCACCATTGAGATATCCCGCGGATAGGCCATCAACATGAAAGGAGTGGACAACCCTTTTAAGTTCTCTGTCTTTTATAGGTAGATGAGATTTTATTTTCTCTTAGGCCTCATGCACACGACTGTTGTGTGTTTTGCGGTCCGCAAATTGGGCATGGCAGATCCTCAGTGTTTTACAGTACCCACAAGGTGGATGAGATTCTAAAATCTGCGGCCTAACTTGACTTGCGGTGTGTATTTTAAATCTGCTGTATGTGTATTCATGTGGCTGATTTCCAACGCCGATTTCGCGCTTTGCGATACCCAGGGTGACATCCACGGCATATCCGCAGCATAATTTGCAACAAATCTTTATATAATTTCTGCTTATTTTGGCATGGATTTGTTTTAGGAGCTGTTTCATAATGCATCATAGTTGTTTCTGATAAATGGCTCTCCCTGTTAAAAAGATTTCTCTTTATCTCCCCTTCCTCATCCCCACGCCCAGGTATGTAAAGGGTTATTTCTTGCTGACAACCCCTTTTCTAAACACATCCACCTCAGCAATGATCTGTTACGGTCGAGGGGGTAGAGTAGTCCGCCCATAGACTTGCCCTGCAGCGGGTGCAGCATGGAAAATGTAGTAATACATGTCAGTCATTAAAATGAATGAAGGCTGTGTCCTGTACCTCACATGGATTCTGAGCTCCTCCATTTATTGCTCTGCTAGATTCTCTTCAGGCTAGCAGCTCAGGGGGCGTGCCCTTCTGCTCTAGCACTCTAGCTGTATTTGTCAAAGCTTCAGTAGATATGGCTGGTGGCAGTTGAAGCATGGAGTGGAGCATGTAGGTGGATGTGCACATGAAATAAAGAGAATATCTCACAACTGGCACCTTTTTGTATCAGAAAGTAAATTACAAAAGTATGGTACCTTGTTTTTCACACTGAATTACATTTTATAATATTAAGTGGGGGCACAACCCCTTTAAAATAACCTCCATGTAACTGAATAGAGCATGTGGAGATGGGCCAGCTGCTTATCTGGAACGGGCTAGAACACGGTTTATCAATTGTTGGCTTATGGGTAGAACTTGAGCTCGGGCAAGGGAAGGGCAGGCGAAACCAAAAAAATGCGCAGATACAGTTTATGTGCAACCCTGATAGGAACTGCAATAACAGACATAACATTTGTTCAGGAGATCCAGATATCTCACTACACAAGGACATATTCCAGGTATAAAAAGAGTTAGATCATCAATATTTCTTTAGTGGAAGTGACCCAGAGCCCACCGTGGGTCAACAGAATGAGGGGTCGGTTTTTCTCCGTTTTAATGACCGGACACAAAACTACAGTTTTGCTTCCGTAACGGAAGACATCCTGATGCATCCTGAACGGATCTCTTTCCATTCAGAATGCCTGAGGACTAAACGGAAACGTTTTTTATTGGTATTGGGATCCTCTGCCGGATATCTATATCTGAAAACAACAATGCAAGTGTGAAAGTAGACTTATACCTTTAGTAGCTGTCAGCTTCCTGACTGCGACGAACATATGCATGTTCAGTTCGTCCAGAATTTTTTTCAGCCAACTTTTCTCTTCTATGTCTAGGGACCCTATTATTATTATATGGGCATTTTTAGCTGATTGACGGACATATCTGAGTGTGCTTAAATTGGCTGTTCTCATAGGTCCCATAGAAGTTAATGGAGAAAGCCCAACACCTCTCCATTCACAGCGCCACATGGTGGTCCACCTTCCAGGACATAGTGATCAGGGCTGTACCAGAAAGTCCTCTTTGAAATGTAATAATGATGATATCCAAAGATCTATTTTCCCGGTAGCATGTATCATCTTTTACCGTGCTGATATATCTTTCTAGACCCAGAAATTCCTTTTGCTGTAACGTATTAACTGAAGTTGTGCTCGGATCGTTGACTCTGGTGAAGGCATTCGTTTTCCCTGACATGTTTGTTACAAGTCCAGCCAGTTTTGAGATTTGTTTGTTTAATGCTTTGCTGACCTCAGAAGGGCTCCCTAGAGCCGGTACGTGGGGTTCAGAGATATTGGAAGACTCGCGGCTGAGACATTTGTATGTCCTGTTAAATTGGCCATAAAATTGGTCTCATGGAATGAGGCTACAAACCGTCACTGTTTTAATTATCCCAAGCATGGTTGCTTCATATCGACTGTAAAGCTTTTTCAATAATCTTGCTAAAAATACAGCTTGTTGATGTTTTTGAGGATAAAAAGAAACACCATAAGACGGTGACATATAAAATGATCATCTGTAAGAACTGAATAAGTGTTTTTTTTTTCATTTGGGTGTTTGGACTATTGGTACAGTCACATCGCTGGGTGTCTGTAGTTAGTAGGGTTAGATTTTTAATATTCCCACTGGGAGAGATTTATTGTTAGTGTCTTAAAATTTAGACGGCTTAAAACTAGACGAGCCAGGCAGGAGATGCACCAGATTTTACATAATCATAGACTTGGCATATCTTGCTATACAAATCAGACGCTTTTCCTGATGGTACCTTTTGGTTAGCTTCCTGTAAACTTTTTTTTCTGCTGCTGCTATTTTGAGAATAGAGGTTTTCTATGCTTAGAAAGCTAATACATATTGCTGTTTTATTCACTGACACTACATATAATTATAAAGACACCTGTAATATGCATTAGTTTTCTAAACATAGAAAAACCTCTATTGTCAATATAGTACAGCTATCACTTTTCTTATGGGTTAAAGAGGACCTTTCGCCACTCCTGACATGTTTGTTTTAATAGCGTCATGCATTCTCCATGTAATGCCAATTCTGGAGCATCTATTCTTATGGCTCTATGTTGTGCCATACTTTTATTATTTCTACTAGAAGTTATGAATGAATTGCTATTAGCTTTCAGTAAAGATACAGGGGGTGGTAACAAGTTGAGGGGGTGTACCTGCACAGATTCACTCTATCCAATCAGTGCTGTCATTTTCAGACTTTGCAGGTACACGCCCCAAACTTGTTCCCACTTGTTACCTCCCCTCTGTACCCTTACTGAAGGCTAAGAGCAATTCGTTCATAACTTCTAGTAGAAATAATAAAGGAATGGCACAACATAGAGACATAAGAATAGATGCTTCAGAATTGTTATTACATGGGGAATGCATAAAGCTATGAAAAAAGACATGTCAGGAGAGATGAAAGGTCCTCTTTAAACGAGGGAGAGAAAAAAAATGTACCTGGGACATCTACGTGCAAGGCTGACCACTTTGGCCTCTTTCACATGAGCGGGACCGATTAGGTCCGGATGCGTTCAGGGAAAACCATTTTGCAAGCAAGTTTAGTCAGTTTTGTCTGCAATTGCGTTCAGTTGTTCAGTTTTTTCCACGTGGGTGCAATGCGTTTTTCACGCTCGTGATAAAAAACAGAAGGTTTACAAACAACATCCCCTAGCAACCATCAGTAAAAAACGCATTGCATCCGCAGTTGCTTGCGGAGGCAATGCGTTTTTGACACATCCCCATTCACTTCTATGGTGCCAAGGCTGCGTGAAAAACGCAGAATATAGAACATGCTGCGATTTTCCCGAAATGCAGAAGTGATGCGTAAAAAACAATGCTCATGTAAGCTGACCTATTGAAATTAATGGGTCAGGATTCAGTGCGGGTGCTATGCGTTCACATCATGCATTGCACCCGCAGGGAAAACTCGTTCGTGTGAAAGGGGCCTTACCTCCAATATGATACTTTATCATATTGAGAAGAGTGGTTTTCTATACTTAGAAAGCTAATACATATTACTGGTTTCTTTATAATGGTATATTGTGCCTGTGAATAAACCAGTAATTAGCTTTGTAATCATGTAGAACCTAGCTAGTGTATATTATATGTGGACAACTCGCAGTATAAAATAAAGCACATATGATAGCTCATAGTATAGAGTACACATGGGTAGCTCACAGTATGGGGCTCATATGGATAACCTGCCATATAGAGCGCACATAGATAGCTCAGAGTATACTGTGCACATGGATAGCTTGTAGTAACAATTGTTTAGTCCTGTCTGAGTTGGTTGCTGAGTGTTTTTCATATACTACTGTAAGTATATCTGTAAAATTGTCAGGGAATGAACCTTTACTATTGGAGCCTGTGGATCTCTGTGTTCAAGGAAACCTAATATGTGTGAATTTAATAGAACAGCAAGCCCTTAGCTCTTGGTGCAGTGTATTTATTTTCTGTGTTGAAGATGAACACACCTTACTGAAAATCCTTGTGTATGAATATAATGGGATTTATCCAGACTGTCCTCTGAGGTCCTTCAATGAACCATCTTTTATCATTATTTAGGTAAAACATTCTGACCTGGTTATTTCTTTACTGTAGTTTATGGCAGTGAAAGTTCTGATATTCAGAGCTCTGACTCGCCTGCTGCATAGGCCTAGATCTAGATGTTAACATGCTAGCTGCTTGCAGCTGCCACTAGAGGGAGTCTTTGAGCTAAAAGCATACTGCCTCTTGTTGGATCCAATGTATAACAGTATGCAATATGCTCCTTCTAGTGGTCTGCCATTAGCCTCTCTGTTCGGTAGTACAGAGATGTATTTTCAGGCCTGCTGGTTGCTATTGGAAGCCATTGACAGATTCTTAATGCTCCCCACTAATAGTTTAGCTAAATTTCTGTAATGCAGTGCGTTATTCCATTTAAGGAGTGGTGGTAATTTTTGGATTTGGTCACTGTGCTTATTTTAAAAAATTTATTTCCTAGAAAACAAGTCGCCAGTGCATGTTCTGTGCAGACACTGCACAAGCAGGGAATGCTAAGAGATTAGAAGTGATATTGTCGCGCTTAGAATTGTGAATGTGGTTTGGAACGACCGCAGTATCTGAGACTGGGTGCCATAAACTCAAGACCAGCCCATTATGTCCCCTGTACAAAAGCTGCAATAGTGAGCGCCTCATGTATTTTTATGTAAATGTATTAATCTACAGAACATAATGCATTCATTTTTACTTTTTCTATTGTAGATGGCTTCAGACCTTCCCAAAAAGAAATTATTTCCTTGCGTGCATTTATGCTGCTTTTCCTGAAGCAACTCATTCTGAAGGTAAACCATGGGAACTTGGTATTGTATGCATCATCCAGAGTCACTTACCTACACCTTTGGGTTAGAATGGTTGATACTGGACAGCATGCCCTTGGCGTTTTTCACAGAAATGCTTAAAGGGGTCATACCACAATGTAAGTGATGAAAATCGGACATCCTAGGATACATGACAATCCCCTTTAAAAAAAGCCCTGTACCTCACATGCATCCAGAGATCTCCCCATTCATTGCTTCAATTATTTTGCTAGATTCTCTTCAGACTGACAGCTCAAGGGGTGTGAGTCCTTTCTCATAGGATGTGTCCTTTCTGCTGCAGCTCTTCCTATCACAGCTCAGGCTGGGTTCAGACTTGCGCGTTTTACAGCGCGTTCAAACGCACTGTAAAACGCTCAACACATGAAAACCAATGCTTCCCTATGGCCCTGGTTCTCACTTGATCGTTTTACAGCGCGTTTGAACGCGCTGAAAAACGCCCTACGCTCAAAAAAGTTCTTTGGGGCATTTTGTCGCGCATATTGTGATTGATGCCACAGTAGTCAATCACACGAACGCGCGTACGACGCGCGTTTCCTATTTGCAAAAACGCGTTGTAATACGCGCGACAGAGACGCACGTTTTACGCGCGTATCAAATACGCGCAAGTCTGAACCCAGCCTCAGGGTGCGTCCTTTCCGCTGCAGCTCTCTCCCTGTAACGGTTACAGCTTCTAATAGTAGATACAACTGGTGGCAATTGAAGGATGGAATTGAGCATGTACATCCTCCTGTGTAGGTGGACCTACACATTAACTATAGAGATTATACACCAGGGGTACCGTTATAATGAAGAAAAGAGAATATCTCACAACTGGGGTGTTTTTGTAACAGAAAGTAAATTACAAACTAGTCTTTCATTCTAAATAACATTTAATGGCAGCAAATTCCTTTTAACTATGTTCAAAATGTCTCTCCCCCAGGGGGCAACTCTAAATATTGTTGCACCCTAGTGCACTCGTGATGTTATAGTATTACTGAAGCTTGGCCCTGAAATCAAAACCATACCATTGGCAGTTAAAGAATGTCTGTCAGTGGTTTTGACCATGCTAAACATACCTTTTGTGGAGTTTTTATTTTCAGGAGTAGTGTGAATATGAAGATTTATTCAGCCAGATTCTTTTCTTCAAGGTCCCAGGAAGTGGAGCTTCACTTTGAAAGGCTCTCTGCGATGAGCTGCTTTACCGCCCCTACCTTCTGCTGAGAGTGACAGCTATAGCATCTAACCAGGAGACCACTACAGCTGTCACTCAAAACAGGGGTAAGGGGCTATGAAGCAGCTCAATGCAGAAAGCACTTCACAGTGAAGCTCCACCTCCAGAACACTTGCAAGAGCAGATTATAGCAGAATAAAACTTCAAATTCTCATCACTCCGATGAGAAAGGATCCACAAAAGTTATGTTTGTCCTTCTTTTCTCAGTCCCTACAGAACCACCTCTTTTAAACACAGGAGAGCATCTCGTGCATGGGATATCCAAGACAATCTGTAATCTGATTGATTATAAGGCTCCATTCACATGTCCGTAACGGTTTTGCGGATCCGCAGAACACAGACACCGGCCATGTGCATATGGTCTGCACTATAATAGAAAATGCCGATCCTTGTCCACTATTGCGGACAAGAATAGGACATGTTCTATTCTTTTGCTGATGCCCAAGTGTAGATGCGGACATCCAGTCTGGCCCTATTGAAAATGAATGGGTCCGCACCCGTTCCGCAAAATTGCTGAATGGATGCGGACCCATTTTGCGGACGTGTGAATGGACCCTTATGGGTAGACATATAAAGGGTTTTCCAAGATTTTAATACTAATGACCTATCCTCTAGATATGTCATCAGTTTCTGTTCGTGGGGGTCCAACACCTGGGACCCCCGCCAATAGGCTGTTAGCTAAGGCATCTGCGTTCCTGTGTGCGCTACGGCCTTCTCCGCGCTTACCAAGCACAGCGCCATACCTTTGACAGTGGCTCTGCTTGTTATCGCGCTCAGTCTCATACACTTTAATGGGACTGAGCTGCACCTAGGCCACGTGACAGATGAACGTGTCGTCACTGGCCTAGGAAAAGATGGGAGAAGGCCGTGGTGCTACTGCGAGTGCCGGTGCCTTCTCAAACTGATCAGATACTGGTGACCTATCCAGAGGATATGTTAGCAGTAGTATTTTAAGTCACAGAAAAGCCCTTTAAGCATAATATATTGCTCTTCCTTTTGACCATTATATCGTAAAAGACAAGTCTTTACTATAACGGACACGGATGTCATCTGTGATTATTACTGTCCAAGCTGAGTATAGTAGTCACAAGTGCAGAAAGCCTAGCCTTTCCAATGGAGACACATTCCCACAGCCTAGACCCGCTCCTCGTACAGCCTATTAATGTCATTTCACTGGTGCTTCATTCCTCTGACGATAAACATTAGGGCTCTGAATTATTCTGTCTCATAAAATGTTACCTACAGTGTATAAAATTCTTTTATTTTTTTCCGTCAGGATCGAGGGGTGAAGGAAGATGAGCTCCAGAGCATTTTGAATTACCTGCTGACAATGCATGAGGTATGCACAGTATCATTAGCTTGTCCATTTAGTTGGCGGCGGGTTCATTTTTGAAGGTTTATCACAATAGTATAAAGTATGTCAGTTATATGGCACCGTCTGAGCAGAGCTCTCCAATTATTTGTTTAGTGTCACCGTCCCTGGTATACGGTTGACTGTAAAATCTACCAGGACCAGCTTAAATTAATGAATTATTGTAAAATACTGTATAAGCCAATCATTTTTTTTTTTAAATATGAATTTTTAACAAGAGAAACAAGTTTATACGGTAACTTGGTAATTGCCGGCTGTGTAATGCAGATCCGCTCTTCCCGGTTAACGCGTGCTGGGCTTGTGCTGATACATAGCAGCCAATCTGAGCATAAAGAGCTGCAGAGTAAATAGGGGTGGGAGAGAGGTAGGTATCTGAGCAGTTCAGTACTGTGGTAGTTGTAGGTGAGGCTAAAAGCTCCGGGCCCCAGGCTCCTATTTTTTTTGGTACACAGACAAGATATCAATTCCTTTACTCCTTTCTAGTCAAGGACTCCCTTTATAGGGCATCTGTCAGCAGATTTGTATCTATGACACCGGCTGACCTGTTACATGTGCACTTGGCAGCTGAAGGCATCTGTGTTGGTCCCATGTTCATATGTGCCCGCATTGCTGAGAAAAATGATAATATATGCAAATGAGCCTCTAGGAGCAACGGGGGCATTACCATTACACCTAGAGGCTCTGCTCTCTCTGCAAAAATCATTTTTCTCAGCAGTGCGGGCACATATGGACATGGGACCAACACAGACACCTTCAGCTGCCAAGTGCACATGTAACAGGTCAGCCAGTGTCATAGGGACAGATCTGCTGACAGATGCCCTTTATGTACAGTACTACATGAACGGTATGGGTCCTGCTGACTGTTTATTAGTTTGAGGGTACCTACGCCCGCCCCCCCAGCTGTGTGCTTGCAAACAGGATCTGGAACACATTGTCCTCATAGTGTGTCTTTAGACATTTTAGTCCAATAGGTACAAATCTGCTGACAGATACCCTTTAAAAAAAACAGTATGAAACGTATGTGGTAAAAAATGAAAAGTACCGTATTTTCCGGCGTATAAGACGACCCCCTACTTTTCCTATTAAAATATGGGGTTTGTGCTATACTTGCCATATAAGACTACCCCTCTTCCAACGCACACCAAATGAAAATTAAACGGACGATCCAAGCATGAGAAAACCACTGAGAGCAGGGAGAGGGGGCTGCTTCAGGAGTGACCGGGCCGGGATGCAGCGCACGGTGGCTCAGCTAGAGGGCGCCTGTCCCTGAAGCTGGAGGAGGACAGCTTCTCCAGTCCAGCTTGGAAGTAAAGAGGACCTTTCACTGGTCCAACAATTGTTAGATAATGATATATACCGCATGTGTAGAGCAGCACCCAGGGATAATAGTAAGTGCCAGGAGACCCCTGGGCGCCGCTCTACACATGCGGTATATATCATTATCTAACAATTGTTGGACCAGTAAAAGGTCCTCTTAAGTTTCAGCATGCAGTATACTGGCGTATAAGACGACCCCCGACTTTTGAGAAGATTTTCATGTGTTGAAAAGTAGTCTTATACGCCAGAAAATACAGTATCTACATAGTCGCCTTTTAAAACTCCTATAACATCCGCTCAAGTGGTGAGGGGGCCGTTGTTTGGCGGCCATACTAGATTCATTCTGTACTCTACATGTGCCCAGAAATGGGAATCGCAGCGACTTCACGATTGGGATATCCATACTGTCATCACCAACAGCTCATATACTTTAGTGCACCGACCCATAGAGTTCAGTGTTTGATTTGAATCCAAGCCTTGACAGATTGGCATTCCAGTCCTGGGCACTGTTTCTGCAACTTCTATCCAGTGTTTTGTGCCGGGTGACATGGGCAGTGTAATAGTGCTGTAGGAGAAGCCTCTTCGTGCCCGGCCTGTTGTGTAATAACGCACGTGTTTTTAGTTGCATATACACTCTAATAGTTTTCACCTTCCTGACGGTTGGGATTGTTGGTAAGTTTATAATGATCTTTCTGGTACAAAATGCTGCTGTCCTCTGGACGGACAGTGAATCGAAAGCTGAAATTGGATGAAGCGAAATAATTGTAAATCAGACTACAGCGGTCATCCGCACAGTCTTATGAAAAAACGTATGTCTGGGAGCTCGGCAAGCATCTCCGCACGGAAGTTTTAAAATGTCTATGCAGAGACCGCAGGAGCGGGGACCATGCTGTGACAGCGTGGCTCCTCTTAGAGAAAGCACGGATGGTTTTTACCGTCCGTGCCTTCCCAGTCACTGCACACACAACTCTTAAAGAGCTCTGTATATACAGATAGCCGCTCCTTCTCCAGTCCCTGCACGATGACTTAGCGGGGAGGCTGTAAAAGCATGCACAACTTCTCTGAGGACTGTATTCCCCCTGGAACTGGGGCTTATATGTCAGCCCCAGTTACAAGAGAAATCGGCAATAAAAGTAATGGTAAATGCTCACCAAAGGTCTTGTATGACCATATGAGGGTCACAATGTAAAAATAAAAATAAATGTAAAAAAAATGTTAGTAGCACGTTGTGATACTGTATTTAAAAACAAAATGAAAAAAAAAAAAATTTCATTTTATACTTTTCCTGGCTTTAAATAAAACAAACAAAATACTAAAATAGAAAATGACGGAAAAAAAGACACAAAAGGAAAGTCTATGGGCTAAATGGGAAAAAAAAAGTTATAGCTTTTAATGACTTACAGTATCTGCTAAAAATGGAAACTGTGCCTGGTCAGGAAGGTGGGTAAATGGCCTCTGTCAGTATAATCAACCCTATTAAACCAGGCTTGCAGTATTGTGGAGATATCATTGCTTTTATTTTTATGCAAATTAAGTAGTTTGAGCACTGAGCAATGCTGTGTGGGGAGTTTGTAGGCATGCTTAAAAATTGGGTCTGATATGTAGAGGCATTCAAGGAAGGAGAGAATACTTTGTGATCCTCCCAGCAGCTGTGCTCCTCCACTGTGTGTGAAGCTGGCCTGTCAGTCCACCCGGAAGTAGAGGGGCCGGTGGCTTCAAAAAACACACTGCCACCAATGACTGTTTTTATACCATAAATAATGCAGGACCACTAATGATTATCAGTATGCCACCATGTGGGCACCATTAGACAGGGCTGTCATGGGGAGGGAGGAGTGCACTGGGCACTGTGGGGTGTAGCAGTAGCGGTGCTCCAGGGCTGCAGTACAGAAGTACGGATGCGGACAGCACGCGGTGTACTGTCCGCATCTTTTTTGCTCCATTGAAATGATTAGGTCCACACCCACGGATCCGGACCCAGAAATACAGTTGTGTGAATGTACCCTAATAGATAAATGGCCATACTTATAATTTACCCATGTAAGAGCTAAAGTGGGGCAAATATAGCTTGTAACTATTAGTCTGGGTATTCACAAACTGAAGCGTTGTGGGCCAGTTGAAAGTCTGGCTTGGCATCTTTGCCCATATTATGCTCCATTTAAGGGGTTATCCAGGAATTTGATGGTGATGGCCTATCCTCAGAGTAGATCAGGAATATATGATCAGTGGGGCTCCACCTCCCAGGACCCATGCCAATCAGCTGTTCGAAGAAGCCACGGCGCTCACTGAGTTATGCCACCGTACAGTGGTCACATGGTGCAGCTCAGCCCCATACAAGTGAATGTGACTGAGCTACAATACCAAGCACAGCCACTATACAATGTACGGCGCTGTGCTTGGTGAGCTGTAGAGAGACCGTAGTACTCACTAGGACTGATCCGACTGCGTCACCCCCCCAATCTCATGTTTATGACCTGTCCCGAGGATAGGCCATCAATATTAAATTCCTGAATAATCCCAGTATGTTGTAAGTATGATTTGCACTAGTTTGTATATATAAACTATAAACCCAAATGTTTCCAAACTTTTTGGTTAGCCGAAATTGGCATTCATCTCTGTGAAATGTATAACGGCTCCCGTCACTGCGGCACAGAAGTGGGTATAAGCAGAACGCATGTCATTTGGGATTCTGTCTTCTTCCATTACAGGATGAGAATATTCATGACGTTCTGCAGCTGCTCGTGGCTCTAATGTCTGAACATCCTGCCTCGATGATACCTGCATTTGATCAGCGAAATGGAATACGGTAAGACAAGCTGCAAATTCAATAATTCGCCATTTTCCTTTTATCTGTGGCATCGTCATAGCTGGATAATCACAGGAATGGCGTTATTTGCATTATGAAAATGATTTGTTTAGATGTAAACCTGAGCTGTCACCATGGCAAAAAAAAAAAAAGCCTAGCTGCTAATTGTGTGTGCTGTAATTATAAGGAAGAACATGCCAAAAGATGCACCGTGAATCCTCCGGATTCTGTCCTCATCGGTGTCTGCGGCCATCTTGTTGAAGACCACATTGTAAGCAGTCCTATTTCTAGGTCATGAAGAGGGAAATTTTTCATTCCCTTCTCTTCACACCACTTTTCTGGCGTAAAAAAAAAGTTGCAAACCCCATGTTTGTGACTTTTGAAAAGCAGCTTCCAGAAAATGTTGCAGTAGGTGTAGTTTCTACACTGGCCTCGACACTTTCTGAAGAGGCGGAAGGACCAGTGGGGTCCGCACATTTATCTTCATTCACCCCTTTTTTACGGTGTCAATGAAGATGGAAATCTATTGCAACTCGGAGCTGCCGTGGGTTTCTGTTTAGGCGCATGGACTGTCTGAAGGTGTGCCTAATATGTAAGAAATTCGGCACATTCTCCGCCAGCGCAAGAGATATCTTAGGCAGGTGTCAATGTGGTATAAATTACGCGAACACAGACTGATGATAAATTCCTCCGGATGTATTTACCTGTATATAAATACACGTGAATCCCATTGAATGCCTCCTGAAGTCCTACATAACCTCTAAAACATGAAAGCTGTGGGGAGATGAAGCAGAGAGAGCTCGTTATATAATACTGGCTGAACGCAGGGTTACATAATGCCGGTTGTGACAGGTGCTCTATTTAAATGAAAGAAATCTTTCGACAGACCAGCCATGTACCGCCTGTGGTGCCCGTTTCAGCGCTGAGTTATACCTGCTGACTTTAGGGCTGCTTTACACAAGAGCATTGGAGGTCAGAATTTCCTTCTATTTTCCTTGCCAAAAACTTGATTGGATCCCAGAATGAAGGAACAGAACCACGCAGAGAATACTGATGCTAATAAGCTCCTTTATACCAGCCTTCAAGGGTTCAGGACATTTCATGGCTCTAAAGACGGCCTGCTGCATTTCAAGGGATTCTTTTCTTTTCTTTTTCTTTTTTGCTGAACTTTTTCTTAGAGCGGTGCCTATGGAGTAATCCTAGGCCACACTGAAGGAAGATGTATGATCTTCCAGTTGAGAAAGCGCAATTTCTTTCCATTTCGATTTCTCCCCATGCACAGTAATAAGGAGAAATCTGTCAATCAGCGACTGGAGGCCAGGAAGAGCCCACCATCATCAGGGCTGCGAGATTAACAAGCCCTCAAAGTCTATTGCACTCATGTGACAGATCGCTGAAATCCGCGTCTTTCACTAGAGAGGACCTCACAGGTTCCCTTTAACGTCATGCCAAAATGTGAGACGTTAAAGGGGTTTTTCAAGACGTTAACAAACCTCCCAGGGTGGTCGACACGTGGTGGTGATCTTACTTGCCTGGTCCCCGCCATGGCTGGGTGATAGGATGCACATGACCACTGCAGCCAATAGCAGCTGCAGCGGTGACCTGCTCCCCATGGATCCCAGAGATTGCCTGCAGCGGTCACGTGTCCTCCGGTCAACATGATGTTGATTTCAGCGCAGCAGAGAGATAAGGAGCTGGCTGTGGAGCGATGGAGACTGAACCAAGTGATGAGGACCAGGTAAGTATGATCACCACCGCGGGTCGCCCACTCTTGGGAGATCTGATATAGTCTAGGATAACCCCTTTAAAACAGGTGGCATGCTTTTACATAAGCAGCTCTAAACCTGTTTCTCTGACATGTCTGTTCTAGTCCTTGTATTCCCCATTAAAAATAATAATTCTGGAGCATCTTTTTACAACTACATGGTGTTATTCCTCTGTTATTCCTCCAGGAAAATGGTGTATACATTGACACCTAGTTATTACCATTCCCCATTGTCAGTAGAGTGTACCTAGACACTGGATCTGCCAGTACAGATCTATGAACTATGTCAGAATGTGTAATGGCATGCACCATGGACAAGAGGAATGAGAACACTCAGTTGTCCACTTATCCATAGATTTCTAGTGGGAACGACAATAGAACAGCACAGTCCTGCGGTCGGGACAAAGTGACGCTGTAAGGAGTCGACAGTTACTTCAGTTTGATACATCTGAATATTTGAAATTAAATTAGCAACTATTTCTGCTCTTATTTTGCATGAAAATGTCCTAAAACATAGATTCTAGGATGCCGACGCTCGAGTCTGAAGACCTACGCGGCCGTGCCAGCTCCTCATGACCGTGGACAATGAAGCTTTTTCTGTAATTCAGACTTGCTGAAATCTCCGGGACAATAGACCTCTGTCTGTTTCATTCCTGTATGACAAAGTCACGATTGTTGTGTGGGTCCCGGAGAACAGTGCTGGGCTGTTGTCGATTATTTCTTGTAGTGGATCAAGATAATTATTAGTGGGAGGAATTTCAGCGCTTAACGTATCCCCATTGTCGGGCTTCTGCGGAAAGCCATCTGAATGTACAAACAATACGTATTAGGGGCTCACTGCAAAAACACATAGCAAGAGGAGGTTTAGTGTCGTGTAAGAATGCGAGGCTGTTCTTCCGGAAATGTCCGTCACCCTGTGATTCTTGGCGCAGTCGCTGCGGCTTTTTATATAGATCCCAGTTTATATAACATTTATGTCACTGCTACCATTGTTAAATATTAGCAGGAGAAAAACGAATGAGGCTACTTTCACGTCTGCATTTTCCTTTCCGGTTTTGAGATCTGGCAGAGAATCTCAAAGTCGGAGGAAAGCGCTAAACAAACCGGAATGGAGTGCGTCTAAACCACAGCAAAAACGCATCGGGTTTTTAATAATAAAACCGGCTGCATCCGTTCAGTTGTATTATGTCGAAAGTGAACATGCCGTATCTGGCACTAAAACCATTGTAAGTCAATGGGTGCTGGATATGGGTTGTTTGGTGTCTGAAAAAAACAGATCAGGCACCAGTGACTTACATCTTTTTGATGCTGGCACCCGTTGACTACAGTGGTTTTAGTGCCAGATCCAGCATGTTCATTTTCGATATAATACAACCGGATCCGTTCTGAACGAATGCAGCCAGTTGTATTATTCAAATGGATGCGTTTTGCTGTGGTTTTGAGATCCCATGCCGGATCTCAAAACTGGACAGCAAAAATGCATGTGTGAAAGTAGCCTTAACTGGATTTTCTGTACTTAGATTAGCTGTGGACTGTGCTGTATGTAGGTTGATGTGGTCATACATTAGCGGTGGACTGTGCTGTATGTAGGTTGATGTGGTCATACATTAGCTGTGGACTGTGCTGTATGTAGGTTGATGTGGTCATATATTAGTTGTGGACTGTCCTGTATGTAGGTTGATGTGGTCATACATTAGTTGTGGACTGTCCTGTATCTAGGTTGATGTGGTCATACATTGGCTGTGGACTGTACTGTATGTAGGTTGATGTGGTCATACATTAGTTGTGGACTGTGCTGTATGTAGGTTGATGTGGTCATACATTAGCTGTGGACTGTGCTGTATGTAGGTTGATGTGGTCATGCATTAGCTGTGGACTGTGCTGTATGTAGGTTGATGTGGTCATACATTAGCTGTGGACTGTGCTGTATGTTGGTTGATGTGGTCATACATTAGCTGTGGACTGTGCTGTATGTAGGTTGATGTGGTCATACATTAGCTGTGGACTGTGCTGTATGTAGGTTGATGTGGTCATACATTAGCTGTGGACTGTGCTGTATGTTGGTTGATGTGGTCATACATTAGCTGTGGACTGTGCTGTATGTAGGTTGATGTAGTCATACATTGGCTGTGGACTGTGCTGTATGTAGGTTGATGTAGTCATACATTGGCTGTGGACTGTGCTGTATGTAGGTTGATGTAGTCATACATTGGCTGTGGACTGTGCTGTATGTAGGTTGATGTAGTCATGCATTGGCTGTGGACTGTCCTGTATGTAGGTTGATGTGGTCATACATTGGCTGTGGACTGTGCTGTATGTAGGTTGATGTGGTCATACATTAGCTGTGGACTGTACTGTATGTAGGTTGATGTGGTCATACATTAGCTGTGGACTGTGCTGTATGTTGGTTGATGTGGTCATACATTAGCTGTGGACTGTGCTGTATGTAGGTTGATGTGGTCATACATTAGCTGTGGACTGTGCTGTATGTTGGTTGATGTGGTCATACATTACCTGTGGACTGTGCTGTATGTAGGTTGATGTGGTCATACTTTAGTTGTGGACTGTCCTGTATCTGGGTTGATGTGGTCATACATTAGCTGTGGACTGTGTTGTATGTAGGTTGATGTAGTCATACATTAGCTGTGGACTGTGTTGTATGTAGGTTGATGTGGTCATACATTAGCTGTGGACTGTGCCGTATGTAGGTTGATGTGGTCATACATTAGCTGTGGACTGTGCTGTATGTAGGTTGATGTAGTCATACATTGGCTGTGGACTGTGCTGTATGTAGGTTGATGTAGTCATACATTGGCTGTGGACTGTGCTGTATGTAGGTTGATGTAGTCATACATTGGCTGTGGACTGTGCTGTATGTAGGTTGATGTAGTCATACATTGGCTGTGGACTGTGCTGTATGTAGGTTGATGTAGTCATACATTGGCTGTGGACTGTGCTGTATGTAGGTTGATGTAGTCATACATTGGCTGTGGACTGTGCTGTATGTTGGTTGATGTGGTCATACATTAGCTGTGGACTGTGCTGTATGTAGGTTGATGTAGTCATACATTGGCTGTGGACTGTGCTGTATGTAGGTTGATGTGGTCATACATTAGCTGTGGACTGTGCTGTATGTAGGTTGATGTGGTCATACATTGGCTGTGGACTGTGCTGTATGTAGGTTGATGTGGTCATACATTAGCTGTGGACTGTACTGTATGTTGGTTGATGTGGTCATACATTAGCTGTGGACTGTGCTGTATGTAGGTTGATGTGGTCATACATTAGCTGTGGACTGTGCTGTATGTAGGTTGATGTGGTCATACATTAGCTGTGGACTGTGCTGTATGTTGATTGATGTGGTCATACTTTAGTTGTGGACTGTCCTGTATCTGGGTTGATGTGGTCATACATTAGCTGTGGACTGTGTTGTATGTAGGTTGATGTGGTCATACATTAGCTGTGGACTGTGCTGTATGTTGGTTGATGTGGTCATACATTAGCTGTGGACTGTGCTGTATGTAGGTTGATGTGGTCATACATTAGTTGTGGACTGTGCTGTGTGTAGGTTGATGTGGAACTGCCTCCCCAGTTAGAAACACACCACAGTGTTTGGGGTTTGGAGCAGTCCCACCCATTTAGGCCATGTTTATTTCTGTGATTCTTGTTTTATATGTATTGAATGTGCCATTGCATATGGCTGGTAAACATTCTGTTGCACCTGGAAGCCGGTGTCACATGGTCTGTTGTAGGTGTAGCTTGCGGCCTCATCTGTTCCCCATTGCATTGTTGGTCCTGCAATGCAGGTGAGTGGGAGGGGGCTGTAGGCTGCTTAATACCTGTTCAGACCTTGTTCACACACCATAGGTAGTCTAGTGGTAGGACCCCATGTCATGCTGAGATACCGTGAAGGGGTGCTTAAAGGGGCTCCGATATGTTCCTGATTGGAAATATTGGCGAATCTCTCAGCTTTTAACACCAGAGTGAGGGATTAGCCAGTGTTGTCAGTTGCTTATCCATGTGGTGCATCTTTTTTCTGTGAGGTATAGGTTGATGTGGTCATACATTAGCTGTGGACTGTGCTGTATGTAGGTTGATGTGGTCATACATTAGCTGTGGACTGTCCTGTATGTAGGTTGATGTGGTCATGCATTAGTTGTGGACTGTCCTGTATCTAGGTTGATGTGGTCATTCATTAGCTGTGGACTGTGCTGTATGTAGGTTGATGTGGTCATACATTAGCTGTGGACTGTGCTGTTTGTAGGTTGATGTGGTCATACATTAGCTGTGGACTGTGCTGTATGTAGGTTGATGTGGTTATACATTAGCTGTGGACTGTCCTGTATCTAGGTTGATGTGGTCATGCATTAGCTGTGGACTGTCCTGTATCTAGGTTGATGTGGTCATTCATTAGCTGTGGACTGTGCTTTATGTAGGTTGATGTGGTCATACATTAGCTGTGGACTGTCCTGTATCTAGGTTGATGTGGTCATACATTAGCTGTGGACTGTGCTGTATGTTGGTTGATGTGGTCATACATTAGCTGTGGACTGTGCTGTATGTAGGTTGATGTGGTCATACATTAGCTGTGGACTGTGCTGTATGTTGGTTGATGTGGTCATAAATTAGCTGTGGACTGTGCTGTATGTAGGTTGATGTAGTCATACATTAGCTGTGGACTGTGCTGTATGTAGGTTGATGTGGTCATACATTAGCTGTGGGCTGTGCTGTAGGTAGGTTGATGTGGTCATGCATTAGCTGTGGACTGTGCTGTATGTAGGTTGATGTGGTCATGCATTAGCTGTGGACTGTGCTGTAGGTAGGTTTATGTGGTCATGCATTAGTTGTGGACTGTCCTGTATCTAGGTTGATGTGGTCATACATTAGCTGTGGACTGTGCTGTATGTAGATTGACGTGGTCATACATTAGCTGTGGACTGTGCTGTATGTAGGTTGGTGTGGTCATACATTAGCTGTGGACTGTACTGTATGTAGGTTGATGTGGTCATACATTAGCTGTGGACTGTGCTGTATGTAGGTTGATGTGGTCATACATTAGCTGTGGACTGTGCTGTATGTTGGTTGATGTGGTCATACATTAGCTGTGGACTGTGCTGTATGTTGGTTGATGTGGTCATACATTAGCTGTGGACTGTGCTGTAGGTAGGTTGATGTGGTCATACATTAGCTGTGGACTGTGCTGTAGGTAGGTTTATGTGGTCATACATTAGCTGTGGACTGTGCTGTATGTAGGTTGATGTAGTCATACATTGGCTGTGGACTGTGCTGTATGTAGGTTGATGTGGTCATACATTAGTTGTGGACTGTACTGTATGTAGGTTGATGTAGTCATACATTAGCTGTGGACTGTGCTGTATGTTGGTTGATGTGGTCATACATTAGCTGTGGACTGTACTGTATGTTGGTTGATGTGGTCATACATTAGCTGTGGACTGTGCTGTATGTAGGTTGATGTGGTCATACATTAGCTGTGGACTGTCCTGTAGGTAGGTTGATGTGGTCATACATTAGCTGTGGACTGTCCTGTATGTAGGTTGATGTGGTCATACATTGGCTGTGGACTGTACTGTATGTAGGTTGATGTGGTCATACATTAGCTGTGGACTGTGCTGTATGTAGGTTGATGTGGTCATACATTAGCTGTGGACTGTGCTGTATATAGGTTGATGTAGTCATACATTAGCTGTGGACTGTGCTGTATGTAGGTTGATGTGGTCATACATTAGCTGTGGACTGTGCTGTATGTAGGTTGATGTGGTCATACATTAGCTGTGGACTGTGCTGTATCTAGGTTGATGTGGTCATACATTAGCTGTGGACTGTGCTGTATGTTGGTTGATGTGGTCATACATTAGCTGTGGACTGTGCTGTATGTAGGTTGATGTGGTCATACATTAGCTGTGGACTGTGCTGTAGGTAGGTTGATGTGGTCATACATTAGCTGTGGACTGTGCTGTATGTTGGTTGATGTGGTCATACATTAGCTGTGGACTGTGCTGTATGTTGGTTGATGTGGTCATACATTAGCTGTGGACTGTGCTGTATGTTGGTTGATGTGGTCATACATTAGCTGTGGACTGTACTGTATGTAGGTTGATGTGGTCATACATTAGCTGTGGACTGTGCTGTATGTTGGTTGATGTGGTCATACATTAGCTGTGGACTGTGCTGTATGTAGGTTGATGTGGTCATACATTAGCTGTGGACTGTGCTGTATGTTGGTTGATGTGGTCATACATTAGCTGTGGACTGTGCTGTATGTAGGTTGGTGTGGTCATACATTCGCTGTGGACTGTCCTGTATGTAGGTTGACATGGTCATACATTAGCTGTGGACTGTGCTGTGGGTAGGTTGACGTGGTCATACATTAGTTTTTGTCTCTGTATGTAACTTTGTGGTCATACTTGCATTGTGAACTGTCCTGTATGTAGCTTGATGTTGCCATCTTTTTTTACAAATATTCAAATATATTTTGCACGTATTTTGCCCTTTACTTCCGTAAATACTTTCTTCATGAAATAACAATACTTAAAACTCTACATTGCACCATTCCTCTATTATACCTCCAAGTAATGTATGAATACATAGACTACTGGGGGTCTTACCAGTTGGAGTTTGTCTTTATTCAGTCTGACACTGTCCAACAATGCTTCCACACTCTAGTGGGACACCCATTTGAGAAGGGGAATGTTAAAGGGGTTGTCCTCAGTATAGGATTGATGGTGATCCGACTCCCGGCACCCCCTGTCAATCAGCTGTTTGACGCGGCCGCAAAGCTCGTGTAAGAGCTGCATCCTCTTCCGCATTTTCCTGCCCACAGTGTAGATTGTAGCGGCGGTGCGGTGTAATTACAGCTTTTCATCTCATTCGCCGGAATAGTACAGGAAGCTGTAATTACCATACACCGTGCTGCCACTGCAGTCCGCCCCTCGTGTCCCTTCAGTGGACACAGCTTAGGGAAAAGAGGATGTAGATTACTTTATTGCATTGACCATGGAGGCCATGTTCCCCAGGCATGCCCCTCAGTAGTTCCCCTCAGAGATTTCTCCATAATTGTTCCCGGAGCCTATAGACTGACTGATGCCTTTTCTTTTTTGTGTAGTAGTTAATATAGTTTAGACCTTTTAAAATGAAATACAGTTTTTTATCATGTTATTTTTTTTTTCGTTTTTATTAGTTTTGGGAGGTTTTATTCCTAATAGGGACCTGGATGTAATAAAATGAAGTCCAAAAATATCCTGTTGACTTCTTCGAGCATGTGTTGTGTTGTGAGCATACCCTGTAACCTTTGCAGCAGGGAGGGGAAGGAGGTGAGCTGTGTCCATTTACCTAGTCAAAGGTGGATCCTGTGTGATAATTAAGGTATTACATTGCATTGTAATCCTGCCTGTGATGATAATGAGAGTTCTACTATGAAATAATCTCTGCAGAACAAGACGAGTCTTGGATTGTGTGATTGAAAGTGACAAGGGACAAAGAAAAGACCAATTTCTCTAAAATGCTTAAAATAAAAACATGATTTAATGTTTGCTATATTTTGTTACACCAGTAAATTCCCACTTGTGTCTTTTCAGGGTCATTTATAAGCTACTAGCCTCTAAAAGTGAAAGTATCCGCGTGCAGGCGCTGAAAGTCCTTGGATATTTTCTAAAGCACCTTGGTCACAAGTAAGTGTTGGTGTGTTCTCCCCGCAGGATGCGATCCTTCTGTTACTATATTACCGCTTCTTGTTTGGCGGTTCTCCAATTTGTTATTAAAAGGGAACCTGTCAGTAGGTTTGTGCTGCTCTGACCACCACCAGCAGCGTGAAATATTGACGGACTCCCAAACTACAAAGATCTATGTTTTACTTGGAAGCGGGCACGAGAAGAAGCATTCGCTATGTGGCTCCCTGCCCCGACCTCCAGTCAAGTCGACCTAGGCAGAGCCGGGAGCCTTCTCCCTAAGCCCTTCTCTCTTCAGAGTTCTGAAACCATGCAGTATGGTTCTTGGTAGGAGCTTCTCAGTACTTCAGGCTGCCCATGGTTAGGGCAGGATTCTGCTGACAGATACCTTTTGAAGTTTACTTGTAGTTTTAGAATACTTCTGTTATGTCTGAAGTTTTGATCTCTGGGGTTGGGGTGCTGAGACCCCCGCCGATCTCTGAACTGAAGGCAGACGCACTTAGCTTTACATCGCTCTCCTCGGAGATGTTAGCAGAATGGTGGATGAAGTAATTGCCTTTCTGTTGGCGGCTCCAGGATCAGCAGAGAGGATCAAAGCCAAAGGAGCAGTGACTTGTGGGGGTCTCAGTACCCAGATCTTTACCAATCAAAACTTCGGACAGTTTTCTGAAACTAAAGGTACATTTTAAAGAGGTTATTCTGGATTATGGGCATTTTAACAAGCCCTATAGCGCGTGGAAAAAAATCACACTCGCCCGCTACCATCCACTCTATTTGGCGATCTTCCAAACCTGGCCTGTATACTTTCAGTCGGGGTACAGACAGGGTCATGTGCTCTGCAGAAACCAATGACTGTCCTCAGTGGTTACATCTCCCAAAGCTGCATGTGTCTCTTCACTGCAGTGGCGCACGCCATCCCGTCTGTAGTCTGGCCCCAAGGAAACAGGCCAGGTACTGGAAGATCGCCAAACGGAGCGTCGGAGCAACCAAGTATCATTGGGAACCAGTGGCCAGAATCCTGAAAAATCTCTTTAAAGCCATCGTTCCCTCTATTTGATGCAAATAACGTACTCATTTACAATATCCGATTGGGGATTGCTTACACTTTATCCGTTTTTCTTATTGTTTCAGGCGAAAAGTTGAAATCATGCACACTCACAGCCTGTTCACATTACTTGGAGAGAGGCTGATGCTGCATACGAACACAGTGACCGTAACAACGTACAACACCCTGTATGAGGTGCGTTGCATCTATGTTATGACCTTTATCAAAGTGCCGCCAGACGGTCTTGTCATGTCTTTAATTATCTTGCGAGGACAAGAAGGATTGGCTGAAACACCGATATTTATTTAGCACGTTGTCACTGTGAGATGCTCCCCTTCTTTCCTCCACGTGGTAGATAAATAGCGACCTGAAATTGTTCATCCTGCAGGTTTTTGGTGTCACTTTTTGATATATCGGATGTATCCGTGCCACAATAACTACACACATTATAGAGGTAGTTGGTGCAAACACATTCTGATTTTTTGGTGGGTTTTTTCTTGCTTTCTTACTGTTGGGGGTGCCTCGAGCGCCTAGTGTTTTCGTACAGAGATCCATACTATTCAGGCTTTTGTTTAGTAGAGATTAGCCGGGAGCGATTTCGTTATTTGGCTGCTGATCTACCAGTCTATGTACGTACTGCAGCGTACAGTGGTATATAACTTTGTGGGACTGCACCGGCTCCAAACTAAACCTGTGACCCAAGTGAGAGCCGGGATTCTGTGCAATGGTTCCTGTCCTCTTATATTGTGTATTTAAAAATGTGTAAAAAAAAAAACTGGTGCTTTCTTTGTACTTGGGCTCGAATTCCCTTCTTTCATCAAAGCGGTGACATTTCTGTGTGGCGGTATCATCAGGACTTGTTACCCGCGTATTAGTCACTCACTTTCATCCTCTGGGCTGCAGTCTCTGTTCTAGTACTTTGTAGCCTCACAATACAAGTGTAAGGATATAATTGCTTTTCAGTAGATGGCAGTGGTAAAGGGACACTTCTGTCAGGGTATCTAAAACAAATGTTTTTACAGTTTTTCTTTTTCATTTTAGCAGTATTATACCATAGAAATGAAATACAAAATGTTGTCCTTCTGTAGCTGACTGTAGCTGTCCTTTTGATTAAAACGATACCTGTCTTGTGAAAATCTGTTGCGGCGTTCCCTAGAAAAAGGCTTTTATTGTCAATACAAATGATGGCGTCAGTGCAGTTAGGGGTGGGGCCTAGCCTCTCATGCACCTCGCCTCCTCAGCTTTCCAGTGCTGGCCCCACCCCTTAGCGCTCTGAAGTCCTTATTTGCGTAACGAATAAAAGTCTCTTTCTCAGGAACGGCGCAACCGATTGTCATAAGGCAGGCATCCTTTTAATCAGCAGGATTAACCCTACCAGACAGTATGTCTGATTTTATAGAGTTGGTCCTGCTCTTTAATGGTAGAAAGTACAATGTGGAATCTGAGTACACATGAATAGAAAACTCTTCATCAGATTTCCACCAGGATTCAGGCGCTCACTGATTTCTTCTTTATAATATCATGTGGTCCACGATGAGACTCTCCTTACCCCGCGTCGTCTGTGCACTGTGGGCCCTGGTTTGAATGTCTGTACCTTTGGATTTACAGTTTTCTCCTGCAGATGGGTCACGTTTGTCTCCTCCCTGGCGTCACCGTGTAGGCGCTGTGGCACCAGAGATGTATGTTTATTTCCTAGCTTTCCTCTGCTTATATCGCTGGGTAACCTCATTATCTGTTTTCCTTACGTTTAGCGAATATTTTAGGATCCATTATCTAGCAGTGTAATGTAATTTCATAGAGGAAGACGGCTGGAGCCGTGTGACTGGTCTTGTGATGTTTATTAGTCTTGTGCATCGGCCTTCAGCAGCTCAAAATGTTACTTGCCTTTTAGGCTGGTGACATATCTGTCAGAAATATGTATTCTCCTTCTTCTTGTGGAGAAGAAGTTGGGTTGGGAAGTCTGTGTTCAACATTATATTGGCGGGTACATGCAGTGTCAGATCCTGGCTCATAACCCCAAATTATATGAGAGAAGAAAAACTGCAGCATGGTTATTGCCATATAGGCATCAAACAAAGCAACGTTTCGACAAAGTGTCCATTCACACATCCGTGTGTGTTTTGCGGACCGCACATCGCCGGCACTACATAGAAAATGCCTTTTCTTGTCCACAATTGTGGACAAGAATATGACATGTTCTATTTTTTTCGGGAACGCAATTGCGGACCCGGAAGTGCGGATCCGCAATTGCGGACCTGGGCGGGACATCGTCTGTCCCCATTGAAATTAATTGGTCCGCAATTCCATTCCGCAAAATGCGGAACAGAATTGCGGACGTGTGAATGGACCCTTAGATAGATCTTTTTCAGCTTGAGAAAGACTTATCTATGTCAAAACATTGCTTTGTTTGATGCCTATACTACATTTTTAATTACATGCACTCACAATCACAGGTCAGGGGATGTGTCCTTTCTGCTCTCTCCCTGTAAGGCCTATTGCACACGACCGTATGGCTTTATCTGTATTTTGCAGTCCGCAAAAAAACGGATCCGCAAAGAATACGGATGAAGTCCGTGTGCATTCCATTTTTTGCGGAACGGAACAGCTGGCCCCTGATAGAACAGTACTATCCTTGTCCATTTTTGGACAATAATAGGACATGTTCTATCTCTGAACGGAACGGAAATACGGAAAGTGAAGGCATACGAAGTACCTTCAGTTTTTTTTGTGGATGCATTGAAATGAATGGTTCTGTATACGGAACGCAAAAAACGGAACGTAAATGGGAAAAAAAAAAATAGTCGTGTGCAAGAGGCCTAACTGTCACAGCTTCTAACAGTTGATAAGGCTGCAGGCAGTCAAATGACAGAGCGCTAAGGACAAACAGCAGGTGGCGCTCTACAGATACATTTTATTGAATAACTCATTGGTTATACTCATTTTTTAATTACATGAAATTACAAAAGGTTTTAGAGTACAGGTGTCATTTAAAAAAATGTAGAATATTTTTTTTTTTTTATGGGAACCCTACGGTAATTTGGGACGTTTTAATGATTTTGGACATTGACCTACATGGTAGCTCCCTATGGGTTGCACTAGCCAGACAGTGTTCTTCTGTCTGGAGGGGAGCTAATATGCAGAACCACTAGACATGCACGTGTATCTCAGGAGGGAGGGGAGGAATACCAGCTGGCAGACAGTTCTCAGTCTCTGTGGGGTCTACCTGCATCTTAAAGGAGTTTAGAGAGGATCTGTCACCACATCTGACATGTCTTATTAGGTAAATACGTGAAGTGAAACTATTCGGGGCAGATTTACGGATGCTGTAGACAGCGTTACTGTAGTATTAAGATGGGGAATATGTATATTTAATTAAACAGACATGCAGAAATGCCAGGGCCACCTCCTTTACTAGCTTAGCTCAGCTTCATCTGTTCATTATTTTATACACATTTATCATCTAAAGTTGTTTTTGTGTCAGTTTTGAGTCTGGCTTTGCTTTTTGTGTCTGCACCAAATTTATGAACTGGCGCCCCTTAACCTCTTGCCGACCGCCTCACGCAGGATTGCGTCCTGCGGGCGGTCGGTCTGTTCCTCCTTGACGCGCCCGCGCGTCATCTCGCGAGAGGCGAGATTTCCTGTGAATGCGTGCGCGCGTTCACAGGATCACGTCGGGGACAAGGTAAGCTACAGCCTGCCAGCGCTGATCGTGCGCTGGCAGGCTGTAGAAGTTAAAAAAATGGCATATCAGACGCTGTTTTGTTAACAGCGTCTGATATGCTTGCTGATCGTTCCTTTGGTGGTCCCTTTTGCTTGGGACCACCAAAGAAACTTTTATAAGTGCACCAAAACACCACACAGACCCCCCACCCATCCACCCCCCCACCCCCGTCACTGATTAACCCCTGATTAACCCTCGATCACCCCATGTCACCCCCTGACACTAATTACCCCACTGTAAGGCTCATTCAGACGTCCGTATGTGTTTTACGGATCCATGGATCCACGGATCCGCAAAACACGGACACCAGCAATGTGCTTTCCGCATTTTGCGGATCCGCACATTGCCAGAACTATATAGAAAATGCCTTTTCTTGTCCGCAATTGCGGACAAGAATAGGACATGCTCTATCTTTTGCGGAGCTGCGGCCGGATGCTTGGGGGCCGAAACCCGGAAGTTTGCGGCCGCAGCTCGCAGAATGCTGATGCGGCGAGCGCATAGTGTGCTCTCCGCATCACCGCCAGCCCCATTCACACTGATGGGTCCGCATCTATTCCGCAGAATTGCGGAATAGATGCGGACATTTTTGTGGACGTGTGAATGGGGCCTTACTACTTTTTTTTTGCACATTTTTTGGCAGAGATTTATTCATCCACATTGATCGATGCGAATGAGGAAATCTGTGCCGTTTTGGTTTTTTTGCACATTTTAAGCAGAGATTTTTTCATCCACATTGATTGATGCGAATGAAAAAATCTGTGCTGTTCATTTTTTTCTTTTCAGCGCAGAGGCTGAACGGAAAAAATCTCATTACCCGTATGCTCAATATACGGAGAATCGCAGAAACTCCTAATGCTGGCCATACGTGTAATGGTTATGGAGACCCTAAAATGCCAGGGCAGTACAAAAACCCCACATGTGACCCCATTTAGAAAGAAGACACCCCAAGGTATTCCGTGAGGGGTATGGTGAGTTCATGTAAAATATTTTTTGTCACAAGTTAGTGGAATATGAGACTGTAAAAAAAAAAAAAAAAATCAATTTCCGCTAACTTGTGCCAAATTTTTTTTTTCTGTGAACTCGCCATGCCCCTCACATTATACCTTGGTGTGTCTTCTTTCCACAATAGGGTCACATGTGGGGTATTTATACTGCCCTGGCATTTTAGGGGTCCTAAAGTGTGAGAATCCAAATGCGTAAAAATGCCCTGTGAAATCCTAAAGGTACTCATTGGTTTTAGGGCCCCTTTGCGCATCTTGGCTGCAAAAAAGTGCCACTCATGTGGTATCGCCGTACTCAGGAGAAGTAGGGCAATGTGTTTTGGGGTGTATTTTTACATATACCCATACTGTGTGTGAACTGTAAACGACAACTTTTTACATTTTTTTATTCAAAGTTGTCAATTTACAGAGATATTTCTCTCACCCAGCATGGGTATATGTAAAAATACACCGAAAACACATTGCCCTACTTCTCCTGAGTACGGCGATACCACATGAGTGACACTTTTTGCAGCCCGGATGCGCAAGGGGCTCAAATTTCCAAAATGGGGTCACATGTGGGGTATTTATACTGCCCTGGCATTTTAGGGGCCCTAAAGCGTGAGAAGAAAAATGCGTAAAATGCCTCTCCTAAAAGGTACTCATTGGTTTTAGGGCCCTTTGTGCATCTTGGCTGCAAAAGTGGCACACATGTGGTATCGTCGCACTCAGGAGAGTCGGGCAATGTGTTTGGGGTGTATTTACATATACCCATATTTGTGTGAGAAATATCTCTGTAAATTGACAACTTTGAATAAACAAATGTAAAAAGTTGTCGTTTACAGCAATATTTCTCACACGCAGCATGGGTATATGTAAAAATACACCCCAAAACACATTGCCCTACTTCTCCTGAGTTCGGCGATACCACATGAGTGGCACTTTTTGCAGCCAAGGTGCAAAGGGCCCTAAAACCAATGAGTACCTTTAGGATTTCACAGGCCATTTTTACGCATTTGATTCTCACGCTTTAGGGCCCCTAAAATGCCAGGGCAGTATAAATACCCCACATGTGACCCCATTTTGGAAAGAAGACACCCTAAGGTATTCCGTGAGGGGCATGGCGAGTTCACAGAATTTTTATTTTTGGCACAAGTTAGCGGAAATTGATATATTTTTTTTTTTATTTTGTTTTTTACAAAGTCTCATATTCCACTAACTTGTGACAAAAAATAAAATTTTACATGAACTCACCATACCCCTCACGGAATACCTTGGGGTGTCTTCTTTCTAAAATGGGGTCACATGTGGGGTATTTATACTGTCCTGGCATTTTAGGGGCCCCTAAAGCGTGAGAAGAAGTCTGAATCCAAATGCGTAAAATGCCCTGTGAAATCCTAAAGGTACTCATTGGTTTAGGCCTTTAGCATTCAGGCTGCAAAAGTGCACACATGTGGTATCGCAGATCAGAGAAGTAGGGTCAGTTTGGGGTGTATTTTATATATACTCATACTGTGTGTGAAAATATCTCTGTAAACGACAACTTTTAAAAATTTTATACAAAGTTGTCAGTTTACAGAGATATTTCTCTCACTCCAACATGGGTATATGTAAAAATACACCCCAAAACACATTGCCCTACTTCTCCTGAGTACGGCGATACCACATAAGTGACACTTTTTGCAGCCTGAGCGCAAAGGGGCCCAAATTCCAACGAGTACCTTTAGGTTTTACATGGTGGCTCACATACCTTGGGGTGTCTTCTTTCCAAAATGGGGGTCGCATGTGGGGTATTTATACTGTCCTGGCATTTAAAGGGGCCCCTAAAGCGTGAGAAGAGTCTGGAATCCAAATGCGTAAAAATGCCCTGTGAAATCCCTAAAGGTACTCATTGGTTTTAGGGCCCCTTGCGCACCCAGGCTGCAAAAAGTGTCACACATGTGGTATGTCGCCGTACTCCCAGGAGAGTATGAGGCAATGTGCTTTAGGGTGTATTTTTATATATACCTATACTGTGTGTGAAAAATATCTCTGTAAGCTGACAACTTTTAAAAATTTTATACAAAGTTGTCAGTTTACAGAGATATTCTCTCACTCAACATGGGTATATGTAAAAATACACCCCAAACACATTGCCCTACTTCTCCTGAGTGCGGCGATACCACATAAGTGACACTTTTTGCAGCCTGAGTCGCAAAGGGGCCCAAATTCCAACGAGTACCTTTAGGTTTTACATGGTGGCTCACAATTTAGCCCCGCCCAAAATGCCAGAACAGTAAACACACCCCACAAATGACCCCATTTTGGAAAGTAGACACCCAAGGTATTCACTGAGGGCATAGTGAGTCCGTCTGAGATTTCTTTTTTTGCCAGAAGTTAGCAGAAATTGAAACTTTTTTTTTTTCTCAGAAAGTGTCATTTTCCGCTAACTTGTGAAAAAAATGAAATGATACATGAACTCACCATGCCCCTCCGCGAATACTTTGGGGTGTCTTCTTTCTAAAATGGTGTGATTTGGGGGTATTTATACTATCCTGGCATTCTAGCACCTGAAGAAACATGACAGGTGCTCAGAAAGTCAGAGCTGCTTCAAAATGCCGAAATTCACTTTTTGCACCATAGTTTGTAAACGCTATAACTTTTACCCAAACCAATAAATATACACTTATTGGACTTTTTTTTATCAAAGACATGTAGAACAATAAATTTAGAGAAAAATGTATATAGAAATGTAGTTTTTTTTTGAAAAATTTTACAACAGAAAGTGAAAAATGTCATTTTTTTGCAAAAATTTCGTTAAATTTGTATTAATGGCAAAAAAAGTAAAAATGTCAGCAGCAATGAAATACCACCAAATGAAAGTTCTATTAGTGAGAAGAAAAGGAGGTAAAATTCATTTGGGTGGTAAGTTGCATGACGGAGCAATAAACGGTGAAAGTAGTGTAGTGCGGAATTGTAAAAAGTGGCCTGGTCATTAAGGGTGTTTAAGCTAGGGGGGCTTAAGTGGTTAATAATACATGTGGGGTGAGTGCAATGTAGTTTACACCTTTAGGTGTCAGAGTAGATCGGGGTTGCCTGGTGTGGGTTGTGACTGTTACTAAAGTCACACACAGTAAATGAGCCATAATCCAGGCCTTATCTCACAGTTGTGCGAACTTGCGATTTGCAAGTTCAGCGTTCGGGTTTTCTATAAGAATTCCGTAACAGATCCCATTACCACGGACCATAACGGAATTCTATGACTGCATGCACCACGGAAGCCTATAGGAGTCTATGGCCAGCATAGACTTCTATTATGATGAATGCAATACGGAACGCCTCTTATAGGCTTCCGAGGTGCACGCCGTCATAGAATTACGTTATGGTCCGTGGTAATGAAATCCATTCCGAAATTCTTAGTTAACCCGAACTTGCAAATTGCAAGTTCGCTCAACGCTACTCTTAAACCTTGACCACTGTGAAAAGTGGTGAGGATCACCAAATGTCCCAAAAATGTTGCAGTTACTATGACTAGCGACTTTTTTATGCCACAAAACTGACATATCTGCTTTCATAAATGACCCCCACAGTAAGTATAAGATGAATCATCCAGGACCAGTGAGGTCGATGTATAGAATTTAAAGGAGTTACTTGAAGATACCTTCCATATTTTCCTTACATCCTCCCTCTGCTGAGTTGCGCAGTGGTAGCTCATGAATTCTGCTTTCTGCTGACGGCTTCTTCTGCACCTTTTGAGCGGTTCACCCCATGGCAGACCATTATCGTTTGCTGCTTTTTCATGTGTCTTTTGTGTAGTGCGATTATATTATTTAATGGGGACATTTTATTAGATTGCGTGTAATCAGAACGGCGCAGGCACAACTATATATTTTTTTTATTATAGTGAAACTGTCCCATTGAAAATGTATTTTCATCTGAAGGCAGTATAGTTTGTAGGAGTCCAGTGGGCAGTCCTGTGATTGACAGCTATCTCCATACAGGTATGGCTGTCAGTCACATAAAAGGACTGCCCACTGGACTCCTAAGCATAGAAAGAGATGAAATTTAGCAATCTGCTGGGCTACGTTTTTAAAGTGACAGGTCTAATAAATAAGAAGACAATAGAAAGATATGGACTGTAAAAGTCTGTAAGGTTCGATACTTCTTGGCGCAAAAACTCGACCTCAATGTATTGAAGATAATTCCTTTTTATTGAGATGTAGGTGACAACACGTTTCGGAGTGGATATACTACTTTTTTAAGTCTGCAAGTCCATGAGAAAAGAAGGGACATTTTGTGCTGTGAGCTTGTGTCCTCCTAAGGCCTCTTGCACACGAAAGTTTTTTTTTTCCGTTTACGTTCCGTTTTTTGCGTTCTGTATACGGAAGCATTCATTTCAATGGATCCGAAAAAAAAAAAAGGAAGGTACTCCGTATGCCTTCCGTTTCCATTTTTCCGTTTCGTTCAAAGATAGAACATGTCCTATAACAAACAAGGATAGTGCTGTTCTATGAGGGGCCAGCTGTTCTGTTCCGCTAAAACGGAATGCACACGGACATCATCCGTATTTTTTACAGATCCGTTTTTTGCGGATACTGAAAAAGCTATACAGTAGTGTGCAATAGGCCTTATCCAGATGGTGTGGTTTTCATCTAGATTAGGAGGAGACGAGCTCGCAGCACAAAATGTCCCTTTTTGTCTCATGAGCACGGACTTGAAAAGGAGGATATCCACTCCGAAACGCGTTGTCACCTCCATCTCAATAAAAAGGAATTATCTTCAATACATTGTGGTCGAGTTTTTGCGCCAAGAAGTATCGAACCTTATGGACTTTTACAGTCCATATCTTTCTATTGTCCGCTTTATCATTCCTCTGGAGGACTGGCAGCCCCACTAGCGAGGCGTGAACGATCCAGGCAGCACCGACCATCCGCTCTCACGAGTGTTGTGCCTACGTATGCACAACACGTAAAGGTGAGCCTAACTATTTATTGCTATCAACCTAGTTCTCTAAAAACCTACTACTATGAGCGCCTCTCCCTCTTCTTTTTTGCCGCATATGCTGCTTCTAATAAATAAATTGCTTATACTGTACCCAAGAGCCTTACATGAAGACAAAGGGGTTCCATCAAAAAATCTCAGCGGGGTCGATGTTTTCGTGCTGATTTAGGTGACTACATTCCACCCTGCTAAGGCCTCATGCACACGACCATATCTGTTTTATGGTCTGCAAACCGCAGATCTGCAAAATACGGATACCCTTTGTGTGCCGTCTGCATCCTTTTTGAGGATCCATTGACTTAAATGTTTCCTTGGACCTCATTTTGCAGATCAGAATAGGACATGTTCTATAATTTGTAGAACGGACATATGGATGCAAACGGCACACGGTTTACACCATAAGTGCAATCTGCAGAAGAGAACCTGCTAAAAAAGGGATTGTCCAGGACTTAACGGGGTTATCCAAGACCTATAATGCCCCCCAAAATGCCCAGGCCCCTCATACTGGTCATACTTGCCCCTCTCCCCAGAACCAGCGTCGCTTCTGATGGCACCAATAGACCAAACAGCCCCTTTAGTGAAAACCAATTACAGAAATGTTTTATTTTGTATAATACATACAGTGCAGTAAAAAACACCACCTTTTAAAGCGAACATGTCACTGGACGCAGGGGTGTTTTCACGCTTTGAGAATGCATGTTAGGTTTGAGCGTCCTGCCGTTTTCTGGATTTGTAAAAGCAGTATATCTGACAACATTTCCAGTTACATGCTTGTGGCAGTCGCCCTACTCCTCCTGACTTTCTATGTAAAAATATTCAGCTGTTCTTGGAATTTGTCCAGGATTTAATTATTTCTTCCTCTCCTCTCTCCTTCCAACAAGCCTCCATTTTAAAGATGGATCACAGATCTCTAATGTTCTCCTAAAAGCTCCTGGAGTGCAGCTTGCGTGATTAAATTTGATATCGGTTTAGTCAAATGCACACAAAGTGCTCAGAAACCAGTGTGACTGGGAACAGATATGTCTGTAGCAATTATAAAGTATGACATGAGAAGAAATTGGTTACATTAATCTGATTAATTACATCCATAGCGGTTACGTTTCCCCTGTCCTGGTGAAGCAAGCACCCAGGGGACGTGCTGTGCTGGTCCCTGTGCCTTCCTGTATCCAGCTCCTCGTCCTTTCGGGACAGGAATACAGAGATGCTAGAGAAGGTCTCATTAGTGCACTTGCATGTTCCATTTTGTTTTTCATGTTCCAAAAAGCCAGGTAGGAACATTTGCCCCAAAGTGTCCTTATGTGTAAGGCTGGGTTCACGTCACGTTTTCCATCCATTTAACGTATACGTAACATAAAAAAAAAATATATATATATACGCTAAGCGGTAGCCTCAGACTGATGTCCTACAGTGTCAACCGTTCACCATAGAGTTCCATTGTAAAAATAAAAAAAAAGTATACGGTTTTATACCAGACTGCCCAAGATACAAAAATGTGGTATGCTGCATTTTTGTATCCTTTTTTTTCTTCAAACGTTTACGTCAAATGGAGGCATAAAACGTGATGTGAACCCACCCTAACTACTCAATAATTGTGGCAACACCAGTGACCCCAAGATAGTTCACCAGCATCATATATTGCCGGGCATAATCACGGCACATTGCTGGCTACTTCATTGTCCCTACAGTATACAACCATCAGCTTATTCTGCAGAATCCTGCTTCCAGGTGACATCACTATACAGATGTAGAAGTGAACTTAAATCGCATAAGAGATTGAGATGTGTGCTGCTACTGTGGTGGGAATAAGGACAATGCAGATGACTATAACTTACAAAAAAACACTTTTAAAGGCTATGGGCACTTTTGGAGCCAGTTTTTAGAGAATTTGGATACATTTTACGTGTAAAAAAATCTTTTGTAATACGTTTCTGTAAAAATTTAGCTGCAGCTACAAGGTTTCACACTGCATAGCAGCTGTAGAATACCATTCTGTGATAAATCCATCAAGACCGAATGTATAATTGCTTGTTCTCCAGCCCCTCTCTCTCTTCTGAATAAGCTTCTAAGTTGATGCCACAAATCATCTTAAAAAAATGTCCAGGAAAGCAGATGGAGAACAAGGAATTACACAGCCAGTCTAAAGGATTTATCACAGAATGGTATTCTGCAGCTGCTATATGCTGTGAAACCTTAAATAGATTGTGCAGCCAGTACATATTGATGACCTATCCTCAGGACAGGTCATCAATATCAGATTGGTGGTGGTGTTTTCAAGATTACACTCTGCATTGCCTCGGAAGTCTCGGCAATGCAGTGTAATTACGGGTGCTTGATCCATTCTCTTGAATGGGGTGAACACTTGTAATTACACTGCACCGCCGCTGCAAGCGAGATGACGCGCAATGTAATCTTGGAAAGGAAGCAGTGCTCTTATGAGAGGCACCTCCTCTCCAAACAGCTGATTGGTGGGGGTGTCTGGAGTTGGACTACCACCGATCAGATATTGATGACCTAGTCTAGCTCATCAGTATGTACTAGCTGCTGCACAACACCTTTAATGATACAAAAGATATATATATATAAAAAAAATATATATATATATATTTTTATTAATTTTAAATAATAACCTATTGCAAAATGATCTAAATCATTAAAAAAAACTATTCAGGCGCAGAGCCGTAATCTGCGACTGCCCAGCTTACTCGGCTTAGAAGCTGTTTTACATTTAGAACTGGCGCTGGATGTGCTTAAGTTATGGAGAGGGCGGCGCTTCTTCATAACTTCGATGGATCCACCGTCGGCTATGGGGCTTTATTAAGACCGGCGTCTGAAACCTCGGTCTTAAAGTGTGCCCCATAGTCTCTAAAGGTGACCATAACCGTTAAAATATCCTATTTGAAAAATGCCATACATTCTTAGGTACACTTTGTAGATGGGTAAAGAGAGGGCACGAGGTGGCGGTAGGTCAAGATGGATAAATAGAGTTAGGTATGTGGATTGACTTAGGATAGATGGGCTGATGCAGAAGAGAAAGAAGGTGTTGAGAAAATGCAGTAGATTGAAGTACACATACTCATCATAGCAAAGGAGTGGAAGCTTCCCAATCACATCAGGACATGCTTTATCATTAGGGGTTGTGAAACACACCACCACACCTGTCCATGGGTTGTTTTGGTGCACTCAAGTCATTAGGGCTGAATGTTTTTGGAAGGGAGCAGCCATGTTTTTGTTTTTTTTACCCTGGACAATCCCTTTAATTTAAATGCTACATTCACATCCAAACGGGAGAATACTAAAGGTTTCCATTATTACTGCTACATTTAGGATTTATACCCAGAAACTGTACCACAACTGAATTGCATGGGCCGGGCATAAACCAGAACTCATCTATTTTACTGCGGGCCATAATAATTCTCATTACAGTATAGGAAATTAATCTCTGAGACAAATTTCCTATTTCTGGAAGTTAATTCTCAGGATGCTGGCCCAGCACTGCAGAGATGTATTTGTTGTAAGGTTAAATTTGACACGTCTAAGCTCCTCCATGATGCTGTCTTCAGCTATTTGAGACAGTAGCTCTAAGTATTGCATTTACACAATGTGATGCACATGACCTTTAAAACGTAACAGATTTTTTTCCTTTCTCTTCTCCAAGGCATACGTGTTAGGAAATTAGCGGCAGCGTTTAATGCCTATTTGATTCAGTGTCAGAATATGTACAGTGGAGACGGACGCTAATGCTTAGTTTTGCCCTTACTAAGTGGTGTTGATTAAAACCTGAGAAGACAAGTTCTTGTTTTTGCGGTGAATAATCGCAAAGGCCAATGAAAATTCATGATGGCTACTAATAATTCACAGACAGCTGTCGTTAAGACCGCAGTGTTTGACTTCATGTCTCATTCATATGGATTCCTCCAATCTTTACTAGAAAGGAATTAAGGGAGTGGGCCAATTTCTCGCTACTTTTGACCAATGTGTATGTAAGATGACTATATGACACTTACTAATATCGCCTTTTTTGATTTTTCCACTTGTTGGGCAAATCTATGCTGTACAGACAGGAGACCTGTCCATAAGATGGCCGCTGATGGACCAGGCAAAAATTACTCCAGACACATCGCTCAACATACTCCACTCTTTCCCGCTCTGACGATAATTTTTTATAATGCTTTGTTTGCATGCGACACTTTGAATCTACTGCATTGTTCTGACATAATGTCATAGGTGTGATTCTGTAGATAGAGATCTGGTAGGGACACGCAGCATACCGTGCGATTCTGTCAGAACGGTAAATTCCAACTACACACACAACGCGTTTCTCACCCATTTCACTCTGGCCTTAGCATGCCAAAATAAATAAAGTGTAATGTGGGATCAGCCTTAATCGACCTATCTGAGTCATGCAGATTAGCTCTCTTTCCAAAGAGAAGAGAAAGCTGAGCCAGTAATGCCACCAGACGTACAATATCCTATAAGTCAGTGCTCAACCTTTTAAAAAGGCCTTGAGGCATAATTTGGAAAATAGCTAAGCCAGTACCTCATCTGCAGACAGCTGTTTTGGGTTGATTGCCCCTCATTAGTGAAGAGCAGAGAAAACTCGCAGAACTGGGTCAGAGGCCTTAGTCAGATGTTGCAGCTTGGCCTGTAGATCCTGCACACTTGTAGTTTCCCTAAACTGGCGCCCCATCTGGTTCCATAAATGCTTAAAGGGGTTGTCCAAGTTATATTTATTGATGACCTATCCTCAGGATAGGTCATCAATATCAGATCGGCGGGAGTCCGACACCCGGCACCCCCTCCGATCAGCTGTTTGAAGAGAAGGCGAGCGCCGTGCCAGCGCTGCCTCCTCTTCATTGTTTACCTACTGCGTTGCATCTGCAGCGGTGAGCAGATAGTAATTACACCTAAGCCGTTCCATTCATTTCAATGGGACGGCTCGTTTCTATACAAGTGTATACTACGGAGCCGTCCCATTGAAATGAATGGAACGGCTTGGGTGTAATTACACCTGCTCACCGCTGCAGATGCAACGGCGAGTAGGTAAACAATGAAGAGGCGGCAGACATTCCTGGGAAACCCCTGTAGGTGAGTATTATCCTGCTTAGCAATGCCAGTTGGAAGCTCTACCATGGGAGGAAATACATGTGGCTGCAGGTTGTCCTGCACATATCTCTGAGATGTTGGTGTCCTGTCCCCCATATAACTACTAGGGGTGACCAACCACAAGGCCTTCATACTCCAACTGTTAGGGGATCCCACACTGAACCTGGATTTGTCTCTTAAGGACTATATGGTTCCAGTCTATAGCAGTCCAGGTCTCTCGTTCATGACACCACTGCAAATGAAGGTGATGGTTGCTGGCTGTCAGTGGACACACAATGGACACCGTCTCACCAAATCTCCTTCTGCTAAGCGCCTGAAATGGTCTGGGCAGAGAGAGGAGTGTGTAATGAAGGTGCCACCTTGTCTGGATGTTGGGGAGTGAAAGTGTCGGAGCTGCTCGTGCTTGTCAGAGGATCAAATGATCCTCTCTACTGGTGGTCGTCAGAGCTGTTTGGAGCATGCCCTCATGTAACCACTGCTCTTCCCACCTCCTAACAGATTGGTCAGAAAAGCCTAGATGAGGGTAATGCCGATCCTGCTTATCTCATTCAAATAATGGGCCACCACACAGTCTGTCAACTGAGCAAAATGTCTTTGTGTGTGTCATAGAGGCATGTGTAGTAGTCACTGATCTGTCTCCAAGAGGTGATATTTTTCTGATGGTCACATCCTCATCCTAAATGTATACTGCTATGATGATAATCAGGAAAATCTGTATGAAAGGTGTAATGACTAAATGCAATTCTTATTCCCTGCAGATCTTGACGGAGCAGGTTTGCACTCAAGTTGTCCACAAACCTCACCCAGAGCCAGACTCAACTGTAAAG
Organism: Bufotes viridis; assembly: GCA_033119425.1. NCBI lineage: Eukaryota > Metazoa > Chordata > Amphibia > Anura > Bufonidae > Bufotes > Bufotes viridis. Next base: position 455,084,957 of record CM065591.1, on the reverse strand, counting down.
ATTCAGAATCCAAGTAAGAAGCAGTGAATGTAGATATGACCTGATTCTACCGAAGCTACTTACCGTGACATGTCCATCTCACCTGGTTACTATGTTGTGAAACTAACCTGTGTGTCATCTCCTACCATAGTCTTCATGAATTTTCTGCCAGCAGACAGAGCTCATCCAGAATCCTGTGCTCACCAGGTTGTGTTATCGAACGTGCCCAAGTCTTAATTTCCCGATCTGGTCTCCTTATTAAAGTGTGGCTTCTTTTTAGTAGAAAGAAAGAGATGGGACCCCTTCAGTATACTTATCGGAGGAGCGCAGATCATGCCCTGTGCTCTAAAATTCTGGCTTTGGAATGTCGGAAAATAGGGCTTTGCCACTTTCTTGGCTTCTCTTTTGAAAAGTGTGTGGGAAGTGAGCATGGTTAGCCTGTTTATTAACTGTGACTATAAGAAAAATAAAAACTCATCAGCCCCCCATGCCATCATCAGACCCGCCCTGCCATCAGTCCTCAGCAACATTGCCCCCCTCTACCATTAGTTCCTCCTAGTGCCATCGGCTCCCACCAGTGCCATCAGTCCTCAGCGACATCGCCCCCCTCCATGCAATCAGTTCTTCCTAGTGCCACCGGCTCTCCCAGGTGCCATCGGCTCCCACCAGTGCCATCAGTCCTCAGCGACATCGCCCCCCTCCATGCAATCAGTTCTTCCTAGTGCCACCGGCTCTCCCAGGTGCCATCGGCTCCCACCAGTGCCATCAGTCCTCAGCGACATCGCCCCCCTCCATGCAATCAGTTCTTCCTAGTGCCACCGGCTCTCCCAGGTGCCATCGGCTCCCACCAGTGCCATCAGTCCCCAGCGCCAGTGAAATCAAATACTTACCTTTTCTGCTAAGGGCGCGCTGACACTCCACAGCTCTTCCACCATCCTCTTAATGTGATGCACTGGGACCTGATGTCACACAGCGTCAGGTCATGCTGTATGCTTATGCCGGCGGGAGACCACAGAGTGGTGAGTAATAGCAAGCGCTTCACTCTCGCTCCGTGGTGACATGGTACAAACGAATCCTTAATGCCAAAAATTAGCATCGAAGATTTTTGTGGGGTACGCTAGGCTACTTTCACACTAGCGTTTTTTGCGGATCCTTCATGGATCTGCAAAAAACGCTTCTGTTGCAATACTACAACCGCATGTATCCATTATGAACGGCCCCGGTTATATTATGTATTCTATAGCCGTGACGGATCCAACACTATTGAAAGTCAATGGGTGACGACTCCGTTTTCTATTGTGATCCGTTTTGCTTCGCACCACAACGCGGACAGAAAAACGCTGCTTGCGAATGCGTTTTGAAGCCATTAACAATGAATGGGGACGAAACTTAAGCTTTTTCTTCTGGTATTGAGATCCTATGACGGATCTCAATAGCGGAAATTAAAACGCTAGTGTGAAACTCTGTTGATTCCAGTAATCGTTGTACCCCTACTTCAGACCCTAGTTGGGGTCATTCCGCTTTCTCTTTTTATCCGGTTAAGCCAAACACTTGTTTGAAGATGTTTAAAAGTATAACTGTGTGATTTTTATTCTTAGTGATTCTGAAGGTGGTCGCCACTCTGCTTAAGAACTCCACTCCAAGCTCTGAGCTGATGGAAGTAAGACGCCTGTTCCTCTCCGACATGATAAAGCTTTTTAGCAACAGTCGTGAGAATCGGAGGTGGGTTTGTTTTCTACTCCTCTTGTCTCCTTTGCTTTATAATCTTCTGTTACCTTTAGTACATTCAACTATGATTCATGGCAGTTCCTAATGAACATCGACAGTGTGTGCAATAAAGAGGTCCTGAATACTTGTATATCCCTTTAAATAATCCTGGAACATTTTAACTAAAGAACTGTTATTATACCTGTAAATATCAACTCGGTGTTACCATACTGCTTGTCAATAGGATGCATCTCTACATAGCCTGTATTACACAGGTTCAGGGTGCGTCAAGACATGTCTGATTGAGAAAAGGAATGCTGACACTCAGTTGTCAATCTATTCATTAATTCCCAGTAGGAATAACAGAGGATTGGCAGAACGCAGAGGTGCTCCCAGATTTTGACTTAATGAAGAACACAAGTGTTTAGTAAAGCAGACAGGATAGTCGGGATATCTGATATATTGAGGCTGCAGCAGGCCCCCAGTATAGCTCTAGTGTCCTCTTGTTGCCGTTATATACCAGGCTCTCTCTCAGGAAATGGTCTGGGCTGTTAAACAGGTTGTCTGGTTTGGTGAGATCTCTGGATCAGCCTGCAATAAGGATCTGGTAGGGTACTTACCTGGCAGAGTCTGTGCCGCCGCTTCAGTTCTTCTGGCTTTGGTCTGTTTACCTGTCTGCAGCAAAGACATGACGATGACAACATGTGACCACTGCAGCCAATCATTTACCTGTACTGTGCACTGCTGAGGCCAGTGATTGGCTTCAGAGGTGACGTCTGGTTAACATGACATCAACAATGCAGCCCAGTAACTACAGCCCGGCCTAGAGAATTGGAGTGGCAGCGTGGGATCTGACAGGTAAGTACTTACAAGTTCTTAATTGCTAGCTGATTCCAAAGGTTGTCCAATTTTCACCTGAAAGCAGACATCCTTAAAGGGGTTTTCCAGGATGACCTATTGATGACCTCTCCTGAGAATAGCTCATCAGTATCAGAGGATGGGAAGTCGACACCAACATCCCCACCAATCAGCTGTGTTGGGAAGAGTATGGAAGGCTCCATCCACTCTGTAATTTCTGGCACCGGCATACTGCAGCTCATACCCCATTTACTTAATGGGGTTCTCCGGGAATTAAGAAAATGAAAATACTTAAATATTACTTTAGTATAAATATATTCCCATATACATTTCATTAGCTATAATGCTTTATTTTGTCTGGGGAGCAATCATTAGGAGAAATAAAATGGCCGCCGTCCTATTAGTTCACACAATACCTGTCCTAATCACACAGCAGGACCGGTTACTTCAAAACAGAGAGCTGCCTCATCCTCCTCTCTTACTTGTCAGGATTTATAATCCTTAAAACAGCTGATAAGATCTTCAGCTGAATCTCTGTAGGAATGGAGTTCATGAGGAAACATGAAGTACAGAGAGGATGGACAGGACAGACTGTGTTAATGGAGACTACATACAAGTGCTGCTGCTCATCATCTACACCCCCACTATCCTCTCTGTACTTCATGTCTCCTAATGAATTCCATTCCTACAGAGATTAATTTGAAGATCATATTAAACTGTATTCAGGATCCTAATCCCTGACAAGTAAGAGAGGAAGATGGCGCAGCTCTTCAACTTGTCCTCCTGTATAATCAGGACAGGTTTTGTGTGGACTAGTAGGATGGCGGCCATTTTATTTTTCCTAATCATTGGTCCCCGGACAAAACGAGCCATTATAACTAATGGAAGGTATTTGTGAATATATTTATAATGAAGTAATATTTGAGTATTTTCATTTTGTTAATTCCCGGAGAACCCCTTTAAATTGGGGCTGAGTTGCAATGCCCTGGCACGTCCACTACACAGTGGATGGAGCCTTCTGTTTCCACCTTTATACACTGTATAGTTTCCGAAGTCAGCAGCTGCCAATAACAGCTGATCACTGGGGGTGTGAGGTGTTTGACCCCCCACCAATGTGTTAAAGTTCGATGCCAAGTCCCTAAATTTGACTAGAAATACCTAAAAAGTCCTCTCATTTTGTGGTCTTAATGGAAGAGCTCTACTAGCAGTCTTGGCGTCAGAGGAATGACTCTATCAAGACATTACAGTTCCTCAGGCACATTTACTTTCACACATACTGCGGCCTCTGTAAAAATGAAGTTAAATTGTTAGTATAAGAAATTGCTCTCAACAGACATTGAAATCAATGCAATGATATTCTACGGTAATGGCTTCTATTTACCAGTAGTATTGTTGCTCATTTTAAGGTACGAGACAAAAGTCTCGTTTTAGGTTAGAGCTGCGTTGCTAATATTGCTGTGTGCAGCTATAACCAGGAGACTTGATCCGGCAACACTTAGAATATTGTCTTCCAATAATTGTTGTCGGGAAACTATTGCATATGTTTGATTGTGAGCCACCATTCCAAGAACAAGCTGAATAAACCAGTGTGCTGTTGTAGCTGTATGGATAGGGAGCTGGGGGAGAAAGCATGTGATTCCAGCATGAGAACATACACCCTGCCCATGTACTGGCTTTCTATAAGGCCTGATTCAGACAGGTAATTTCTGTCTGTGTGCTATCCAGACCTCAGAGCACAAGGACTCATTAAAGGGCATCTGTCAGCAGATTTGTACCTATGACACTGGCTGACCTGTTACATGTGCACTCGGCAGCTGAAGGCGTCTGTGTTGGTCCCATGTTATGTGCCCGTATTGCTGAGGAAAAAAAAGAAGTTTTAATATATGCAAATAAACCTCTAGGAGCAATGGGGGCGTTGCCTGTACTCTTAGAGACTCGACTCTCTCTGCAGTTGCTGCACCCTCTGCACTTTGACAGGGCCAGGCAGTGAAAATGTGATCATGCCTGGCCCTGACTTCTCCTAAAGTCAATCAAAGTGCAGAGGACTTAGCAGTTGCAGAGAGAGCTGAATCTCATCGAGTAAAGGCCACACCCCCATTGCTTCTGGAGGATCATTTGCATATATGAAAACATTGTTTTTCTCAGCGATGCGGGCAGATATGGACATGGGACCAACACAGACGCCTTCAGCTGCCAAGTGCACATGTAACGGGTCAGCCAGTGTCATAGGGACAAATCTGCTGACAGATGGCCTTTAAAGCCAATGGTGCAATTCACACGTTGGCAGCATTCACCATTCTTATCCATGTTACAGCCAAGACTCATTCAATTGATTTAAATCTATGCACTTGGACGGCATACAGATACCTACCTGTTTTTAGACAGAAATTGGAACAGCCATCTGAATCCGATCTATCAAAGGCATGATTAAATTAGGCCAAAATATAACTGTATGTTCTGTTAATTCTTTTTAATATACGTATGTGCACCCCTTTATATATACCTCTTTATTCCAGGTGCCTCCTACAATGCTCCGTGTGGCAGGACTGGATGTTTTCTCTCGGGTACATAAATCCCAAAAACTCCGAGGAGCAGAAGATCACGGAGATGGTGTACAACATTTTCCGGATACTGCTGTACCACGCCATCAAATACGAATGGGGGGGCTGGAGAGTCTGGGTGGACACGCTCTCCATAGCTCATTCTAAGGTATGGCTTGCCTTCAGGAGTCCCTCGAATTCACTTCATGCTCTTATACATATTCATCTGGTGCCACCTTGTGGACTCTTGAGTTCAGCTCCTCTTGTCTGTATGTGGCACTGTGAGGAGTGCCTGTCGCTTAGTCTTATGGCTAGGCCTGAAATAATGGCCGTGTAGATAATTCATCTTCCACTACATGACAATATGAGTAATTATTAATCTTGTGTAATTGCTTTATAAGCCAAAAAGGGCGTGATATCACTGAATATGCTTATGCAGATAAATAAGAGGAGGAGGATGAGAGCAGAAGAGGCTAGATGTCATAGCTCCCATAGATATAGACGTATTGCGTTGTGTAGGGGGAGATAAGCGGCTGCCAGACACTGCCAGCACCACTTATCCTGGTGGAAACAACAGGATCATTGATCTGCGATATCTGTAATGTCTTTGACCATGTATGTATCTTTGGAGTAATGACAAGGAGCATGTCCACTCACTAAAATGGTAGTGCCAAAGCTGTGGTGTGCCCCCCTGCACCATCCAGTACCTATACTTTTAAGGGTTACCTATCGGTGTCACTATTATAACCTTGTATAGAGCAATGGTGGCGAACCTATGGCACAGGTGGGCACCCACACCCTGGAAAAAGTCTATAGTGTACCAATATGCCTTAGGCTTTTCCTGCCATTCATCAGTGCAGGACGCACTATCAACAGCACAGGCAGCACACTGAATGCAGGCAGGCCATTATAGCTAAATGATAAAGTACATGGAAGATTTACTATACTGGACTGTAGTATTCAGGGTAAATTGCCGTGTTGGCTCTTTACAATAAATAAGTGCGTTTTGGGTTGCAGTTTGGGCACTCTGCCTCTGAAAGGTTCACCATCACTGGTCTAGAGCATTTGCTCAATTAGAGGTTGAGTACATTACATGCGTTGACTTGTACAACTTGTCATAGAGGATGGATCTGGCAGTATTATTGTCTGTATGAGGTGGTAGCGGGTGGATGTTCATATTCATACACTATATTAATGTATGTGTGTGTGTGTATGTATACATATATATAGTTATAGTCAGACTGGCCCAGAGTACCAGAGGATCTTCTAGTGGTTCCAGGCCAGGTTCTGATACTATAATGGGCCCTTAAGATCTAAGAGAAAAGAACCCATTTGGCTGCCTTTAGTGCCAACCACTTGCCGCTAAGGTCTATTCAAAACCCATTAAACTTTATGGATGATATAGGGGTTGGGCCTCAAGAATAATTTCCTTTGGTGGGCCCCAGAATCTCCAGTCTGCACTGTGGATAGGTATAGAGAGGGATATTGGATAGAGAGAGGGATCTTGGATAAATGATAGATAGATATAAGATATAGATGATAGATAGCTAGATGGATATTAGATAGATATAGATAATAGGTAGGTAGGTAGATAGATATTAGATATATAGATATTAGATAGATGGATATTAGATAGATGCGTAGTAGATGGGTGGATAGTAGATCGGTGGATAGTAGATCGGTGGATAGTAGATCGGTGGATAGTAGATCGGTGGATAGTAGATCGGTGGATAGTAGATCGGTGGATAGTAGATCGGTGGATAGTAGATCGGTGGATAGTAGATCGGTGGATAGTAGATCGGTGGATAGTAGATCGGTGGATAGTAGATGAATGTATAAATATTAGATACATAAATATTAGATAGATAGATAATTTGTGGATTTAAATGAGTTCCTCTGGGTTATTCTTATTTTTGTAATTTAAACCTGCTGTATCATATTTCATTTTTTCACACATTTCTTTTATGCGATTTTTCAAGCAAAGAATGTGTTTCTGTGGGAAAAAGATAAAAGCATTCACTGCTGCGGAATAAACAATAATAGTTAAGATCTGCAAAGTAAAATGCGAACTGTAGATCTGATATAAACTTGCTTGATTATTGCTTTGAAGTCTTATTTGCATGTGCAGTGGATGCTGGGAGAGCGGTGACTGACAGGCAGAAGGATGTGTTGTGATTGCTTGTACATGTCTTCACATTAAGCTGTTCTTTGATGAGCCTTCACCATGGCTACGTGTGTAATCGCGTCTACAGCGATACATATTTAAAGCATCGGATCCTGTCCTGGGCGAACGTTCCTATGTGAGGAGCTTTTGTTCTCGCCATCATCTAACTTTGCCTTCGGTAGCCCCCTCTTTGTTCCTCATGTAATTGCGGAGATAATGACTTTAATTTGTTTATCCCTGCCCTGCAAACGAACGGGACATGAAGAATATTCTGACGAGGGCAGGAAGCAATTAATACAAAGTGCATAATGGCAGAATATTTCGGACAAGAGTTTCCAAACAGCTCGCCTCTTGTAATTATCTATACTTAGTCTATGAAGCCACTTTGGGCGCAGTGTGGGCACACCAGGGCTCCTCTGTGTTTCTATAAAGAATGCCAAAAAAATTCATAGCTTTTTTCCAGTTTGATCTTTTTAAATGTAGCCTGGGATGAATCGCCGTAAGAAGTAGAATAAATGAAAAGGGTGCGATCATCTTCCAAGACGTAAATCCGTTCGATTCATGAGGTGTCTATTTCTTATTAAGAAATGATTGTGCTTTAGCTCGCCTTTGTTCTTTTTTTTTTAGTCTTTTTTTTATATTTAGACTTTAAATTAAATGTTAATTTCTTATCTCTTTAATTATCTTTCATTGTTTTATGTTATAAATTTACAAATTTGGAATAGCCATTATAAATCTGTATAGGCTATGTGCATTTTCAATTTTTTTTTCTTTTTTTTTTCCGGATCTGCAAATCCCAGCACAGGTTCTATACTTTATTTGATGAGAAGAGCCCTTTCTAATGATGGGAGCAAGAAAAAATACATGCGTATAAAAGCTATCTGTATCTGTGGCCTAAAAGGGGTCCTGTCAGCTAGTAAATGATTGTATTCCCCATAAAATAATGATTCTTAGGCATCTTTTCTTATTACTCTTGTGTCTCACCCTTCCTCTGTTATTCCTACTAAAAATGTATTAATACACTGCAGTGTTACCTGAGTGCTACCAGTTGGTCTTGTGTTCATACATCGTTCAATCATTGCTGCCAGTGTCAGACACAACTCTTGAATAAGGGAGGACATTTTTCTTATGGTGGAATGACATTGTGTAGAGCTCCAAAAAAGAAGGCAAAGAATTAGTATATTATGGGGAATACAATAATTTACTGTACAGACACGTCAGAAGTGGAGATAGCTGCTCTTTAATAGGTATTCCCATCTTGGACATTGGGGGCATATTGCTAGTATATGCTCCCAGTGTCTTATAGGTGCAGGTCTCCCCTCTGTGACCCGCACCTATACTTAGAATGGAGCTCTCAAAGTGCTGTAGGACGCACTGCGCATTGGTGGACGCCCCCCAGTCAATCGCACCACCCAAGACCGGCCACTGCTCCATTCACTTCTATGGGGCTGATGGAAATAGATGAGCCAGCCATTGCGTGTTTTCTGCACTCCCATAGGAATGAATCGAGGGCTGTTCTAAGTATAGGTGCAGGGTCCTGAAGGTGGTACATGCACCTGTCAGACATTGGGGGCATATCGTGGCAATTAAGGCTTAAGAAGAATATTTTGAGGGGCATTTATCAACGTGTTTATTCCACAAATTATGGTGCATGTTATATTTGCGACTTTATCAAAGGTGAGTGAGGCGTAGTGGTAGGGAGCTTGGCCCCTCATGGCCTGTTGGATTTACGCCAGAAATCCCGAACTCATAGATTTGAAAGCCTGTCGCACAGTGAGAGACATTTATCAAGACTGGTGCTCCCATACTCCAGTCTCAATCTCGCTGGAGTGAGATGCACCTTAATAAATATGTCTGGCACTTCGTGCAACAGAATCTCGGGCCTACGCTATCCAGGGCTGGCATAGACTTGACCTATAACTTACGCAAGTTTCTGGCGCCTTATAGTACATGTGGTGGGCTATGCTAAGCCCCTCCCATACCACTAAGCCCCACCTCTTTCTCACCACTTTTCTAAATGTCACAAATAGTGGCGTAAAAGCATTAGTAAATGCCTGGAAATGGGCCAAATTTATTGAGAAGCTTTCACCTCTTAAAACATTTGTCGCAGTCTGACACACCAGTCTTAGTATATCTGTCCCACTGTGTGTAGAACAATCTATGGTCCAGGACTTTCTAGAACCACTTACCGGAGGATAGGCCATCAATTTCAAAATCCTGGACATCTCCTTAAAGCATGATGACCACCTTGATGCTATATAGTTTGTTGCTGTGCCAAGACAGCACTGTATATGTAGATGTCAGATAGGTTCATTATAGTATAGACTTGTTATACAATTCAGTGCAAGTTAGCACTCATTATTTTCTCTTTCTTAAGGTCACCTATGAGGCACATAAGGAGTACTTGGCTAAAATGTACGAGGAGTATCAGAGACAGGAAGAGGAGAACATCAAGAAGGGCAAGAAAGGAAATGTCAGCACCATATCTGGACTTTCTTCTCAAGCAGTAGCCGCCAAGGGTGGATTAGAAATTAGAGAAATTGATGATCTCTCCCAAAGTCAAAGTCCAGAAAGTGAGACAGATTATCCCGTCAATTCAGATACTAGAGATCTTCTTATAGCCACTAAAATTTCTGATGATACCATTTCCAACACTGATAGGCCAGCTGGTGGTGTTCGGGTAGAGGTTCATGACCTATTGGTGGACATCAAAGCTGAGAAGGTTGAGGCTACTGAGGTCAAACTTGACGACTTGGATCTGTCTCCTGAGACACTTGTTACCGGAGAAAATGGTGCCCTTGTTGAAGTAGAGTCTCTACTGGATAACGTCTACAGTGCAGCTGTTGAAAAGCTTCAAAACAACGTTCATGACAGTGTTGGTATTATTAAGGAAACTGAAGAAAAAGATGGCCCTTTGATCACCCTAGCTGATGAGAAAGACCAAACCACTTCTAACAATACCTCATTTCTTTTTGATAAAATGACACATTCAGAGGACAAACTATTGCCCGAACTGACTAGTGGTAACCATATAACCATCGGTAACGTCCAGGATGCCCACGTTCATCTTGGTGTCAATGATGACCTTGGCTTGCTGGCCCACATGACGAGCAGTGTTGACCTTACTTGTGCATCAGCTGTAATTGGGGACAAAGACTTTAAAATCCATACAACGGCTGATAGCTTAGGCAGCATTTCTGATCGAGAGTTGGCTTCATCATCAAAAAGTCTAGACTATACTCAAATGACCACCGCAAACTTAGAAACTGAATCTTCTGGTAACAAATCCATAGTCAATATGGATGCTGGCAGTACCGTGTCTGATACCGAGAGGTCTGATGATGGTCGGGACCTTGGGAAGGAGATCAAGAAGATACAGACTACTACAACTACAACACAGGTGTGTTATATAAATTGAGGTTTTGGCTTCTTTAAAATTGATGGGCGCAACTGTTTGACGGGTGCTTCATACACTTCGTTGATTACTGGGCATGGCTGTGCCAGGTGTTACAGCTCTGTCCCATGAAGTGAAAGGGACTAAGCTGTATTACTGTCTACAGCAGAGCGGGACCAGTCAAACAGCTGTTCCACAGGGGTGCTGAGAATCGGACCCCCTCCAATCTAATGTAGATGCTATGTCGTAATGTTGGCCCTCAATTTTGAAGAACCGGATGTCCCCCTTAATGTTGTTGACTTCTACATCTTGACCTAGTTATATTGCATGTGGTGAAGAGAAATTATATGATATAATGAATACCTCCACTGTTCTGCATGTGCGTCAACAATATCCTGGTGGGGGTGCACATTAACCTTCTCATGCACAATCTTATTCTGTCCTGATAACCATATTAAAATATTTCTCCATGCGTTCTTCCGGGGGATGCTTCTAAGGCTGTGAGCACATTTTCATGTCAAGCTCTTTGCATATTCTAGTGCATATTGTCAGCAAATAATTTCACACACTGCTGCTCTTTTTATTTGCTCAGCGTGTCATTCAGTTAATCTCCATGAATAATATGGATCAAGGCTATCTATTGCTGGAAGTATCTAAAGATATCCAGATTGTGTTTGGGGTATTTATTCCTCCGCTGGCAGCCGATTATTCTCCTTTTAGATTGAATCACGTCTTCTATGTTCAATAACTAGGTTTCCAGCCAGATTATTCCTAACCTGGAATATCCAGCACAGTTCATCACACGGTAGACTGCGGGGCCCCGTGTTTAGTTATGTTATTACACACTGCCGCAGGCGTACAGAAGACATGATTATTGTTTACAGACCTATTCATTGGCAATACAATAAATCCTCCAAGGAATGGTCTATTCCAGCAGGACTGTGGAGATCTCAGGTTCATCACAGAAGATTACACAGATGTTACACACCTGCTGTTAAGGGAACACTAAACACCTGAAAATGCACAAAAGAAAAAAAAAAACTGTATCTCAGAACTTCTCTTCATCATCATCTTTTCCTTTGGCCTATTTTATCTCACATTACAGCAGGTCAGCCATGTCCCACCCCCTTCTCCTCACTGTTCTGTGTCTGGCTGTAAGACAGCTGGCTGCAGCAGGTGCCTCCTCCTGTGTCCTGTTTGCACTGGGTCAAAAAGAATGTTAATTTGTCCCCATTCATATGCACCAACCACTCAGTCTGCCAACAGCTGAAGATGGAAGAGATCTGCAGGAGATGAACTCTTGTGTTCTCTGTAGACAAGCAGTGAGGGCAGCCGTATTATTATTATTTCTAGGTTTAGTGTTTTTTAAAGAGACTTCCACCCACCTAACATTGCCCTTACTGATTTTGTAAGCGCTAAACAAACAGCCGGCTATTTATTAAATTGTAGATGTTATCTCCTGTTCACTGGATAGGATATAACTACAGTAACTGAGCGTGCAGAGGGAGTCATGAACTAGAAAATAACTAACGGCTCCCCCCACGGCCGGCCAACCTGCCAATACAAGCGGGGATACTGGAGCCACTAAGTGTCCCTGCTCATCGGAGCCCTGCCATACGCGCGCTTTTATACTTTTGTGACATCCCAGCTCCGTGTCCCCTGACTTTTCTTGGGGCTATAAAATATGATGAAACGCGTTAGTACACAGTTTCTTTACCTTGTGATAACTCGGGAGACAGATATTGTTCTCTACGGGAACACACGGTTATTTTCTAGTTCTTGACTCCCACCAATACGGGATCATTTGCTAGAAAATGAACACAATGTAGATTGGCACATTACATATTTTCCTCAGAATAACACGTTGTACCTGCCAGAAAAGTTCACAGCAAGGGTATAAGAATGATGTAGCGTGCTCTCAGGCTGAGGGAGATGTCTGCTAGTCCTCCTCAGCATTCATGTACTGCTGTGTAATGAGACATCACAAGTGAAAATCATTGCCTCATTTCATAGAGTGTAACTTACCGGTCCTGTTACCTCATACATGGTAAAGATCCAGCATTGCATGGTTAAAATTTAAAGTAAGTAATGATAATAAAAAAATAATCAAAAAAAAAAATCAGGATTTGCATTTAACTTACTGTATCTGCTGGAAACACTGCTGGTGAAGATTCGTAGATTTACTCTTCTCCATGATGAGAACCTCTGGTCATCATAAGTGGATATTAGCAGCTTCCTCTCCCAACATGACTTGACTATTTGGGCTCATGCACACAAACTTATTTTTTTCTATTTCCATTCCATTATTTTTGCGGCCTATATGCAGATCTATACACTTCAATGGATCCTCATAAAATATGGAATATACTCCGTGTGCATTCCGTTTCCATCTGTTTCGAAAAAAAAAAAAAATAGAACATGTCCAATTATTTTCTGTATTACGGACAAGGATAGGACTGGTCTATAGATGGCAGGAAGTTCTGTTCCGCAAAATGCCGAATGCACACGACCGGTATCCGCAATTTGCAGACTGCAAAACAGGCAACTGTCGTGTGCATGAGCCCTTATTGTAATTGTCAAATCGGGTCCGAAAATCCAGACCTTCTTTAAAGTGGTTGTGGCTGTTCCACTTCAAAATTACCTCCTCCTTTGCGGTATCTGGCACAAATGATAGTAAATCCTGTGGGCTCTGACAAGTTACGCCCCCCCACTAATCCCCGCCCCTTTTCTTGCCGCTATTCAAAAGTGGCGAGAAGCTCAAAAAGTCGCAAATATCGTTTGCACCTAACTTGCAACTTATTTTTATGCTAGGGTGGTGGAGAGCTTTAATAAATGTCCCCCACAGTTCCCAGCAGATCTGAGCGTTCCTTGCCGCTGTATGCACAAGGTTTCTTCTTGTTTCTTCTCTCACTGTCTTATTTTATTTTTATTGTCTTAGGCCGTTCAGGGCCGAACCATCAGTCAACATGAGCGAGACCTGCGCGTGGATTTGGGGTTCCGTGGCATGCCAATGACTGAGGAGCAGCGGCGGCAGTTCAGCCCTGGTCCACGAACTACGATGTTCCGTATTCCTGAGTTCAAATGGTCCCCCATGCACCAACGATTATTAACAGATCTGCTGTTTGCGTTAGAGACGGACGTCCATGTTTGGAGAAGGTAACAATTGTCTGACCTATCAGCCACCAGGCTGGTACACAGAGCTCTGCCATGGGGCATGCTCCACGCAAATGGCCTGAGGGCTGGTGCACACGCATGTTTAGTCGCTCTCCCCACAGCCAGGTCTCTGCATAGTAATCCTCTATGGTCGGCAGTATCATGGCGGTATGGCTGAGAAGACTTCTTCTGCAGGGGAAGTAAGAAGGGATTATATTCTCAGCTGCCAGAGGGTGAAGGAGACTGATGCTCTTCAGAGAATGCCTCCATTAAGAGGAACCCATGGACTAAATACTGATGAAAAATATATATTTTTTGTTAGAAACACTATAAATGACATTAAAACAAATACCTTTTCAAGTTTTTTGCTATGAGAATGATTTATATATAAAACCCCTTTAGGATCTGTTTTCTGCATTGGTTATGGTATGTTCGCATGGCGGTACGTTCATGCTGATTTTGGTGTGTATTCCACTCCAAAATCCATGTCCGTGTGTAATGCGTATTCCACGGACACTGCACAGCTGAAAATTAATTTCCGGAGCATCTCCTATTAATGGTCATTGCAAAACCGACCAACCATGCATGCCTTCCGTGTTAGACTATAATGGGCGTGTTTGGTCCGCATCCAGACCAAAGTAGTGTATGTCTTTTTTCACAGATTTTTTTCACTGTAAAATATACTGATGTGTGAACGGACGCATTCAAATCAGGGGGTATATTTCCTGTCCATAGTATATGTGGACAGCACACGTCAGGGAAAAACAGTATTGTGAACAAGGCCTAAGTATGGGAAACGACCACAGGCAGATTAGCTCCATTGAATCGAGTGAATTCACTCGCAGGCCCATGTTGTTCAGACTCCAAATCTGCAGCAGAAATCGGAGCACCAGCCTCAGATTTCTCCCATGGATTCCACACCAGGCTTTTCCACAAAATGCAATAGTGATGTGAACATGCCCTTGAAGACAAATAATCTGGGGGTAAGCATTCTCCAACTGTGGGGTTCCTAGGAAGTTCCTAAGGGGTTGTTCACACGCGTGTTCTTGTCCACGCTGTGGCCGCAGCGCACGGGTGATTTTTAATATGGCGGTGAGGTCAGCATGTCCGGGTAGGAAGCAGTTGTTTCCTGGTCCCTTTTCCCTGAAACACGTACTACACCGAGGTCAGTGCCGAAAAACAGCTGTGTGGATGGTACTACACCATTCTATGGCTCCTTGTGCCGTCCGTTGTGCACACGGATGAAAAATAGCTACACAAAATAAACTTTAAAGGGGCTTATTGCCTGTGCTCAGGATAGACCATCAATATTAGATCAGCAGGGGTCTATTTCCCCACATCCTAACTGATTGGCTCTTTGGCACCGGAACTACACAGCGCCATCCATTGTGTAGTGGACAGAGCTGGTTACTGCAGTGCTCTCATACGTCAGTTTGAATTTAAAGCTGTGATCTGATTGGTTACTGTGTGTGCCCCCGTTTTTATTTTAACTCCTACTTGCGCACTTGATGTTTTCTTGCTGTTGCGTCCCTCATTATGCTTACAGCTTCTATGAGGATCTCTCCAATATCATTATGATCCTGAGAGCGCCCACTGCTTGTGCTCATTACGTTTTTTTCTGGTGCATGTGTCTTTAACCACAAAGAATATGTTGCACGTTTTCCATTTTCGGCTCTTATGAAGTTTGCACTGGAAACCATTTGCATATCACTAACGCACCAGCAGAATTTTTATGCAGATTGTTTTTTTCAGATGTACCTTCTAATGACAATCCTTTCTTCTGCAGCCATTCCACAAAATCTGTCATGGACTTTGTCAATAGCAACGAAAACATTATCTTTGTTCACAACACCATCCATCTGATCTCCCAAATGGTAGATAATATCATCATCGCCTGCGGAGGGATACTGCCTTTGTTGTCTGCAGCCACATCCCCAACTGTAAGTACAATGTCGCCATCTAGTGGCCCTTCAGAGAATAGAATTCACTTTAATTACTGCTGATGCTTAAGGCTACTTTCACACTAGCATTTTAGTTTTACTGTATTGAGATCCGTCATAGGGGCTGAATACCGGAAAAAAACGCTTCAGTTTTGTCCCTATTCACTGTTAATGGGGACAAAACTGAACAGAATGCTCCAAAATAGATTCCGTTCCGTTTAGTTGCGTTCCCATACCGGAGAACAAACCGCAACATGTTGTAGTTTTTTTTCCGTCCTGGGATGCGGAGCAAGACTGATCCGGCATGACCCTCAATGCAAGTCAATGGGGACAGATCCGCCACAATAAAAAACTGATCTGTCCCCCATTGACTTTCAATGGAGTTCATGACGGATCCGTCTTGGCTATGTTAAAGATAATACATCCGGATCCGTTCATAACGGATGCAGACGGTTGTATTATCAGTAACGGAATCGTTTTTGCTGAACCCTGCCGGATCCAGCAAAAATGCAAGTGTGAAACTAGCCTTAGTTAAGTTTATATTCAGTATATAATAATATTAAAATCATCTTAGATTTATTTCAAATTATTTGCTGATTTTTATTTATTTATTTATTATTATTTAAATGTTATTAGAACATTAGCCATTTATATTATTTGATTAATTTATTTACTGGCTGATGTGTTTAGTATTAGATAATGCAGTAGATTTACGTTGTTTTCTTCACTTTGATTTTTCATTTGGATTTTAATGCTTTTCTTTTTCTTGTACTGTTGTGGTCTGTTGTCTGTGTGTCTTTTTCATGTCCAGGGTTCTAAGGTTAGTATATCTGATGTAAGTTTCCCTTTTTATTATTTTTCATTACCCCCTAACCCCCCTCATTGTATGTTGTGTGCCTTTTCCTCGGCAGTATTACGTTTTTGAACTCTGACGCATGCGTGTATAAACGTATAATACACATGCCATTTGTCACATTCATGCTAGACGTGACGTTAAAGGGGATGTCGGATCTCATGGCAATAAAGTGCTTTCTTTGTATAATGAAAAGTCATCACTGTATTTTATATACTTTGGGTGTTCATTTCTTATTGTATTCAGGATCTCTGCTTCCTGTCAAAGAACAGGCATTTTAATTGCTTACATCCAGAGACTGGAAACCCAGCCCGGCGGCAAGATCTGCGCCAGAAATTTCCGCCTCTTGTGGCCTTACCCTTCCAGCCTTCCAGTCTGTTTCAGGACTATATGGTGAAACGTGAAGTCATACACTGTAACGAACCCTTAGCTGTGCGAGACGGACAAGACCAGGATTGGTTTTCAAACTCTGCATGCAAATAGGATTTCCATTCACTGACAGAAAGCAGAAATCTTGGAAGTGGTGAGGGGCAATGCATATAGTTAATTATGCAGTGATTTATTTGTGCATAAGACTAAACAGCCCCTTTAAAGTGTTTGCTTAGAGTGTGATTATTATTATATTTTTTGTGTACGGTCATTTCATACAGACGAATAAATAATTTTATTGCTAAAATGTGATCGGATTGGAGGATGATGGCCAACTGAACCCCAGCCCAGTGGTGGGAACTTTTCGATATACCGGACTTGGGCTGGCTTCACATCCGTTAAACCCGGACGTGAGCAGTCCGTGGTAATGCGGGCTGGATTTGGTCTTTACATCCGGAGTGAACGGCGTCATTGGTTGCTATGATGCCGTGCGCTCCCTGCACTACAGTAATACACTGGTATAGATCATACCAGTGTATTACTATCCTGCAGCGGCAGCAGCGATATCAGCGGTGGCAGCGAAATCCAGCCCACATTACCACGGACTGCTCAAGTCCGGGTTTAACGGATGTGTGAAGCCAGCCCAAGTCCGGTATATCGGAAAGTTCCCAACATGTGGAGTAAATGGGCGTCAGAATCGATGTGGGTGCAGGGGAGCCTTTGTGAGGGGGGCCTGGGCGTATAGGGGAGGCATTTTAGGGGTTAGATAACCCCTTTAACTTTTCAGAGCTCCTTTGGAAAATGGATGGTACAACCACCCTCAGCTCTTCAGAAAGCGATGCTCTGTAGTCCTATGGTGCAGTGTTTTCCTCCACTCCAGCTAAAGCTTGACATTGAGTGTGGAGATCTTGGGCTTATGTCCTGCTGCTCAGCCTTTGAAACCAGGGTGGATAAAAATCTATATTTTTTAAAAAAAAATCTAAAAAATCTGATTTTTTTTAATTTAAATCGGATTTTTTTTATTTAAATTTGATTTTTTTTTTATAAAATGCTTTTTGAGGAAAATATATTACCTTCCAAAGGTTATTCCATCATGAAATAGATTAGTTTTTTAATTATGTAGAATAAGGCTGTATGTGTTTCATTTTTTTGGTAACTAAATTCCATTAATCCATTCCCAATGTCCCGCTCTTCCGGAGGTTTTTGTAAGATTATTGGGCAGTTTCTCTGCCTACAAGATATTATCACAGATGCTTGGGTTACATTTGCAGTTCTCAGCAGAGATCACAGCCTCTTCTTCACAGCAAAAAGGTTATAACAGGAACAGAGCTGAGAAAAAGACCTTAATCCGAACTTCTACAAACCTATGAATCCAGAATCAGCCCCTTCACTGCTAAGTTTAAGGAAGTTCAGTGAATAGAATAGAAACAATATTTTTTCTCCTTCCTAAGGCCTCTTTCACACTTGCGTTCTGAGGATCCGTCAGAACTCAAGTCGCCTGAAAGCATTTGAAGACTGATCAGGATCCTAATCAGTCTTCGAAATGCTTTCATGGTAGCCAGTACGCTACTGAAGTCCTGGCTGCCATGGTACTCCGCAGCAGTGTACTTACCTGCGCTGCGGCTGCCGGGCGCTCCTTCATGACCTCACAGGTCCCCGCGGCGCATAGATCAATGATGTCATGTGACGTCATGAAGGAGCGCCCGGAGGCCGCAGCGCAGGTAAGTACACTGCTGCGGAGTACTTACCATGACAGCCAGGACTTCAGTAGCATCCTGGCTGCCACGGTAACCGATCGGAGCCCCAGCTTACACTGGGGCCCCGATAGGATCTGCTGCTGCGCATGCGCAGAGCTAAACATCGGATCCGGCGATGCGCCAAAATAATCCGGATTGAGGCACTTCAATGGGCATTAATTCCGGATCCGGCGTTACGACAAGTCTTCCGGATTTTTGGACGGAGACAAATCCGCAGCATGCTGCGGTTTTGTCAACATCCAAAAAACGTTCACACACTGAACGGAAGACATCCTGATGCATCCTGAACGGATTGCTCTCCATTCAGAATGCATTGTGATAAATCCTGATCAGTTTCTTTCCGGCGTAGAGCCCCGACGACGGATCTCTACGCCAGAAAGTAAAAACGCAAGTGTGAAAGCACCCCAAGTACAACAGAAAAGTTGTCCAAATATGAATTATTAACCTATTAAACTGGGGATAAAAAAAACTAATATGAAAAGTTGTTATTCTAAAAATCTTCATCTACTTGCATATTATAAGTTATACCAGCAAGAATGAGTCTTTATGTAAAAAAAAATAGGATTTAAATCAAATCCACCCTGTTTGAAACCCAATCTGTGGAGCTCCTGATGAACAATTTTCATGTTGCTTCCAGAGTCAAATCCGCAGAGAGAGGGTTCCTATGTACTATGTTTTTAGGAACTTTACAGTGGTGTGTCTGAGAGCCCCATCTATTGGGATTAAATGGCATCTGTCAGCAGATTTGTATCTATGACACAGTCTGACCTGTTACATGTGCACTTGGCAGCTGAAGGCATCTGTGTTGGTCCCATGGTCATATGTGCTCACATTGCTGGGAAAAATGAAGTTTTAATATATGCAAATGAGCCTCTAGGAGCAACGGGGGCGTTACCATTACACCTAGAAGCTGTGCTCTCTCTGCAATTGCCGCCCCTTCTGCACATTGATTGACAGGGCCAGGCAGTGGAAACTTTATCACACCGCAGCCCTGTCAATCAAAATGTAGAGGGCATGGCCGTTGCAGAGAGAGCAGAGCCTCTAGGTGTAACAGTAACGCCCCTGTTGCTCCTAGAGGCTCATTGCATACATTAAAACATCATTTTTCTCAGCAATACGGGTACATATGAACATGGGACCAACACAGATGCCTTCAGCTGCAAAGGACAGATGTCCTTTAAAAAAAGATCCCTGACTTTGGATTTATAGCACACATCGACCACCTCTAAGATGAGCAGATGTCGACAAGAGCTAGCCATATACATTACATTATAGTCTAGTGTAGGGATCAGCAACCTCCGGCACTCCAGCTGTTCTGACACTACAACTCCCAGAATCCTCCTTTCCTGACCCGGTGTGCTTGCTGGGAATTGTAGTTTTTGGAGTGCTGAAGGTCGCACAGGCAAATAAACGTGATTTATATGGTGAAATGAGGCCAGCCATCATAACTTAAGGGCTTTCATTATCTGTGGGACTCCATCTATCAGACATTTAGGCTACCTGCACATGGGTGTGCACCATGTTGCAGATATTCTGCACCAACTTCTGTGCATTAAAAAGGGTTAAATCTGCACAAAATAACTGACATGCTTCAGATTTCAAAATTGGCGCGGCAGGTCAATTTCCTTACGCAACGAAAATGCAAGGTGTATATAAAACTTGTACGCTTTGCTGGAACTGTATTACACGGAGATGTTTCTGTAGGAGAATCAGCACAGAAGAATCTATTTCCGTTTCCGTTCAGTTCTTGCGGATTCCATTTGCGGTCCTTATGGTGAACCATTCATTTCAAAGGTTCCACAAAAAAAACGGAATGTACTCCGTATGCATTCTGTTTCCGTATATCCGCTCCGTTGCAAGATAGAACTTTTCCTATTATTGCCCGCAAATAACGATCCGTGGCTTCATTCAAGTCAACAGGTCCGCAAAAAATATGGAATGCATATAGAACACATGTTTTTTGCGGATCCATACCCACTTTGCCCATGTGTTTACTGTTAAAACACATTACTGTACATTACATTAATGATAAAAAAAATTATGTTTCTGTTTGCGATCCACAAACAACAGATCTCCATACGGAGATTTTTTGCTGAACTACGGAAACACAATGGAAACAAAAAAAGGAACAATGGATCCGTTAAAAACGGACCGCAAAATACTGAAAAAGCCATACGGTCGTGTGCAAGAGGCCTTATGGAGTATTTTAAATATGTGGTGTATATGCCTTTGGCTGGAATTCCCCTTTAAGGGCTTGTTCACACGAACGTTAGGGCTCCATGCCCGTGCTGTAGACTGCAAATTGCGGTCCGCAATGCGGGACTGTGGGCCTGCCGCATGCGTATCGAGGACCCATTCACTTGAATGCGGTCCGCGATCCGTCCGTCCCGCAAAAAGATAGAGCATGTTCTATCTTTTTGCGGTGCGGAGGCACAGAATGGAACCCCCGATAACGCTCCGTAGTGTTTCTGTGGGGTTCCGTTCTGTACTTCCGTTTCGCACCGCATCTCCGGATTTGCAGACCCATTCAAGTGAATGGGTCTGTATCCGTGATGTGGAATGCACACGACCGTGCCCCATGTATTGTGGACCCGGAGGGGCAACGGCCGTGTGAATGAGCCCTAATATGTCAGCAATAACTGTGGCTGAAATCTATAAAACCATCTAGCTAGAGGGGTGTCTGTAGCCTACACATTTTTAGGGCACATGCAAACAAATGTATTTTTGGTCCACATCCTATCCACATTTTTTGCGGGTCGGATGCCGACTCATTCACTTCATTTGGGGCTGTGAAAGATAGCCGTATTTCCTTTTCGTGAAAAAAACAGAACATTTTTTACGGACAAGTATAGGATAGTTCAATAGAGGGCAGGTTGTTCCGTTCCACAGAATGCGGCACACACGACCGGTATCCGTGTTTTGCAGATTTACAGTTTGCAGACTGCAAAACATCCAACGGTTGCGTGCATGTGCCCTTAAGCAAGGAACTTCACTGAACTACGTATCTTCCCAAAACGGCTGCTATCTTTTCATGTGTCTACAAGGAGGAGGAGAGGTTGAATCATTCGGAGCCAGTTGTATGACAGATGATACATTTTTCTGCAGTTTGTCCCCTTTTGGTACGTAGTGCAAAGTGTCAGAAATGTGAGATCTGTGTTAGTGAGGCCCCGCATACCAGAATCAGCAGGCCTCCATGTGCGGAGAGTAGTCCCTTCTCTAGCATCACCCCCTGAGATTTGACTTTTCCTAGCGGCTCATCTTTAGGAGAAAGTGTATATCATTCACCACTGTATGAGTTAGGTGTATGGAAATCCGTAGCCAAATTAATGGATTTAGGAAGTTTCCTGTAATATACATGTTTAGCAGATGTCAAGCACATGTTACATAAGACCAGTGGATGCAACCATTATGTAGAATAGAGTATATAGAATTAAAGGGAGGACCAGTAAGGTATGCATTACATGTTTTATTATTTTATAGTATTCTAAATAATTTTTCATGGTTGTCCACTCCATTTATATTAATTGCCTATCCTGCCCATCAATAGTCCTGCAATAGCTCAGTCACCAACACTATACATCTTCATCTGTTCACTTCAGTGGGAGCAGCAATGCAGAAAGCAACTCCGTCCACTACTCAAAGGACAGCTTACTTTTGGTGCCAAATCTGCATCCAAACAACTGTGTAGGAGGGGTTTTAGAGTGTCCGACCCCTGCAGAACAGATATAGATGACCTATCATCTGTAACAATGTCCTAATGAGTCAGTGAGTGCGAAGGATAGAGCATGGAGTGGCAATGCATCATCCAACAAACGAGTGCTTGCTTGTTTGCTGGTTGGTTGCCAGCACATTTACCGGGGACAGTTATCGGGAACGAGTATTCATCCTAAGGTCGCTGCAAACTCAGGTTTTTTTTTTATGCAGTCTTTGAAGCCAAAATCAAGAGTGTATTCAAAAGAGAAGAGAATTAGTTATACTTTCTATCCTGTTATGGTCCACACCTGATTTTGGCTTTAAAAACTGCATCAACAAACCTGGATGTGTAGCAGCACCCTAATGTTCATTCCCGATAATTGGCCTGATCCTCGACCCATGAAAACGGGCCCTTAGAGAGTGATAAAACATGCCCAGCTGACCGCTCACAGGGAAACAGCGGGTGGATTTTTTGTTGGCTGATCAAAAGATAATGCTGCGTTAGAGCCGCCTGTGTGTCTGCCAGTAATGACCACCACCTATAGCAGCTTCTGTCACCACCTTCTGGCAACTTTGAGCATTTGCTTTGTAGTTACCATGCTTCAAGTTTGTCCGGTCAAGGGTCGTATATTTTTCGAGATTGCTGTTACGGCTTTGTGTCTCAGGCACCATTCTAGCAGACACAGCTAGGGATGAGCGAATCGACTTCGGATGAAACATCCAAGTGGTACCTGAAGCTCATCAGCGCCAATACATTATAATATTGTACGAAGTTTTATGCAAATTGGATGTTTCATCTGAAGTCGATTCGCTCATCCCTAGACACAACCATTCCTGTTTGATCCTATGAAGATGATTGGCATGGTGCTGATTGTCTTATGTGATTGTTTACTGCCTCTGGATGCAGCGTGGTCAGACATTTTGTATGATGAATCAGTGGCACCAAAAATGGTAAAATGCAGAGTGGACCCAGCATGCATGTGGAACCTGCATTCCCTGAATTTTGTGGTGGCCGTTATGGCACATAACAGGTAGTATTTAGTGTTAGGTTCCCGTCTTACAGAGATCGCCTTGACTTTTGGCAGATGGGCCCAAATAATTTTGTATAAAATCTATTTGCCAGGAATTTCTAATTTGCAAAATAAGCATAGTATTAGCACCAGAATGTTTTCTCTAACTGTGGCATTATTGTACGTTATTTGGTTTGCAGAGTGCTGTTGCATAGTTTTTCTTCATGTTTCTAGCCATGGCGGCGTGCACCTGCGCATTGGGGTGTGCTGACTGACCCCCCTTTTTTGCAGTTTCATTATACTATGTCATTCTCCCAATCTCACAGATTATTTTTTGCTAAGAGGTGTGGTAACATAGACATTCGAGCATAGGTTACCACATTTACCATGGGTGAGACCTGCCATACCCTCTTTTTAGGTTTCATTTAAATGTAAGGCATAATCCCAATTTTTAACAGCATTTTACAATTATAGTCAATTTACAGAGTTAACTTTGCATAGTCTTTGCTGTTCACATTAGTTAATGTGTTTTTGTCTATGCTTTCAGAATTCTGCTTGTTGCCCTTGGAAACAGACAGCAGCTAAGCTCCACCCCAGTGCGGCCATGTGACCTAACAGCGGATTTATCATTAAAGGGGTTATCCGGGAACAGATAATGACTTATCCTCAGGATAGTTCCAAGCCCCGGCACCCCTGCCGATTAGCTGTGTCAGGGAGCAGAGCGATGCAGGCTCCTAAGGACAGCGCTGTACATCATTTAGTGGCAGTCCTTGGTATTGCAGCTCAACCCCATTGACTTGAATGGGGCTGAGCTGCATCTAGTCCATGTGAATGATGTACAGTGATGTCACTGGCCAAGGAAGAGGCTGCAAAGCTCAAGACTTATTCTAACAGTTGATCGGTGGGGGTCCCAGATGTCGCCCGCCCGCCCGCATATCTGATACTGATGGCCTTTCCTGAGGATAAGTCATAAATATATTTTCCTGGATAACCCCTGTCATCTGAGCTCCAGTGCACTGCTCTCTAGTGACTAGACACCAGCAGAGTTCTGAAATTATATTTATGGGGAAAAATAATCAGTAAATGAGTGGAAGCAGAAAGCAGATTATTTACAATGTTAGGGCAGGTTCGCATTGGCGTTATTAAATCCGCTCTAATGGAATTATAATGTAATTTTAGGGCTGAATGCAAAACGGGAACCTTTAAGGGGCATTCCGTTTTGCTCCGTCCTAATACATGTCTTTGGGGACACATAACGGTTCCGTTTGGTTCCGTTATATAAGATGAAAAGAAATAGTCCTGTCGACTGTTTTTTCCATCATGTATAACTGAACCATTTTGTGCCCCCATATACTTGTATTAGGACGGAGCAAAACGGAATGCCCCTTAAGGGTTCCCATTTTGCATTCTGTCCTAGAATTCCGTTATATTCCATTATAACTCTGTTATAACGGAACCTACAACGGAATTCAATAACGCCAATGCGAACCCGCCCTTACTTGTTATTTTGTGCAGAATGTTTAGTATGAAATTTATCCTGAAGAAATGCCGTATGACATACTGTGTCTTACAAACGCATGCTCCTAGTGGGCGCACTGAAGCGTGATCAATTGAACCATCAGATAAGTGCTTGATTGCCGGGGGTACCGACAGCAGGGATCCCCATGATCACTAGGCCGGTGAGCCATATGTCCCATACACTTTAAATGGGACTACGCCAGACATGCTCGACCACCGCTCCATTCAAACTCCTCCTCCCTGTGGTCATGCATTGAGGAGGAATGCGGGGCTTAGTGATTGTGAGGATCCCAGCGATCATCTTTGATCATCTTTCCCGTGGATAGGTGATAAATGTCCATTGTGGATCAGCCCCTTTAAATGGTCATATACACTATCCCATTTCTCAAACTGCTGCACTCCTACGGACCTCACTGATTTTAACGGGGTCATCTGGGGTTTTGTGTTTTTGCCAGCAAGAATAATGCTGCAGACTGTTATTCTTACTGGAAAAATAGCAGAAGCTTGATGGATTCTGTGTCGGCATCCCATAACACTAGTGTGAACATAGCCTTACATTTCACACGGTGTACAACACGTACACTTCCTATTACCGCTATGTATGTTCACGTCTGACCTGCTTCGACCTCTTGGTGTCAGATAAAGTCTGTTCTTCCTTTGCATGTAGGAACACCTTGTTCTTTACTATTATTGCCACATAACATTGTTTTGTCTGCATATGAAGCCCCTCTCCGGACTTTGTGCGTTTTTGTGACATGCTTGCTCTAATATGTTCTGTCTTTAGCCTTTGGCCAAGTGCATAGCCCCTTCTCTCTGTCATGGGGGGCTGAGCAATGACCGATCACGGCAGTGGAATCAGATTGTCATTTTATTTTTATTTTTGTGTTTTAAGACTGAGCTGGAGAATATAGAAGTGACACAGGGGATGTCATCGGAGACCGCCGTGACTTTCCTCAGCCGTCTCATGGCCATGGTCGATGTCCTGGTTTTCGCCAGCTCCCTGAATTTCAGTGAAATTGAAGCAGAGAAAAACATGTCTTCTGGTGGCTTGATGCGACAGTGCCTGAGGCTTGGTAAGTTCATGCTGTATAGTGCAGATGGTGTCTGGAAACCATGTGTGCGCTGGAAAGCTCAGCCACCCACCCCCCTCCCTCCGTATTGTCAGCCGCTGTATGATGGAAAGGGTTAAGAACTGCTCGCCCGTAGGAGTGGAGTGCATGGCTGCATTTCAGGTTCTGACCTAGTTCTAGATCTGCCGTGATATTATATATTTATAAATCACCTACTGTGCAGCCGCATTATACAGCGCTGAACGATGGGATGAATTCATGAGTTCCAATCCCCAGTAGAGAAGGGAAAGAGGTTTCAGAATTGTGTTCTTTAAAGTAGAAATGCATTTATTTTCTACAAGGTATTTTCATTCCACTCACAGCTGCAGCTTATCTAAACTCAAAGTGGACCTGTCGCCGCGCATTAACTTGTTTTGATTTGATGGGGCTCGGAAAGGCGCTTTCTTTTTCAGATAAATTATTTTTATTTATTTTTTAATACTGGCACCATGTTTGGATCTGGCCTCCATTTTCAAGTTCTAGGCAAAGCGCTACTAATAAAGTACTGTTAGGGTAGAAAAGTGAATAAAGAGACAGCGCCGTGGTCCAGTCCTGCTGTGCTCATGACCAGTGGGTTCCCAGTCTCAAAAGGGCATGTCCTATGAACTCATCCCATATCCACAGTAAAGGGGATAATTGTCAGATTGTTTGTTTTGCCCTTGCCGATCACGAGAACAAGGGCTCATTCCTCCCCTTGCAATGAAGTGGCAGTCATGCATGGGGCTCTCCAAGATAGACAAGCCCTCAGCTATCTTCAGCTGTCCCGTAGAATTGAATTGAGAGGTGGACATGCATGCCTGCCTGCTGGTGCATTAAAACGGGGAGCATTGCCCACAAATCTCTGCTGATCCTTGTGAGTCCCAGAATGGGGACGCCCCATGAGCACCTTATTTTTATACCATTCTTCTAAGGGGTTGTCCGGGTTCAGAGCTGAACCCGTACATATCCCCATCTTCACTCCTTCTACCTTCCTGATATAAGCATTGGAGCATTTCATGCTTTGTTGCTCTCCCTTGCCCTTCCTCCCACCAGTGTTCCCAATGAGGTCACCAGCTCAGATAGGCGGGCTTTAGCGCTGCCCTAGCCGTCTTACAGGCCGTCCTAGTGCCAGTGACGTCACCGGGTTCACTGCTAGGTGGAAGCCTCCGCCCAGCACTCCTCATGGAGAGCCTGGTACGTCACCGGATCTAAAAAAAAAAAAGCCTTTGCCCTGCGTAATTCAGCGCAGGGCAATGTAGAGAATTGGCGCATGAAATCTCCAATGCTCATATCGGGGGGCCGGAGAGGGGAAGATGGGGATATGTCCGGTCCAGCTCTGAACCCGGACAACTCCTTTTACAAAATTGATTATTCAAGTTGGACACCCCCCTCTAAATTATAATGAGGGCTCATGCACACAACCATATGACAGCAAAACACGGATCCACGAAAAATATGGATGTAGTCCGTGTGCATTCCTTATTTTGCGGAACGGAACAGCTGACCCCTAATAGAACAGTCCTATCCTTGTCCGTAATGCGGACAATAATAGGCCATGTTTTTTTTTGGGGGGGGGGGGGGGTTTGTGGAATGGACAAACGCAAAAGTAATGCACACGGAGTAATTTCCGTTTTTCTTTGCGGATTCATTGAAATGAATGGTTCCACATAGGGTCTACAAAACAAAAAAAAACGGGACAGAAATGGAAAGAAAATACGATCATGTGCATGAGCCCTGGAATAGATATACTGTGGATCTGAACCAGCAGGACTCCTACAAGCCTGTTTGCAATATTTCTTTTCTCGTGACCTACCTATATAAATCATAAGCACTTAGGTATATTTTCTTAGCGTAACGTGTTTTAAGAGACACTTCTTCATCTTATTTCAACACATTTCTTGCACATGTGTTTCCCGTTTGTGGATCAGCTCCTCTTCTCTTATGTCATCCTGTTTCCCAGCTATATATATGATGAAGCGGCAGCCGCCATCATAAATTCTCACATATCTAGAAATATTAAAATGACAGTGGATGTCCACATATAGAGACGTTCAACAATACTCGTATCTGTTATATAGATCGGAAATGTAAGCGTTATCTCAGTATTGTCACACGGACGTCAAAGTGCAGGGGTCGCCCCTCTGAATGGAGAGCCTCTAAGTATCAATAGCCGAAGTTGTGCTGCCGTCTCTACGTAATATATCACATTTCCCCTGCAGCGAGCATCTCTGGTCCAGCCATTCTGTCCTGCCCGATCTGACATCAGGTTTGTGGCGAGATGCGACTACATGCGACTGGGTGGTATCGTTTTCGAGGCAACCACCATCTGGGTCCCGTTCCTTAGAATAGTATCAGCCAGCATGCAGCCATGTCTGATCAGACAGGAGAGCATGCCTCGAGGACCACCATACAGAATAGCCATGGCAGAGGCAACACATTTGAAGGCAGACAGTCTTTAAATATTGTGTAAAAGAACCTGTCACCAGTTTTATGCCCTTTCTAGGAGCAGCATAAACTGGTGACATATTCTGAGCAAAATGTTGGGTCACTTACTTAATTTGATCGAGTTGTTTTACCAAAATCAGTAATAACTTTAGCCTGAGCTGAGCCCTGGAGTCCACTCGGTACAGAACACATGCCAGAGAGTCCTCGTATTCATGAGCACCCAGCTCTCACCGCCTCCAGCTTTTTTCCCTACATATGAGGACTCATGAGTAGAAATGAGCGAACTTTAAAAAAAAGTCCGGTGTTCGGGTTGAGGTAAGTCGCGCATCCTGTTATGGATTCCACTATCGCGGCATATGGAATCCATAAGGGGCGGCTTCCACGAACCCGAACTGTTGAACAGCCGAAGGACCTGGGGTGATGTCACCGTCATGTGATCAGTGCAGGGGGCGTGGCTCAGCACGGGATCAAATCCAGTGCTGAGCCACGCCCCCTGCACTGATCACATGACGGTGACGTCACCCCAGGTCCTTCGGCTGTTCAACAGTTCGGGTTCGTGGAAGCCGCCCCTTATGGATTCCATATGCCGCGATAGTCCGCGGTAGTGGAATCCATAACGGGATGCGGCGATTACCACAACCTGAACGCCGAACTTTTTTTTAAAGTTCGCCTCATCTCTACTCATGAGCTCATGCACTGTCCTGAGCAGACGCCTCAATACAGATTTTGGCAAAACAACTGGGTCAGTTCAAGAAGCAACCCAGCACCTTGCCCCCGGTTCTGTCACCAGTTTATGCTGTCCTCAGATTGCTTTGACAGTAGTGTCTGTCAGGTTAAAGGGGTTGTCTCACTTCAGCAAATTACATTTATCATGTAGAGAAAGTTAATACAAGGCACTTGTATTGTGATTGTCCATATTGCCGGCTGGATTCATTTTTCCATCACATTATACACGGCTCGTTTCCAGGGGTTACTGTAACCCTGCAGTAAATCCTGCAGCGGAGGCCGTGCTCACACACTATAGGAAAAGACACGAGTCTATGTTACCTCTCGTGGCGCTTTTTCCTACAGTGTGCAAGCATAACCACCATAATCTTCAAATGATGGAAACGAGCAGAATATAATGTAATAGAAAAATGAATCCAGCCAGCAAAGGAGGCAATATGGACAATCCCAATACATTAGGAAGTGGGTTATATTAACTTTCTCTACATGATGAATGCTACTTGCTGAAGTGAGACAACCCTTTAAGCCACTTTGCAGCCCGAGACCATTGATGATCAGTTTTCAGCCATAACCCCTGCTGTGACCCAGATATGAAATTATATATTTCTCAGAAGTTATACAATAACTCTTTTCCTGACGTTTCTCTTCACCAGTCAGTTACATGATGAAATGAACGTGAGTCGATTTTGATTAAACCTTTTTTAGTTTGCTGTGTAGCTGTACGAAACTGCTTGGAGTGTCGGCAGAGGCAGCGAGAGCGGGTGACTAAGCCCATGGGCAGCAATAAGGTCCAGGACAATCTACAGAGTGTCCCAGTTGCCAGTGCCACAAAGGTAAGATTGGAGATTTTACAATTGGATTTATCTAGTGCTATCACCAGCTAGAAGGCTCTTGAAATGTTTAACTACAGTGTACATGCTGCATTAGCAAACTGTATAGGTGGGGGCAACTTTTAAGAAATGTTTTTCTTCCACGGGAACAACGCCACCCTTGTCCACAGGCTGTATTTGGTATTGCAGCTCTGCCTTATCCAAGTGAATGGAGGCAATAGACAAGAGTGGCATTACTTCAAACCTTTTAATCTCAGTACGTTTACTTTTAAAAGATTGAACTATTATTGCTTTAAAGAGGTTTTCTGGTTTATAAAATCCATTTTGATACGCCTTATTAGGGCGTAATTAAGGGGATCCTCATCTGTAGGCCCGAGTGGAGAGCAGTTACAAAGAGCGTCTCTGGCTCTGGAGGACCTGTCCTGTCCTGCATTACACAGAGAACCCACTATTTGAACGCGCACTGTGTAGTACCTTATTTCTCCTGTGGTGGCGCTGCAGGGAAAGGGAATACTTTCTGCCAGGTTTCACCGTAGATCACAGCTGATTGCAGGGAGTCCCAGCAGGGATGCACTTTGGGATCAGATAATTGTCAGAAGACCCATCTAACAAGTAGGGACTGTCCAAAGCTGAGAATCCTTTCATTCGGTTGTAACTTTCTAGCATTCTCTACTTAAAGGGGTATGTTTTATTTGAAAATCAATTCCCAGAGTTTAGATCAGTGCCCTATACTTATTGGGCCCATGGGGTTATCTCTATGTATAAGGATGAGCATAAATGTATGGCATAGATTTCAGCCTTCCTTTACGCCAGAAAACTGGTGTAAAAGAAGATAAATGTACCAGGCCCGCTGGACCCACCCTCACCGCGCCCCCTCTTTGGCAATGTGGCGAGGACAGCGGAGAAACACCACTTGCTCAAAAATGTGATGGGGAAAAAAAGTTGCAAACACAAAGTGTGATAAATGCCCCCCATAGTGTTCATTCAGACGATTAGGTGCAGATCCTATAACTTGGCCTAGGGCAAAGCGTGGAAGATATCCTATCTGGTGGAGTTTCCTGAAGACCGTCTACAAGGCAGAGGTTAACAAAACGGAATTAACTCTGGCACAAGTGGGACTTATTGAATTTGCAGAGTAAAGCTTTTAAACACGGGTAAAAAAGTGAAATGAAATCCTAGAAAAACATTACTACAATGGCCGCGGATATGTTTTTTTTTTTTTTAAATCAGAACCATACTCTTCAAATGATTAAAAGCCAAAGCGGGTGGAGGCGACCAGCCAGTTATCATTGAGAAGCCATTATGTTACGGTTCGGTCCCCTGTGACCGGCAATAGAGTACATTCCATTCCTTCAGATCACCGTTACTGCCATACTGCAGACTGAACGGTGTACTCTGAACAGAATGAAATCGGCCTAATCCGTTCTCCACCTGCGCCATAAATGTGCAGCGAGAACCCTGTATATTGGGCTCGAGCAGTGTGTAGAAGGTCCTGCAGCTGAGGAGACACAGGCCGAGGCTGGCATCGACTCTCTGAATGGGGAGTATCAGTTGGTAATGGGTTGTGATCCCACTAAAGCAACATCTGCATGCAGTTTGTGCCTTTTAACCCCCTGTGTTAACCTCGAGAACATACAGACCGCTGTTTGTCTGACATGGTGAGCTGCAGCAGAGATGAGGACTGCTGCGGGTCATTGCGGCCGTTGTGCAGCCCTGCGGAATGGATCTTAGTCAGGACTTTTTTCTTAGCTCTTCACCATATCTTTATTATATAATATAATCTTATTAGAATATTACCACTTGAAGTCACCAAAATGTCCTGTTGCTAAAATGGTTCTTACCTATAAAAATAGGGGGTCATTTATCATTCGGAAATATGACCCACCAGGTCTGCAATATGGGGGCATGTTAGGGGGCGAGCCGGCAGACCTGTCTCATTTTTGACGCCTGTTTCAGGTGTAGAAAAAGGTCTAAATGTAAGACTGCTTGTCGCCGTCTTACATTTAGAATCAGCTGTTTGGCGGAGATGCCGGGAGTCGATCTGATATTGATGACCTATCCTGGGATATGGGAAAACCAGACAACCCTTAGGCCTCTTTCACATGACCATACGGCTTTTTCAGTGTTTTGCGGGCCGTTTTTATCGGATCCGTTTTTCTGGGTTTTTTTTCCGTTGTGTTTCCATTTCGGTTCCGTTTTTCCGTTCCTTTTTTCTGTATGGCATATACAGTATACAGTAATTACATAGAAAAAATTGGGCTGGGCTTAAAATTTTCAATAGATGGTTCTCGCAAAAAACGGAACGGATACGGAAGACATACGGATGCATTTACGTATGCATTCCGTTTTGGGTTTTTTTGCGGACCCATTGACTTGAATGGAGCCACGGATAGTGATTTGCGGGCAATAATAAGACATGTTCTATCATTGCACGAAACGGAAATACGGAAACGGAATGCACACGGAAACACTTCTGTTATTTTCGCGGAACCATTGACATGAATGGTTCTGTGTAAGGACCATATACGGAACGCTAAAAATAGCCCGCAAAACGGAAAAGAAAACCATGGTCGTGTGAAAGAGGCCTTTTCACAGTCTTTGAGAGCGTTCTTCATTCTGTGCTGTGATCTCTGGATAACGGGGCACACGCCCAGGAATAGGTAAAAGGATCACAGCACAGACTGCGGGCATGTGCACCAATGTGATGAGGCCCTCTTAGAAGAGCAGCAGCAAGAGTTGGCGAGAGCGATGCTTGAATTAACACGATGGAAATGAGATGAGCGCTGCTGAAATGCACGAGGTGGTTTTTACTTCAGTTGTTTTTGCAAATGTTGAAAAAATAGGATTCACTAAAGAGGACCTGTCCCCCCTCCTGACGTGTCTGTTTTAGTAACTACTTGCATTCCCCATGTAATACCTATAATGGAGCATCTATTCTTATGACTGTACGATGTACTATTCCTTTATTAATCCTGCTAGAAGTGAATGATTTGCTAGCAGTTTGTAGTGAAGATCCAGAGGTGTGCTAACAGTTGGGGTTATGTCTCTGCACAGTCTGACACTGGCAGCACAGTTTGGATAGGGTCAGACTATGCAGGGACTCCTCCAACTGGTAGCACCCTCTGGACCATCAATACAAACTGCTGGCAATCCATTCAGAACTTCTAGCAGGAATAATCAAGGAATTGTACAAGATAGAGTCATAAGAATAGATGCTCCATTATTGTTATTACATGGGGAATGCAAGTAGTTACTAAAGTGGAGAAGTCAGGAGAGGGGACAGCTCCTCAGTACGCCTAAGAGACTATTTTAGTTAAAAAATAAAATAAAAATAAAAACATCTCATGGGGCTTCTTCATCTCCTGTTGATGTTTTATTAACACTACGTAACATTTTTCTTTTTCTGTATTCATAGACCCCTGTGGATAATGTTCCCGGTAATCTTTCTCCCATAAAGGACCCTGACCGACTTCTCCAGGATGTGGACATTAATCGTCTGCGGGCAGTCGTGTTCCGCGATGTGGTGAGTTGTTGCATGTGGGAATCTTTTTGTAACTTTATTTGTGGTTACACGTTGTGAAGAAGTACAGTAGATGAGCGATGCACTTGATGCAGATCTGGCTAATATAGGGGAACTTCAGTAGAGTCGTGTAGCTTTGAGCATGGCGTTGTCTGAGACAGACCACCCTTTAAAGTTTAAAGGGTCAGTGGGTTATCAGAAAACTTATGATAAGCCATAGAGACCTAGCAAAAGTTTTGATCGGTGGGAGTCCAGTGCTGCAACCCCCATCGATCCCTAGAACAAGGAGTGAGAAGCACTCACATAGGGCGTTCCCTTTACTCACGGCAGGAGAGAAAGTGACTGACTCAATAAAAAGTCTATAGGCCCATCTCCATTCAGTTTCCTGCAGTGAGGAGAGAGGGCACGATATGTGGACGCATCTCTCGTCTTGTTCTAGCGATCGTTGGGGTCTCGGCACTCATCATTACTGCATTTAATACCAAATCACACTAATCAGAGTGTTGTAAAGATGCGGAAAGTCACATCACAACTCCATTCACCCAGTTTTTTTTAACTCCTTAATGAAAAATGGTGCACACTTACATAATTTGCTGGGAGTTGTAGTTTTACAGCTGGAGGGCCACAGGTTGGGCTAGCCTGGTAAGCAATCAGAGGATCACATGTTCAAGTCCTCTAAGGGGACTAAAAAAAAAAAAATTGTTGTTGTTTTTTATTTTTTTTTAAACGATGAAAAACACAAATCGCCCCCTTTTCCAATTTTACTTACAATTGAAATAAATAAAAAAAATAAAAAAACATGATTGGTATCAGTGTGTTCGACAATCTCCAAACTATAAAATTATTCATCATGTTTGGTGAACGCCATAAACTTACCCCAAAAAAAGTTAGTGATCAAAAAAAGTTACATGTGCCTCACAACGGTAACAATAAAAACTGCAGTTCACCCAGCAAAAATGAAAGCTTCTGACAGTTCTGTAGACAAAGTAGTGAACATAACTATATAAATTTGGTATCGCCGTAATCTCATTGATAAGGTTGTTATGTCAATCCCATATTGTAGGTTTTTTTTTCATTTTCACCTCACAAATAATTTTTTTCCTATTTTTTCAATCCAAGATATGATAAATGAAATGATGCTATTAAAAACTACATTTTCCACAAAAATTTACCCCACATAAGGGTTTGTGAATGGAAAAGTAAAAAACGTGTGGCTCTTGGAGGTCAGGGATTCAAAAAGAAAATTGCAAAAACAAAAATTGGCCCGATCCTGAAGAAAGTGTCAGTGTGGTGGTCAGTGAACGTCTCTGTTTCCACGATAACATTATTATGCACCATACACTGACAAGCTGCTGCCTATTGGATCTGCAGCATGCAGTGTAATTGCGATATTTTATCTTGACGTTTTTCCAGATATAAATCTTCCCTGGCATTTTGGTCATATCCCAAGCAGCCAAATGATCAAACCAGTTGTGAACTGAATTTCACTTTCTAAGCCCCGCCTGAGCAATGCGAGATCCAAGCCAAATGCAACTGTTTCCCAAGTAATGATGGCTTTTTAGTATCCACCCTTCACCACCAGGGGGAGCAGCAGTGCATGTTTATTATAAGCAGTACCTATTTTCTGAGCCGTGTTTGCCTACAAATCCTGCAGAATTGGTTGCATGACATGGCCATTTAAATAATATTGTATTTTCTTATATGCTAATGCAGCTTATAGTTATTAGTTATCTACTGTTGCTGCGTATAATTACTATATATTTTAGTATATTTCTTGTAATCAGCATTGTAAATGGTATAAACCTACATTCATGTTTTCTGTTGAGAAAATTTACCTAAAAAGTAAGTTCCCTGGGCTTTTGCTATAGGTCTTCTTTTATTAATTAGTTATCCATAAAAAAAAAGTCCCAAGACTTGAGTGGTATAAAAGTGGACCTGCATTTCCACTGCTGGCCACTAGACCGCACTGTAGAACCACATGACTACAGGTTGCAATTACTAATGTATCAATAGCTCAAGTACAATGAGATATGGAGTTTAATAGCTCTTTACATGGTTACAGCCGGTTGGTCATTAAGTGTTATGTATATTGTCCATATTTTAATTTATTTAGCATTTATTTTATGAGATTTTTCTGCAATCCCTGTGTGTCAGACGTGCAGACCAATAACTAGTGATGTCCTTGGTGGTCTTGGCTCTGGAGTTTAATTGATAGCTGGCCGACCTGTCTGAAACAAGATGATGAATGGCTCTAATCCCTTTAAGTTCCTGATCATTTCAGTTGTGGCCCTGTAGAGAGGAGGGCTAGAGGTGTTTCATTATGTTCACCCAGACTGGCCCTTTAAGCGGCCAATATATCCGAATATGGAGCTCTGTCTTTCCTCCACTTGTCAGTACAGAAGTGGACTTTTCCCCACCATCCAGGAGAACAAAAGCTACCAGTGCGGCCCGTGATCTTCATAGATCGATCTATAGGCAAATCCAGGAAGAATAAGGGCTCATTCAGACGACCGTATGCTGTCTGCAAAAATGCGGATCTGATTTTTATGCGGATTAGATGCAGATCTATTCACTTCTATGGGGCCCTTTTCTTCCGTTCTACGGCTAAAACAAAATAAAACATGTCCTATAATTGTCAGTGAAAATCAGGACTTGGCCCCATTGAAGTCTATGGGTCTGCAAAAATGCGCAATGCAATCAGTTTTTTTGTGGACATGCTGAACTCATCCACATTTTTGCGGACAGCATACGGACGTCCATAATGTGGTCCAAACATGTTCAAAGTGAAAATTGACAGCTTTTGACCTGTAACTTAAAAATATAATAAATCTATAGAAAAGGAGTTTTTATAAAACATAGTTATGAATATATTTCACCATTATTACGCTTCTGTAATGTGATTATCATGCAGCTTTCCGTTTAGGCCAGTTCTGTGACATTTTTTTTTCCATTTTTCTGTTCACAACTAGTGTTGAGCGAATCGAAGTGGACTTCGATCCGAATTTCTGGGAAAATTCAATTTGCCGAATTTCTTAATTGTAACAAATCGGTGTTCCCTGAAATGGGGTAAAAAAAAATCATACTTACGGTATCTCATTGATTTGAATGCAAAGAGCTGGCCACTGCCACCTTGATTGAAGTTGCTGAGCGAAATTCTGTGCGCGGTGGCATATGACATCATCACACCGGCCTACGTGATGACATCATCACGAGCCGCACCAGATTTTGCGCTGGATCTTCAATCAAGATGTCGGTGGCCAGCTCTTTGCGATCAAATAGATGAGGTTAGTATGATTTTTATTTTTATTATAGACCTAAATATTAAAGTTAGATGCCTTAATCAGCGATAAACGTGTCATCTGAAGGTTACAATGACAAAGAGCGGAGTAATCGCTGTTCCTTGTCAATACACCCGCTTTTTGCAAAGAAATGCGCTTAGTGATAAAGTATTTAGCTACGAATGGAATTTTTTGGGAAATCGAATTGAGAGAACTTCGCTCAACACTATGACTGAAATACACAGCGGCAGATGGACCTCATAGACTATAATGTCAGAGAGTCCTCTACTGGATTATTTTTTTTTTTATCAGACTAGTATAACTAAATCTGCGATGGAGGCTCCTAAACGGATCCACAGATGTAGATCTGAACCCATCTTCACTAAAGCCTTCTAATAATCACTGCATAACTGAGAAGCTTTGCCATTGAGGTCTGTAGGAAGGCTTGGTGAGAATGCTCTTCTGGCTGCAAAAATTTCCATGTTCCTTTTGGTTTTACTGAATGAGATATGTCTTGTGTAAGGGCAGCCATACACATTCAGTAGCTTCTAGCGACTCCCTGACAACTCCCCCATCAACACACACATGGATGTGTATTCAGTGGGGGAAAGCCGCTGCCAGACCCTGCTGCCAGCGGCTTATCCTTTGGTAAAGCAAAAGGTTCAGGCGAAAATATTCATTTCACCAGATCCTTTTTTCCCCCGGCATCTCCTGTAGAGGGGGAGAGTCGGCAGCTCCCCTAAGAAGCAGAGACCCTTACCATTATGACACTTAATGTGGATGACGCCATCTGTTATGGACTACACCCATATACTGTAAGATATTTATGCTCTCTCCATCTTTTCCCCTCTGTGCTCGTCATCAGGTGCACGCTGACCGTGTTTTGTCCCTCTTTTAGGATGACAGTAAACAGGCTCAGTTCCTTGCTCTGGCGGTTGTCTACTTCATATCTGTATTAATGGTGTCTAAATACCGTGATATTCTGGAACCTCAGCGGGAGACTGCGCGGTCCGCCAGCCAAAGCGCTCGCAACATCAGGCAGGAAATTAACTCCCCAACGAGTACAGGTATGTCCTTATTGCTCTTATGTCTTTAAAGGGAATGTGTCACCGGTTTCTGATCCCCTTAGCAAAGGGCTGGGTTACTTGAATTGAGCCGAAGAGTCCTGATATTCATGAACTCCCAGAAACGATATGTAAAGCAGCGTCAGGGAGAGCCGGGTCCGCCTTGAATATGAGGGCTCCTCGACTCGAGCTGTGTGTTGAACAGCTCCAGCGCAGGTTCTGTTCAGTACCAGAATTTAGCAAAACTATTGGATCATTTAAAGAAAGCTTATTTTCTCTGCTGCTTTTATATTTGAATTGCACCTTATAATTAAAGAGTTCAAAGTTTTTCTAATCTGCTGTTTGTTAAAGTGCTTAGATTTTGTCATCAGCCTGAGACTGGTGGGATCAAAAATAAAGTGGCTGCCACTTCCACTGAGGCTCTGGAACCCCTATAGAAGTGAAAGTAGACAAACTGAAATACCAGACCCAGTACATTGTTGAGAATGGCAGTGTGCCTATATAATATCCTAAGTGACTTTAGTATTCTTTAGGATTTCTGCCTCTTCCACCTCTTGATTAGTAGGGGTCCCAGTGGTCTCACCGGCACCATTCTAACATTGATGGCTAAACCTAGGTGTATATACCATTCTAAACGTTTAAATTGTCAGTGCACCTTCAAATGTGCATAAATCAGTACTATCAGTAAAAATAGGGAAACTTTGTAATATATCTCATCAAAGCAAAATATCTTTGTCCCTCCCCCGCCCTTCTTAATCTAACATTCTCTGCTGAATCATTCCCGAGATAGAAAATGAACTGTCAGCTTTCTACATGCTGCCCATAGACGCCTATGGAGAGAGCAGCAAGGTGATAGAGGGAAAGAAGAGCAGTTTTCTCTGATAAGATATATTACAATGTTTCTTATATTCATCTATACTTTTGATTTATGCAAAGTTTGTTGAAAGTACAATGTCCACTGAAGTTCATATGTGAACTTAGGGGTGCACAACATTTTTGGTTGAAGGGCTACATTGTCAGATTATGTTCATTAAAGGGTCTTTATAAAAGTTAATAAGCCATTGAAATATCCATTACGTATATTAATTGTACTCTTGTCTGGTCACTCTAAAAACATCATCTTTTGTTATCTATTAAATTCCTAATGAATTTCCTTTTCTCACCCACAAGATTCACTCGCAGTACACAGACATCAAATTTTTTATTTTTAGAACTCTGGTTTTCACCCTTGAAAAATATTCACCTTTCATATCAGCCCTTGGATCTTTCTATTCTGTCAATCATTTTTCGTTTATTTCTTTAATGGTTGAACAGAATTTTAACATCTTGAGAGAAGAGGACATGACATTGACTGGTAATAAGGAAACTCCAACCTTATTTCACTTGTGGCGCTGTGGACCATCTCTAAATTCTCCTGTGTAGATCTTGTTTCCCTGGTTCAATTTTTTGACCAAGCAATCACTTCCTGAGCCCCTACCATGTCAGATAAATGTAATGAAGGATAAAATAGGGGAGAATCTGCATACCGGTCCTAGAAGAACATGAGTGTTGCCAGCTACGTGTAATAGAGTCCTGTTCTGTGAATACTTTCCCTTGAGGACTGGTGCAGTGAATGAGATTATTGTTGTCAACAGTGTGCCTGACGTCTCACCATGTCAAGTGTATGACACGAAGTTCCATCGGAGATAATTCCTGGAAAAGGACAGCATAAGGACAATTTTACGAGCTTTAAAGGCTATAAATTATCAAACTGATAAGAATATGGCTTAAATGGGTGTTCATGAGCTGTCAGGAGTTCAGAGATAAAGGCTACAGATTGAGCCGTCAAGGCAGCTCTATCACAGGTTCAATGAGTCATAGTAACATAGTTTGTAAGGCTTAAAGACATCTGTCCATCCAGTTCAGCCGGTTATCCTGCAAGTTGATCCAAAGGAAGGGGGGAAAAACATATCCTGTGAGGTAGAAGCCAATTTTCCTCACTTTAGGGCGAAAAAATTCCTTTCCGACTCCAATCAGGCAATCAGAATAACTCCCTGGATCAACGACCCATCTCTAGTAGCTGTAGCCTGTAATATTATTACACTCCAGAAATACATCCAGTCCCCTCTTGAATTCTTTTAGTGAACTCACCATCACCACCTCCTCAGGTAGAGAGTTCCATAGTCTCACTGCTCTTACAGTGAAGAATCCTCTTCTATGTTTGTGTACAAACCTTCTTTCCTGTAGACGCAGAGGATGTCCCCTCGTCACAGTCCTGGGGATAAATAGATGATGGGAGAGATCTCTGTACTGACCCCTGATATATTTATACATAGTTATTAGATCTCCCCTCAGTCGTCTTTTTTCTAAAGTATATAACCCTAATTTTGATACCCTTTCAGGGTACTGTAGTGCACCCATTCCAGATATTACTTTAGTTGCCCTCCTCTGAACCCTCTCCAGCTCTGCTATGTCTGTCTTGTTCACAGGAGCCCAGAACTGTACACAGTACTCCATGTGTGGTCTGACTAGTGATTTGTAAAGTGCCCTTTTGATGCAACCCATTATCTTATTGGCCAGTTAGAACAATAGTCTGTAGGTATAGTGAAAGTGAAAGCTGTAGAGGGAAAACTGTTGACAATTTTGAATAAGAACGGATTTAAAAAATGTTTTTTTTTTTTGTCCCATCTCACTGTTTCCATGGCACAGCCGAGCATGCCTGTTCATGCAACTCCCATTGCAATAACCGTATCATAGCAAGCTACGCTGCTTCCAATATCCTGAAAACAGAAAGGTGGGACAAACCCTTTAAAGGGGACATACCCGTAATTTCACCCAGGCAGCCCCCCTGACGTTAGCATCGGAGCATCTCATGCTCCGATGCGCTCCCTTGCCCTGTGCTAAATCACTCAGGGCAAGGGCTCTTTTGTTTACCATAACATACTGCAGGGCAGAAGCTTCCTCTCGGCAGTGTACCCAGTGACATCACCGACTCTGATGGGCGTGCTTTAGCGCTTCTCTAGCCATTTTACAGGCTAGAGCAGCGCTAAAGCCCGCCCATCAGTGCCGGTGACGTCACAGGGCTTTCTGGCAGCCCCATGGAGAGCCCGGTTTGTCATCAGAACTCCGGAGAATGTCTTTGCCCTGCGCGATTTAGCGCAGGGCAAAGGAGAGCATCGGAACACGAACTGCTCCAATGCTCAAGTCAGGGGGGCTGCCTGGGTGAAAATGGGGATATCCAGGTTCAGCTCTGAACAGGTACAACCCCTTTATTCTTAAATAATATTAAATCGGGTATTCAGTTTATAAATCCCACTTTCTTTTACACAGTTAGGGGATGTTCTATTCAGGAACCAAATCTCTTGACCAGAGTGAAGTCCTCTCTGGAGGACCTGTCCTTTTCTCCATTACACATACAACCCATTGATTCGAAGGGGGCACTATGTAGTGCTTCATTTCTCCCGTGGTGGCCCTGAAGCGAGATTACTGCCAGATTTTCTTACAGATTGCATGTGGTTACTGGGAGTCCCAGGAGGGAGGACGCTTTGTGATAAGCCCATTGGGACTCTTCTAATAGGTAACGAATTTCCAGGGTAGAGAACCCCTTTAAGGACAGGTCAGTGGTGACCCAGCACCCATGTGGTTTCCAGTCCGTAAACTTTCCATATGGAAATAGATTTTTAATTTCTTTTCTTTTACCTGTAAAATAGAGCCTCTCAGTTGAATGGCAGGATGACAGAGGAGAAGGTATACTTTCTCATATATGCATTTGCCTAAATTGCCTTTGACAGTTGCTTAAACCCAGTGAAATATTGGATTGGACAGTTTTATACAGTGCCGAGCCTTTTATATTACATCGGACAGTTTTACACTGTGTTTGAGAATTTACTGTTCTTATTAGATGATGGCAGCTTTTCACTCCGGCCAGCCATCTTACCCTTAAGCTTCTGATACGCTGACAAAATCAGTTGCCTTACTCCAGTCCAGTGGTCTACAACTTGTAATCCCCCCAGCACATGGGCTAGTTGAAGCTTATTCCCAGTCTAGTGAATGAGGCTGAGCTGTAATACCAAGAACAGCCACTGGCCATTGGCCAATAGGTGGCACTGTGCTTGTTAGGCTTCAAGGCGAAGGCGGTGCTCACTGAAGCGCCATGGCTTCTTAATACAGCTGATTGGTCGGAGTGCCCCTCTCCACGCCCTGATAGGTCATCAGTTTTAAACACCTGGAAACCCCTTTAATTCAGTGTGGTAAGGTTTGTGATATCAGTGCACTAATATTCACACTGTTGGGGGAATTTTAGACGTTGCTTTTTTGGCACCAGATGTCTTTTTTTGTACTGCCCTAATTTCAAATGTATTGAAATACGCATGATGTAGGGTAAATTTGTCACAACTGTCATCACTTGTGTGTCTCTGGGAAAATTGAGTAATCCTTTTACTCCACCCCCACAGAAAGTTGAGAATTTTAAAAATGTTTCGGTTTATAAACCCGTTGCAAATACAGCGCTCAGAGGACGGAACCAGAAAGTGACGAGAGAGGCTCAAAACTCATCAGGAACGCCATGGACTCTATAAAAAAGTTTACTCTTGTCCAAAAATATGACACAGCTACTGTACAATAACTCCTCCCCCCTCCCCTCTCCATTTTGCTTCTGCTGCTCTCCCGGGATCAAAAATAACAATTTTCA
This sequence comes from Bufotes viridis, assembly GCA_033119425.1. Taxonomy (NCBI): domain Eukaryota; kingdom Metazoa; phylum Chordata; class Amphibia; order Anura; family Bufonidae; genus Bufotes; species Bufotes viridis. The sequence goes on along the minus strand of CM065591.1, from coordinate 455,042,402 downwards.
CAGTTTGCTTTTAATCTAATGATGATAAATAATTGAATAAATTAATATTTTATTCCTTTAATACCGCCTTACATACACTTATTTTTTCAGTATTGTGTAGACGTAAAAAAGCCATACGTTTCATGCTTTTGTCATGACGTTTTTTTTTTACATGTATATGTTCTTGGCATAGAAACCTGTGGGAAAAGCGCCTGAAATAACCCCAGAGCATGCTGGGTTTGGATACAGTCCTAGGAGACCCCAGAGTGTTACTCATGACTTTTCAGAGCAGTTGGAGCATTTGGGACCTGAACTGAATTGCCCGACCAACTGGGACAAATCTTTCCAAGAAATTCGCTCATCGCTACTTTCAAATATTTTACTATACGCTTTAAAGAAGCATCTGACCACAGCATTGATAAACCCAACAAGTCTTAGGCTATCTTCACACACTGCAGATTATGCGTGGTTTTTCCGCACGGATTTTTTTTTTTCGATGCGGAAATTGACCTGCTGCACGGATTTAGAGATCTGCAGCAAGTCAATTATACCCTTAGGGGGTCATTTATTATTGAAAGTGCACCACTTTTTGGCGTACTGCTTTCGCACATTTGGTTGGAAAGCGGATTAGCGGCCGAATCTGTGACTTTTTCCCAAGGTGGCGGAAAGAAGGGGGCGTGGTATGGGTGTGGAACGGGGAGGTCCGTCAGGCCCGTCTGTTTCACCTTTCTCTATGGCTGGTTTTGGCGTAGAAAATTACTTAAATGTAAGCAAGTCGCACTGCCGCCGATAAAGCCTCTAAGTTATGTAGAGGCCGGCGCCTCTACATAGCTTAGGAGCATCAAGCGGCAGCGGACAGCGTCTAAATCACCGGTCTTCGTAAATGTCCACCTTAAAGTTTAAAGGAGGAATTACAGAGGAACAGCCTAAAGCAGAGTTCTAAGAGTAGGTGCTTCATTGTATTTGGAATACATGTATTTTCTAAAACAGACGTGTGGAGAGCTGACAGATGCTCTTTATCAATCACGATAATAGTAATACATTGGTCGTGAGTTTTTTGCCACCATTGTCCACTGCGGCCTTCCCTGGTGAAGTAGTCAGGAAAAAGTAACCCTAGTTAAAAAATAACGCGTTAACAGTAGCAATATATGTATTTTGCGTATTAGCTTTTTGTTCCTGTCGGCAGGGTCCCAGAGCGCAGTACTAGGCTATCAACATTTAAAGAAGATGTTTCCTATATTATTTTTATTAGACATAGCAGTGTCTCACATCTACAGAGGTCATTGTGTAGGGAGGTGGAGCAGATAAGCTGTGCATATTAAGTATTAAAGGGAATCTGTCACCACGTACCTTGAAATGTAAATCCAGCTGACATGGGAGATGTGATGAGCACTTGTCAGCTGATTCTAATGATCTTTGTCCCATCTTTATACGTGGGCGGCCAAATGCACAGAAAGAAGCCTTTTAATTTTATGCAACGTTATGCCCCTTGGTGCCACAACGGTGTTGCCCCCGAGGCTCCACTCATTTTCTTTGCCGGCCATGCTGATCAAAGAGGCGCATGCACTGTCACAAGATTTCAAGACTAGGCAGGATTACTGTACCTCTACCCTGTCGCACCCTGTCAGTCAAAGAGGTGGGGGCACGACCAGCAAAGAAAATGAGCGGAGTCTTGGGTTCACCGGTGGCAATGCCCTTTATGCACCAATGGGCTAAAAATAGAGGGCATAAAATTAAAAGTCTAACTTCTCCGTATTTGGAGCGAGAGATACTTGTGGTAGCAGGGTCCGACAGGCTTTTCCAGCGTGCTAACCCAACATGCTACCGGGAGTCTACTCCGGCCCCATACACTATAATGGGGGCGGGCCAGATGCCCAGCCGCAGCATGGCAAACATGCCTAGAGGCCGCCAGACAAAAACGACAACATACTGCGGTTTTTGTCCGGCCAGACCTCCGGCACATCCCTATTATAGTAAATGAGTCCGGAGCAGACTTCCGGTGGCATGGTGGGCTAGCGGTAGCACGGATTCGGCAGGCTGTTCTCCTGCCGGACCCTGCTACCACAAGTGTGAATGTAGCCTAAGCGATCTGATCAGCTGATTGATGGCACATTTACACACAGCTCACGCGGACGTCCATTCCCGATAATTGCCCGATCATCTGTGGGTGTTCCCCGGTAGGTACAGATACCTAGTGAGAAGCGCATCAGTGCTACTCTATCGCATAGCCATGCTGAGTCTTCTCCGTTATCACCTCCTCCACCCCCCTCTTGCTGAGCACATGACTGACATGAAGGGACCCTGCAGAAGCCCCAATAAAAAGATGAGAACACGTATCTGTCAGAGCACAATTGTACATTACACAACCCAGTGTGAACTGTGCCTGCGCTGACGTAAAACCATTTTCGGAACTCTCTAATGGCTAAATAGATCCAGTCTCTTCGCAGATTGCAATTCTTTCAGAGGTTGAATGATTTGAAAAAAAAAAAAGACTAACATGTCAGGCCCCAGCGCCTCCCCAGAGCTCCTCTGTCTTTTTAGTTTGTGTCCACGCTCATCGTGCAGTAAAACTAATGCCGCAGAAAGCGCCCGCGCCCTCCGTCTCTTTGTCTGCACGCTCCGCTTTCACCCTGAAAGCTGATGCTCTGCCCTGTGGGAAGAAGCTCTCCTCGTACGGAGACGCTTGTCAGGAGTTTTTACATCAATGCTGCATTTTCACCTTTAGAGCGTTACTCGTATAAAGCTTTCATTGGTCTCCTGTATAATGCAACATGTCTTTGTTTTACAGATTGAGCATGAATGTATAGAAAAGTCTATACAGTTGTGTGAGTGATGGTGGAGTATGACATCACCATGTGCCTGCATTATCTGATATCATGTTAGGCTAAATTGACACTTGCGTTTTTGCTGGATCCGGCAGGGCTCAGCAAAAACGCTTCCGTTACTGATAATACAATCATCTGCATCCGTTATATTGGATCCGGTTATATTATCTTTAACATAGCCAAGACGGGTCCATCGGGCAGTTATCATTTTATTATACACTTTCCGGAGTAATAACAGAGGAACCAGCACAAACCAAACCTTTAAGAAGAAGCGCTGCACAATTCTAATATGAAAACGACATGTCCTCTTCTGTTACTCATTTACCCCCTTCGTCTACATCCAAAACATCATCCATTGCATATGTGGTTTATTTAACGTCAGAATTATTACACCCTTCATGCAAAATCACTCAATGTATATAAATAATATATTTATAATTTATTATTAATATTCTAATAATATAATATGTTATATAGAATAATATTTAATTCTATATATATTATCTGTCTGTCTATCTATCTATCTATCTATCTATCTATCTGTCTATCTATCTATCTATCTATCTATGTATCTATCTATCTATCTATCCCATATCTATCTATCCCATATCTATCTATCATATCTATCTATCTCATATCTATCTATGTATCTATCTATCTCATATCTATCTATGTATCTATCTATCTCATATCTATCTATGTATCTATCTATCTCATATCTATCTATGTATCTATCTCATATCTGTCTATCTGTCTATCTATCTATCTATGTATCTATCTCATATCTGTCTATCTGTCTATCTATCTATCTATCTATCTATCTATCTATCTATCTATCTATCTATCTATCTATCTATCTAACTATCTAACTATCTCCTATGTATACAAGTGTTATTAACCCTGTAGTTGCGGTAATTCCTTTAGGCTGGTTTGTTAGTGAATAGTCTTATGTGTGATGACCGCTACTATTAGATACCTCATGCCTGTGCTTGGCTGTTTACTGATCTTGCCCCTAGGGCAGGCAGGTTGCTGCTGTTTAATTCTCCCGTGTCAGGATTTGATCATTTGGTCACTGGATAAGTTGTATTATTTTCCATTTGCAGCATGCTCTGATGTAACTGACACATCGCTCTAGTGTTTGTGAATGAATTTACATCTAATGTCTCCCTCCCCTGGGGTTCCTCCGCTCAATATTCCTAAACTGATGTCACCCGGAGACCTTGTCCACCCCCTTGTCCATCTCTGCACAGCTCTTTGTGTGTGCAGATGACACACTTCTGACCTCCTATCACCCGTATCTTTTGAAACCATTGCTGTGTTCATTTTGTAGGTTTACTTTTGTACTAGTATTTATTATTGCCTCTCCTTAAAGGGAACCCATCACCGTGGAAATGCAGTGCAATCTGCGGGCAGCCTCTTATAGAGCAGGACGAGCTGAGCAGATTGTAGATAGAGATTTAGCACAACTTGTATTTTATTCATTTAATCCTCTGCTCTTTTAATGCTTAGCAGTCCAGCGGGCGGTCCTATCAGTGACTGACAGCCAACTCTCTATTCTTAGTCATGCAAAGTCAGCAGTCACTGAGTAGGAACGCCCACATGACTCCTAAGCGAAGAAAGAGCAGATTTGAAATAAATACATTGCATATTTTATTTAATCTTTCCCATAAATTATGGTGACCGGTTCTCTTTAACTGCGTGCACGTCCCGGTGACTGGCGGTTGGCTTATATCTCAGCGCGGACGTTTCTAAACATTTTTGTAGAGAGTGACAGCAGGGCTTCCCATAGAGAAGGCAGGGGTGGCTTTTTCATAATCCCTCCCTTCCCCATTCCTCTATACAGAGCTCTCAAGAAGCACTGTGCATAGAGATCCGGACACGCCAATGCTGCTTCCTGCTCTGGTCCCAATGATCATGTGATCACCGGGGCCAGGAGTCTGCGCGACCGGCCAGGTCTGAGACCCATACCAGCTCTGCAATCAGGTTGTACAGCGCTCTACAACCTCTCTGGGTAAGGGGGGGTTCCCGGTTACATGAAAAATCACTAATAATTGTAAAAAAAAAAAAAAAAAAAAAAAAGTATTACTAAATGTCCTCTAAAGGTTTTATATGACATTATAACCTCTGTGTAAAATAAAAAAAATAAAGAAAAAAAAAAAATACCGTAGTTTCCAGATGCCACACTGCAGCTTCTAGCCCTGCCCTCATATATCAAAATGGCCGTTATTGAAGGGGGACATTTTTTTTTATATATATACATATATATATATTTACTTGCTCTTTGTGCTATTAACAAAAAAAAATAAAGGATGTGAAAAACTTTGTAACATTTTTCTAGTTTTGAAAAAAAAAATGCTAAAATAAAAATGAAATAAAAAAGTCCCATGTATCACCGAAATGCGTAAAAATGATTTACTTAACAGAACAGAAAAAAATATGGCTTTCACAGACGTTTGTGCTAAAACAAAATGCACCTGTTGAGGAAGTGGAGTAAATGGCGCGGTCTTTAACTGTTTAAACACCATTTTAGTATTGTTTTTTCTAAATATAAATAGGTTTTGTACCGATTTCTTCATATATCTTTATATAGTGGCTGGAGCTTTGTGTTTCTGATACAGAACTTGTTTTGGGAGGTACTCTCTCTCCTTGGAGGAGAGAGCGCCTTGATACAGAACTTGAAATCCCCTGTATAGGCCTTGGATATAAATGATGAACATTCTCCCTGTGTTCACTAGGGGGAGCCAAGGAGCTTGTTATACACTGAACTGAATGGTAACCCAGTATGCAGTAAGCGCCCTCTAGAGACAGCTGCAGGCGAACAACATATTATCTTTTCAATCAGGTTTCAAGCTCTAGATCACAACAATTGTATTTCAACCACGTTAAAGGCATATGAAGAAATGAATCAGCACGGAATATCGGACCTAAAAATGATATGATGATTAAAAAATAGGAATCACTTTAAGTGTGTTTTTTCAGCATTTGAATATGGAGGATTTCATGTGACTGAACTCCTTTTTTGTCTTCTTTCTTTAGATACACCAGCTATGTTCCCTGATATCAAGGAAAAAGAAACCCCCACACCTATTGAAGAACTGCATTTAGAAAGCTCTATTCCTCACACAGACTCGGGCATTGGAGAAGAACACCTCAGCAGCATCCTAAATGGAACTGATCTAGATAGCAGCACGAGCCCGGACATCATGGGTGAACTGCTATCTACACTGTCATCGGATGTAAAAAGTCACAGGAAAGTTTAACAGACAGCCCTAGCGAAATGCTAAAACCAGCTCCCTCCATTTCTAGCATCAGCCAAAGCAAGGGTATCAATATCAAAGAAATTCTTAAAAGTCTAGTGGCGGCTCCATTCGAGATGGCCGAAGCTGGACCAGACCCAGTGCCGTACCCAGACCCTGCGCTCAAAAGGGAAGCCCAGGTCATTCTTCCCATGCAGTTTCATTCCTTTGACAGGTATGACGTCATATCAGACTTGAATGTTTTTTTTTTTTTTTTGTTTCTTCTGAAAATGTTAATTACCATATCATTTCTCTGAGAACTTTTTGTTGGCTTTGTGTCTAGACATCTGGTCGGACAGACTCGTGTAGTTAAGGCTCAATTTTCCTGATAATTGCAGTTTATTATTTCACCATGATCAAAGACTGATGTGATTGCATCGGAATGATCATGTCATCAGGTTAAACGGTGCAAATGTTAGGTCACCTGCTGAAATCGGACAGCACCTTATTATTTTACGTATGTCCTTATAGTGAGAGCAGATGCTGGAGCAACATTACTTCTACACAGTGGAGTACCAAGTGTGGAGAACACCCATTCCTCCTCCTAACCATGAAATCTAAAGATCATTAGAGGCGGAACAGAGCTACTGTGTCTTTGATGTGGTTGTCTCCACTGGTCAATATCATTTTCGAGTCAAGCTGGTCATGGTGGGGAGCAGGGTGTCTTACTGCAAAGAGTCCCCACTATCAGCTAAACTATAAATCAGATGTTCATTTTCCATTAGGGTGCTGCCCGATGGTGCGACCAGCCGGGGCGGTCTGGGAATTTAAAGAGGCTCTGGAAAAAAACTAAAAGTGGCCCCATATTTGTAGGACAGTCCAAATTTGGACAACACAAGTACTGTAGGCAGAGCCAACACAAGCCACAAGTAGGTAGAGACAACAGAAGTAGGCAAGGCCAGCAATACCATAGTGCAGCATAAAATACTGCCCCAGCAAAACCAGATACCACAGTGAAGCAAAAAATACTGCCCTATGACCATACGGAGGACAGTGATTTATTTGAATTCAGGAGGATGGCTGCGGGCCAGGTGCATAAGTGCCTGATGCTCCTAGCATTAATGCTGAGAGAATCAGATCATTATGTAGCTGGCCATCAGACAGCCCTTTGGGTGTTGGCCGACGGGGAAGTTTCCCTGTAGAGTCTGTTGCCAGTCCACCCCTGGTGACTGGCGACATGCGGCCACGTCCATCCATGGCTTGAAATAGCTGCACGATTTTGTAGTTAAATCGTGTGGTCATTGCTTGCCACCGGCAGACGTGGCTCAGCCTCATGTGATTGGCTAACGCACCATTGGGCTTTACCCTTATTCTATTCCTTACCAGAACTCCATTCACCCGAGATTCTCCAAGTCAGCTCATATCGAGAAGTACGGGAAGCAGAACTTTTGTCTATAATAATTAATGTCCATGTCGGCCACAACAGGATCGGTTCAGTATTCTGGCACTCAGAGGCAATCCAGAGCATGAGAACCCCTTCCCCCTCCCCAGGTGATATCCATATGCCCTAATTGGGAATATAGAGAGGGTTTATCCTTATGAGACAACCCTTTAAAGCAGATTTAAAGGGGTTGACATTTGAACAAACATTTATCACTAGTTGACAGTGAGATATGTGATCGTGGGGGCGGTCTGACCTCTGGAGCCCCCAGGGATCATGTAGATGGGGGTCCTAGAATCCCCAGTCTATGAGATTACCAAGTACAGCCCTTGGTTATCTTTGCCAGTCACATAGAAGTGAAGTGGAGTGGTGGACATATGCATTGTCTTTTGTGATAGGTAATAAATGTTTATGGGATAACGCTTTAAAATTGAACAACAAGGTAACTAGCTTCAGACCTTGATTAGATCAATATCTAAGTAGAGCTTGGAGCAGGGATATTTGCTGTGCATTCCCCTTCTGTCCTTAGGAGATAACGTACTGTCTAGTAGATGCACCTATTTACCATTGCCCAGATCTTTTCTATGACTAAGCCCAGGTTTTAGCGAGAAGAGGCAGAATGAGCTGTAGAAAAGCCATCATGCTCTTGTTAGGCCCATTATTGTTCACAAGCGGGGGACTCTGACAAAATCGAGATACAAAGTAGGCTAATACGCTGCAACAAAAGGTGCCTCGGTTTGTAATGTATGCAGCAGCTCGAGAACTATCGAATGTAAATGATGAGGTGATATTGATGAAAGGAGGGGATTGAGGTCTCGGGGGGCGCCGATGACGGATTGAACAGAAGCGGCCTTGCTCCACTCTTAACTGAAGCCTGTCGTCTTCACCGCTCAAAGCCATAATGGGAGGTGGCAGTCTGAAATGAGTTGCCTCGGCACAGAGTATTATTTTTGAAATGCTTTCACACAAATCACCAGGACCTGCATACAACTTAGTTTCATGCTTTAATGTCATCAGGAGGCACAAATTGGTGTGTCTAATTGTTTGCCACCTGCCAGCGAAATGAGCTGCCAGCTTGCCAGACGGGTTTGATTGTCTGTCAGCCATTCAGGCGATTGAGAGTGACAACATCAAAAATTATCCTTCAAACTCGGAGACCTTGGTGCAGCTTTCCAGGCAGCCCTCCTTCACTGAGGCTCGTGGACCCCGGCATTTTCAGTGAATTACCAATATATCTGTTCCTACAGCCAAATCTGTGCGGGAGCTGCTACAGTGACATGAAATAATCGCTGCACTGCCAACGGCCGACATCAGTACTTTAGGATTGCTAGTCCTTTTACACATTTTAGGGGAGGAAAAAAAAAAGTGTGTGTGTGTATGTATATACACAGTTAGGTCCATATATATTTGGACAGTGAACATTTTTTCAAATTTTGGTTCTGTACGTTACCACAATGGATTTTGAACAAATCTATTCAGATGCAGTTGAAGTTCAGACTTTCAGCTTTAATTCAGTCGGTTGAACAAAATGATTGCATAAAAATGTGAGGAACTAAAGCATTTTCTAAACTCAATCCCTTCACTTCAGGGGCTCAAAAGTAAGTGGACAAATTAAATAATTGTAACTAAATTGTTAACTTCTAATACTTCGTTGAACACCCTTTGTTGGCAATGACTGCCTGAGGTCTTGAACTCATGGACATCACCAGATGCTGTGTTTCCTCCTTTCTAATGCTCGGCCCAGCCTTTACTGCAGCGGTTTACTGCTCAGCCCGGCCTTTACTGCAGCGGTTTAATGCTCAGCCCGGCCTTTACTGCAGCGGTTTTCAGTTGCAGTTTGTTTGTGGGCCTTTCTGTCTGAAGTTTAGTCTTTAACAGGTGAAATGTCTGCTCTATTGGCTTCAGGTCCGGTGACTGACTCGGCCATTCAAGAATATTCCACTTTGCTTTAATAAACTCCTGGGTTGCTTTGGCTTTATGTTTTGGTCACTGTCCATCTGTATTATGTAACGCTGACCAATCAGTTTGGCTGGATTTGAGCACACAGTAGGTCTCTGAAAACCCCAGAATTCATCCAGCTGCTTCTGTCCTGTGTCACATCATCAATAAACACTAGGGACCCAGTGCCACTGGCAGCTACGCATGCCCAAGCCATCGCACTGCCTCGGCCGTGTCTTACAGATGATGTGGTATGCTTTGGACCATGAGCTGTTCCATGCCTTCTCCATACTTTTTTCTTTCCATCATTCTGGTAGAGGTTGATTTTGGTTTCATCTGCCCAAAGAATGTTCTTCCAGAAGTGTGCTGGTTATTTAAGATGTTTTTAGCATAGTCCAATCTCGTCTTCTTATTCCTGAGGCTTATGAGAAGCTTGCACCGTGCAGTGAACCTTCTGCATTTACTTTCATGCAGTCTTCTCGCTATGGTAGATTTGGATATTGATACGCCGACAGGTCTTTTTGCATTGTTGAGGTCCCCAGTGCTTTCTTTCTTTCTCAGGATGTTCCAAACTGTAGATTTTGCCACTCCTAATAGTGTAGCAATTTCTTGGATGGGTTTTTTCTGTTTTCGCAGATGAAGGATGGTTTGTTTCACCTGCATGGAGAGCTCCTTGAACCGCATGTTTACTTCTCAGCAAAATCTTCAAAATGCAAGCACCACACCATCAACTCCAGGTCTTTTATGTGCTGAATTGAGAATTAAATAATGAAGAAATGGCACACACCTGCCCATGAAACAGCCTTTGAGTCAATTGTCCAATTACTTTTGGTCCCTTTAAAAACAGTGTGCCACATGTAAAGGAGCTGAAACTCCTAAACCTGTCATCCAATTTTAATGTGGATACCCTCAAATTAAAGCTAACAGTCTGGACTTCATGCCCATGCCCATTATATAACTATGACTTGAATATGTTTTAGTAAACGGGTAATAAAAACTAAATTTGTCAGTGTCCAGATATCTATGGACCTAACTGTATGTGTGTGTGTATATTCCTTGACTGTGACCTCCTCAGGGGCCCGCCCCCTTAAGTGACATCCACAGTACCCTGCTGCCTTAACAGTGACCTCACAGTACTCTGCTGCTTTAACAGTGACCTCCACAGCAGTTGCCCCTTAATAGTGGCCTCTGCCCCCTTAACAGTGACCTCCACAGCAGTTGCCCCTTTAATAGTGGCCTCTGCCCCCTAACAGTGACCTCCACAGCAGTTGCCCCTTTAATAGTGGCCTTTGCCCCCTTAACAGTGACCGCCACAGCGGCCTGCCCCCTTAACAGTAACATCCACAGTGAACGCCTCTTTAACAGTGACCTCCACAGTGGCCGCCCCTTAAACAGTGACCCCTACAGTGCCTTGCCCCTTTAATGCTAGGGCTACATGACGACGTGTACAGTGTGTGTGAGTATATAAACATATATATATATATGTGTGTGTGTGTGTGTATATATATATATATATATATATATACCGTATATACTCGAGTATAAGCCGACCCGAGTATAAGCCGACCCCCCTAATTTTACCCCAAAAAAACTGGGAAAAGTAGTGACTCGAGTATAAGCCGAGGTGGAAATGGATGTCACTGTTATGGGGGATCTGTGGATGACGACTGTTATGGGGGATCTGTGGATGACGCACTGTTATGGGGGGATCTGTGGATGACGCACTGTTATGGGGGGATCTGTGGATGACGCACTGTTATGGGGATCTGTGGATGACGCGACTGTTATGGGGGATCTGTGGATGACGCACTGTTATGGGGGATCTGTGGATGACGACTGTTATGGGAGGATCTGTGGATGACGAACTGTTATGGGGGATCTGTGGATGACACTGTTATGGGATGGGGGCTGTGGATGACACTGTTATGGGATGGGGGGCTGTGGATGGCACTTAGTGGGATGAGGGGGATGTGGATGACACTGTTAGGGATGGGGGGATGTGATGGCACTTATGGGATGAGGGGGATGTGGATGCACTGTATGGGATGGGGGCTGTGGATGGCACCATGGGATGGGGGGCTGTGGATGGCATCCACAGATCCCTCATCCTATAACAGTGCCATCCACATCCCCCCCATCCCATAACAGTGCCATCCACAGCCCACTCATCCCATAACAGTGCCATCCACATCCCCCCCATCCCGTTCCGGCCTGAAGTATTCACTGCCCGACTGCCGCATGTGATGAAGTACAGAGGGGGCAAGAATTATAGTAAGAATAACTGTATAGTATAATCGATTTTAAAAACTATACATGAGCGGTGGGGCCGGAGCGCAGTGAGCGCATCGGCCCTGCCGCAAATGCCCGCCCCCAGCTCCTCCCCCCACTCCTCCTCCCACTCCGCTCTTCAGATTTTTAATTTATGACTCGAGTATAAGCCGAGTTCGGTATATACGTGTATATATATATATATATATATATATATATATATATATATAATTTTCTTATCAATTATACGCAGGTTTCGGAGAGTCTTCTACCTTTTCCTCCACCTCATTCCTCCATCTTTTGCATTTGTGCATCATTAAAAATTTATGAGGTTACAGCACAACTTGCATATTTGCCACAACCGCGACTCCAGAATCGCAAAAAATCCAGCAGTACAGGTGCGAGTCGTGCTGCAACCCTGTTAATTTCTAGGCTACAATCGCTACACTGATCCCTGGGTGCGACAGCTGCTGATGTCGTGTAGCCGAACCCTTAGGGTTTATACAGATATGCACCAAAATCCGTTTGTGTGACTTGCAGATTTTTACATGAATTTGCCACAGGTCTGCAAAGAATTGACATGCTGCAGACCTCAAAGTCTTCACCGCACATCAATTTCTGCATGGAAAACTCCACGCCGTGAGATTTTAAAAATCTCCTCCCCTTGGTACTGTATTACACTGTGGATTTGTTGTATGAAAGTCTGGGTGGAAAATCCACGTGTAGTACGCACTGTGTGCTGCTCTACCCCTAGTCAACTCTATTCACTATTTTATGTGCATATTTTATACGAATTGCGAGTGCAGCAATGTTATTAGTGGAGAAAACAATGTGAAATAGAGCAAATAACCACAACAATATCAGAATTTGGGGATACATCCTTAGGCCGTATACACAAGGCAGGATTCTGGTCAGTTCTTGTGCCTTCCACAACACTGAAGATGTGCAGATCATTATCCTTTTTTATGTTTATTTTTTTAATCCTGTAAAACTTAGTATGGGCGCCCCTTCCCTACCCAGTTTCCTAGTACGTGTGTCATTCATTCTCAGGCAATGCAGAATGCAATGTGCAATGACCCAGATTTCGGATGAATTTTTAATTAAAAAAATTGTAATAAAAAAAAAAGGCAGTAAAGTGGAACAGGTGCTTCATAAATATGACGCTGATTCTGACCACCATATTTTTCAATGTATTCACGCCAGACAACTGGCATAAGTATCTTGATAAATCTTCTGCTTCTGATCTATTACAAATCTGGCTGCCTGCAGCCACCACTAGGGGGAGCTCAGTGGATAGGAATTTATGCAATTGACTAAAATGGAAGCTCTAATGATCTGTTTGCACTGGCTCCCCCTGGTGGCTGCAAGAAAATGCAGTGTTTTCACATCGGAAAGAGAAGGAGTTCAGTGCTGGGAACCAGCCAGGCCCCATAGCAGTTGCCTGGTCTGCCTCCATTGAAGATATGCCTCTGCTGTGGAACCTAAAAACCAGTCCTAAACTCCACATTGTTGTTGACTTTGTAGTGCAATTTAGCCACAGATCTTCAGGATGCCTTGAATCTTCGGCATTAATTTAGTTTTTTTATTAATTTGTCTGTATTGAATGTACATTTTGATCCAATCTACTAACATTGTAATGTAATATGGATTCTGCAAGTGAAATGGCACAACAAGTGCACAGCGTGTGAATCCACCCTTACGTAAATTGAATCAATAAATGCTGACATCAGACCGCTAATCAAACTGGGAAGTTTTACCAGTACTTTAGGTTAAAGGGGTTATCCCACCAAAATGAGTTATCACTGATGCACAGCATAGGTGATAATTGTCTGAACGTGTAGTGCCCACGTCTGTCCCCCTTTTGGGATAACTCCTTTAATGTAAGGCCTGATCCTTCAGCCGGACCAAAAACCGCTGCATACAATGATTTTTGTCCGGCTGAAGCGAGGAATTTATGCCGGAAAGTGGCCTGATCACAGCTGGATCCGCTTATAGTCAATAGGGATTTGGCTGTGAACCGCGGCAGGCTGTTCTCTACCGGGACCGGTCTGCCGGAATCCTTCCCTGGAGATGTGAACAAGGCCTTAGTTCCTATGTTCGGTGAACAAGGGTCTGTGTAATAAATTGTCTTCTGGTATGAAATGTACACGTGGTCATGTGTGTTCTCTCTGTGCTCTGCCCCTCACAGAAGTGTAGTGGTCCCGGTGAAGAAGCCCCCACCAGGCAGTTTAGCTGTGAACACAGTGGGTACTGCCAGCGGTGGTAGTCTGACCCCCAGCACAACACCAAATATATTCGCTGCTACTGGAGCAACACCCAAAAGTATGATCAATACAACAGGTATTTGTTCCCCCATTTCATCTTCCATCAATAATGTGGTGTTGGTAATGTAAGTCTTGTAGCCTCGGGCACCGTCGTGTAGCTTGCATGTGAATGTGCTTTAATAGACTTCAGTCATAGTTTACTTTTATGAAATATTATCCTGCGGTATATTGACAGGTGTAAGAATATGCATTGGGCCTATCTCTGAGGAAGTGCAGCAACCAATCAAAATCCTTGTTTCAAATTGTGTTTCCTTTCTAGAGAATGGAAACCAACCTCTGATTGGCTGCAACCAGACCACTTTTTCCCTAAGAAATTAGTGGTGTGACTAGCGACCTTACGTCATTCTGTGCTGCTCTATGATGTCCTGTCTTGTCCTGTTATGTCCTGTGCTTCCGCGTGCTGTTCATATACTCCATGTGTCCTGTATGACGCCATATGACGTGTGCTGCTGTGTTCTGCTATAATCTGATATGCTTTCATGTCCAGGGCAGCTCTGTTCTGCACTATTGCCCTCACCTTAGACTGTATTGAAGAACCCTCAACACCACTGAGTCTCTGAATGCGTCCATCTTGTGGCTCAGCTAGTGGTCATTGGAATAGACCTATTCATATTTTGTACAGCAAACATTAAAGGGGCTTTCCAGGACATTGATAACCTTTCCTCAGATCTGTGGGTGCAGCACCCAGCACCCACATGGATTAGTTGTTGGAAACTATACAGCAGATGGAGTCATCAGAAGAAGGCTCTGACCACTGTGTGGAGACCATGTTGGGGTACCTCAATTGAATGGCTGCTGGCCTGCAGCATGCCAGCAGGGCCGCTACACAGCCTGCTATCCTCTTTATACTGTCCTACAGCTGATTATTGCTGATGCAGGTTATCTGATCCCCACCGATCTGATATTGACCCATCTAGAGGACAGGCCATCAATATCTAAGTCCTAGAAACCCCCTTTAACAGCCTTTTAAGCAGCCTAAAGACAGTTTTCTCCTCATAAGACGTAGCTATAGGCAGCAGTTGCACCTGAGTTCTAAATAGCATTTCTGCCACATAGTAAGACATCAGTATTGTAGTTGGGGGTCCGTGAGAATTTGCAGGCCCAGGAGATGAAAGATGTTTTTCTGAGCCTTTAGTGAGTTTCTTAAGAACATCCATTAGTCACTGGGTGCCTGAATTTTTTTTTTAAAAATTCAGTCTGGAGGACCTTGGATGTCCATGCATTAAAGCCCATGGATTTCAGTAGGAGTGGTGTAATGCCATCCTTCCCCTGTGGTGGCAATGCAGCTTAAAGAGTAACTAAACTTTTATAATAATTTTTAATATGTCGGCCCTAATCCCCTAAAAAGATTTTTTGTAATATACTTTATTAATTTTCTATTTTTACTATACTTTTACATTCCTAAAGTGTGTGCTTAAAACTCAGATCTCTGACAGCTCAACGGTGAACTGAGTACTCATTTTACTCATTTTATGAATGGGCAGCAGAGTACTAATTTTATGAATGGGCAGCAGCAGCGCAGGGAGTATGGGCAGGAGGGCATATTGCTGCTCCTGCCCGTGCTCCCTGGACAATTACTGTGCTATGCCAGGATTAGCTGAGCGGAGCAGGCTTCTGCCTGCTCCGCTAAGCTAAGAGAACTGTATGACAGCTATCTTAGTTTAGCGGAGCAGGCAGAAGCAGGAGCCCGCTCCGCTCAGCCTGACTCCTGTGCTATGCCAGGACTTAGTAATTGTCCAGGGAGCATATGCAGGAGCAGCAATATGCCCTCCTGCCCATACTCCCTGCGCTGCTGCCTGGCCATTCAAAAAATGAGTACTCCGTACACCGCTGAGCTTTCAGCGGTGTACAGAGATCTGAGTTTTAAGTGCACACTGAATGGTGTGCTTTAGGGATGTAAAAGTATAGTAAAAATAGAAAATTAATAAAGTATATTAGAAAATTTGTTTTATAGGGGATTAGGGACAACACTAGAGTTGAGCGAACTTGCATTTGAAGTTCGGCGTCCAAAGTTCGGGTTATCTTAGAATCCCGTTATGGATTCGCTACCACGAACCATAACGGAATTTAGAATCCAAAGTCGCACAACCGTCCTTCACTGCTCTACTTCCTTCTCCTCCTCCACACAGAGCACAGGAGCTCCGCCCCTCATGTCACATGATCATTATACCAGGCCCTTTACCACCTCTTATCCAATCCAGTACTGAGCCACGCCCCCTGCACTGATCACATGACAGTGACATCACCCCAGGTCCTTAGTGTTGTCCAAGGTTCGGGTTCATCGAAGAATCCCCTTATGGATTCAAAATTCCATTATGGTCTGTGCTATCCCATAACGGGATTCTTCGATAACCCCAACCCGAACTTTGAACGCCGAACTTAAAATACAAGTTCACTCAACTCTAGACAACACAACTGAAAGGTGGCATGAAGCAGGATGTGCTCAACCCAAAAATGCAGTTGTGCATATGTATACAGGGGAGCAGATCCTGCACTTGTGGCCCATTGCTAATGGTGACCCCTAGCAAAAATGCATACTGTGGAGGATGCCCGCATCGGACCACAAGTACCACAATAGACATCCTACACAAGATGCTAATTGTGTGGGTGTGATAAATAATATAACAATATAGCAATAACAAATGACAAGACAGGTGCTCACTGCGGTCTTACTAAGCCCTCAAACTGATGTTAAAATTGAGAGATTAGTCAACATGTCCTGCTGTGGAGGACATGTCTAAGCCCGAGCACCACGCCAAGGTTTCTCAAGTAGCTTAGAACCTAACACTTAGCTACCTGTGCCGTATGGGCAATACCAGGGGCCAGGGGCATTACAGGAATGTATAGGCCAACTCGCAGCAAACTCCCCAGTTACTTCCAGCATGTGGCCATGCTTGCAATGGGAGGAGGGAGAAGGCTGTGAGCCCCACCCAAGACTGGCTGATATGGCCCAGGCCTCACAGGTGCACCTAAATGTAGCCTGTGGATGGAAAACAGGCTACATTTACATAGGAGTTTATACACCTGCTCTTTAATTGAACGCTTGCTACCAGGGTCCACCCTCAGATTGCAGCGGACTGGTAAAAGTTCAAGCAGTGGAACTTCCCTTAATCATCTTATCAGAGGACACTTATAACAAAATAAATTCTCCCCAGTGCACAACCGCTTAACGGCCTTTCATAGTATACTATTGGCAAAAATGCTCTGGAATGCCATTCCTGGCAGCTGCGGGAGTGAAAAACTCCTTCAACTTTCGACCACAGATAGATGTTTACAGCAGCCTATAGTAAACTAACAGAGCCCGGATCAAAGAATAATGCAAAATCTATGGCATCTGTCATCGGGAGGCCAAATGCATAAATTCTACATTTTTTTAAATAGTATATTAAAAAAACTGCTGTTAAACAACACAAAAAGCCATCAAAATCTAAGCAATAATTATTGAGTCCAAAAAGTTGAGATCGGCTCTACTGTTTGTGAAGGGTCATCTGCAGAACTATTATTTTGATAGTCAGGGAAACACAATCGCTATCAGTCTTGGCCATATTAAAATTATTTTTATTAGTATTTCATAAGCACCATTAAAGCGACCCTCTAATTCAAGAAAAAAATCACATTAACTGGGGAAGGAACAGAACACTTACATGACCTCTTTTCATCTGCAGATCTGCCGATTTCCAGGCTCCTCTTTCTGTCATATAAGATGGAACCACTGCTTCTCAGACTACCTGATGCATACTGTGAAAAGTAGTCCAGGACACTTCCTACTGCCATCGGATTGACCCCCACTGCTCACATGAACAGTTCTGGCCAATCCAAGAGCAGTAGTCTTGGACTACTGTTTCACAGTGTGCATCAGGTAGTCTGAGAAGTGGTGCAGCCATCTTGGATGACAGAAGAGGAGCCTGGGAATCGATGGATCTGTAGCTGAAAAGATAAGGAGGGCACTAGCTAAGTGTTCTGTTTGTTCGCCAGTTAACGTGATTTATATATATTTTTTTTCTTTGAACTGGTGGATAATTTTAATTCCAGTGTGCTGTAGACCTGAGTTGTAGCAGCCCTTCAGTACAAACTTGGTTTTGTGTGTGAAGTGCTTTTAAGGGGTTATTCAGGAAGCTTGATATTAATGGCTTATCTTCAGTAGGTCATTAGTAGGAGATCGTTGGTGGTTCGGCTCCCAGCACCACCTCCATCAGCTGTTTAAGAGGCCCAGTGCTCCAGTGAGTGCCATGGCTTCCCCACAGCTTACCAAGCACAGCACCGTACATTTTAGAGCGGCTGTGCTTGGTATTGCAGCTCAGCACCATTCACTTGAATGAGACTGAACTGCTCCTAGGCAACGTGGCCAATGTACAGTGACATCACTGGCCTAGGACGAGGCCTAAATACTTGTGGAGCGCAGCGACCTCTTCCGACAGCTGATGGGCAGGGGTCCCGGGAATCAGACCTCCACCGATCTGATATTGATGACCCATCCGCATGATAGGTTACCAATATTAAATTCCTGGACAACCCCTTTAAATAGTAAAGTATACTATTCACTATCAGTCTAACCTAGAATTTGCCAATTCTCAGAGCAGATACTATCATCTTTGTCTAGGATATGGTCTCTTCATGGAGCTTTTATGCTGCCACCATATTATATTATGTCTGTATGTTTAACATGTTGAGTTTTTGTCTGTGAACCAGGCGCTGTGGATTCAGCTTCATCCTCCTCATCGTCATCATCCAGTTTTGTAAATGGTGCTACCAGCAAAAACCTACCAGCAGTGCAGACTGTGGCTCCCATGCCTGAGGACTCTGCAGAAAACATGAGGTATTTATCAGAGGTTTTATACATACCGGTGCATGTAACATTATTTTTCAATTTAATACTGCCACCGATTACCCGATGAACGAGCAATTGGAATCTTTCAACAAGTTTAAAAATCAGCGTTTTCCGGCGACAAGTCGTGATATCTAATCATGATCTGCTGCCGGCAAACTGATTCAGTATGGCGATGAGTGACGGCATTAGTGATCGCTCCTCCCCATACTGAGAAGGAGATCGCTGGATGTAATAGCAGCGGTCTCCTCCGCTAGCGAGCAGGCGATTGCTGAGAAGAAAAACACTTCCCTCCCTATAATCGCCTGTCTGATTTGCCAGTGTAATATAAACTTAAGAACAGAGGGACGTAAATCTGCAGCTTTTTTACTTGTATGTGTATTTTATAATTGTTTGTTATCAGCCGTAGACTGAGAGCAACATTGCCGTATGCTTGTTTACGTCTGTGTCGACTACTGTTAACAGCTTGTAGTGTAATTAAAATGAAATTTGCACGTGTGTTCCTCCTATATTTACAGCGCAATGACATATGTAGGCACTGGATAATTAATCATTTACAGGATCCCATACAAAGTCTTCAGATTGCTCCGTCCTAGTCAACAATCACCAGTTTAGTCATGCATATAATACATGTACACTCGTCTGCCCAGGTCCTTTCTTTATAAATCCTTGATTAATAACTTGATTGTACTCATACCAGTATAGTATAAGCATTGACTATATGTATTGGTGTTTTTATTTTATTTATTTAACTGTATATTGTCCCTTTGTGCCCGGCTCACAGCATCACTGCCAAATTAGAGAGAGCTCTGGAAAAGGTAGCTCCTCTTCTGCGTGAGATCTTTGTGGATTTTGCCCCGTTCCTCTCCCGGACATTGCTGGGAAGTCATGGACAGGAGCTGTTAATAGAAGGTATGAAAAACACATACCAAGTCTTTGCATTATTCTTTTAATATTTTCTAAGTTTTATATTCTCCATTTCTATTTTCTTAAATACAATAATTATTTAAAGACTACGGACACGTTCCGGGTGATATTGTTAATGAATGTATTTTCCCTATTTTGGGCTAAAAATAAACATTTTTTTCCAAATGGTTTTTATTTTTAAAAAAATTGGCGGTTTTTGTGATACATGTGGTTGAAAAATCAGTCTATTTTAAGACTGTCCCGGAGTTCCATCGGCTGACTGTTCATGTGAAGCATTATCTCTGATCTTCTAACACTCATTATAGCTAAACTCTTATCAATCTGATAAGAAAATGGCTTAAATGAGTGTTTATAAGGTCAGGAGATCAGACATAAGGCTACACATGAGCCTTCAGCAGGAGGGACAGTCTGCAAATAGACTGATTTCTAACCGCATGTATCACAAAAACTGCTGAAAATTTATAGTGAAGACCAATTGAAAAATTATTTTTGGACCAAATACAATTATAGAAAAAGTATTGCCCCAAAAGGTGTCCGTAGCCTTTAATACATGCTAATAAACAATTAAAAAGTTACACACGTCAAAGATTTTGAGGAGCTCAACTTGGTGCCGTTAGTGCAGAAATTTAGAGCTAAAGCCAGGACGTGGAGCACATTGTTTCTGTCAGTGGTGGGCAGGGTTAACCTGTTGAAAATGATCATGATGCCACAGTTGTTGTACTTCCTCCAGAGTGCACCTGTGTGGATTCCCCCAGTCAGATTCTGTCAGTTTAACACCATCTTTAGAGACCTAATATGGAAAGGAGGAAGCGCAAGAATTAAATTGGAAACGTTGCAATACCCGAAAGATGCTGGTGGTTTGGCGGTGCCAAATCCATGGGTGTATTATATTGCAGCTCAATGTCAACATTTTAAGGGCTGGGGAGATGGATCGGTGCAGGAGATGACAGGAAGTATTCTGAGACATGTGACTGGGCGGAGGGACCTGCTGTGGATTCTGGAGGGAGATACCCGTCAGATGAGTGCAGAGGGAATTTATATGATAGGGATGATGGGGAAGATATGGTGTAAATTGAAAGAGCTGAAAGGAGTGGCGGACATGAATGCTCTTACTCCAATTTGGAAAAACTCCAAGTTGTCTGAATTTGAAAAGTTGTCAGGATTTCAGAGATGGGAGACGAAGGGGGTAGTTCGATTAGGTGACCTTGTGAAGGATGGGGTGTTTAAAACCTTTAGCGAGATACAGATGACGTAAATTATTCCTAAGCAATGGTTTTTCCAATATCTGCAAATGCGCCATGCGTATGACCAGATGAAGAGTAACTGGTCGCAGATAGGCAATGTGGATGGGCTTCATAAATTTATATTATTTGGGACGGCTAAGAGGGGGTTAATATCAGAAGTGTATGGAGTGCTATTGGATAAATTTCTGGAAAGGCACCCCTTGACCCGCATGAAAAAATGGGAAGACGACGTGGGAGTAATAGAAAAAGGGAAGTGGGAAGATATTTTGGAGGCAGTGCCACGGTCCTCCCTGAGCGAGCAAGGGAAACTGTCCCAATTGTTTATTATCCATAGGGTATACAAAACACCGGTGTTCCTGAAGCGCATTGGGATTAGATCTGATACGAATTGTCCGAGGTGTGCTATGGAACCAGCGGATCTTATACACATGCTCTGGAAGTGCCCGCTGATAGTGAACTATTGGAAGGAAATATTGCAGACTATTTTCTAGTTAATGAAGGTTCAAGTAGCACTAGACCCAATTATTTGCCTACTGGGCTATGTATCGGAACTTCATTCTAATGAACAACAGAGAATTGCAGTTGGCCGCTTGTTGTATGTGGCCCGGAAACTGATAGCTTTACATTGGATCCAGTCATCCCCGCCCACTCCGGGTGAATTTATAGATAAGGTGAATGTCATGCTGATTCATGAGAAAGCAACATTTGTTAAGAGAGGATGTCCACAAAAATTTGAGAAGCTATGGAATGCTTGGCTGCAGGCTATTACCTCTAGTATGTAAGACAGGCTATGAGGGGCATGGGGTTCCTACCCGAGTGACCACAGGTAGTTTATCCAGTTTATAGTTTATCCAGCCCTTGGATACTGGAGCTAACATATCTTACAACCAGTTACACACTGTAGACCACAAAGGTTGTATTATGGTTTATATAATTTATGTATGATCTAATCTTGTGTGTGGTTACTTCTGCATATGGACATGCTTTACATTTCTTATGGCCGCGTTTATAGAAACTGAAGTACCTCAGGCAGGTTAGAGTGGCGTTAATAAACTTGGAGATAGAGGGGCAGATTTACTAAACCTATATTAAAACTATATTATATTGGCTGTCTAGACCGGCACTGTATTTATCACAGGGGCTCAGGCTCGATGAGTAATGCGGTGCAGGGATAGACATTTTTGTCTAATTCCATACCAGCTATTGGCTGAACTTTGGCGCAAAATATCACATCTTGGACCGTGCCTCTGTCTCATAAAGCCTTATCTTTCCACTAAGCCCCAAGCCTTTTTCGGGCAAGTCAGAAAACATTGTAGAAACCCTAGGTATTTTTCTTCATGTACGGTAGTCTCTAGGTTGTGTAAAAAGGGTTATCCGGTAATTTTTTTTTTTTTTAATCAGATAGTTTTTATTAAACATAATTTGAAACTATACAAACAATAGTGACAGCAGCATCTCGCATAGCACTGTATCAATGGATATAAAAGATATACAAAGCTGACAGCTGTATCCCAGGACCCCCACCTAACCCCTAGCGAAGAAACGGTTACCGTGATCCTACCATTACTACAATTCGCCATCAACGCCTATCAATACATATCCGGCACACCCAAGTCTAGGCTATCCGGTAATTAATATTTATGACCTATTCTCCAGACCCCCGCTGATCAGCTGTTAGAAGAGGCTGGACGTCCAGTGAGTGCTGCGGTCTCTTCCTAGGCCATTTTACGTTGCCATATATCAGTCACATGGCCTAGTTGTAGCACAGCCACATAGAAGTGAATGGAGCTGAGCTGCAATAGCAAACATAGCTGCCATACTTTGTTACGGCGCTGTGCTTGGTGAGCTGCTGGGAGCCGGCATCGCTCACTAGAGCACCCTTTAACAGATTATCGGTGGGGATGCCAGGACTCAAACCCCCTCTGATCTGATAATAATGACCTATCCTGTGGATAGGTCATCATATCCATTACTGGGTAACCCCTTTAACTAAGAAGTTCTATGTAGTGCATCCACATATGTCTTCGCTCTAAAGAAAGTCCACACAAGATTTCTTTTTTCCTCTCTCTGCAGAGGGGACCTTTTTGGATTCACCTTCAGTTGAATAGAAAGAGTTAATATGTAATGTAATAATAGACAGGGAGGCGTATTCGATATGTTCCTTGATATCCCAGCAACCCAAAATTTTAAATATGAGACAGGATACCGTTCATGACTGTTAATTGTTTAGTTCTGATATCCTTGCCCCTGTACCATATTGGTGTTGGACTTAAATCTGTGAGTTTTCCCACATGTATTGTAATGTGTCATAACGGATACCCAATACGGAAGTAGGGACGGATTTCATTGTGTAGATCGTGCAGCCCTTCTGTTGATTCTTCTTCTAAAAAACACCATGGGGGTGAATTTATCACTTGAATGGAGCTGCGCTGCACCTAGGCCATGTAACTTATGAATGTGACATCACATGTCCTAGGAAGAGGCCTAAGCGCTTACGGAACACCACAGCCTCTTCGTGCAGATGATTGGTGGGGGTCCCAGGAATCCGACCCCCACCGATCTGATATTAAAGACCTATCCTGAGGAATGGCCATCAATATGTTATTTCTGGAAAACCCCTTCAAATTTAGTATGCTTCTTCAAGCGTATGCTAGGAATAAGGGCCTGTTTTACTTGAAAAGTGACCACAGTTAGTCTGTTCATTTTAGTACCATGCTAGACTCCTCATGGTCATGGCGCTCCGACATCTCCAGGCATGCACCTTGTTCAGCCAACAGTAATTTGGTTGTAGACAATCCAAGTGCTGGCTATGGGGATCTACACAGATTATGGACATACAGTTGTGTATATCTGGAAAATTTGATTATTGTATAACCAAAAGTTCAGCAATTTTTTAAAAATATCATATAATACTTTGTATTTCAATTACTCATCATTCTCAAGATCTCTGTGTGCTGTACGTGAACAGGAACATGCTTGTTTACATGCAAAGTATGAAAAATCCTTACTGGAGATTTACTACACTATGAGCTAGGCTGTTAGTTTAGGCAATCCTCTGTGAGGTGGGCTGTTATTTTAGGCAATCCTCTGTGAGCTAGGCTGTTAGTTTAGGCAATCCTCTGTGAGCTAGTCTTTTAGTTCAGGCAGTCCTCTGTGAGCTAGTCTTTTAGTTTAGGCAATCCTCTGTGAGCTAGTCTTAGTTTAGGCAATCCTCTGTGAGCTAGTCTGTTAGTTTAGGCAGTCCTCTGTGAGCTAGTCTTAGTTCAGGCAATCCTCTGTGAGCTAGTCTGTTAGTTCAGGCAATCCTCTGTGAGCTAGTCTTTTAGTTTAGGCAATCCTCTGTGAGCTAGTCTGTTAGTTTAGGCAGTCCTCTGTGAGCTAGTCTTTAGTTTAGGCAATCCTCTGTGAGCTAGTCTGTTAGTTTAGGCAATCCTCTGTGAGCTAGTCTTAGTTTAGGCAATCCTCTGTGAGCTAGTCTGTTAGTTTAGGCAGTCCTCTGTGAACTAATCTTTTAGTTTAGGCAGTCCTCTGTGAACTAGTCTTTTAGTTTAGGCAGTCCTCTGTGAACTAGTCTTTTAGTTTAGGCAGTTCTCTGTGAGCCAGTCTGTTAGTTTAGGCAGTCCTCTGTGAGCTAGTCTGTTAGTTTAGGCAGTCCTCTGTGAGCTAGTCTTAGTTTAGGCAATCCTCTGTGAGCTAGTCTTTTAGTTTTTAGGCAATCCTCTGTGAGCTAGTCTGTTAGTTTAGGCAGTCCTCTGTGAACTAATGTTTTTTAAACACAAGTACAGCTTAACTGGGGTAACATTAGTATAGTTTTATTCCTAATTCTCTGATGAATACCAGTATATATATATCTTTAGCTGGAAAATCAGCCTGTCAGTGTCCCTTTAAGGAGCGGCAATACTTACACTTTCCATTGTCTTGTGGTCTGCTGTTACAGGGAACCCATGGTTATCCTAGCCTCTCACTGATAACTGATTAAGGACTGGAGACACTTGTATAAGTGAAGGGAATGGATAGTCAATAGTTCAAGACTGAAGCTGTAAACCATTTGAAAACTGCTATCATTCAGCTAAGGCTATAAAACATGTAAACTCAGATTGTTAGCTTAAATTTTAAACATGACTATGGGATTCTACTAGGAAAATCATGTTTTAAAATAAATGCCCCTTCCCTGCCCCCTTCCTGATCCTCCCACTGCTCTATCTTCAGCAGAAGATCAGCACACAAAGGAGAAGGCAGCAGCTTCTGCTCAACTACCTCTCTGTGCTAGGTAGATTAGGCAGTCCTCTGTGAGCTAGTCTGTTAGTTCAGGCAATCCACTGTGAGCTAGTCTGTTAGTTTAGGCAGTCCTCTGTGAGCTAGTCTTAGTTTAGGCAATCCTCTGTGAGCTAGTCTTTTAGTTTAGGCAGTCTTCTGTGAGCTAGTCTTAGTTTAGGCAATCCTCTGTGAGCTAGTCTTAGTTTAGGCAGTCCTCTGTGAGCTAGTCTTAGTTTAGGCAATCCTCTGTGAGCTAGTCTGTTAGTTTAGGCAATCCTCTGTGAGCTAGTCTTAGTTTAGGCAGTCCTCTGTGAGCTAGTCTTAGTTTAGGCAATCCTCTGTGAGCTAGTCTTAGTTTAGGCAATCCTCTGTGAGCTAGTCTTTTAGTTTAGGCAGTCCTCTGTGAGCTAGTCTGTTAGTTTAGGCAGTCCTCTGTGAGCTAGTCTTAGTTTAGGCAATCCTCTGTGAGCTAGTCTTAGTTTAGGCAGTCCTCTGTGAGCTAGTCTGTTAGTTTAGGCAGTCCTCTGTGAGCTAGTCTGTTAGTTTAGGCAGTCTTCTGTGAGCTAGTCTTAGTTTAGGCAATCCTCTGTGAGCTAGTCTTTTAGTTTTTAGGCAATCCTCTGTGAGCTAGTCTGTTAGTTTAGGCAGTCCTCTGTGAGCTAGTCTGTTAGTTCAGGCAATCCTCTGTGAGCTAGTCTTTTTAGTTTAGGCAATCATGTTAGCTAAAATATCTCAGGTGTAGGCTGATACATTATACCTTTACTAATACTTTTTGGAAACCTTTTGGGACCGTAAAATGTAGGCTGCTGCCATATTTTCAAGGATCTTTTTAAATCTAGTTTTGGAGGCCAAAACCAGAAGAGGATAAAAAAGAAAAAGAGTAGTATTTGACATTAATACTTTCTCTACTTTTATGATCCACTCCTAATTTTGGCTTCAAAAAGTGCATCATCCAGAATTGTCTAGACGGGATACTTTTGTAGCAGGGAAAATGGGCACACTTGCAGTCGTATCAGCTGACGTTCTTAGTAACCTAATCGAGGCCGATTATAAACATCCCAGTTCTTTCTGGTTCAGGAACCTGGGCGCTGCAGCCTTACTGTCTATTAAAGTGAAACAAAAATATATCCAAGAGTCATCAGGCATTCTGTTCTTATGATCCATGAAATTCAATATTTCTGCAAGTCAGAGTTAACTTCAGGAGTGAGGAAATCTGCCATCGGAATAAGCCGTAACCTGTGATTTATGAAGAAGTGTCGTTTATTTTTTATTGCGAATACCAGTTCCTTCCCTAAGCTCCTATCTTATTATGTCTAGAAAGGAAGATATATTGCAACATAAAACACTTATTCTTCATGTAATTTGTCAGTGGGTCAGGCCGTCTGCTTTTCATTTTAGCTAAACACATGATTGTTTTTAATTGACAGCTTAATATTCTAATCAGGAATGTTGTCAGTCACATTAGCAAGATAGATAGATAAATAAATAATAGATAGAAAGGTATAGATAGAGAGGCAGAAAGAGATAGAGAGGTAGATATATATATATATATAGAGAGAGAGAGAGAGATTACATAGATATTAGATCGATAAAAATTTGAAAAATGAGGCAGCACTCCAGTGAATGGAGTGTTGGACCCAGTTTATTCTCCTGCCAGTGAACAGCCTAATAGATGGATAGATATTGGATGGATAAACCAATATAAGATGTGTAGGTACTAGGACTCATGCACACGAACGTATTTTTTTTGTAGCCTGTATGCGGAAATATTCACTTCAATTGAGCTGCAAAAAAATGAAATAAAAATAACTCCATGTGCATTGCATGGATAGGTATTAGGTAATATTAGATGTATAGGTATTGGATAATATTTAATAGATAGATATTAGATAAATGATGGATAGGTATTAGATAATATTAGATGTATAGATATTAGGTAATATTAGATGGATAGGTATTAGGTAATATTAGATAGATAGATATTAGATAGATGGGTATAAAATGGGTAATAAACGGGTAGATGTTAGATGGATAGATATTAGATAACCGATAGATATTAGATACTGTTGATAGATAATATATGATAGATAGATAGATAGATAGATAGATAATATATGATAGATAGATAGATAGTTAGATATTGTAGGAGGTTTTGTAGATAGACAGATTTTTGTTCCTGTTTTTGGGGAGGTCACATTAACAGGGGCCCCCCCCCCCCCCTTCCCTGTAGTTTGGTGGTCACTGGTCTTTATTACTAACAAGGACCTGCATTCCCTCATGCATAATTATAAGTGGTGGTTTCAGCATTGGAAAAATATTGTTAATTTGAGTTAGAGAGCTTGTAGTAAGCATGGAACATTTAAAAGATTTAGAGGGAGATTTATTAAGATCGGCCCTATTAATAAATTAGGTGTATCTCTTCCACTCCGTGGATCAGAAATGCAAATCTACACCAGCCAGGGGCCATCGCAGACTTCAGCTATAACTTACAACGCAAAGTATAGTAAATTCAGTGGGCTGCTATAGGCTCCACCTCCTCTACTAAGCCACACCCCCTTTCTCGGCACTTCAGAAAGGTGGTGAGAAGCTTAAAAAGTCACATTATGCTGTGTGCCATAAATTGTGACCTTTTTACACCAGAATAGTGGCAGAAAACTTTAACAAATATCCCCCAAAGAACTGAATGATTTATGCTGCAAGAACTAATAATTCCAATAGAGCTTTCCCGTCTTTGTGTCTAAACTGGAGGAGGTGGTTTGATTTCTTGTGATTCCATCAGAATTGTATATAATCAGTTATTATATATTGAAATTCTACACCAAGAATGAATTATTGAAATCCTAGGATTGATCGACATGTTAATGATATGCAAATAATCCAAAATATAAACAAAATGTTTAAAACATCTCGATGTATTCAGTATGGAGTATGGGCGCCATGCGCAGAAATACACGTACCTACACTCCTTGGCATGCTGTCAGTGAGGTTATTAATGCTTGTCTGAAGAACTTTGTGCCACGCTGGATGCACTTGGACACGCAAATCATCAAGATCCTCTACTGGCAGCTCCCTTTGCAATTGTCAACCAATTACTTCCCAGATTTGCTCAATGGGACATAAGTCCGGAGATGCTGCCGCCAAGCCATGGTAGCATGTTTAGGCCACCGAGCCTGCTCACAGTGACTCGTCTGGCCCCTGTAAGTCATGCCTGCACATGCACAGTGCAGTTATTTTCAGCTGAGCAGGAACCAGGTCATGTACTGCACCTGTGCCAAGGTTGTAACACACGGCGCAGGCGCAAGATTACAGGGCCAGGTGAGAGCTGGTCAACAAAGGGAAGGAGGGGCTTCAGCATTATAGCAGTGGAGCTTGGGTGCATTGGGGGGCTGGGGCCTGCAAAACTACAACTCCCAGCATGCTTTTAGTTGTAGTTCTATAGGGGTGTCTTTACACGTGGCAGAATTTTCCGCAAGAAAATATGCAATATCAAGACCTCCGCTATGTTATCCTACGAGGCTGAAAATTGTCTACCCTGAGTTGTGTTTCACTGCGGAATTTCCATTCTGCAGCATATTAATGTGTTGAGAATCTCTCAATTCTGTGGAAAATTCTACATAAAAATCTGCTCTGATTTTATTGAGCATTTTTCCACTGTTAAATGAATTTCCCATTGAATTGAATGGAGAGATTCTCATATAGGAAAATCCACACCAAAAAATCCACAACTTTGTAAAAATCTGCACCTGTGGATTTTCTGGCGGAAAAATCTACCAGGTATGAGGGCAGACTAAGGGCTCTTCCAGACGAGCGGATCTCCTGCGTGTTATCCGCAGCGAGAATGAGAGCCAAGCTGCGCGGTGGACATCAGAGGCACGAAGCAGTAACATGATAGATACTGCTCCGTGCCTCTCTGTGACCTTTTAACTACAAAATCCCGGTGACAACTTTATCTCACAGTGATTTTGTAGTGAAAGGGTCACAGAGAGGCACAGAGCAGTATCTATCATGTTACTGCTTCGTGCCTCTGATGTCCACCGCGCAGCTTGGCTCTCATTCTCGCTGCGGATAACACGCAGGAGATCCGCTTGTCTGCAAGAGCCCTAAGGCCCCTCTCATACGAGCGTGACGGATTAGGTCCGGATGCATTCAGGGTGCGTTCAGTGAAACTCACACCATTTTGCAAGCAAGTTCAGTCAGTTTTGCCTGCGATTGCGTTCAGTTGTTGAGTTTTTTCCGCGCGGGTGCAATGGATTTTGATGCGTTTTTCATGTGCGTGATAAAAAACTAAAGGTTTACAAACAACATCTCTTAGCAACCATCAGTGAAAAACGCATTGTATCTGCACTTGCTTCCAGATGCAGTGCGTTTTTCACTGAAGCCCCATTCACTTCTTTGGGGCCAGGGCTGCGTGAAAAACGCAGAATATCGAACATGCTGCGTTTTTCATGCAACGCAGAACTGATGCATGAAAAAACGCTCATGTACACAGACAAATTTAAATGACTGGGTCAGGATTGTGCGTTCACGTCACCCATTGCACCCGTGCGGAAAACTCGCACTTGTGAAAGGGGCCTAACAGGTTGGAGACCACTCATATAGAAAATACAGGGACAAGATGAGCCATACTATAAGGTTGAAAACTTGAGTCTCCAAATCTGTCACTTGCATATATAGATGGTGTAAGGGTGCCTTCACAGGACCGCATTTTTTGCCGATCGCATGCGGACCTATTTATTTCAATGGGTCTGCATAAAAATAAAATAAAAGGACAACACATGTCCTGTCCGCATCAGTATGTCCTTTTCGCAGCCTTGCAAAAAAAAAAAACAACGTGTCCTATGTCTGTTTTGCGGACAAGAATAGGCATTGTTATAATGAGTCCGTTAAAAAAACCAGAACGTCAATGTCCTCTGTTTTTTGCAGAATTCGTGTTTTGCGAACTGCAAAATACATACGGTCATGTGAATGCACCCTTAGGCCTCTTGCACACGACCATGGCTTTTTCAGTATTTTGCGGTCTGCAAAAAACGGATCCGCAAAAAATACAGATGACTTCCGTGTGCATTCCGTTTTTTGTGGAACGGAACAGCTGGCCCCTGATAGAACAGTCCTATCCTTGTCCGTTATGCGGACAATAATAGGACATGTTCTATCTTTGAACAGAAATACGGAAACAGAAGGCATACATAGAATCTTCCGTTTTTTTTGCAGATCCATTGAAATGAATGGTTCCGTAAATGGAACGCAAAAAACTGAGCGTAAACGGGGAAAAAAAGTTTGCATGCAAGAGGCCTTATACAGTATATACTGTGCCCGTGATGGTAAAATATGTGAAACGTGACCGCACAAATCATGAAAGCATTTTAAATTTCAAGTTTAACTTGAGTAGGCAATAAGTATTTCCGCTATTATTTGTGCACATCTACGGCCCGAGCTGATTTTCGAACTGATGTGTTTTTGTAAGTGAGACATATGAAAATGAAGTGACTGGAGTGGCGGAGTAAGCACACAATTTGCACTGCTTGCATTTTAGATGGCGGTGCGCTAACAAGACTGGAAACAATGGTAAACTGCCTGTTTAGTTGGGTTCAGCATCTCATTAAATTCACTCAGGCTTCGCTTAGTTTCTTTCTTTTCTCCTCATGTATCTTTATAGGATTTCAATTTAGGTATAAAAGTCTTGTAACTAGAAAAGCTTCCACTGATAATGGCACACACTGCGCTAATAAATAACACCGTCATCACTGCGAGCGCGTTCCCAGCAGTGTGCCACAAGGACAGTAACGGTGGTCACTTCCGATAAAACACTGAGAATTTACCCTAAGTGATGGCTAGCCTCTGGCACTCCAGCTGTGGTGAAACTACATGCTCCATTCCTTTCTATGGAGTTCTAAGAACAGCCAAGCAAGTGTGCATCTTGGGAGTTGTAGTTTTACCACAGCTGGAGTGCCAGAGGTTAGCCATCTCAGCCCTAGAGGTATGTTCCCACAGTGGATTTTAATACTGTCAAAACCTGCTGTGTACTCTGCGGCAATAACCAGCACCGTTGTTCACTTTGTATGCTGCGGACCCACTCGCAGATTAATTCCTTTGAATGGAGCTAAACCGTGAGCGGAAACCCACCGCAGCTCCACAGGCATCCGTCCAGACACCATGCCATAAAGGGAAATAGGAGGCAGCACACAAGCGGATGCTGACGGAATTTTGGCGGCATAAACTGCCATGTGAACGTCTACTAAGAGGAACGTTCACACAGACCAGATACACTCTGAAAATCAGCAGCATATTTACAGTAGCTACAAAATAGATGAGATTCTACCAAATCTTATCCACCTGCTGCTGAAAGAATTTGCACAGCAATTGACCCGGATTTTAAATCCGCAGCATGTCCATTTACTGTATGTTGTGGAATTTCATTGCAGATTTCACCCTTTGGAATGCATAGGGTGAAATCTGTGGCATAGCCAATGCAAAATCCGCACTTGAAGGGGTTGTCTCACTTCAGCAAATAGCATTTATTAGGCAGAGATAGTTAATAGGCGCTTACTAATGTATAGTGATTGTCCATATTGCTTCCTTTGCTGGCTGGATTAATTTTTCCATCACATTATACACTGCTTGTTTCCATGGTTATGACCACCCTGCAATCCAGCAGCAGTGGCCGTGCTAGCAAACTATAGGAAAAAGCCCCAGCCTATGCGCAGTCCCACGGTCCCGGCCACCAGATAGGCCGGTGCTTTTTCCTGTAGTGTACAAGCATGACCACCGCTAATGGATTGCAGGGTGGTCGTGACCATGGAAACGAGCAGTGTATAATGTGATGGAAAAATGAATAACGCCAGCGAAGGAGGCAATATGGACAATCACAATACATTAGTAAGTGCCTTGTTTTACCTTTCTCTCCATGATGAATTCCACTTACCCTTTAACGAGTACACATTTTGCTGCAGATTTGTGTGAAATCTGCAGCAGATTCAGGGTTGAGTGGTTGATTCTTTCTGCTGAATTTACACAGACATACCCAAATACAAGGGACTGATTTATGGATCTGTCTTAACCCCTTAAGGACCCATGACGTAGCTGTAAGTCATGGGTCCGGTCCCTAAACATGGCGCTCGCTACGGGTGCCATAGCCGCGAGTGGCCGCCTGCTTCTTGAAGCAGACCTCCGCGGCTAATGTCCGCGACCAGCAGTAATGCCGATCGCGGACATTTAACCCCTCAGATGTCGTGGTCAATCCCGACCACAGCATCTGCACGCTCCGGCTCCCCCGTGTGGCGATCGGAGGAGCTGGAGCGTGTATTCACAGCTGGAGTGTGAATGAGACTAGGCTACCGCATAGTCTTTCCATAGGAAATAAGAAGTTTTCTCATATATTCCAAAGCTAGTGCTTTGGAATATATGATAATCGCTATCAGATGATTGACTGTTATAGTTCCCTATGGGAACTATAGAAAATGTAAAAAAAAAAATAAAAAAAAAAAAAAATAAAAATATATATATATATATATATATATATATATATATATAAAATTAAATAAGAAGTACATAAATTCAAATCACCCCCCTATTCCCAAAATAA
This sequence comes from Bufotes viridis, assembly GCA_033119425.1. Lineage (NCBI taxonomy): Eukaryota > Metazoa > Chordata > Amphibia > Anura > Bufonidae > Bufotes > Bufotes viridis. Next base: position 455,009,556 of record CM065591.1, on the reverse strand, counting down.
AAATAAAAGAACAAAAAAAAAAATACACATCATGGGTGTCACAATGTGCAAAAACATCCATAGTATAAACATATAAAAATATATTCCCCATATGGCAAACAAAAAAACTGAAAAAAGCGTCCAAATGGGCGATTCGCCATTTTTGGACACTTTATTTCCTCAAAAAAAAAAATGTAATAAAATGTGATCAAAAAGCCCCCATACAGCTCCGTACACATAATTACAAAAAAGTTATAGGGGTCAAAATATTGCGACAAAAAAATAAAACTGATCCCCCCCCCCCCCCGCCTTTTAATTTTTCACTATCAAAATGCAAGAAAAACTATACATATGGGGTATCACCGGATTCATAATGACCTGTAGAATAAAACTAACTGGTCAGTTTTATCGCACATTAAATGTCGGAATTTAAAAACCCGTAAAACTGTGGTGGAATTGCTTTTTCTTTTTGCAATTTCACCCCATTTGGAATTATTTTCCTGCTTCCCACTAAATCATATGCAATCTTAAATGGTGGTGTTGGAAAGTACAACTTGTCCCCCAAAAAACAAGCCCTTATATGGCTATGTAAACAGAAAAATAAAAAAGTTGTGGCTCTTGGAAGGCATGGAGCGCAAAACGAAGACGCAAAAATGAAAAATCCCAGGGTCCTTAAAGGGTTAAATGAGAATGGTCTCTGTTGCCTATACCCACCAGTCACAGCTCAGCTTCCATTTCTTACCTTGATCTTGTAAAATGAAAACTGTGCTCTGGGGAGCAAGGCCTGTCATTTCTCAGTAGATGCACTGGTGCTGAGACAGTCAGGGGGCTCCTTTTAAAATTTACAGTTCACCCAAAATAATGTCAGGAGAGTGTCCATGAATCCATGAAAAAAAAGTATTTTGTAAAACATTTTAAGAACAAGAAACAATTATTTTATGGAAAAAGTAGAATTTCTGCTGCAGGGTGTTTTAGCTTTGTATTGTAGCGAGGTGCATCTCCACTACCCGTTCTGACACTGGTGTGGATAGAGTCTTCTGGACCCGCGCCAGTACAGTGCCCTGCGCCTGAAAATTAGAAAAGGACCCGTGCCCAATATTCTGCTGGCGTCGGACCGTTTGAACTCACTTGGGTGGGAAGGTGTGCATTTTTTTGATCTCTCTAATAATTCATTAGGTCAGCCTATTTATGCAAAATGTTATGAATGCCATATCTGTGTCATAATTTGCAAATTTTTAAGATGTAACCACATATATGGCTACTTTCACACTGGCGTCTGGTGCGGATCTGTCCTGTATCTGCACAGACGCATCTGCACTGATAATACAACCGCATGCATCCGTTCAGAACGGATCCATCTTGAACACCATTGAAAGTCAACGGGGGATGGATCAGTTTTCTATTGTGACATATTGTGTCATTGAAAACGGATCCGTCCCCATTGACTTACATTGTGTGTCCGGGATCCGTTTGGCTCAGTTTTATCAGACGGACACTAAAACGCTGCATGCTGCGTTTTGGTGTCCGCCTCCAGAGCGGAATGGAGACTGAACGGAGCCAAACTGATGCATACTGAGCGGATCCTTATCCATTCAGAATGCATTGGGGCAAAACTGATCCGTTTTGGGCCGCTTGTGAGAGACCTGAAACGGATCTCACAAGCGGACCCAGAAACGCCAGTGTGAAAGTAGCCTTACAAATATTTGTAAGATATAACATAATGTTCTGTTTAGGCCCTACATCTCCTTTATCCATTATTATTTATCTCATCTTTTATTCGACCCTTTACCACCTGGAAATAAAATTGGTTGTATGCCTGGATGCCGCCTTTATCGATGAGCCTTTTGCAATGCCTCTCTCCACATTGGAAGCAGGAAGGCAAGTGCAGTCTCCACAAATTAGACCAATTTTAAAGTTTCTTTTTCTAAATTAATCCAAGCAAACAAAGCATTATAATTTAACTTTCTGTGCTTGCTTCCCAATTGATTCCATTTGTGAGAAGGACTTCTGGTGGGCGCATTGGGGAAATCACGGGGAGTAAACTGTAGACAAACCTTGATAAAGACCAGACGGAATGGCTGTGGTATCCTGCTAGTCTCCTGCACATATTGGAGCAATAAAAAATAAAACACATCAAAACCGTGCTCTTATTTCATAGGAAACGTACCCCCCTCTCTTTTAACTTCTTCAACGCCAGGGGGGAAGCTCCAAAAATTAGATGGCAGGCCCCAGTGGAATTGAAAGGTTACATGCGATTTATATTCCTCTTGTATGTCGCGAGGCAGGAAATTCATGTTAATGGTGGGAGCTGCAGTTTTACAATGGCAGTCAACAGGGAAGGGAATGCGAATTTCTAAGAAGTAGGTAATAATTGACATATAAAAATCCACTTCTAAGCTTAAGTGCCATAGATACAATTATTTTCATAGACTTGACAAAAATATTACTTAAAATAAGCAAATACTCTCTTAACTGGGCCACCATATGCAGTATTACGGTTCGTTCTGCCACAGATTCTGCGTAATCTTCAATGAAAACGCCAACAGCAGCTTCTCATTGACTTCAATGGGTAAAACTCTTCTATGTGCACACGGTGATTGGGGGGGGGGGGTTCTGCTGCTGATTTCCAGTCTGCTTCAGGAGTAGTTTGTTGCGTCTTTGAAGTGGATTTTAGCTGCTTTCCTCATTGAAGTCAATGGAGAAGGACTTTTAATAGCTAACATTTTTGTACGCGGAAACACTACCAAAAACATGCCGCTCACAGCTTCAGATCTGCACTGATGTGCCACTGTTTATGCCGCTTATCTTTACCTTGTGAACCCTAAACTACTCGTTCAAAAAAAAAATGAGAGAGCTGCCACATACATGAATACATTGCATAAATACATTTAAAAAAACCTACATTACATTTTTTTTGGGGGGGGGGGGGTTTACTAATGTGACTGTGCCTATAATCACAATCTAAAAGTGGGGCTACTAGGGTTTTTTTACTTTATTTGTGCACATTGGAAAAAAACAAAAAAAAAACTAATGGGGCAGTACGGGGCCACTAAGGTTTTTTTCCACTTTTTTCCAACTTGCACAAAAATAGGACAGGGTTTAGTGGGTAGGGGGTGGAACTTCACAGGGCTAAATTGCGCAACAAATCTTGAGTAAAATTCTTTCTTAGGCCCCATGCACACGACCGTTGTTTGTTTCCGCGTCCGTTCCATTTTTTTTCACGGATAGGATGCTTCCCCATTCATTTCAATGGGTCCGTCAAAAAATGCGGATGGTCAACCGTTTTTGTTCCGCATCCGTGATCCGTGTTTTCATTCCGTCAAAAAAATAGTGCATGTCCTATTTTTTTCACGTTTGCGGACAAGGATAGGCATTTTTACAATGGATCTGCCATAAAAATCAGATCCGTCAAAAAAAACGGTCCGTCATCCGTTTTTTTTGACGGACGCAAAATTTCAAGGAGGAGCGGACGCGGAGGCAGGCAACGGTCGTGTGCATGTAGCCTTATAGTAAGCCAACCAAGTCTGAGAAAATTGTCAGTCCCTGCAGCACACGTATCATCCAGCCGGAGCCCCTGTGATAAATCTGGTGCAGGTCTAGACCACCGATCTAAGCCTATTCCATCTATGGGGTCAGTAAAACAGGATTTCCTGATCTGTTGATGTTACCGTGGCAGCCCCAGGGCAAGCGGTAATGTAAAATTGTTAATACAATTTATATATTTAGGGGGAGAACACAGAACATAGTGTATATAATAAATTTTAAATATTTCAATATAAAATCTATTCTTAATATACAGAACCTCATTTAACTGTGGTTATGGCGGTGGTGGAAGGAACAGGTTGCTCATATTCCCGTTTGGTGGTTCTACTGTAGTGCTTGATTTAGAAACCACCAGTTTTAGGTCTCTGGTGATCCCTTACAGTCCTGCAAGGACATGTATGATTGGGAAGTGTTGCGGTTTCTTTGCTTTTACCTTTGGTAATTGAAGCTTTACTGATGAAAGCAACTTGATAATTGCTTTATTTTCGACCATATGCTATCATAAGGGTCCATTCACATAACCGTATATCTGGGTCCGCATCCATTCTGCTATTTTGCAGAATGGGTCTGGACCCATTCATTTTAATAGGGCTGCAAAAGATGCGGACACACCCTGTGTGCTGTCCACATCCGTAGTTCTGTTCTGCAACTCCGCAAAAAAGATAGATAGAGCATGTCCTAATTAAGAATAGGCATTTCTATCTAAGGGCTGGCCACAAAATGCGGATTGCACACGGTCGGTACCCGTGTTTTGCGGATCCGCAATTTGTGGGCCGCAAAACACTTACAGTTGTGTGAATGGGCCCTAAAAGTGATGAAATGGATCTGGTGACTATAAATATCAGATATATGAGCAAAATGCCAAGGCCCAGTTTCACAGTCATAGCCTTTCGCCTCAAAACCTGTCCAAATAAGTTAAATTGTATATATACAATATATATGGGAGCAACTTTTTTTTTTTTTTAAAGCCTATGGACACATTTTGGGGGCAATTATTTTTTGCATTATGCTAAATTTAGGGCTAGAAATATTTTATTTATGTCTTCTTTAAAAATTTTCAACAGTTTTTCTTCTACCTTTGGTGCATTTGCAGGCTTAGCAGTGATGGTTAACCTCCGGCCACTCCAGCTGTGGTGAAACTACAACTCCCAGCATGCTCCATTCATTTCTATGGAGTTCTGAGAACAGCCAAGCAAGTGTGCATCTTGGGAGTCGTAGTTTTACTACAGCTGGCGTGCCGGAGGTTAGCCATCACAGGAGTAGAGCATCCATAGAGCTTCTCTGAAAGCTGGACCTGTAGCCCTTATCTGTACTTAACAGCTCGTAAACTCTCATTAAAGCTGAATTCTTATCAAACTGATGAGCTTTAATGGGTGTTTATGAGCTGTCAGGAACTCAGAGATCAATAGTCTGGAAGTGAAAGCTGTAGAGCAGGCATCCTCAAACTGCGGCCCTCTAGTTGTAAAACTTCCCACTATGCCCTGCTGTAGCCTGATAGCTGTAGGTTGTCTGGGCATGCTGGGAGTTGTAGTTTTACAACATCTGGAGGGCCGCATTTTGGGGATGTCTGCTGTAGAGGGAAAACTGTTGAAAATGTCCCTGCAAAGGTGTTCATGGGGTTTAAGCTTGTAAAATAGCCCTTTAGGTGTCTGGCAGACTTCTCTCCGCCTTCTGCTCGGCCTGACCTGCAGCCATGTATAACGACGCCATGCACTGTTTAAAGGGAACTGGTTATTTTGATCATTGTAGTGAATTACGGTAAATCACATCTACTCCTCTTCTAAGAGGATATAGCTTTCCAAGGAATGTGTGTCTATATCTTAGAATATCTGTTCTCCTCAATTGCCCCAATGATGTAATCCCCTCCACTGTGCCTACTAACAAATCAGGCTGGATTCACGAGACTGTGAGCTGGCAGCAGGGACCCCAAAGAATTTTCCGAATATTTCAATGTTCTAAACATTTGTAAATATGTTGGACTGTAGTTAAGCATTTATATATATATAATCACATGGACTCCATAGCTGAATGCTCATGGCTCTTGTTCTGCTCCAGCAGTGCATGTGGATTCCCTAAACCACCCTTATTAAATAATCCCTTTCAATGATTTTAGATGGACATTTACATACACATGCATGCTGTCCTTAGAAAACTGGAGATTTCATGAACCGATTTCTTCTTTGTAAGTCATCAGTCGCTGTGGTGCAGATACGGACCTTTCACAGCCTGGAGTGTGTTACAGTGTGTATGCTTGTATTGTATATCTGCCTAAGGCCGGGTTCACATGAGCGTATGAAGGCTCTGTGCAGGTGCCAAGAGAGGAATACGATCAGTTCCTGTTATGAGGGAAGCCTTTTTAGAGTGGTTTTAAGCTTTTTTTTTTTTAAATGTTTTTACAATTTTTTCAGTGTTTTTGCTGCATTTATTTTAATGTGGCCAGATATTACTTTAAGTCTATATAAAATGCATTTGTGCATATTATAATTATTTTTTTTTACAAAGCACAAAACACTGTCAGAATGCCGTATTTTAGCGTTTTTTTCCGTGTCATCAGAAAATGACCTATTATTTAAATCACGCTTTTATGTTTAACATATTTTAAAAACTTTTTGATGAGGTTATTTTAAATTATCCATATCACTATCTATATTTTAACAAAAAACATAAAATCCTGCAGTTTTTGCACTGGCCACTGAGCCTAATAACAGGCACCACATCTTGGTCTGTACAGATCACTGTACTGCAGCTATCTGCTTATCTGTCATTCTAATCCTGCCTATAATAATATCACCTCTATGTATAGATAAGGCTACTTTCACATCCGCGCTTTTGCTGTCCGGTTTTGAGATCCGGCATGGGATCTCAAAACCACAGCAAAATGCTTCCGTTATAATAATACAACCCACTGCATCCGTTCAGAACGGATTCGGTTGTATTATATCAAACATGAAGAAACCGGATCCTGCACTAAAACCACTTTAAGTCAATGGGTTCTTTTTGTGTCAGAAAAAAACGGACTGGCACCATTGACTTACGTGTTTTTTTGTGCCAGATCCGGCTTCTTCAGTTTCCTGTGCCACACACAAAAATGCTGCTTCCCTGGTATGGAATGGAATGCATTCTGGTGCACTCCGTTGCAGTTTGTTCAGTTTTGTCCCCATTGACAATGAATGGGGACAAAACTAAAGCGTTGTGTGCGGTTCTTAGACCCTGTTCCAGATTTCAAAACCAGACAGCACAACGCACATGTGAAAGTGAGACAGGATCCTCCATTCACAATAGGTAACCCTAAGTTCACACCTGAGCATTTTGCGCGTTCAAGGTGCGTTAAGTGTAGATGTGCCTTTTTTAATTGGTCTCCAGAGTCACGAACGCGCGTATGACGCGCGTTTCCTATTTCCAAAACGCACTGTAATACGCGCGTTTTATGCGTGACAAAAACACGCATAATATGCGCGTATCAAATACGCTCAAGTGTGAACCCAGCGTTAGTGTTAAAGCTTATCTGATCTTTCCTTGTACAATGACCTCCGCACAGGTCACAGAGCTGTCTAGAAGACTCTCCCATAGAAGTCATTGAGGTCCTCCCCATGACCATAGTGTCTATGGACCATGTGGCTGCAGTAAAGCAATTATCTTAATGCCTTCTAAATGCTGTTAGGGAGAGTTCTTCTGATCCGTCAGAGGAACGGGAAAAAAAAAAAAAAAAAGGATCCTGTAAAATAGCGCATCTTGTGCATCAGTTATGCACATTTGGCATTTGTTTGAGCAATTTCCTTTGAGATCCGTTTTTTTAAACATAAAAAAAGTCCTGCCTGCTTTTTTTATATCTATAAAAAGGGATCACTGACAGGTCAGAAGAACGGGAAAATAATGGTGATTTGAACCCTTTCTAAAGAATGGCTCAGGAAAGATGGCCACCCCCATAATAGATATATCAGAATACCCATATCAGAATATGAAAACAGATTAGATAAAAAAGGAGATGTCGCTATCTGGTTTTAACTATGTTATCGCAATTCATGCGATTCTCATCTTCTTTGTGTGGTGCCAAATCAATTAGAAGTATAAGTATGAGCTCTCCATACTACTTTCATAATGGGACCAGACACACAAGTTGGTATCATGAAAGCATCTTCTCATCTCCCTGAGCAAGAGAGCTTTATTCAAGTTACGTTCACTTAAAGGGAACCTGTCATCACCTGTATGCTGCCCATATTAACGGCAGCATAAAGTAGAGAAAAATGAATTGATTTCAGCGGTCTGTCATTTCTAGGTAGATGACTGACCGGCTTCTACCTAGTTTTCTCTCTAGGAGAGAACTGCCAATCATCAGCAGATGGGCAGGAGAGCAGGAGATTAGGAATAACCAGGACTCTTCTCAGGTAGATTTGACTCTTTTCAAGGCCTGGGCTGCAATGATTATGATGCTGGTTCTCAGCAACCACTTACTTTTAGCTCATGAGTGACACTGCAGAAATCAGCATTTCTGTCACTAATTTATGTTGCCCTCAGTGAGGTCAGCTTAAAATTGATGCCAGGTTCGCTTTAAATAGCAGACATCACAAAAGGGGTGTTCCTTAAGAAAAGACTATTGGCTCCTTAACTTGATAGGAGTGGTTTCAGCAACTTCAACTCCGAGTTCTTAGGTAGATTTGAAAACTGCAACCTAACTCCCCCTCCCCCAGTGACCTTAAGACAAAGAAATGCACACATAGTTCAGATATCTGGTTAGCTGCCATCTAGTGGACAAACATGCATACTACAGAATGTTCACACTATATTTAAAAACCTATCTCTCACAACTGGTACAAAAAATTTTTGGTTACACGTTTCCTTTAAATTGATATGCCTTATGCTCCTTGCTGTATAGGACACTGATATATGGTTGCTGTAATATTTCAAACAAATATTATCATGGCATGGTATACTATTATATTATACTTTGTCTTTTTAATGCAACGCAACATTTGACTTTTTTTAAAAAAGCAGTTCAACTAAATTTTATAGGCAAACTTCATATATATATTGTTGGCCGCTCCATTTAGGACTGTTACATCATTTTTTTTTATTTTGGTTGTGATATATTTACTTTTTATGCGATTTCCTAGACTCAGTTATTAGGGGTACAGATAGGGTGATCTGTCACAAAGACCGGGATCGCCGAACGGTGTGTTGTCTTTCTGGCTCTTGTGTTCGACGCATCGCGGATTGGGTTGATGGATTACTGGGAGGGGCTGGAGAAGATCCAGCAGTCATGGTCCATATGGAACCAATGACAAAGTTAGGGGTAGGTGGAGCGTCCTTAAAAATGATTTTAAGGAATTAGGTCACAAGCTTAGGGCAAGGACCTCAAAGGTAGTGTTTTCCGAAATACTGCCTGTACCACGAGCCGCACAAGAAAGGCAGCGGGAGATTAGGGAGGTTAACAAGTCGCTCAAGAACACATGTAGGAAGGAGGGGTTTGGGTTCCTGGAGAACTGAGACGACTACTGTCGGCTACAGGCTCTATCGTAGGGATGGGCTGTACCTCTATGGGGAAGAGGAAGCTGTTTTGGGGGAGAAGATGGCTAGGAGGTTGGAGGAGTGTTTAAACTAGGGACTGGGGGGGGGGGGTAATTACGTTATGTATACTAATATACTAATGCCAGAAGCCTAACTAATAAAACTGGTGAATTGGAATTAGTGATGTGTGAGGATGATTATGACATAGTGGGAATAACTGAGACATGGCTGGATGATGGCTATAACTGGGCAGTTAATGTACAGGGTTACAGTCTGTTTAGAAAGGATCGTCAAAACCGGAGAGGGGGAGGGGTCTGCCTTTATGTAAAGTCCTGTCTAAAGCCCACAGTCCAAGAAGATATAAGTGAGCGACATGAACATGTGGAGTCACTGTGGGTAGAGATACATGGAAGCAAAAACAATAATAAAATACTAATAGTAGTTTATTATAAACCACCTAATATACCAGATTCCACAGAAAATCTACTACTAAACAAGATAGACGAGCCGGCAAATCATAATGAGGTTCAGGACCCGACTAGAGGGACGGCCATACTGGACTTAGTACTTACCAATAGACCTGACAGAACAACAGATGTGCAGGTTGGGGGAAACCTGGGAAATAGTGACCATAATTAATAATAATAACCTTCCAATTGTCATTCGAAAGAGTGTTTCTTCAAGGAGGAGCAAAAATACCAAACTTCAAAAAAGCAAAATTTAGCCAACTAAGAGAGGCCATAGGCCTAACTAACTGGGACAAAGTCCTCAAAAATAAAAATACAGCCACAAAATTGGATATTTTTAAAAACATCCTAAAATCTAATTGAGAGGTACATATCTTATGGGAATAAAAGGATAAGGAGCAAGAAAAAAACAATGTGGATTAATAGAACTGTAAAAAAAAGCAATAAATGACAAAAAGAAAACATTTAAATCACTAAAACAGGAGGGTAGCGAGGAAGCACTGAAAAACTATAAGAAAAAAAATAGAATATATAAAAACCAGCCAAACTAGAGACCGAGAGATTAATTGCCAAAGAGAGCAAAACGAACCCTAAAATGTTCTTCAATTATATAAATGGTAAAAAGTATAAATCTGAAGGTGTCGGCCCTCTACAGAGTAAAGAGGGGGGAGTTGCAGAGAGCGATGAGGAGAAAGCAAAGCTATTAACCCCTTAGTGACCTTTTTACGGCGGTCACTAAGGGGCCTTAGGCTGGGCCGCCCTTTTTTTTAACGGTGGCCCAGTCTAAGCATTGCCCTGCTCTAACAGCCGGACCGGCAGGAGGGCCGATCCAGGCTGTTTACCACTTTACATTCCGCGGGCAATGACACCTCTCTCCTATCGGCACCCCGCAAATGCGATCGCGGGGTGCCGATGTGTGTAAAGGCTGGCTGGGGTTTCATGTAGGCCCCAGACCAGCCTTGAGTAATTTCCAGCAAACTGCGCCTCTTTGGCGCAGCCTGCTTGTCAATGTCAGAATAGCACTAATATTAAAATGCCATGCACTATAGGGATAATGCATTGCATTTTAAAATCAATCAAAATATTGTCTGGTATAGTCCCCTTGTAAAAAAAAAGTAAAAAAAACCCCACACATTTATTCAATAAAAAAATCCCATAAAAAATTGCGCTTTTTTCCTTTGAAAATACGCTTTTGAATGAAAAAAATTCCCCAAACAAAAAAATCTCCCACATATGTTTGGTATTGCCGTAACGACCCGGACTACATAAATATCATGTAAATTATTCCCTACGGTGAATGCCGTGAAAAAAATAAATAAAAAAAATTATTTATTCTTAGTTGCCACCGAAAAAGCGTAATAACAAGTGATCAAAAAGCGCCATTTACTCAAAAATTATACCAATTGAAAAAAAAAGTTGTCCCGAAAAAAATCAAGCAATCACACAACTCCGTAGAAAGGAAAATAAAAAAGTTATGGGTCTTGGGAAGCGGCAATGCAAAAACATTTACTACTTTTTTGCAATAAAAGAAAAAAAAACGCTAAAAAAAAAGAAAAAAACTATATGTATTTGGTATCACTGTAATCGTAGTGACCCAGAGAATAAAGATATTATGTTATTTATACAGAAAAATGAACGCGATAAAATTTATAATGTGAAAATGCAGTGGCAATATTGCTGTTTTTCCCATCTCTCTCCCAGAAAGAGTTAATAAAAGTTAATCAGAAAGTTATGTGTACCCTAAAATGGTGCCATTAAAAACTACAACTTGTCCCGCTAAAAACAACCCCCTTATAAAGCTATATAGACGGAAAAATAACAAACAACAAATAACGGAAAAAGGAAGAAAAACACTTGGTCAGTAAGGCCCAAAACAGGCTTGTCACTAAGGAGTTAAATATATTTTTTCCCCACTGTATTCTACTGAGGAAAATAAACTATCAGATGGAATGCAGAATGTAAAAGTAAATTCCCCGTTAACAGTGGCCCTGTCTGACACAGGAAGAAGTACAGCGGCGTTTTAAAAAGATGAAAATAGACAAATCACCAGGACCAGATGGCATACACCCCCGTATCCTAAGAGAATTAATTTATATAATAACCAGACCCTTATTTCTGATATTTAAGGACTCTATACTGACAGGGAGTGTGCCACAGGATTGGCGCATAGCAAATGTGGTGCCAATATTCAAAATGGCTCCAAAAACAGAGCCCAGAAACTATAGGCCGGTAAGTTTAACATCCGTCGTAGGTAAACTGTTTGAAGGTTTTCTAAGAGATGCTATCTTGGAGCACCTCAATGATAATAAGCAAATAACGCCATATCAACATGGCTTCATGAGGGATCGGTCATGTCAAACTAATTTAATCGGTTTCTATGAGGAGGTAAGTTCTAGACTTGACAGCAGCGAATCAATGGATGTCGTATATAGGGACATCCTCTGCATCTGGTGGAAAGAAGGTTTGTACACAAACATAGAAAAGGGTTCTTTACGGTAAGCGCAGTGAGACTATGGAACTCTCTGCCTGAGAAGGTGGTGATTGTGAATTCGCTAAAAGAGTTCAAGAGGGGCCTGGATGTATTTCTGGACTGTAATAATATTACAGGCTACAGCTACTAGAGATGGGTCGTTTATCCAGGAAGTTCTTCTGATTGCCTGATTTGAGTCGGGAAGGAATTTTTTTCCCCTTAAGTGGGGAAAATTGGCTTCTGCCTCACAGTTTTTTTTTTTTTTTGCCTTCATCTGGATCAACTTGCAAGATAACAGGCCGAACTGGATGGACAGATGTATTTTTTCGGGCCTTCTAAACTATGTTACTATGTTACTATGTATGTTTCGAGATCCTAAAAATAAGTAGTCGTAATTGTAATCTGTAGTAACGGATATCATGCCTATCCATTAATAGGTTTTTGTAAACCTGAAGGGTTCCCTTAATTCAATAATTTTTTTGTCAGAATGTTGAACAGAAATATTTTGCTTAGATGCATTTGGATTAGTCGGTTCTCTATAGTTTTTGGAACAGGTTATCATTCCACATTGGGTTTTATTTTGTCTAGTAGATTATATGAAAGTAGCCGCAATGAGGAGGTTGTTAGTAAGAGGATGTGACATTTTTTATATGTAAATATAACGCTTGTTTATTATTGTATATGTTGTATAAATAAATAAATACAAATTTTACAGATTTAACGCAAGTTCGGTACTAGCACATCTTCTTTTACTAGTAATACTAAGATAAGTAATACTATCATAACCAGCAAATGTGCTAGTTGTGTCTTAGTTTTACGCGTGCCGCTATGTAAATGTACTATTTAATAATGCCCCCTCCCCCACAGATCTAGCATTTGCATTTCACCTACTGATGTAAAGTATATATACAGTATATATGGTGTTGCAGTTTTTTAGGCCATTCTTTAACGGTGTATTTCTTCATTTATGTATATCATTTAGGACTCGTTTGCATGAAGTCTAGTACGTCGGTGGTAGAACTGGTCATGTTGCTTTGCTCTCAGGTAAGTCGTGTACTTATTGATTGTGCACAGGTTGAAAATGTTACTATTTGAACCATTTATTTGTCATTCATTTAATTATTGAAATCTTTTAATGTGACATTTTCAGAGGATTACCCTACTGAACTTGGCAAATGGCCAAACCCCTTAGTCTGGATTCACATCACATTTTTCCTGTCCGTTTAATGTATACAAAAAACGGTAACAGTGGCACTTGCTCCCTATAGAGTTCCATTGTAAAAAAAAAAAAAAAAAATGGAAAATATATATTTTTTACCGGACTGTGCAGGATACAAGAACGTGTTGTGATGCGTCATCAAACATCAAACTGAGGCATAAAACGTGATGCAAACTCACCCATGAAGGTCTGATGAGAGGTTCCCATGAAGTTTTATTTGCATGACCATGTTACAACTCTGTTTGAAAACCGTATCTAAAAAGTCCAAAAACTGAATCGGGAACCATCCTGGGAAAGTAGGAAAACCTTTACCAAAGGTTTGCTTTCCCATGACGAGATGTAATCCCAAATTTGGCAGTGAATAATTTCCACCATACATGCATATAAAGCCTAACTCACATCTACACTCAAAGATGGTTGATGTCAGAATAGAAATGGGTAAATTGGGTCCTAGCTCACGGATAACCCCAAACCAAAGTTATCTTCTAATAAAGAAAAGCTGGAACATTGAAAAATGCTGGTAAACCAGCAACTTGTCACCTAGAGATGCAACATAATATGTTACAATTGTGAAGATAGAACTGTGTTCACATTTATTTTGCAATATCATGAAATTCCATTAGGATTGGTTCACACATGACTTTTTGATGGGGTTTATCTGAATTTTTGTGTTTTAGTGACTTTTTTTGCAACTGCAGTTTCTGGTGCGTTTTTGTTTTAAAAACATGTTAGCCCAATGTCTATGGGGAATATGAATATGAAATGCAAGCAGTTTTTGCTACTAGTGTTTTTGACTTTCTAGCTTCTTTTAAAAAAAAATTAAATAAAATGCACCATGCTGAAGCGTTGACTTTTTTTCTGGTGTTTTTACCTCTTTCACTGTGTGAGAAAAATGCAGTTTACACAGCCATGTAGAAAATCTTTTACTAAAATAACGCCATAAAAACCACATGTGGTATGGAAAAAGAAACCAAGTGGTTTATTTTATTTTTTTAAAATTTTATTTTGTGGTACAAATATAAACAGCAGTTAAAATTCATTTGAGTAGAGCCCGTGAAAGGGGAACTGGAAGTAGTGTTTTTAATTTATTTTTATTTTTTAATTATTGCATTAAAAAACAAAAAAAGCATAATAAAACCTAAAAATAAAACCTAAAAATAAAACATATCACCGATGACATTAAGGATCCCTCACGAGATTGTAACAGAAGTCCGTTTTTTAATAAATGGGTCTTTTTGTCTTATTATATTTTTCGAAAAATCATTATTTCTCTAATGTCCTTCCCATATTAGTTGATGTATAAAACTATTATGAAGTATAATATGAATCAATATCACTGTGTAAAAAAAAAATAGACCATAAGACAAATGAGTTCTGCTAATTCTAAAATACAAACCTAAAGGTTGCATTTATGCACAGCGAAATATATTTTTAGCTGTGACAACTTGCCACATGATTTCCTCTATCTACAGTAGTCACCTGCAGGGTTGTGTGTTGAGATAACAATAACTTAAAAAAAAATTACGGTACTTAATTCTCGAGAAGTGTAGAGCCACTGTTGATGCAAGGGACACTGAGGAGCTGTTTTTTCTTGTATATGTGGTACAGTAAATTTTTATATTTCAAGGATCCAATTTTTTGCCTTAAGCAACCTTAACCGAAATCTCATAATATCATCTGGGATGTAGCAGTGATAGCAATGCACACACTGTCCTGTACTTGCTTCAGTTCCTCCTGATGTTGACAGGTTGCTCGAGAGTCCACGGTAAGGTCTCTCAGCTTTGTACAGTTTCTGACAGTGACTAGCTTGTATTATGTGAATCACTGCTTGCTTGAACTTGTGTTCTTAGATTCACCTGTTGGATTGTCTTTTTGACAGTCATTTGTAGACAGAACATTTTTTTCTACTGTATTTTAAAGAAATGGATTTCCAGTGTGTTTTATTTTACTTTTAAAATTTGCACAGTGATAAATCCCAAAAATGGTGAGAAGTCCTTTTGGAACAGTGTCTCAAACCAATTTTTTCTATTTGTAAAATTGTAGTTATACCATTTCCATTATGACATTTTGAATCACTAGTTTGATAACAGAGATTTCAGTTTGAAGTCCTGATTAACCATAGATGACCTTGGGCAAGCAGATTATGTCAAGCTCTATAGGTCTATGTGATGATTAATATGAGTTTTGCTAAGGGAAGTAGAACCTTGGTAAACTGAATTGTACCAGATAGCATTACCAGTTCTACATAGACTGATTTAGGCTTAGTCTACCTTAGCAGTCTAGCTTCTTGCCATTATATCAAAAGTTCCAGAATATTTGATACAAGAAGACTTGAACCTCGATAGGAGCCTGACAGACCCACTATAAAATCACAAAAACACGCAATGCATAAACATTCTGCAAACATGGCCCTGATTCATCATGCCTTTACTCCAGAATTCTGTGTTAAGTATGGGTTGGAGAGTGGGTGCGGCTAGCTATGTTAATGAGTTTCACTCCAGATTTATAACTGCGACTTTAAAAAACAAAAAAAAAGTCGGAATCTCACTCCAGTAGAATAGCTTGAGGTTTTAAGGTCCTTTTACACGGGGCGACGATCTAGCAGATTGTCGGGAAGGAAGTGTGTTCCTTCCCAACAATCTGCTGATCGCTAGTGGAGGGGACCGGTGCATTTACACTGATCTTCTTCAGAGTATGGGGAGGAGGATCACTAATGCCCTCGCTCTTCCCCATACTGTCTCGTTGTTTCCCGACAGCAGATCATGTTTACACAGCACAATCTGCCACTGGGAAACGATGATCTTTTTTGTTGCACAAAAGATCCGATTACCCGATGGACGGGTGTTTTTCTCATTCATCGGGTATTCGGCGGTGCATTTACACCGCCAGATCATCGCTGACGAGCATTACTAGTAACACTGGTTAACGATGATCGGTTCAATGGTCAGCCATGTAAAGGGCCCTTAAGGATGAGACAAAATGATGAAACAACATACAACATTTGATAAATGTGGCCTAAAGTACAACGCAGACTCAAGCATAACTGACTTCAAATTTTTCCCCTCATGATACATTTTCCCCATTGACTATATTCCTCATACATTTTACTAATGCTCATTCACTAAATAAATGAATATGAAGTACGTGGCAAATATTTATTGACCAAAATAATTTGTGCTCATCCACCACGACAAGGTCACCTTTTATAAATTAAACCCTACTCCAAAATGACTGGCCTTTCTTTGGCCTCAATTGAATTCAGGGAATATAGGATCCAGCTCCTTCTCTATCTATATATATTTTCTAATTAAAATCCGCCTTTGGGGTCCTTCAGAATCCATCTGAAAATAGAACCGACATAACTGTCATGGCAGTGTTACCGAAAAGAATATCTGTATCGTCTTAGCCGGTAGATAGAGAAGATAAAAATAGATGGAAGCCATGATGCTGGTGTCACAAGAGCCTAATAATAAAGTACATAATCAACACTACCAAACAACCCGAAATAGAGAGAGTTTTTAATTAATGTGGTTTACATTTCAAGGCCATTTCTTTTGTCATTTTTATATGCTTTTTAATAGTGATTTTACACAAGCTAACACCCTTCTGAGAATTTAAGCAAAAGTTTGAGCATTTCCTTACATTTTACTTTGGCTTTAATGAATACAGAATTCCCTATCCATTATGCAATGTGCCTTTAGATCTGAAACTAGAGATAGTTGCAGCATGCAGATTATTGAAATGGCATGTATCCTCTACGTACCTGCTGTTTGTTTGCCCATTCTCCTCCGCTTGGTCTGTAAGGAAATGATTAGTTTCATTTTTTTCCCTTGGATAGAAGATGGTGAGAGAGGACTTAGAAAAATACAACCTTGGCAGGGATCCTCGGTGGGGTTCCAGCTTCAGGCTGACTCCTGCAGGGCACTTGCAAAATCCGTTGCCTGTTGATTGTATTGAAGGTTGGAGGCAAATTCCACAAGATCTGTTATGGCCTCTGATCTTTATGTCGAGCAGTCATTTAAAAAAAAAAAAAACAATTTATTTTAAAGTTGTGCTCCTTTTGTTTGGTAGAGAAGAAAAATGGTACAGAGCTACCTTCACCCTTTGCAGTTCACATGAATAAAGCGAAATGTAACATGAGGTTCTTGATGGCCTCATCATCTAATCAGAGGTCTAACATTACGCTTTTGCTGGCTCCAGCAATTCCTGCCATTAGTGGCCCCAGAGATGAAACTTTGCCTCTCGTATTGATTGAAGGAAAGAGTGAGAAATTTAAGCCCTATCAATGTTCCCTCACTAACAACATTTAGCAGAACCTTATGTACCATACCCTCTTAATGGCTCTCCATATTACATGTTTTGAAGGCACAAGAAAATGTCCAAAGCTTTAATTTTTCAAATTTTCGCCCTCAGTTATATCCGATATCTAGCTGCATATAGATAGACAAACGAAATACCGTTATTTGACACTTCTGTTTGCTGCTTGTGCAAGGGTAAAAGGTTGCAGACTGCAAAACATGTCTCTTGTTACATATATGCCACATTAAAATGGCTCTCAAAGCTTTCCGTTTTAGACATGCTAATAGCAAGGTAAAAGAGATGAGATCATTTCCAAGTATTCATCAGCGTTGCCTTTAAAACATGTGTTGCCTCAAGTAGAGCGCTGTGTATTCATGTAAAATTTTGAATTTCTAATATATTATGTTTCTACTATACCAATGGATGTGCCTGACATTTGATATATCAAAGGTATACTGCCAACATCTTGAAAACTAATACTTGAATTTATTCTCTGCTGAGCTGGTGGTGAATTTCATTCTCTGGTAGGAAGGGTAGGCGTACCAGGTTTATTATACTTGGCCTCAGGTGTATCGGATTCACAGTACCTGGCCTCTGGTGTACTGGGTTGTTACCACCGGCCTTGGGTGTACTAGATTCATAGTGCCCAGCCTCGGGTGTTCTAGGCTCCTAGCAATGGCCTCCAGTATACTCAGTTGAAAGGAACCCAGGCTCGGGTGAACACAGTTTGTCTTCCTTTCAGAGATTAATGACGGAGAGAGAGAAAATAGAACAGCTGCTACCTGATCACACACTCCATATTCTCCCAGACGATAGCTGGTAGTACATCTAATGTGGTATAGTTGGCATGTTCATGAGGGAAGACATTTGGGATGTGTACTTCAAGCCAAAAGCAAAGTATATGTGTCTTGCAAGTTCAGCCATTTCTTCTAATGCCTTTAGGAAGTTGATTCCTGTCGATATACAAAATGCCTGTCCTGGTATTTTGTATATTTTTACGGCAAATATCTTGGTGTCCTCGTCATAATGTTAATGCTTCGACACTTAAAGATGTTGCTGAAGTAAAAAGGAAAAAACAGCAGCAACAGTGAATTTTAAGAATTCATACAATTTTTCTCCTCTGCTGCTTCCAGCACCGTGCTCAAATCTTGCAGAGGTGCCATCATCTTCCTGGCTGCAGCAGTCACATCCTGTACACCCGAGGTCACCATGCATCCAATCAGTAGCCTCATCAGTGCATGGGATGTGACTTCTGAGGCCAGTGATTGGCTGCTGCAACGATGATGTGGTATGCACGGACATCATTGCTGCAACCAGGACAACAAGCAGTGGCAGGGGAGAAAAATGGTATGAATTACTTTTTTGTTATATTAGATCATTTGCTGTTGGGGATGGGAGTATTTCATTTGCATAACCCCTTCCAATGATATATATATGCACAGTGCAGGTGAGCATTTAATAATATATAAACAGACATTGATAGTGAGCTGTCTGACGGCTTAGCATGCTGAGAAGAAATGTAGGTCGGTGAACAACATTAAAATATGCAATGAAATGTGCATTTTATATGCAGCCTAAAGCCTCATGCACACAACTATAGCAGATCTTTGCTATTGTGGCCCACAAACAACAGGTACGCAGTATACGGGCACCAGCCATGTGCGCACCATATCACGGATGCAGACCCATTTACTTGGATGGGTCCGCAATCTGGAAGATAAGGTGCGGAATCCAGGTACAGAGTGCTTCCATGGGCTTTCTGTCCATGCCTTCGCACTGTAAAAAAGTAGTGCATGCACTACTTTTTTGCGATTTGGATCATGGACCCCATTCAAGTAAATGGGTCCGCGTCCGTAGACGGCGGGCACACGGTCAGTACCCGTGCATTTGGGACTGCATTTTGCGGTCCACAGCATGGGCGCAGCCGGCACACGGTGTGCACAAGGCCTAACTCACTGGATGTTGGAAAATTGTAAACCAAAAGATGTATTAAAAGCAAAAAATTGTGGTAATGTTGTAGACCCGATGACACATATCTAGAATGTTTTCGTCCAGATCACTTTAAAAAAATAATTCAAACAGAAGAAAAGAAAAACAAAACAAAAACTAAGAAGATATATAATAAAGAAAACAATATCCCCAAAAATGTAACTCTCCTCCTTGCTGAAGAGGAGGAATAAAAGTCCTGATCACTTGAAATGTAATTTTAGAACACCCTCTCATGAATCAGCAGAACAATTTTTCTCTTTTTTCATAGGCATTGATTCCACGTATAATTGTCTCACTGTCGTTAACCAAATTCATAGGGACGTTTCAGCTGCATCTTATATACAAGCCTCAAGTTAAACAAATTTCATTTTTTTAATGCCCCCGATGCAGTTTGAGATTAAGATTTATTTTAATATTAGTCAGGGAATTCTTCAAAATTCCCATTTAGCGAATTTTGCCTAATATCTCTTAAGTAATTCTGCTTTTATTTTCCAACAACCAAATGGCCAAGCATTAAAAATGTTCACGACAGGATAAGTATGTGCACTATGCCATATATACACAAAAGCAGTATTAAAGGAGTTTATTCAGGATTTTCATATGATGGCCCATTCTTACGATCAATATCTGATCTGCAGGGATCCAACACCCCTCACCGCCACCCATCAGCTGTTTCGGATACAGCCATGTAGTTTTGGCGCCTACTTCCAGCCCAGGAACTACTTTGGACCAGCTGATTATGTTGGACCCCCACCTATCTTGAGCATAGGTCATCAAAATTCCTGGACTTCCCCTTTAAGCACTTCATAAATGACGTTTTATGCTTGGTTTGCTTTGGAAACATTTTAAGAAGATATGATAGGCCATTATTGGTAAAACGGGGAATATTTGGTTTTCTTAACAAAGTTAAAGTAGGCATTTTTTCAGAAAAACAATTTACCAGGGCTTCAAATTGGAAGTAAATGTGTTCTCATGCATGCAAAGAAAACAAGGGTTTGTATTAATGAGGCTGTAATGACACATGCAATCTGATACAAGTTTTTAATGAGAAATATCCCTTCCTGGGTAATCTATATATAAACTAACAGCAGCTCACGTCTTGATACTTTTCTAAGAAACACATGCAGGCCGGGGAGATACTTGATTAAATCCAGTTGACGTTCTGGTTAGCTGGACACTGAATATTTGACTGTGGATATACAGACGAAAGCAGCTTGCAGTCTGGAATTGGGCAATCAGTGACAGAATGAAGCTTTGTTTGAGAAGGGGCTTCACTTGTGCGTTAAAATGAACTAGACACGCACCATATTCACAATAAGTTGATGATCTCCAGATTGGGTCCTCACTGTTCTCCTTTCAGCCTGCGTATTAAAGGAGCTATCCGTTTTCTAAAATATCCCCCCCAATGCCCGGGCCCCTCTCTTCCATGGATTATACTTACCTGCTCCCCGGCACCTGCGCCACTCCGGATCCCTGCACTGCCGCCGCTGCATCTACCTGATGCTCGGATCAGAAAATCCGGTGACAGAGGGAGCAGACAATAGTAGGCCGTGATGGTGACCAGCCTCAAGGGAGCTTGTCCCCGTCGCAGCCTGCTATTGGCTGCTTCCCAAGACCCCCTTCTGCCCCCTGTCACCGGATGTTTTGATCCGATCGACAGGGAAATGCAGAGGCGGCCATGCAGGGATCTGGAGAGATGCGAGTGCCGGGGAGCAGGTAAGTATAATCCGTACATGGGGCCCGGGCATTGGGAGGTGGGGGGGGGGGGGGGATATTTTAGATATCCGACAACCCCTTTAATTTCTGTGTAGTTTTGATTCAATTAAAGGTATATTCTGGGACATAGATGCTGATAACCTATCATCAGAATACATCATCAATATCAGATCGGTGGGGGTCCAAGGAACCTGCACCCCCACTGATCAGCTGTTTTGATAAACCACACTGTGGACAGAGCTGGAAGCAGACGGTGCCATGCCCTGTGTAGTGACCGTGCCCGGGTACTGTGGCTCCGCTCCCATTCATGCGATGTTAGATTTTGAAGATATTAAAATATTAGAACATCTATTCTTTACTTCGTCGTGTAGCGCAGAGCATTCAAACATTCCAAAGATATTAAGTAGTCGCTTTCAGACCCTCATTTTTTATTTATCAGACCCCCATTTTGCCCTCCTGTAGCTCGGCAGGGATATCGAGCACAGATATACTATCTGCTCGGACTGTATAGAAGTAAGAAGGAGGTGTTTTTATAGTATCTAAGGTCACTTGATATTTGTAGGAGGGAGGCAGTGAGGGTAGAGGCGGACACCCTGTGTATCCAACTATAAGCCGGGAGCGTCCTCCGTGTTCTGTGCTGGAGTTTTAAGAGCATTGCTAAGGGGCGACTTCAGAGCCAGTTTTTAATTTTTTATTTTTGTTTTGTTTTAATTAAACCAAAAGTACAAAATCACCTAATAACGTATATTACAAAAATAGTCCTAATCATGTCCCCTACACACACAAAAAAGTTGACTTTACCTTGTTAACCCTTTCGCTACCAGCGCCGTACCATTGGGACACTGTGCATATGGAAATCACTGAATCACCACCCACGTCCATGTCCACATTGATACACGCAGAACTGGCAGTAGTGAAATCGGCCTAAGTAGCAGTACGATGTTTACTTCCCTGTAAGGAGAGGTTCACACAGAGGATTTTTGGAGGAGTCTTTGAGGAAGATTTTCCTGAAGGTTTTTCAGCCAAAACCAGACGTGGATTCGAAAGCAATCTGAAATATAAAGGAAGAATTAAACTTAGGCCGGGGCAGGTCCCCTTCTGTTTAGTGGAGCAGTAGAGTACTGAACACATGTAGCAAAGTGCAAACTGTATCAAGTGTTTGTATTGAGGTTTTAGCTTTCATGTAGGTTGGAGGTAGTTACTTTAATCACCTCAATCCATCCAATGTTTATAACCAGCAGGATTTATAGCTCATACTATCGTATCAGCAGCCCATTTATTCCACTGTTAGGATCTCTTTCACTTACAGAAAGCAAATGACATTAGATTTATTTGCTTACGTTGGATTTCCCATGTCTAACAGCAGAAGTGGAAATCCATGGACACATCTCCCCCCAGTCTTTTTTTTCTTCTTGCAAGCAATAAGCAGAGGAATTGGGTTACTGTATATATTCCGACAGGAAGAGGAAATGCCAAGTTTGTTTTTCTTTAAATTACTACAGCAAATTAGATACTTTTATGCCCTTTAAGATGGAAATTCCATGTTAACGACTGTAGATTAGCAAAAATGTCAGATTTTCTTCTCCCCCTTATCTCGGCTCCTGAATAGATGTAGCATAGCCAGAGGCTCCTTTTTGCGGTATGGTCTAAATTTACATGAAATATCAGATTACGAGTGTCTGAAGGTACATGTCATAGATAATTCAGTTCATATGGACGGCCTTTCAGACTATACAGGATCCACAATCGGGACCAATGGACATCTAGGTGAAGGAAACATATACTTTGTGTGAGTCCTGTACAAAGCCGGCAATCTTTGATTTAGCCATCTCCCATCATTTATAACATTATTTCCTTGATTGTTGCCTTAGAAGTTTAAGGCAATTATATATTATTTTTTCCAGTGAGTGCCATCTCGATGATATAAGGTTTTCCTTCAACCTAAGCTGGAAAGCATTAAATAGAAATTATTATTTTTTATTCTCAAATCCATATG
The DNA here is from genome assembly GCA_033119425.1 of Bufotes viridis. Classification (NCBI taxonomy): domain Eukaryota; kingdom Metazoa; phylum Chordata; class Amphibia; order Anura; family Bufonidae; genus Bufotes; species Bufotes viridis. The sequence goes on along the minus strand of CM065591.1, from coordinate 454,986,373 downwards.
TGAAGCTTTATAAAGAAATTAGTTTGGGTAATGGGTATCATATTAGCCTATGATCATCAAAATGCGATGGATACTATTGTATATCAACCTTCTATGCTCAGTTGCAAACGAGCTGCATGTTATCTGGTATTATGGTATTGAGGATATTTTTGGGGTATTTTTCAATATACAATCTTAGCTAAACCGTACTAATACTGTAAAATTCTGATAATCAGAATATAGGAAAATGTGACTGAGACCAACAGCCCAGAAATCCTTCTTCTAACCCATCGGTAAAGGTTTAACATGGTTCCTACACTTGACTTGCAGATCTTCTGATGCCTTTGACCTGTACAAACTTCTAGCTTAGAGATATTGGAAATGTGTGTTTCGGACTATTTTTTACAAGTTTGTCTAGAGTCTGAAATTCCTTTTAAAGTGAATAGCTCTGAAATCTGGTCTTAAACCGATCGTATGCACTGGATTAGTAATTCCCAATCTTATTACCATGCACAATTGTACCACTCCCCAAGAAGCCCCTGCTCCCAGCCGTACTGCAAATAGATTGAAAATATGGGCGAGTAAAGCATTGCATAATTCTTGCCCAGCATTATATTGTCTTAAACCTCATAGACAATAATGGGCGTGATGGATCCGTGAAAACAGACGAAATGGAGCATCATCTGTGCTTTAAAAAAAAAAAACGGACTCACAGACCGTGCTTAAACACTAAAGTGTGAAAACACACATTAAAATGAATGGGGACGTGTGCTGTCCGTGGAGAACACGTACAGCACACGTCCATGGAACACTGACATGTGAATGAGGCTTTAGGCGTGCTGAGTCTTTTGTCCAAGCATCTTCATCCCTGCTGTAAAAACAACTGTGTTACGAAGAATCCCAGCGTTGCAGGGAACCCTTTTAGGGGAAACTGCTCTGAATTGACTATGCCCATGGATGCTATAAGTGCAGATAAGGCTACTTTCACATCTGCGCTTACTTATTATGTGATATACATATTTTGATAAGGATTGCTTCCCCTCTCCTTTGTGTGAAGACTGTCTTCATATGACTTTGTTGTAGCTTATAGCAGAGAACCTGTAGAGATCCTGATTGTTTACTTGCAGCCCTAAGGCCTCTTTCACACGAGCGAACTGAATGAGATAAACCCGCATTGTGCGTTCGTAAGAGGTCCGGTTCTGGCCTCCGCTCCACTGACAGAATTGCACAGCATTATACTGAATTATAATGCAGTGCAACCTTAGGGTACTTTCCATTGCAGGAATCGCGCTCTGTGCGTGAGCGTGATCCAGCGTTCTGGACTTACAGGAGCGCGCAACATTATACTGATCTATAATGCTGTGTGCCTCTGCTTGACCTTACTTCTACAGAATCATACTGACATAAACCTGTCAGTGTGATCCTGTAGAAGTAAGGTCATGCAGAGGCACACAGCATTATAAATCAGTATAATGCCACACTCACACACGGAGCGTGATTCCCGCAATAGACGTGTGAAAAAGCCCTTAGAGTCCTGAAATCTGCGGAATTACACTGGCGTAACGCTGCCCGGGTAAATCAGTAGATTCCAGGACCCTCAGGGTCACACAGCCTTATAGATCATTATAATGCGGTGCGATCCTGTCAGAGGAGTGGAGGCCACTGAGTTTCACGCACTGAACTCGCTCATGTGTCTGGCCTAAGGGTATGTGCACATGACAGATTTTTACAATCCGCCTACGAAATTCATCGCAGAATCTGTGCGTGTTTTTTCATGCGTTTTTGATTCGTCTTTTGAAGTTTTAAATTTTTTTAACCAATTGTTGTTCACTTAAATGTAAAACTGCTTTTCGGCTTGTGGTTTTTGGCATCCATTCAAAAAACACATGGACACAAAGCTGTTTTTTGATGCTTCCCATTTACTTCAATGGTAGATTCAGCATAGATTCCACCCCAAGGTAGGCCATGTTGCTTTTTGTTTCTGCAAGTGCTTCTTCTCATTGAAATGAATGGGGGCTGTTCTGACATGTTTTTTGGAGCTGATTTTGGGCGGAAATGCTCCAAAATCAGTGCCAAAAAACTCAGTGTGAACTGGCCCTAAGAGAATCTAAAATTTAAGACATAAAAAAAAAAAAAAAAAGGTCTGAATTTCACCAAGCAGCAGAAGAATGATCAATTTTACAGTCTGGTCAGACTCTGAGTTCTGCAGGTAAGGGGTGCCGGATTATATTTCAGGTTTCGTGGGCCTTTAAGTGAATGAAGATATTTTTCTTGGCCCAGCCGGTCTTTGTTCTCTTCAGACTTTGTCATGCCTTTGATAACGTTGTTAGTGGTGGATTTTCAAAATAACTCGTGTAGAAATTTGTTTCACTTTTTTTCCCCCATCTTTGATGACTAGCAGATCTAGAGCTTGCTTCAAGAAAAATCCTGTCTTCTCTCAGATTCTATAGTTATCTCTAATTGCTTCCAGTTGCTGCTCATAAGGTTGTCTTAACCCTTCGGCAACTATAGCAACTGAATGTTGTGCTGATTTCTTTATTAAAACAAATGGCTGCGTGAGTAGGAATGTAAGGTTCAGATTGAATTATTTACATTAGGTTGGCTTCCATGTGTCAGCTGGAGTTTCTTTTGCATTGCAAAAATGCCACCTCCTTCCAGTGAAGATATGGAAGAAATTGTCTGCAGGCTTCCAACAATTGGCCCCGCACATTTGTCAGGTTTTGTTTTGTTTTGACCTTTTACTCGGTTTAACAGGAACCATAACTGCAATAAGGAGAGAAGGAAAATCTGATTTGGGGCTTTGTATAGCGAGCACATAATGAAGCAACCTGACTCGTTTCGGCTTCCAAGTAACAGTCCTGGAAAACTGCATTAAAGATGATAGCTATCTAAAATGACTAACACATTGCAGAAGGTTAAAGCCGTGGTTATGTAGACCCAGGTATATATCCGCAAACAAGGCGTGTGCGGGAGTTCAAAAAAGCCTGTGTTTTTTCTCCCATAAATAGCGCCACTTGATACTATGTCTGGTATTGCAGTTCATCATAGAAAAAAAAAATCTGTACTCTTTTTTTTGCAGAAAATATAATTAATTGTACACTAAAATAAGATTGTGCCTTGTAATTAAAATATAACTTTTATTAATTATCGAATAAGAATTTCAGAGTGGTCACTCTTACACTAATAACTTGTTCCCTGTACCTATGGGAAACTTGTAGGCTGGTGTAGGGTATTGCAGATAGGAGGTGAACCTGGCTGTGGGGGGGGTTCCCTACCACACTGGAGCGGGTGCTGACTGAGTTCTGTCCCTTCAGGGCCCTAAATAATTTGGGAAATCCCTGTATGGCTGTAGTTGGAGCACCCGCCCCGAAAAGGGCGACCCCCAGCCTCTGGAACCTCGGGTCTGTCTACTAGTCCGTAGACCAAGCTGCTATCCTCTATGGTACCCCACTTTCCTAATCAAGGGTTGTCCGACGCGTTTCACCACTTTCTGTGGCTCTTCAGGGATTTGAAGGGTCAGGGGAGCGTCTGGTGCAGTGGCAGCGCTACCCTCTGAAAAAAGTTTTGGCATAATCTGTACTTTTTTTTTTTTTGTGCGGAAAATATAATTAATGGCCGGTATAAGTTTCGGACTATAAAACACACCTGATTATAAAATACACCCAGGATTAGACAATAGAAAATATATTATTTTCTAATTATTAAAGAGTTTATCAGTTAATTAATATTGCTGACCTATCCTCAGGATAGGTCCTCAATATCACATCAGCAGGGGTCCAAGTCCCAGGATCCCCACCGATCTGATCAACTGTTAGAAAAGACTAGCGCTCCATGAGCGCCACAGCCTCTTCCTAGGCCGTATGTCGGTCACATGGCCTAGTTCCAACTCAGCCCCATAGTAGTGAATGAGGCTGAGCTGCAGTACCATGCACAGCTGCTATACTGTGTGTGGCGCTGTGCTTGGAGAGATGCCAGGAGCTTTCTGTGCTCACCAGAGCTCTGACTCCCTGTAACAGCTGATCGGCAAGGGGTGCTGGGACTTGGACCCTCCCACCAATCTGATAATGATATATACACACAGTTCCGCAGCATATACATACATATGCCTCTTTAATCCATCTTTTGCCCTCCTCTCCTGCCTGCACTGATCACACAGATCGGCGTCACATAGAGAGAGTGAGAAGTGTGCAGACGCTCACCTCTCTCTGTGATTGGGGAGAATGCTTTGCCGGATCATTGAGGAAGCAGTCGGGAGGTCTGGCACTGGTGGACCAACCTGACTGTGGACTATAACGCGCAGTCACTTTCAACAAAAAATTTTCCTGCTAAAAAGTGAGTCTTTTAGCCAAATAAATATGCTATTCATTTCAAGGCAGATGGCATTTATTAATGTGTCTACAGCTCCTATGCACATCTTTATGTTTCCATGGTTACACACAAAAGCCCTGCGATCTTGTTATGGATTACTCACTTCCATCTGTCCATTCGTCTAGTGCCTATAAGATATAGAAAAAGCCTGGTCAGTGCGCCAAGGAGTAACTAATAACTGCAGGGTCAGACTGCAGACAGGTTTGTTTGTAGTCTGTAACCATGGAGACATCCACATAGAAACTGTAGGGGATTTTTAATTAAACTATTTACAAAAGTACTTTATTTCATGCTTTAAAGGCATTACAGCAATAGGAAGCATTTCTTGCAAAGGTGGACAAATACCTAAAGGGGTTTCCATTTAATATCGATGACCCATTCTCAGCACAGGCCATCAAGATCTGATCAGTGGGGATCTGAATTCCACCACCCCCGCCAATCAGCTATTTGAAGAGGAGTACTGCGGCCTTCTCCTAGGCCAGTTAAGTCACGTTCATCGGTCACGTGGCCTAGGTGTAAATCGGTCTCGTTCAAGTGAAGGGGCCTGGCCTGCAATACCAAGCACAGCCACTATACAGTGGATGGTGCTGAGCTCTTTAAGCTGCGACCCCTGCCAATGTCTGATTTTGATGTCCTGAGAAAAGCTCATCAATAATAAACACCTAGAAGACCCCTTTAAAGAGATGAAAATTGTTATAAACTGAGTTACATTGTTGCAGAGAGATGACAGGAAAACATGAGCAGGTTGGGCTTCTTCATACCCTGCTCTTCTATAGTCCATAGCTGTCAGGGAACTGGAGTTGCTTAGAAGTAATCTGATAGTTTGCTATCGTTCAGACATCCGTTAAATACTAAAAGTATGTGTGTAGGCATCTCTGATTTAAAGAGGACCTTTCATTACCCTAACAAATCTAAACTAAGTATACAGACATGGAGAGCGGCGCCCAGGGATCTCCTTGCACTTACTATAATCCCTGGGCGCCGCTCCGTTCTCCTAGTATAGGCTCTGGTAATTTCAGCTTTTCGGCTCAACAGGGAGGAGCCTGCCCTTGTTCTCCTGGGCCTCTCCTTCTTCCAGGCTGTAGCGCTGACCAACCGCAGCGCTCAGCTCATAGCCTGGGTGGTTTCTTCTCCCAGGCTATGAGCTGAGCACTGCGGTTGGTCAGCGCTACAGCCTGGAAGAAGGAGACGCCCAGGAGAACAAGGGCAGGCTCCTCCCTGTTGAGCCGAAAAGCTGAAGTTACCGGAGCCTATACTAGGAGAACGGAGCGGCGCCCAGGGATTATAGTAAGTGCAGGGAGATCCCTGGGCGCCGCTCTCCATGTCTGTATACTTAGTTTACATTTGTTAGGGTAATGAAAGGTCCTCTTTAAAGGGAATGTGTCACATTTTTTTTCTGCCAGTAAAAAAACATTTAAAACCAAATAACAGCACATCTTATTTCCTTCTAATCTGTTTTTATTTTCTAAATCAGATGTTTTATTCTATATCCTGAACATGATTATGGGGGCAGCCATCTTGCCTGAGCTGTTCTTAACAGCATTTAGAAAGCATTATGAAAATTGCTTTAAGACAGCCCCATGGGCCATAGACACAAGGAGGGAACCTCATTGACCTCTATAGGAGTCTTCTAGGCAGCTCTGTGACCTGTGCAAAGGTTTTTGTACAAGGAAATAATAGATAAGATTTGACAATCACCTATTGTGAATGGTGGATCCTGTCTTATCTGTACACCGAGGTGATATCAGTACAGGCAGGGTTAGAGTGACAGATAAGCAGGTAACTGCAGTAAACGGATCTGTACAGACCAGTGTCGCTTAGTGGCCACTGCGAAAACGGCAGGATTTTATGGGTTTTGCGTATAGATATTTACATGGAAAATTACAAATAACATCACCAAAAATTCCTTAAAATATGATTTAGGCTACATGAACACGACAGTTGTTTTTCTCGGCTTCCGTTTCAGTTTTTTCTGCGGATAAGATAGGAACCCATTTATTTCAATGGGTCAGCAAAAAAATGCTGACAGTTCATCCGTTTGTGTTCCGCGTCCGTTTTTCTGTTTCCCTTCCGCAAAAAAAGTTGTGTATGTCCTAGTTTATTTCATTTGCGGACAAGGATAGGCATTTATTACAAGGGATCTGTGAAAACAAAGGAATCCTCCAAAAAAACTGATGGACCATCAGTTTGTTTGCGGATCCCGATTTGCGGACAGCAAAAAACAACTGTCGTGTGCATGTAGCCTTAATCCATAGGTCATTTTGCAGTGACACAATCCCTGTAATGAGGTTAGCCATTTCATGGGGGCCCATGGAAATTGTGGGACGCATGCCAGTATCCATATTTTGTAGACTGCAAAATACATAGGGTCGTGTGCACGAGGCCTGATACCTAAAATGTAATAACTTTATACAAAAATAAAAATAACCTTTAATTGCTCAAACCGTAATAATTATACCGCTTTAACTGCATCTTTATACAGTGCTATCTGTTTAACAAGTTACATTGGTACAGCACTGTTAATGCCGATAATGTATCAGAATGCCTCTGCGACTGGATATGTAGTATGTGGCTCCTGTCTAATAATAATGATAATAGGGTGCTTTCATAATTAAAGGGGTTGTCTCACTTCAGCAAATGACATTTATAATCTAGAAAGTTAATGAGAAAGTTAATACACGGCACTTACTAATGTATTGGGATTGTCCATATTGCCTCCTTTGCTGGCTGGATTCGTGTTTTCATCACGGCTGGTATCCAGGGGTTATGACCACCCTGCAATCCAGCAGTGGTGGACGTGCTTCCAGACTATAGAAAATGCCTCGGCCTTTGCACACTCCCATGGTCCTGGCTACTGGGGAGGCTTTTTCTATAGTGTGCAAGCATGGGGACCATGGTCATAACCCCTGAATACGAGCAGTGTATAACGTGATGGAAAAATGAATCCAGCCAGCAAAGGAAGCAATATGGATGATCACAATACATTATTAAGTGCCTTGCATTTCTTTCTCTCAAATGTCATTTGCTGAGGTGAGACAACCCCTTTAAGATGAGTTTTATGTTCAGATGGATGTCACCTGTAATACCGCATGGTGCAAGCACTGGATGAACATGTGGCTACAAAAAAGGGATCGATTTAGAATAGATTGAATCTTTTCCTGACATGCTAAATATTAATGTTAATTATCAAACCCGTAAACGTTTTAGTTACAAGCTGTAATGAGAATTCTTATGTTATAAGCAATTACAGTTTACCCATACATCCAGTCTACAAACACCTTAGGCAACTTTCACATTCGCGTTTTGGCTTTCTGTTTGTGAGATCCGTTCAGGGCTCTCACAAGCGGTCCAAAACGCATCAGTTTTGCCCTAATGCATTCTGAATGGAAAAGGATCCGCTTAGAATGCATCAGTTTCCTCTGTTCAGTCTCCATTCCGCTCTGGAGGCCTGACGAAGCGGAGCCAAACAGTAGAAAACGGATCTGTCCCCCATTGACTTTCATTAAACACCTTCCATCGCAGAAATACCAAAATTAATGCGGAATATACAACTAGCAAAAAAAAAAACCAATAAATCACCACATTAAATAAGTAATAAAAAATCAAATTTTATTTTGTAATGTTAAAAATACACAAATAACAGACCAATATATCTAAAATGGATCCTCATAGAACAGGTGGACAGTAATCACACTCCACAGAGGTTTGTACCCATAAACCCTATTCACAATGTGCTAGTAGCCAATGTAATATGACTACAGCCATATGTCTGACCAGTGAATGTCACAATAGATGAATGGAAAAAGTAAATACAATCCATCCACAATATATCAACATAAGACAGGAACGCATGTCCCAATATTCAAAAGGTCGGTTACCAAAATACAAAGGGTAAAGATACAGACCGATGTGGAGGTAGTGCTTCCTCAACCCCAACGTACGTTTCGCTTCCCGCTTCCCCATTGACTTTCAGTGGTGTTCAAGACGGATCCATCATGGCTATAGAAGACATAATACAACCGGATCCGTTCATGAAGGATGCATGCGGTTGTATTATTTAAACTGAAGCGTTTTTGCAGATTCATGACGGATCCGCAAAAAACACTAGCGTGAAAGTAGCCTTATACACACTGTATATTACCTCTGTGTAAGTGGATTACACTTCCACTAGGACAGTGTTTTTCAACCTTTTTTGTGCCAAGGCACACTTTTTTTATGAAAAAAATCACGAGGCACACCACCATTAGAAAATGTTAAAAAAATTAAACACTGTAGCCTATAAGCCCTATATTGACTATATAAAGTAAGTCTTGTCAAAGTGTCTTAAAGGGCTTCTGTCACCCCCACTGACGAATTTTCACTAGCTGACATTAGCTACTTTCTAATGTCAGCTGAGTTCAAACATATGTTTACTAACTTTTTTTCTGTTTTCAATCTTCTAAAAAACTTACTTTTGTGATATGTAAATTAGCTTCGCTACCAGCAAGTTGGCGGGTACTTGCTGGTAGCCGCCGCATCTTCATGCCCTTGGACGCCCCTCTTCTTTTGATAGACAGGGCCAGCGCGCTCTCCTCCTCGCTGGCCCTGTCTGCAGCTGCAATCCTGCGCCTGCGCCGTATCGGTCTTTAGACTGCGCAGCGCTCTGAGTGAAGGACGCTCGCAGGCGCTCCGTCTCAGTGCGCCTGCGCGATGACGTCAGCGCTACACCCGGAAGAAGAGGCGCGGCATCGCCTGCTCCTTACCAGGGATGCCGGCGTCTTCTCTTCCGGGTGTAGCGCTGACGTCATCAGGCGCAGGCGACTGAGGACGGAGCGCCTAAGTGAGCGTCCTTCACTCAGAGAGCCTGCGCCGCCTAAAGACCGATACGGCGCAGGCGCGGGATTGCAGCTGCAGACAGGGCCAGCGGGAGGAGGAGAGCGCAGCGCCCTGGTCTATCAAAAGAAGAGGGGCGTCTAAGGGCATGAAGATGCGGCGACTACCAGCAAGTACCCGCCCAACTTGCTGGTAGCGAAGCTAATTTACATATCACAAAAGTAAGTTTTTTAGAAGATTGAAAACAGAAAAAAAGTTAGTAAACATATGTTTGAACTCAGCTGACATTAGCAAGTAGCTAATGTCAGCTAGTGAAAATTCGTCAGTGGGGGTGACAGAAGCCCTTTAAATAGGAATGAAATAAACACAAAGAAATTATTTCTTTGATCTTCGCTGATACAGTGCAGCAGGTGCATCCTGAGCTGAGGGCTTTTTTCCCGCCAGCTCATCTATCATTGTCAAGTCCTCATATCTCAGGACCGGGTGGTGCTGTGCTTGGCTTGAAGTTAAATTGGCGTGCCTGTGAATGAACTTACTTACCTGCTCCTATGGCTCCTCTCCTGGCTCTGGATGATGAGTCCCGTCCTCCTTCCCTCTCAGTCTCTTCTCTGGCTCTGCTCCACCTCCGAGTCCTGCTGTGCAAGTCGTGCGGGGCGCATGTTCCCAAATCCCGCGAGACCTGCCGCGACCTCGAGAATAGTGTTGAGCTCTAATTATTCGCGAATATTCGTGGTTAAAAAAAATAATCGCATGTCATTTTTTTTTTACCACGAATATTCACGAATAATTCAAGCTCACGGACACGGCACACCGGACAATATCTCAGGGCACACTAGTGTGCCGCGGCACAGTGGTTGAAAAACACTGCACTAGGATCTTCTTGTTACTATTAGATAATCATGTGCATTAAAAGTGACATAATGTACTACAGAGTCATGTAAATTGATATACAATCTATAGTATGCTAGTAATTAATAAATTCATTTGTTTCTTCTAGGAATGGCAGAACTCCATTCAGAAGAACGCTGGACTGGCTTTTATTGAGCTCATCAATGAAGGAAGGTAATGTATATGGCCAAGGTAGCAAGCATCAAAGATCTATCGGTCTATCTATCTATCTCTGTCTGTCTATCTATCTATCTATCTATCTATCTATATCTATCTATCTATCTCTAATAATGCAATAGCCATTTTTACACAGGTTCTGGAAGGTTTTGAATGTTTTCCACCATCTTGGTAACAACCTAGTAGCGTTGTTTCACACTGAGAAAGTAGGAGAACCCAATCTGCAAATCCATCTGCTCTTCCATCTGTTTTGGGCAGTGCAGCTCCACTTGCCGCATTTACTCTTCACTGTACTCATCAGGGCATAGGAAACAATAATGCAGTTGAAAGACTTGGTGCTGTCCAAGGTGCTGCTTCAGTCGCTGAGCCGTACTGCATAAAGTAAATGGATTCTAAACACAATATCCAGCAATAAGAGCAAAGCGCAATGTCACACTGCAGACGGTGGCTCTTCTCTTTTTTATACGTATTGTTCTTTGCTACAAAGTAACAAACCGTTTCTGAAAAGTTAATCTATCCGTTTCTATTGAGTGTGTTACTTGATAGTGTTATGTATTGCTTTCTTATTTTTATGCGATGACATCATATTCTCCTGTGTTGTGCCTGTGAGGCTCACATTGTTATTCCCCCTATCTCACACTCCCATGTTTAATTTAATTGGGACATGAACCATATCACTATATTATTATTATTATTATTATTATTAGATATTTTATTTACATTTTCAGTTTTCCCTTATTGTATCTGCTTTAATCACTATATATGAAGGGAAGTGCTAAATATCATTGTATGAAGAAATATTGAGTACATAGCATTATAGATGTGTAATGAAAACATCACTGCCTGGTCCTGTCAATGAAAGTGGAGAGATCGCAGCAGTTGCAGAGAGAGCAGAGCCTCTAGGTGTAAGGGTAACGCCCCCGTTGCTCCTAGAGGCTCATTTTCATATATTAAAACTTCATTTTTCTCAGAAATGCGGGCACATATGAACATGGGACCAACACAGATGCCTTCAGCTGCCAAGCGCACATGTAACAGGTCAGCCGGTGTCATAGGGACAAATCTGCTGACAGATGCCCTTCAAAAGGGTTTTCAGGATTCCAATATTGATGGACTGTCTTAATAATATACAGTTGTAGGGCCAAATAGATAGATAGACACATAATGTAAGGTTTACATAGTGTTTCTGTAGTACACAGCTTTTCTTTCCTTACCAAGGCAGACAAGAAGTGTGTGGTCAATGTCGTACTTAACTTATACTTATGAGATTGTTTTTAGCCTCTTAGTGCTTGGAGAACCAGTGCAGACATGGGACGGATAAAGCACATTTGTCTGCTTGTAATCCAATCCTCGGGCCCAGTACAATCATAGCGGTATTAAAGATTTGATCCAAAATTGGCCAGAAATGCCGAGATAATTAGGACTATACTGACACTGTTTGTGCAGGAATTTTACGCATTTGTGGGAAGATATTTACAAAGAAATTAAAATCTGCCCTCCTGGGGGGGTTGCTAAAAAAAGTACATGAATTTAATTTTTTTATAAGTATGAGCCACTAAATATACAAGCTTGTAACTTGCCTCGAACAGTCGTGAATTAAAAAAAAAAAAATTTTACTATAGGAAATATTGACTTTAGAAAAGAAACATGCAATATTTTATAATAGACATTTGGTGATGATACCAGTTGAGACCTAGAATCTTCCTTGTAGCCTCGCCTCTGGCTTTACATGAGTATTGCACTTGTTGCTAGGCTCTTTATCTTACATAAGTGAAAAGGAAATGAGAAGACAGTGAAGAGAGCAGGAAGCAAGGATCTTTATGGCTTGCGTTACATTTCCGCACGCTCTTGGGAGGTTTGTGATAGGAATCTGAAGGGGAGAAATAGTTATAAATATTTATCCTTCTCGGCTACTCCTCTCGTGAATGCAGTTCATCAATCATAGCCGGGCTGTGTAATTGTGCGCTTGTCAACAATTAACGGGACATAAACAGTTGATGAATGGGCAGCTAAATTAAAGTGTTCCCAAGGACAGGCTGAAATTATAAACTAGGTCGTTCCAAATATTACAACAAAAGGATTGCTATAATTAAAACAATGCAAGGTTAATGAGATGTAAAATTGCATATAATGTCTGCAGTATGATGGTTGCATCCAGCAAATCACGTCTCTGATTCAAGTGTCAGACAAAGGAATTTCACACAGTCACAAGTTTAGGGAAAACCAGAGAAAAGTGCTTCACAGTTTTATTTGTTTTATTACTTTGTATAGTTGTTACAAAATTAACCAAAAGAAAAAATGCAGTGAACTTCTGGACTTTATTATCGACATACTCGGTGAATAGATGTCACTTTACTTTTTCCAGGGCTGCAAAAATGTGTTTGAGAGTCGAAAATGCAAATATTTGTTAGATTTTAGGCTTTATTAATACTGTATGTCCACAAATATTTAATGTTCACAGAGTTATGGCAATACAACATCTGTACAGTCATATGCATTGGCCTTGGGTCCTGGAGCGATAGCACCCAACAACTTGGCGCTGTGTGGCTTTCTTCTGTAATAGATAGATGATGAGATAGATAGAAAAAAAATATATACTGTGACCTAAATGGGTTGCTAAGTGGTCAAACCCTTTGACACTTTCACGTTTGAAAGCATTTTTACTAAAAGGGAATTTGTCAGCACACAAAATTAGAGTACCGTAAATGGTGTATAGTGTAGGAGTCCAATTATATCATTTTTATCATTTGCATTCTGACACTGTGCTCCGACAAACCAGCAGTAAAATGCATGAAGAGGACTCCTGATACTCAAAGAGGAGTCCTCTCAATTCCTCTTACTGCTGGTTTGCGGGAGCACAGTGTCAGAATGCATGCAGTTATAAAGATAAAAATTACATATCGGTAATCGGACTCTGCTTCCTTACACTATACACGGCTTACTCTAGTTTGGGAGGTGTTTTTGAGCTGAAAGATTCCCTTTTAAGCGATTTTACACACACACACAGACACACACCTACATACAGTGCATTCAGACCCTTTCACTTTTTTCACATCTTGTTGTTTTGTGGTCAAAACAATTCTAGTTTTCCCCCATCAATCTTCTCTTAATAACCTATAATGAGAAAGTGAAAATAGAATTTTAAGAAACTTGTGGAAATTTATTAAAAATGAAAAGCTAGAATTTCATATGGACATGCATATCCAAACCCTTCTCTATGACCGTTTCGGTTTAGCTCTGGGGCCTCCATGAGGTGGAAAGAATTGCCTGTAGAGCTCAGGGAAAGGGTTGTGTGGTGGCACAGGTCTGGAGAAGTGTACATTCTTAGTTGGGAGAAGTTGAGCACAACCAAGATTCTTCCTACAGCCCTCCACTCCACTAATAGGGGGAGAAGGGCCTTGATAAATGAGGTGACCAAAAACGCAATGGTCACTCTGGCTGAGCTCCAAAGATCTTGTGTGCAGATGGGGGAACTCCCAGAAGATCAACCATCACAGCAGCACTCCACTAAGCATGGCCAGAAAGAAGCATCTCCTCGGTAAAAGACACATGAAAGTTTGTAAAAAAAAAAAAGACTCTCAGACTGAGAAACAAGATTTTCTTGTCTGAAGAAGCCAACATTGAACTTTTTGATCTAAGTTCTAATTGTCATATTTGGAGGAAACCGGCACTGCCCGATACCATCCCTATAGTGGTGGTGTTTTTTACCAGCTGGAACAGGGAGATTGGTCAGGATTGTATAGAGATATTCTTAATTAAAACCTGATCCAGAGTGCTCTGACCCTAAGAACACAGACAACACTGTCAATGTCCTTGACTGGCCCAGGCAGGGCCCTGATTTGGTGAACCGAATCAAAAATCTCTGGAGAGACCTGAAAATGGCTATCCACTGACAGTCTCCATCCAACCTGACAGAGCTTGAGAAGAACGGCTTAAAATCCCCATACCCAGGTGTGCAAACCTTGTGGCATCATACCCAAGAAGACTGGAGGCTGTAATCACTGCCAAAGGGGCTTTATCTAAGTCTTGAGTAAAGGGTCTGAATACTTATGTCAATTCAAGATTTTAGTTTTCCCTTTTAATAAATTAGCAAAGATTTTGAATATTCTTTTTTCGCCTTCTCATTATGGAGTATTGAGTGCAGAAACTAGAATTATTGTTTTATTTTAGCACAAGGAGCAACATAACAAAATGTAAAAACTAGTGAAAGGGTCTGAAGACGTTCCCGAATGCATTGTGTGTATATATATATATATATATATATATATATATATATATATACATAATGTGTGTGTATATATGTAATGTGTGTGTTTGTGTATGTATATATATATATATATACATAATGCTGTTGAAGTGAGAGTGAGCACCATGGTGAGAGCAAAAGAGCTGTCAGAGGACTTCAGAAAAAGATTGTAGCAGCCTATGAGTCTGGGAAGGGATTTAAAAGATCTCAAAAGATTTTGAAATCAGCCATTCCACTGTCCGGAAGATAGTCTACAAGTGGAGGGCTTTCAAAACAACTGCCAACATGCCCAGGACTGGTCGCCCCAGCAAGTTCACCCCAAGAGCAGACCGCAAGATGCTAAAAGAGGTCTCCAAAAACCCTAAAGTGTCATCTCGAGAACTACAGCAGGCTCTGGCTACTGTTGATGTAGAAGTACATGCCTCTACAATCAGAAAGAGACTGTACAAGTTTAACTTGCATGGGAGGTGTGCAAGGAGGAAACCTTGCTTTCCAAGAGAAACATCGAGGCCAGACTGACATTTGCCAGAGATAAAGTTGACAAAGACCAGGACTTCTGAATAATGTTCTTTGGACAGATGAGTCCAAAATTGAATTATTTGGACACAACAGCAGAGGACATGTTTGGCGTAAACCAAACACAGCATTCCAAGAAAAGAACCTCATACCAACTGTGAAGCATGGAGGTGGAAGTGTCATGGTTTGGGGCTGCTTTGCTGCAGCAGGACCTGGTCAGCTCACCATCATAGAATCCACGATGAATTCTACTGTGTATCAGAAGGTGCTTGAAGAACATGTGAGACCATCAGTTAGAAAATTAAAGCTGAAGCGGAACTGGACCATGCAACATGACAATGACCCAAAACATACTAGTAAATCAACCAAAGATTGGCTGAAAAAGAAGAAATGTGTGTGTATGTGTGTGTGTATATATATATAAAATGTGTGTGTTTGTATGTGTATGTATATAATATATATATATATATATATATATATATATATATATAATGTTTGTGTTTTGAAACTTGCACATCTTACGTAGTGTTGTAATTGCTGTCTGATAGAGATGTGCAGTGTCCTCTGGTGACACGCATGCTTGTTTACGTGTCCTATAGTGATGGATTGTTGTCTTCTGACACATTTCCGTGTTTTCTTTCCCGTAGACTGCTGTGCCATGCTATGAAGGATCACATAGTGCGGGTTGCTAATGAAGCAGAGTTTATTTTAAACAGACAGAGAGCGGAGGATGTGCACAAACACGCAGAGTTTGAGGTAAGCAGCGCTGATGATGAAGTCCTGCCTCTCTGCTTTCAATCAGTCAACACTTCCCCTGGAACGCCATTCCCAGGGCTCTTTTTTTTATATTTTAGCAGTGGGAATGTGTGTTTAATTCAGCTCAGGCCATTTTGGAAAGCTTTGGTTAATGTCAGGCACAAGGAACTGGTTATTATTTGCTTCCCTATCTGAGATTCATGATCATATTTGCAGCTTGGAGCAAATCCTTCATCAGAAATGTGCATTTATTGCGCCGACTATTACTGAAGTCCCACAGATTCATTACAGAACCCCTCCCCCGCCCGTCGCTTTTACAGCCTCTCATCAGGCTAGTTTACATATTGCCAGATTGTCCTTCTTATGAGGAGGAAATTGAACAAATGTTTTCTATATGTATGGGGAAGGGGGACTTAAATTGCAATTAAAGTTGTGTTTGTCTTTCCAAGGATTTACTGGCTAGGATCCCTGTAATCATGTGTGTGTGTGGTTAGCACTTACAGTTGACCTAAACCTGTGTAACATATGCAGGGACGGACAGATCCTCAGCCGTGTATTTAGATGAAATCTACTGTTCCCTGGTAGACGCGTTTTCAGGCTGCGGAGAGGCTGACTGTAGTGCTTTTTGAATGAGGATGCCAATTTTGATTAATAATAATAATTAATCAGAAAATATTTTTTGACCGAACCAAGCCAGGTATGGTAGCAATGTTTTTTTTTTTTTTTTTTTTTATTCTGTTCACTGCTAGGTCAAGGCTTGTTTTTTGCTGTAGTTTTTGTTACCTTTTGGCTACATTGACACGAACGTATTTAGTTTCCTTTTCCGATCTGTATTTTTTTTTTGTGGATAGGATTAATTTCAATGGGTCCGCAAAAAATGCGGTCAGCAGACCGTGTGCTATCCACATCCATATGTCCATTCCTTAGCCCCGCAAAAAAATAGAACATGTCCTATTCTTGTCTGTTTTGCGGACAAGGATAGGCATTGTTACAATGGATCCGCATAAAAAATACGGATGCCATATGGACGTCATCTGGGTTATTTTTGCGGATCTGCAATGTGCGGACCACAAAACACATACGGTCGTGCGAATGTAGACTTTTGATCATGTTTTATTCAGTTCTTATCATTTTGATAAGAATTTGGCTACTGAGTGTTTAGTCAGGAGTTCCGAGATGAGGGCTACAGGTCGAGCTGTCAGAGCCTGCAGCTTGCTGACGGATTCAGTGAGAGACAGAAAGCAGTAATCCGTGGATGCACTGAAACAGAAGGCCATAGAGTAAATAATTAATAAATTCATTTTAAAAAATTGCCCCCAAAGATGTCCATAAACTTTAATACCATACAGGTGTTATAATAAACCTTATCTCTAAACTACTGAGAGGTCATAACTAGTGTTGAGCGAAGCAAGCTTCGAATGCTTCATCCGAAGTCACTTCATTCCTAAGTTCAGAATAATACTGTGCAGAGATTCGTCTCCGTACAGTATTAGAATGAGCCGATGAGCCAAAGTTACTTATTCACAAAGTGGCGCGTGACTTTGTTGAATAACTTTGGTAATTGGTTTTTAAAGTGGAAAACAACTGTAAAACTTGAAACCGAACTCTGCTTCGGGTCCGACTAGTACCTTGGAACCGAAGCCAAGTTCGGTTTCAAGTTTTAAAGTGGTTTTGCACTTTAAATTACTACTACTGAAGTTATTCAACGAAGTCACGGAGACAAATTCTTTGTGCAGTATTATTCCGAAGTTTTGAACGATGTGACTTTGGATAAAGCATTGAAGCTCTCTTTGCTAGACACTATTTATGACCTCTCAGTGGTATGGAGATAAGGTTTATTAGATGACCAGCACAACGTGAAAGTACCTGTCACACAAACAGTTAACCCTTTGTGACAGAATGGCTCAATATTTCTACTAAAGGCCAATTGAAAATATGATTTTTAGCCAAAAATGAGTAAAATGCAATTATAAACAAAAATTGCCTCTGAAGGTGTACATAGCCTTTAATTTGTTTCCCCTGTTTTTCTTACAAAATAGGCATCTGAAGGTCAGCTGTCTATAAGTGCTTTGGAATCTGTATACCACTGATATGTCAGCGGTATATGGATGTAACGATTCCACTGTAGGGCCACAGTGAGTGCCGCACTGAAGCACACATTGCTGATCCTGCCTGTGCCTACTCTGCTAAAGCCTGGCCTAGCATATCAGAACTTCAGGTGCCTATTTTGAAAGTAAAACAGGAATAAATTACAGAGAACCTGTCATCTCTACTATACGATCCGACCCGACATTTCTATCTGATGGAACAGAACAATAGAAAAGTCAACGCAGATATGAAATTAGGGTGGTTTCAGATCACGTTTTTCCCATCCGTTTACCATATACATAGAACGTATACCTTAAATGAATGCCTCAAACTGATGCAATATAGCGGCATCCGTTCACCATAGAGTTCCATTTTAACGGACTCTGCAGGATACAAGAAAACGGTGTGCTCCGTTTTTGTATCCTTTTATTTCTAATGTATACGTCAAACGAAGGCATAAAGCGTGATGGTGAACCCACCCTTAGCCTTATAAGTAAAGTGCTTGTGCATGAAAATACCAGTGTACAATATTAGTGATCGATACAATAAAATAATGACAATTCACGTCATCAGGTGTAAGAAAAAGACGAAAAATATTACCATTACATAAGAAATAATGTATACATTGGCCCCAGGTTTTATAGCAGTCTTTATGTATACAGGGAAAGGGTTTTGCTCCAAATCATAACTTTATAACATTATCGTTGCCGTCCACCAGGGAAATTCTTCCATGTGTTTGACTTGGTCGAAATTTGTTAAAAAAAATATCCTGATAGAATACAGCCAGGGTTGATAACTAGGTGATCCGTGCCATGTGGATGTGCTGAGAAGGACATCAGAAATGTAGGATGGTGTCAGAATCCTGTAAAGGTGCCCTCCAGCTGGAAAACAGGAATCATCGGAGACTTGATGAGCTTCTTATCTCTGCTAGACAGTTCTCTGAAGCCTGCAGTTTGATGTACCGGCCCTTGTGTTTGTCGACCTGCGAGAGAAGGATCGAATGAGAGGCTGGAGCTGTATTTTTTCATCTTCCGTAAAGCATCTTTACATCTGTAGATATTCATCTTTCAGAAATGATCAGTTTGGAGATTAGGGGATAAATATACGAATAATTAGACCAGGGAACATGTAAGGAGAACGGCAAATACAAAGATCCAGAGGTAACCAGCAGAGACTTTATATTGATGGCATCAAGTAACCTAAGGGAGGAATATTCCTGTGCATATGTAATTATATATTTTCCACATATGACAATAAATAATGATTTTATGGGTAAAATATACAGCAGGTAGAACAATAGCATGAGTTACAAATATGTATGTGAAGATGGCTGTATATAAGTGTATATGTAATATAAGTATGCAATTACAGTGAGCATTAAATCCAACATAAAACCGGAAGAAAAGACCAGACGCAACGGGGAGAATGAGAAAGGAGGGAGGGATTTAAAAAAATATATAACATTAAATCAAAGCTAAAGTATTTATTTTATGCACTTACCGTATATAGCTCTGCTATATTCTGCAGCGCTTTATAGACATTAGCATCACACTATACCCAATGGGGCTCACAATCTAAGTTCCTTATCAGGAAACCGAAGAACCCGGAGGAAACTTACAGAAACACAGGGAGAACATACAAACTCCATGTAGATGTTGTCCTTGGTCGTGCTGCCCACCAGTATCTTCAGATATCAACCATATAATGATATACTTTAAAGGGGTCCTCCAGTTAATTTGAAAAAAATAAAAATAAATAAAGCTTAAAATGTTATAAAATACTGAGAGGTCATTCTCACCTTGCTGATCGGCTTCTGATGCTTTCCAGGTCACCCGACAACCTCTAGTTCCTGTTCTCTCAGAAAGTGACTGTTGCAGCCAAATCCCTGGATAACCCCTTTCAACCAGAACTTCCTGGGCTTCAGTGTAAAATCTGTAACGCCCCCACCCAAGCTTCCTACCAGTGTCTTTTTATGTGTTAGGCTAGGTTCACACAACAAACAGAGCACAACTACACTGCAACATTTGTCGCATTAATGTCGGGCGACAATCTTTATAATGGTAGTCTATGGTGTCGCATTGCAACATGCGACATGCTGCGACTGCGACACGACAGTCGCAGAAAAATCCATCTTGAATGAATTTTTTTGTGACTATCGTGTCGCAGTCGCATGTTGCAATGCGACACCATAGACTACCATTATAAAAAATGTCGTGCGACAAATGTCTTTGTGTAAACCTAGTCTTAGAAAGGCCATCAGGCCCCCTTTAGACATCAGGCCCCTGAGGCAACTGCAACCTCTGCACCTTCTACGGCTATGTACCTGCTTTGAACTGGCCTTTTTTTAAGCGACGCTCTATAGGCTGCCTCTTAATGAATGGTGATTGCGTGAACAGTATAGCTACAAAAGTTCATTCTCTACAATGAGGGTCAGTGGAACAAGCGGTACGGAAAGTGTGGTCTAAATCTCAAACTCTCTTCGTTTAGGGTGCATTCACATGACCGTATGTACTTTGTGGTCGTCAAAATGCAGATTCTCAAGACACACGGATGACGTCCGTGTTGCGTCAATATTATTTTATTTTTTTTGCATCCCTTTTGTCTCAATGTCTATTGTTGTCTGCAAAAGAGACAAGACTAGGACCTGTTCTATCTTTTTTGCAGGGCTGTGGAAAAGACGTACGGATGCGGACAGCACATTGTGTGCTGTGCAAATTTTTTGCATCCCCATTGAAATGAACGGGTCCACATCCAATCCTCAAAAATACAGTTGTGTGAATGGGGTCTTACATGGTAAAAGAAAATATCAAGGCACTGTAACCCACTCAGATACTGGATATATTGTGAATCATTCTGTCCACTCAATGAGCAAACTGTTAATATTCATTACCGCATCAGTCAGAGAGAGGCATGATAATTTAATCTTACAGTCCAATTAGAGGATGAAATATTAGCCTCATTACCAGGGCAGACCATTGAGCTAATTGCTTATTTGCTTTGGGTATGTTTGATAACAGATTAAACCATTTTTTTTTCTTTTTGTTGAAATACACATTCTCCTTTCATATCATTATTAGAATTTGCACTTTGGTTTAAAATAAAATATTACTCCCAACAACAAAAAAATTAGTTCCAATGCTATTTTATCAAAAACATTTTTAAGAAGCCTGAAAAAAAAAATATAAAAGGCGCATGCCAAGAATAAGGAAAAAAATGTGTCTTGTACGTAGCAGCTGGTCAGGTGACTGCTTTCATTTTCCCAGTATTCTGTGATTGGCTGACCCTTGCATTCTCTGGTTATATTCACACGTAGCAGCTGAGCTGCGGTGTAAACTGGTTTTGCTATAAATGCAGTTTTGCAATGGCTTTTAATACAGTCGGGGTTGCATTTCACCTGAAAAGACTGTAGCTTCACTGAAAACAGCGACAAAACTGCATGCGCTTTTCTGACGCGTTTTTAACTATGCCTTAACGGCTGCTTGTGAATATGACCTTACAGTATGGTTTCCATATTGCAAGTGACATCATATCCATTACATCTGTTCTCCCAAAGAAATATGTCAGATGTAGGTTACCTTTCCAAGTGTACAAAGTTGTACTACTGATAATCTTCTTCGAGGATAGGATTTTCTTAGATATTGATGGCAGTCCTCCAGGATGGGTCCTCAGATCTAGGAAACTATACAGTGGACGGAAGGCTCCATCCAATGTCTGGTATTCTGGAGCCGGCTCAGCCCTCGTGAGTGGTAGATGTGCTGCCGTAGCCTGCCACGTTCACTACACAGTGGATTAAACCTTGAGCTTCTGGCTTCACCCACTGTATAGTTTTCACCCACCCGAAACAGCTGATTGGTGGTGGTGCTGGGACGTCCACTGATCTGGTATTGACGTCCTATCCTAAGGAGTGGAAAACCCCATTAAAATAAAGCATCAGAAAATGAGGCATCTTGTGACCTGACCCTTCTACCATTTTATGTCTGGTCATCACGGGGGCACTGTAGGGTTTCAGTAAACGTAACACCATGTAATGGGTAGAGGTTTTCCTTTAGTGCAGTGTTGGTTTTCTTTAATGTTCCTTTTAGTATGTTTTTTACATTTGTTTACTGCTTGCAACATAAATTCCTGACCTATAATATGGTCAGACCCTCTGATCACTCTGTCAGACACCGACACGAACACCAATTAATAATGTGTATTTTTTCCTTAAAGTCACAATGTGCACAGTACGCTGCTGATAGGAGAGAAGAGGAAAAGATGTGTGATCATCTCATCAGTGCTGCCAAACATAGGGACCATGTGACGGCCAACCAGCTGAAGCAGAAGATCCTCAACATCCTGACCAATAAGCATGGTGCGTGGGGAGCCATATCTCAGAGGTAAGACACATTTACTAGCTACAAATATCCATTTGCCCTAATGAGGTTTATGTTGTCCAATATTACATCCGGGGCACTGTTGTTGTGTGGTCCAATTCTATCCTAATGTTAATATCCCCTTTGAATTAATAGAATTTTGGGAATAGTAATGAAAAGTTCAGGATGATTGCATACGTAATAGCAATAATTGTGTAATAGTCTGTGATTCATGAGACCTTCAGGTTAAAGGGAACCTGTCATTTGATGATGCAACTGAATTTTCATAGAGCAGGAAATGTGTTCACATGTAGATTCAGTATAATATGAATCTTATTTAATGAAATCTGTGCTTAAGAGTCCAGTGGGCGGTCCTACTCCTGGTGGCTCTGTGTGCAGGGTCATAAATGAAAGGTTTCCGTTACTGGACTTGTAATCGTAGAAATTTAGATCATTACATTTTAAAGTGGTGTTCCAGGAGTTGAATACTGGTGTGCTATCCTCAGGATCGGTGAGAGTCCGTCTCCCTGCAGTGACCTCTTCGGAAACAGACGCTCCAGTGAGTGAGACGCTCCAGGTTGCGACGCTCCAGTGAGTGCGAGAGCCTCTTCCTGGCCAAGTGATGTCACGCTTTTCAAGGCGCAGCTTAGCCCCATTCAAGTAAACGAGCCTGAGCTGCAATACCAACCAATGCCACTATACAATGTATGGCGCTGTGTGGAGGCTGCAGTGCTCACCAGGGTGCTGCAACCTCTTTAAACACCTGATCGATGGTGGTCCTGGGTGTTGGACCCCCTCTATCAGATATTGATCACTTGTCCTGAGGAAGTACCCCCCAAAAACGTTTAAATCTTGCTAAATCTCCTAAGACAAATATATATATATAATTTTTTTTTTTATAATTATCACTTTACTCAGCTCCTCCTACTTATGGAACTTCAGCAACGTACTCGCTTGTCATTAACCCTTTGCTTACATCTTTCTGCGACCTTTTACCTACTTTAAATACGTTTCTCTGTCATGAGCTGAGATTTTTATTTTCCACCCTAATATTATAAACTTATGTTTGATTTGTTCTTTGTGCGACATTTGATTGACTTTGCACATGTGCGCTATATCTTTGTATTTTTACGTCTGATCCAAGGTTTATTAAGGACAAGAAGGGAATGTCAAAGCAAGCATTGTACATGTACAGACAAGCGAGTTTCACTGTTGGAGGGGGTAGGAGAAACACATGTGGCACATGCCGAAAATCTCAACCGTAGGACACGGTCATTGTAGACAAAGGCAGAGAATGCTCGTAAATCACGTCACGATACGACGGGCACACGATAAGACTTTATAAATTAGAGCCACTCCCTAATATACATCTTGAACACCCCTCTCTCAGCCCTGGTCCCTCACCATTGCTGTGGACCACAGATGGTAATTGATAGGATCTTGTGATCTAAAGTAAAAGCAGCTTTCTGTTGGCTGCTGTGGATGGGCTTGCAAACCTAGACTTACCTGGTATTGTTCTTATTAAGCATTCCTATGATCCTATAAACTGGCACAGCATAAACAAGGGTCTGAAAGCCTATAATGGGATCCTCGTCTTCGGGTGTTTTTGATGAATTTCAGGTGAACTCCCTACAATATGTATTTTTATAGCCGTGTTAAGAGGCATCTGTTTTCATACGGTTGAGCTGTAACATTCCTTTAAAGGTTCCGCATTCTGTGATGAATTACTTTGAAAAATCAAATTTAAAAAAAAACACACCGGTAATAAAGTCCAGATGAGATTTTCCAGAAGTAAATTGAAATGTTTCTGCTTTGTGGTCTCCTATCTGTACCTAAAGACTGCCACTAGTGCACAAAGCGAAGCAGCCAGAGGTATGATGTGCCCCCAGGTAAGACTCCAAATTGGAAGAGCACCGTATGCAGCCACCAACTCACAAGCCAATTTTACAGGAATTGGTGCAAGAAAATTTGTCTGCATAAAATTGATCCGATCTGGATCTAATATGTCCTGTACATGGGAACCAGTTTTTGCATTTTTTTGCTGCGGTAATGTTATTTTTTTTTATACTTTCTGTATAAACAGTATTTTTTTATTAGTAATTAGTATATCTAAAGCACAGTTAACCCCAAACATCTTCTAATAAATCCCTGCTATGCTTAATGAAGGGTATTTACAACCAATTTCCTGGGGTTTATGGTGACCAATATTTGAGTGTGACTTGGACAGGTAAAAAAGTAAATCATATGGAAGGTAAAAGGCAATTGCCATTCCCCCCAGTTCCATTTGACTTTACCAAGACGGTCGCAACCGAAATATTTGCAGAACGTTTAAGGAGTTGTCATATTACAACAACTTATCCTATATGCACAGGATAAGTGTCTGATCGGCAGGGGTCCAACCGTGGGATGCATGCAAGTCCTCTACTTCATTCAGATGGACCCCTATTCTCGTGATCAGCAGGGGCTCTAGAGGATGGACCCACACCAATCAGACACTTATAATGGACCCCACCAATCGGACACTTATAATGGACCCCACCAATCGGACACTTATAAGCCGTTGTAAAGGGCCAACCCCTTTAATACCTGGATCAGAATTTTTTGTTGCCTGCCTGGCCCCCGATGATCTATTTGTCCTGCAGTGCTTTTTAGAAGAAATCCATTTTTGGTGCTACTGGAAGAGGTACTGTACCTCTGGTTATCTTCATATTGCAGAAAGAATTGTGCGTGTTAAAATCCATTATTGATCCTTGTTTCCTTTCAGAAAACCAGAAGTCAGAGTACAACGGGGCAGGCCTATATTGTTGTTGGGTCCTGTTTATATTGGTGGAGCTAATTAACAATTATCTAATTTTTTTGTCGTGCTTAAATTGGCCACATAGTCAAAGTGGAAGGGAGCTCCACTAATTTTACCCCTATAATATCTATAGGCAGCTTTTAGAAGCCACAAACTTCCCATGAAAGAACTGCTGTATACCTCCATATGCATGCCCTCAGTGAACCGTGTAAAAAAAATCTTTAGGCTCCATGGAAAACTGGTCTAAAATATGATCATATTTGCGAAGCATAGCAATAAAAAGAGGAGTCTGCTAAAAGAAGCTGAAGTACAGCAAAATAAATTGGGTTTCCAGCTAGCCTCTACCAGAATAGTCTCTACCTAAAGGGACTCTGTCAGCAATATTAACCGTGCTAAAGTGCTGACAGCACTAGGTAGAAGTTAGTGAGAGGAGTCCAAACATACCTTTAGTGGAGTGTTTATCAGCAGGTGTAGTGAGAATATGAAGTTTTAGTCTGCCAGATTCTACTCCTCAACATCCTGACCCAGAATGCTGAGCTTCACTGTCAAGTACTCTCTGCACTGATCTGCATCACAGCCCCTCCACGTGACAGCTATAGTGGTCTCCTTTGCCAGATGCTACAGCCGACACTCAGAGCTAGTACTCGGAGGAGAGGCTGTGAAGCATCTCAATGTAGATTACATTTCACAGTAAAGTTCCACCTCCTGGACACTTGCAGGAGCAGAATCTGGCAGAATAAAACTTCATATTCACACTGCTTGATGATAAAAGCAAAAAAGATATGTTTGTACTGATGTCTCCAGCCTCTGCCTAGCACTGTCAGCGGTTTTGCATGGTCAGGACTGCTGACAGCTTTCCTTTAAGCTATTCCGACTTTAACATTGTTAGAGAATTTCACGTGAATGGGACAAGCTGCAGTACCTTGCACGGCTGTTACTGAGTAGACTGCATGCAGTATAAATAATAAGGAGGTCCTGAGGTGTAGCATCCCTTCAAAAAGTTAATCAGGAGGGCTGCCGAGAGCTGGATCCCCACCAATCTGATACGGTTTGGCCATTAATATTGTGAACCTGCAAATGCCCTTTAAGGGGTTATTTGCTGAGTCTCCTGTGTTCTCCCTTTCTTCCCACATATAATATACATAACATTATAATGTGTTGTATAACATATATGATGGAACTAATCATATATCCATTTGTATACATGACTAACACGTCAGTTATTTCAGATGTGGTTCCTTGTATGTTTTTTTTTTTTTTTTAGAGACATTAACCCCTTGGCTTCCCAGGCTGATTTCTACCCTTCACAGCTCTCAAGTTTGATTAATGATCTGTGTTCAGAATCCAGCCTGCAAGTAATGAGTTATTTGTCGGTCATCACACAGGGGCTGTCTGAAGACATAGACGGGGTATGCAACCATTGTATCTCACCGTACAGGCAGCCCGGCTGGTGTGGAGGACATGCAGGGATTAACTGCACAATTTATTAGTGATCATGACCCATTAGTCTGTGTCATTTTACTGACAGTGTTAAATCACGCTCTCTCATATAATGCCGCTTTTGCAATTCTTTTTCTGGCACGCCTGCCATAACCAAGCCAGAAGGGAAATAATAGATTGGAGTAAAGAGTAATGACCCTAGTTAAGTGGGTGGCATGTGTGTGGTTAGTCGTATAACACTTCCTGCGCTTTAGTGGCCAAGGTTGTGGTTTCTGTTCTGTTTTAATCCACTTATTTAAAAAAAGATCTAAATCTGCAGGTTTGAAAATTGAATGATTGCTCTGAAGGGTGCACCTAAACTCCAACTGCAAGCACATGTACCTACATGTAACCAGTCCATACAGTACAATGGGAGAATCGATATGCCTGATTTTCTCTTAAATTATTCCTATACATTTACCTCCTGTTCCACAGTATTAAAATTAGACTGCCAGCATTTACATTAGGGCTCATTCAGAAGGCCCTATGCTGTCCGCAAAAATGCGGATCCATTTTTTTGCGGACAGTTCAACATGTCCGCAAAAAAACGGATTGCATTCCGTTTTTTTTGCTGAGCCATAGACTTCAATAGGGCCATGCCCTGATTTTTACTGACAAGTATAGGACATGTTTAATTTTTTTTGCTGAGCCATGCAATAGAAGAAAAGGTCCCCATATATGTGAATGGGACAGCATAGAATCTGCAAAAAAACAGATCCGCATTTTTGCGGACATCATACGGCTGTCTGAATGAGCCCTTACCCCTAGTCCCCAGGGATGTATCCTCAGTCCTATGATGTATGGTGGGAAGTATGGAGGTAACCCTTACGATCGCTGTGATCAAATACAAACCCTATGCAGATGTTGTCCTTGGTCAGATTGGAACCTAGAACCTAACCACTGGTCCGCCTGTTAAATCTTCTGTTGCCCCCTGTCCATGCAGCAGGAGAGGCTCGGGGCATACTAAAATTGCCTCAGCAATTGTACGTCTTGCTGTACTGATTTGTGTCTCCTACATCAAACCTAAAGGGTGGTCCCATCTTGCTATTTCTACTTTGAGATGGGACTAAACACTTACACATCCTGCTGTACTGATTTGTGTCTCCCACATCAAACTTAAAGGGGTTGCCATGATTGATGTAAAAGAAAATCGGACGTCATATAGTACATGACAATCTGCTGGGTTCACATCACATTTTATGCCTCTGTTTGACATGTACGTTACAAGAAAAAAGGATACAAAAACGCAGCATGCCACGTTCTTGTATCCTGCACAGTCCAGTAAAAAAAAAAAGTACGTTATGTTTTTTTTTTTTTTACAATGGTGAAAAAAATGTATACTTTTTTTTTTTTTTACAATAGAACTCTATGGGGAACGGATACCACTGTATGGCATCAGTCTGAGGGATCCATTTAACGTATACATTATTTGTATAAGTTAAACAGATGAGAAAAACGTGATGTGAACCTGTCCTTAGAACCAGCCCTGTACCTCACAGGGAACCAGAGATCTCCCCATTTATTGCTCCAATTTCTGTGCAAGATTTATTTCAGGCTGGCAGCTCAGGGGGTGTGTCCTTTCTGTGTGTGTGGGGATAAGGGATCATTTCTGCTGCAGCTCTCTCCCTGTAACTGTCACAGCTTCTAACAGAAAATACTGCTGGTGCCACCACCTCATTGAGTTGGACTAGAAATAAGGGAAAGAACCAACAGCAGGTGGCGCTCTACAGATACATTTTATTGAATAGCTCTGTGTCAATACTACATTTTAATTATATGCAATTACAAAAGTATTCAGATCCTGGTTTGAAAAATGTAGATTAATTTATGCAGTAGAACCCCTTTAAAGGGTTGTCCCATCTTTCCGTTTCTACCGTGAGATGGGACTAATCGCCAGTCACACACGGCCAAGCTTGCTCCGGGAGTTACGGAAGCAGTGGTACACCGGCCTGCTCGGCTATTTCTGTAAGCCAAGCGACCTAGGGCCAGCACTGTCTCATCTCCGTGTGGAAATGGGGAGATAGGACAACCCCTAAAACTTCTTGAGGGAAACAAAGCATGTAGCAACTCTGGAAGAAGGGTTTAAAGAGGAATTACCATCTCAGGCATTCATGGCTGAGATTGGAGTACCCACTGCATGTGATGGCTAGAGGTGGCAGGTATTAAGGAAACAGCCAAGCCTCAGAAGTGAAGAGGCTTTATGGAAACTGCATAACACAACGAGCTAGATCTTTTCATAGCTCCTAATCAGTTTGTGGGAGTTACAGAAACGGGGATGGCCAACCACCTCTGACCACTGCACAAGGCAGGTATTCCGATCTCAGCCCTGAATGGAAATGGCCATTTAAGTTCTCCAAACACCTAAGACCCAGGATGCCCACTCCATCCTAATAGTTCATATCAGGTGAAACAATTGCATCTCTAGCCACATTGCATATTATTTTGCTTCTCAACGGGAAATTGTTGCCGCGATCTTGTACTTGTTAATGCCTCCTATAATTCCGTATCCTTAATACCGATGAAGTATTAATTGTAGTCAATCATAAAATCAGTATTTATGTATTAAGATGACAAGTGTATTCTCTGAGAGATCATGAAATATTCAATGATGAAAGATCCTTTATAGATGAATGGCGTGGAATGATTTGTTTGGTAAAACAATAGAAAGATGCGCATATGGTCCTGGAAGTGGAATCCTCTGCATCAGACAGAACTGAACATATGGTCATCATTGATTCAAGTAATAAATGCCAACAGCATAAAACAAAGCTTTCTTGATTTAATCAAAAAACCCTTAACTTGTACCATGTAAGTCTGTGCAGATATTGGATATTGGAGCTATTGGGGTGCTTGCTCCACATCCATGTCATTTGAATGAGATTGCAGGGACCAATGAATAGGATTCTTGAAGATTGGCATAGTTTAGGGAATGTATTGCATGAATATTAATTGTAGTATTTTTTAACTCGCTCCAGTCATGTGAAATGAAAATACAAGTTCTGACCATACATTTTAGATAGCGGCCATCAGCCATCTCTCCCCACCCCCATACACAAGCACACGTTGCTCAGCCAAATGTGCATGTGTTCTCATTAGAGAGAGGGTGGACAATTTCTACCATGCTCCTTGGTAGCGGCTTATGCTCCTTGAGAACATAGGATTAGGAAAATTGCATGGGGAGAAGGGAGTAAGCTGCTGCCAGATATCTCTTGTGGCAGCTTATCTCTCCGGGAACAAGAAGATCAAGCATGTTGAAGTCCAACTGACCTATCCTTCTCTCTCCTTGCATCCTCTGTTCGGGGAGAGTTGGGATGTCCCCATACAGATTTGTTGGTTGTCCAGTCCTACCAAAGTCTCCTGGCATTTCCAAAATTAATGTAATGCCAACTTTAGCCTTTTAAGTAGCCTGATGAAAATGTTTAACATTTTTAGACCAGGTGCACCTCCATATCATGGACGTTTGGTAGATTTGGCACAGATAGGATCACAGGACCACATGGGCCTTTGTATTCTTTTGGGTTTTTTCTTTACCGGAAGAGAATGCAGAGGATCACACCTATTATATGGCCCCACACAATGGGTTCCTCAGAGGATCTGTCATGGAAGAAGAACTTCAGTGTTGGACAAACCAGGACCTGACCAAAAATTTACGCAAGATGCCTTCTTAGCAGCATCTGCTAACCATACATACAGATGTTAGCATTGCTGCCTTGTGGCGTAAGTCCTCCTCTGACACCTTTATGTTTCTATCTCATAATTCAAACCTTATGTGTAGACTAATCAGTATAGATATGTGTGAAAAAGCACAATCTACAGCTGCCTGTCTAAGGCCTCTTTCACGCGAGCAATATGGATTGTGTCAGGATCTGTTTAGGAGAACAACGGATGGTTTTGCAGTCAAGTTCAATAGTTTTTTTTTCTGTAATTGCGTTCAGTGTGTGCGTTTTTTCCACGTGGATGTGTTTTTGATGCGTTTTTCACACGTGAAGAAAAAACTGAAAAATAACAATCCACTTCTCCTCAACCATCAGTGAAAAACGCATTGCATCCGGATGTCTTCTGTTTTTCGCACAATATAGAACCCGGATGGAAAACTCGCCCCTATGCATTAAAGGGCTTGTGTGAGAGGGTTGTTTTTCCAGAAACTGCACCTCTCCTCGGGTTGTATCTGGTGTTGCTGTGCAGTCCCATCAAGGTGAATCAGATTGAGCTGTATTACCAGACACTGCCCAAGAGTGGCGCTATTTATTGTGAAAAGGATGCGATTTTCTAATCCTGAGACTCTCTGACTTTGAGTCTTTTAACCTTGTGCTTTTCTAGGTGAATCTATACCAAGCGGCGAACAGGGGATTGCTCTAAACCAGTGTGTGTTCACGATTTCCAGTATTAAACCTCTCGTGACTCTATCACAGCCAAGATATACATTCATACAATTATGTATATAGATACGTTACAATTATCCCTGTGACCACATAATGTGGGGGTGGGGGGCTGTTCCTCCCAGCATCTTCCTTTCATTTTAAATGAGTTAATGTCTTTTAAATCGAATTCAATACCTGCTACCATCTTGACCATCTTAACTGAAGAAATTAGATTAACCTTTGGAAATGCCATAGATTTGCTTTCTGTGATGCATGGCGGCAAAGGTTAATTTATATTTTAACTTCTTCAATGCTTTGGGTTTAACCTCTGAGATATAGAACAGGAGATCTAAATGTAATCAGAAATCTAATATCCGATTATCTGTTTTGTTTTTTTTATTCTATTTTGCACGTATACGTCGTGTGAGTACAGATGTAGCAGGGCTGCATTTGTCATTTAACTGTTTCTTTCGCACATTGTGTCTAGTAGGTTTGCATATACAGATAATATATTGTGTGATATTACAATGTATGTACTATATCTGAATATTCACACGCACGTTTATACCCTCTCCAGTATTAGTCGACTTCCCGCCTACATACAGTAACCATCGACTGACATTTCACTTTTCCCCGGGGTTTATACTCAATCTCTGAGAGGCTAGATGAGGTATCACACCTTTCTGTAGAGGATGTCTTAGCACAGCTGAGCCACTTTCAGGCTTATAGATTTCACTTATATGTCCCAAGCTTGGTCTCCAAAACATTCATTTAAACATGGCAGTGCTCAATTATAGAAATGTGTCGGGGTGGAAATTGTTGATCACTCCATGTCATCAGTTCCCGAAAAAGGAGAGCAACCCGTTTGTAGACAGCTGTTCTAGGGTTGCTGGCCCTCATCAGTGCAGAGCTCAGGGTACTTGATGGCTACATAAGATGTAGCTCAGGGATGGTTCTGGTTCTCATTAAAGAGAACCAGCAGTGTATTTTTCAATGAGAACTAGAACCTTCTTGAGCTGTCTTTGAGGCACCTCATCCAGCCAACCAGTACTCGTCTTTGTACTGATGAGGGATAAGAGCCCCGAAACAGCTGTTTACGGATAGATCTCACTTCCTTTTGTAGGATTCTCTCTGGTTTGGTTGACATTATGCATCATTTTTCCCATGGAGTATTTCTTTGTTTCCCCCCGCTGGGCTTCTTTATTGAGAGCCAGTAATCCACTAAATTGGATCTTAGAGATTTGAGTCTTTGGAAATTCTGAGCATGGGGATTGGAGGATGGGAAGAGTGGCAGTGATTATGATGGTGGTAGTTGTATACACAGTTGATTTTGGTAATTTCCACCCTAGTGCCCCCTGGGGCAATGCAGTGATAGGAGGGTGCACCCTTTCTTACCTTGCAGCACACCCTGGACTTTTTGGGGCTCCTGCCCGGTGGGGTGCCTTGGTGTTAGGTAGATGGGTGGAAGGCAAAAGAGCAGGTGGCCGGCAGATGTGTAGTGCAGTCAGTAACCAGGCTTGGTGGCTGCAATCAAAAGTCTTTCTTTACTGCAGTTGATGGTGGGAGCAGTAGTACAAAAAGCAGTAAAAGGCACAGTTCCAAAGGATATATCACAATGTAATCTTCTCCCAAAAGTAGCATATGGGCAGCAACTATGATGGTAGTTGTAGTATTCCCTGTCTCTCTCCCTCTCTTTTTAAGGACACTCAGCAGTTTCTCAACAGAACCAATAGCATGCAGTTAGGTTCTTGTTAACACTTTCTACAATTCTTGGACTGAGATGTGCAGATCTAAGACACTGATCGCCCTTCCGTCTCAAAGTGTGGTAGTTGCTGAAGGCGATAATCCTTATCAAAGCAGCAGAGACTGAGGTCCTCAAAATAGGCCTGGTCTGCAGGAACTCTCACATAGCACTTTCTTGTGGTTTTCCACAGACTAGACTCCGCAACTAACCAGGGGATGGACCCAGTCCATCACCCCAGTAACCTAAACAGTCTGCGAATTTGTTAACAGTTTTGGTTGTCTTTACATAGCTATTCAGTACACATAAAACACAATTAATCACAACATTTAACTCAATAACTTTGCATTAACTCTTTTAGCTTTAGTTGACCCTTTGCAGTATTCCTTCTTGATATTTGCACGTTTGTACATGCGTTAAATCTGTGAGCTGAAACATAACAGTTTTTTATTTTAGATATTCCAATAAATACATTGTCATTTGAAACAGTAAACCAATAGTTGATCTGATATGTGGCACATATTAACCATGAGATGTGTTTGTGGATACGTCACACAGTCAAAAATTCAATTTCTTATTTTTTTGTTTATTTTTTAAATCAGAGGTGACAGCTGAAACCCATGGGCCCTACTACAAAATGTTTAGCAGGGCTGCAGGCCTCTCCAACTTTGATTTGCTATAATACTGGTGTCTTGTTATGTGGATGTTGGGCATTTAATACCCCAGCAGGACCCAGGCGAAACTGCTTCCTCTTCATGCGCCCTCCATAGCACACCCCTGCTTAAAGGGATAAGGGATTGTCTCACTTCAGAACATGTCATCTATAATGTAGACAAAGGGATTATAGGGGACTTAATATTGATGTCCTATCCTCACTATAGGTCATCAATATCAGATTGGCAGGAGTCCGACTCCTAGGACACCTGCTGATCAGCTGTTAGAAGAGGCCGGAAGCTCCATTAACGCTGCAGCCTCTTCATAGGCCACGTGACGTCACGTTCATCGGTCACACGGCCTAGTTGCAGCTCAGCCCCATTGAAGTAAATGGGGCTGAGCTACAATACCAAAATACTTGGAAAGATGCCGGAAGCCTGTAGCACTCACCAGAGCTCCAGTGAGTGCAGCTGCTCCTTAAAATGGCTGGTCCGAGTCCCAGAACTCTTTGCCAATGTGATAATGATGACCTGTCCTGAAGATAGGTCATCATTATCATTTACTGGATAACCTCTTTAATACAAGGCACTTACTAATGTATTGTGATTATCCATATTGCTTGCATTGCTGGTTTGATTAATTTTTCCATCACATTATACACTGCTTGTTTCCATGGTTACGACTAGAGGTGAGCAAACCGAAGCTGACGAAGTGGAATTCGATCTGAATTTCAGGAATTATTCGATTCGCACCAAATCCAAATTTACTCACGCTTCGTGGTAACGAATTGCATTTTTCCCTAAAATGGCTGCTGCACATGTCAGGACATGGAGCAAGGAACTCTGGGAACGAGAAATCACCCACAATGCCATGCATGCAGCCAATCAGCAGCCAGCCAGCCCCTGTGATGTCACAGCCCTAAAAATAGCCTCAGTCATCTTGGATTCAGACATTTTCTAGTGTTCTTAGTGCAGGGAGAGATGTCAGCAGGTGCTAGGAAAGACTTGAAAACTTATATTTTGCTCGGTAGAAGTTCAGGGAAAGAGCATTAGAAGTGTAGGGAAAGGATAGGGAGGAATTATTCCTCAGTATTAAAGCAGAACAGGGTCCAATAGAGGAGTGTACAACCTGGGTAATAGGAACAATCCTAATACACCTTGCTGCACTGACGGCAGATCCAAATTGCCATTTTACTGCTGTTCATTTCAGGTTTGCAATACCTCTGTAATTCCAGCAAACCATTCTGGTTATTGGGGTCTTATTAGCCCTTGTGCAGTGCAGTTATATATATGTTCTAAGGCCTTTTTTGTTGTGTATTGGGGGGGGGGGGGGCTTATTAGCCGTTGTATGGTGAAGTGAGAAAATGGCATCCCTTTTTGGCCTGTGTTAGTGGCAAAAAAAAATAAACTTTATTTGCCATTCACGGCCGCAGTTATATGTTCTAAAGCCTTTTTTGGCGTGTATTAGTGGGGAAAAAAGAAAAAGGGCTTAATAGCTGTTGTGTGTTGAAGTGAGTAAATGAAAGCTTTTTTTGGCGTGTATTAGTGTAAAAAAAAATATTTGCTGTTCATCGGTGAAGTTCCATTGTACTACAGTCATTTAAGGGGTGCATTAATAGGATAGATACAAACGTCCTATTAGCCATTCTGCAGTGAATTGTGATTGTTATATTTTTTTTTTTGGCTGGTCTGCAGTGAACCGACATTGTTATACAGCCATTGTTGAGGTGTATTAATGGGAAAAATAAGTACATGTTATTAGCCGTTCTGCGGTGAGTTTACATTGTCATTCAGTAGTGAAATTTTTTGTGAAACAGCCTTTTTTGGGAAAATTAATGGGTGAATGTAGAGTATCTTCCGTAGGGACTAACAATTCGTTGATGAAATTAGTTTGTGATGCAGCCTTTTTTGGGAAAATTGGTCGGTGAATGTAGACTTTCTTCTGTAGGGACTGAGTAATTGCGTCGATTAGCCATTCAGTGGTGACATTTTTTGTGATACAGCCTTTTTTGGGAAAATTGGTCGGTAGCTGTAACTACGGTCAAGGACAATATAATGTCCTTTACGGCTTACTGGGTAAATGTGGTTCCTGCCCAGCAACACCATCAACTTGGCCAGGTGATGCTGCTTTCACCTCCACGTTCTCACACCGTTAGTCTTTCGACAATTTCCGCCTCTGCCTCCTCATCCTCCATCGTGTCCTCAGCCTCCACTGCAGGGACAATTTACAATGCTGCTCCAAAATACCACATGTGCAGGGCACGGCGGTGTCACGCTGCTCTACACCTCGTTTGCCTGAGCTAACAGTCACACGGGAGGAACTGCTCCGTGTCCTTTATAAAGAAATCAAATTCTGGCTTTCTCCGCGACACCTCAGAATCGGAACCATGGCGACTGACAATGTAAAGAACATGGTGTCGACTCTGCGTCAAGGAGGCCTGAGCCATGTGCCCTGCATGGCGCACGTGTTCAATCTGGTTGTAAAACGGTTCTTGAAGTCTTTCACCCATCTGCAAGACATCCTAAAAATGGCCAGGAAACTTTGCATGCACTTCAGCCACTCGTACACCGCCAAGCACACCGTCCTTGAGCGGCAGAACGGCATCCCCCAACATAGGCTGATATGCGACGTTTCCACCCGTTTGAATTCCACCCTCCATATGTTGGACCGACTATACAAACAGAGAAAGGCCATAAACGATTTCTTGGTGATCCAAGCGGACAGAGGTACTCCCCTGTGTAACTTCGATGTTAGCCAGTGGCAGCTCATGCGTGACACCTGCCGTTTGCTCGTGCCCTTTGAGGAGGCCACTTTATTTGTCAATCGCCAGGACTATGAGATGAAGAACATCATTCTACTGATTCATATCCTGGGAAAGATGCTGGTAAATCTGGCTGGTCAGGGGACTGGAGACGTGGCGCCTAGATCTCTCGGCCACATGAGCCCTGTGGGGGCTCAACTGGAGGAGGAGAAGGACACTGGAGCACAAGCAATGTGTAGCGAAATGGGTGGTTTATCTACACAGGTGACAGGAGAGGAGGAGCAGGAGCAGCCAGAGGAGCAAGAGAGAGATGAGGCAGATTAGCCAGGATTTCCCTCACCAATGCCTGATGCATCAGATTAGATCAACCATGCTGCCTCACCCAAACCTTGACAAAAGAGACCGGTTTCTTCTGGCTACCTGCCTCAGCTACTATTCTGATGCGGCCACCTGCCTGATGCCACACATCTGATGCCAAGTGCTCCTTCTTACACCCACCATCATCAGCGAGTACTGTTATTGCCACCCACCTCCCCACTCTGTCACCGTGGTCTCCTCATGTTGCTGCTGCCACCTCAACACTCTGTCATTGTGCCACTCTGTGGCCCCCTCATGCTGCTGCTACTTCAACACTGTCACCTTGCCACTCTGTGGTCTCCTCATGCTGCTGCCACCTCCACACTATGTCACCTCGCCACTCTGTGGCCTCCTCATGCTGCTTCCACCTCACTACTATGTCATTGGGCCTCTCTGGGGACTTCTCAAACTGTTCTCCCACCCTCCCCACTCCATGACTGGGCCACTATTTTGCCTTTTTGGCCTTGATGACATCACCATTTATTTGACCCTTCTTCAAATCTGTCAGAAGGAAAGAAAAATGAGATGCACTACAGATCCTGTTTGTGTAGCAGCTATAAGGCCTGTATGGTCCCATCAGAATTGGCTTGTGATTTGGTAGCCAAAAGGAGTGGGTACAAAACACAGGAGACATACAAATATTCAATTCAATTCACGTGTCATGCTGACCGAGTGAAGTCGGATGCTCAACAGACAGGATCCTTTTTTGGGGCTTATTGTTCTGACAGATCAGAGGAAGGGCAACATAATCAGTGACGTCAACACAAACTTACAGCTGACACCCTCTCCACTCTGTCGGGGGCTCTACTTGTATAAGTGTTTAATAGAACAGGTTCTGTAGACATCTATGTGGAATCAGCTGACGACGGTGTTAAAGGAGTGCGCTTCTTCTTGACGCTAACATTGACCTGTTGAGTGCATGTTGAGTTCATGCTTGAGTTATTTGGTCAGTTTTGGCCCCGAGACTGCCCAAATAAGTGAAGTGTGCAGTGATTCTAAGAGCAACGACTGCCATCTGCGTGTCATACTGACTCATAGTATTGTTTCACTACCACAGCAGACTCCCTATGCGTGTTACTGCAAGGCACAGTGTTCTACACCACTTTACAGGTTCTCTGCAGCCAGGAAATAGCTCTTTTTTAACACGATTTGGCGCAAATAAATTCGGATTGAATCGTTTTGGAAAATCCGTTAAACAGGCTGAATCGAATTTTTGAAAAATTTGCTCATCTCTAGTTACTACCACCCTGCAAACCAGCAGCAGTGGTCGTGCTTGCACATTATAGGAAAAGCTCCGGCCTATTCGCACTGCTGCGGTCCCGGCCACCAGAGAGGCCGGTGTCTTTTTCTACAGTTGGGAAACACGGCCACTGCTGCTGGATTGAAGGGTGGTCATAACCCCTGGATACCAGCAGTGTATAATGTGATGGAAAAATGTATCAAGCCAGCAAAGGAAGCAATATGGACAATAATAATACATTAGTAAGTGCCTTGTATTATGTTTAGCAAATTACATTTATCATGTAGACAAAGTGAGACAACCCCTCTTTAATTGTGTTAAGTATGTTTTTGGATGTGTGTGTGTGTGTATATATATATATATATATATATATATATATATATATAATATTAGATATACTGTATCTATCATATCTATTCTTATTTGTCTATATCTATATCCTGTAGTTTTAATAGCAGATTTTCTCTGAGTTTTATTTACCGTATTTTTCGCCCTATAAAACGCACCGGCCTATAAGACGCACCTGTGTTTTTGAGGAGAAAAATAAGAAAAAAAATATTTTTAACCAAAAGGTGTGCTTTTGAAGTAATGGTGGTCTGTGCATGACAGTATTATGGGGGGGATCTGTGGATGGCACTGTTATGTGGGGGAGATGTGGATGGCACTGTTATGGGGGGATCTGTGGATGGCACTGTTATGGGGGATCTGTGGATGACACTGTGATGGGGGATCTGTGGATAGCACTGTGATGGGGGATCTGTGGATAGCACTGTGATGGGGGATCTGTGGATAGCACTGTGATGGGGGATCTGTGGATAGCACTGTGATGGGGGATCTGTGGATAGCACTGTGATGGGGGCATTTATGAATGACACTGTAATGGATTGGATCTGTGGATGACACATATATAGCATCTTATGCTATATGTGTCATCCACAGATCACCCCAATACAGTGTCATCCAAAGATGCCCCCTTTTCTAAAACATCTGGCCCATAGTGACTGCTTAGGGGCGGAGCCTGGCAACACGCGGCGGGCGGCCCGCCGCTAACAGCGTGACTGCTTTCATAACATTTATAATCTTTAATCATGTCCCTTATTCCTATAAGCCCAGTACAGTAGCGCTCTGCTAACCTGCTATACCGATCCTCTAGCAGGCAGAGCGGTGCGGCGGCAGGCTGCTGTGTAACGTCCTCACTGACGTCATCTGCCTGCTCCTCCTGCTTCATTCATAAAGTGAAAGGAGCAGGCAGATGACGTCAGTGAGGACGTTACACAGCACCGCTTTGCCTGCTAGAGGATCGGTATAGCAGGTTAGCAGAGCGCTACTGTATTGGGCTTATAGGGAATAAGGGGACATGATTAAAGATTATAAATGTTATGAAAGCAGTCACGCTGTGAGCGACGGGCCGCCCGCCATGTGTTGCCAGGCTCCGCCCCCTCCTCCTTCCATGCTGATACATCGCAGGCTGTGCGATGTATCAGCTTTAACTATAGGAAAATGGTAGCATTCGCCATATAAGACGCACTGCCATTTCCCCCCCCACTTTTGGGGGGGAAAGTGCGTCTTATATGGCGAAAAATACGGTACTAATTGGACAATGCTCTTGCTATTTCCCTCCGCCATGATAGTATTACATTGATATATTTAATTTGTACATGTTAAATGTTCTGTTTTCTTGGCTTCTAAAGGACTGTAAATAAAATATAGAGGAGCATTATAAAATATCTGAAGCTTCTCTTTGTAGAGCTGATAATAGATTCCTCTGTGCTGGTTATATCAAAAAATCAATATTTGTAAAATTGAAACAGTATAGGCTTGTATTGATCCACGTGGCTAAATCAGGACCAAGGACTCAGTAACAGCTTTCTCGTGTTGCCCTCTCTCAGTAATACCAAACTATCAAATCCAGCTTTCCACTGATAAATCAGCCTGAAAATTGCATGTCAAATTTTTCTCCCAAACTAACCTAATGATTTTTTTCTTCTGCACTTTAACCTTCTGTAACCTAGTAAATTGGATTGTAATATGGAGTCTAAGAAAAAAAACTGGTTTTCTAGGCTGGTGACGCCACCTGACCAGATTTGAAGGTGAAACCATTTATACCAATTTGTTTTCCATGGAAAGAAAAATTTACATTCCTAATGGATTCTTAACCCTTGTTTTTTTTTCTTTCTACCATATATTTTTAAATTTACTGGCTATTTCTGTATGTGTGTGTGTGTGTATGTATATATATATATAAAAATAATTTTATATACTTTTTTTGTACGCTTTTAAAAGTAAAAAGAATATATTCTTGACCTTCTTGCAATTTTAGAATATTTGAGAAAGCTTGGATTTTGCCTAAAGTCTAGTTATAATCATGGTACCTATGGGAATAAACAAAGGAAGTAGACTGCTTTTGTTGTCTAGTCAGCCCGTGCACCATAATAGCCAAGGCTTGACTAGTTTTGTACAGTACAGGCTGAATAGGGAGGAGAGCCTTACAGTAGAAAATTGCAGGTCCGCAAAACACGGCTAATGGCTGTGTGCGTTCCGTATTTTATGGAACAGAACGTCCTGCCATTTTTAGAACTGTCCTACCCTTGTCTGTAAAAGGGACAAGTGTAGGACATGTTCTATTTTTTTGCAGGGCCACAGAATGGACATATGGCTGCAGACAATTCACGGTGTGCTGTCCGCATCTTTTGCATCCCATTGAAGTGAATGGCTCCACATTTGACCGCCAAAAATTCTGATTGGATTTTGGAAAAAAAAACAGTCATGTGCATGGGCCCTAATATATATATATGCTACAAGATGATTAGCATTAGCAGAAAGAACCTTCCGCCTTTCCGAAAACAAGGGTTAGGGCTAGGATTAACCTTAAAAATGAAGACTAAATTTAGAGGTGAGTTGTTAAAGGGGAT
Organism: Bufotes viridis; assembly: GCA_033119425.1. Classification (NCBI taxonomy): domain Eukaryota; kingdom Metazoa; phylum Chordata; class Amphibia; order Anura; family Bufonidae; genus Bufotes; species Bufotes viridis. The sequence goes on along the minus strand of CM065591.1, from coordinate 454,945,889 downwards.
GTTCCATCAGAATAGTGATTGGAACCTGTCATCACCTTTATGCTGCCCATACTAACGGCAGTATAAAGTAGAGACGGGTGAGTTGATTTCAGCGGTCGGTCGTTTATAAGTTAAAAGTGGTTGCCGAGAACCAACATCACATTCATCGCAGACTGGGCCTGGAAAAGAGTCCCGGCCACCTGAGAAGAGTCATGGTTATTCATGAATTCCTGCTCTCCTGCCTACCTGCTGATGACTGACAGGCTTCTACCTAGTTGTCTCTCTTTCTGTCTAGGAGAGAACTGACACCATCAGCAGATGGGCGAGAGAGCAGGAGATTATAATAACCAGGACTCTTCTCAGGTAGATTTGACTCTTTTCAAGGCCTGGGCTGTAATGATTATGATGCTGGTTCTCGGCAACCACTTACTTTTAGCTCATGAGTGACACAACGCTGAAATCAGCATTTCTGTCACTATTTTATACTGCCCTCAGTGAGGTCAGCATAAAGCTGATGACAGGTTACCTTTAAGGCCTAGTTCACATTTTATTGATTTGATCCGTGATATCCATCAGTGATTTTGAGCCAAAAAAGGAAAAAAGGATGATCACAATAATAGTGAAAAGTGTCCGATGCATCTCCCACTTAAAAATAGGCAGACGCTCCGATCCTGGTGGAGACTTCAAGGCTCCTTCATAAAGCTTAATGTACACAATCTATAAAAAAGGAGAAAGAATACACAATGAGATACATGGGTCAATACAATCAATAAATATCCTGTAGAACAACACCATTAATAGTCACACGGCCCAGATCAGAACAAGAGAGCGGCACCACAGGAGGAGGGTCGGAGCCAACCATCCATCCACACCTTACACAATATTCCATTTAAATTCCACATTTAGGCCTTGTGGTCTAAGTGATTTTGATCGAAAAATCCACTGAAGCTCTCTTTGTTCCAACAGTAACTTCCGATCCCCTCCTCTCCTAGGCATGGGAACCTGGTCAAGAATCATAAACCTAAGGTCCCGTTCACAGTGACCAACCTCAGAAAAATGTTTGGGTACCGGACATAATTACAAAAAAGTTATAGAGGTCAAAACATGGTGACAAAAAAGTAAAACGGATTTTTTCCCACTTTTGAATTTTTTTTTCACTATCAAAACGCAAGAAAACCTGTACATATAGGGTATCGCCGGATTCGTACTGACCTGTAGAGTAAAAGTAACCGGTCAGTTTTATCGCACGTCGGAATTTAAAAAGCCGCAAAACTGTGGTGGAATTGCTTTTTTTTTTGCAATTTCACCCCATTTGGAATTTTTTCCCAGCTTCCCACTACATCATATGCAATATTAAATGGTGGCGTTGGAAAGTACAACTTGTCCCGCAAAAAACAAGCTATGGCTATGTGAAGCGAAAAATCAAAAAGTTATGGCTCTGGGAAGGCAGGGAGCGCAAAACGAAAACTCAAAAAGTAAAAAACCTCCGGTCCTTAAAGGGTTAACCCCTACTTGCTTGTTGACGTTGGCCCGGCATTGACAGCTGACTTACCTTCACAGCTGCCCGGCACACATGTGCTTGGTTTGACTCAATATTGATTGTGAAGTTTGCAGTTAAATAATTACTTTTTGCTTGGGGAAATGCGCTGCGTATTGATCTGTATGGCAGCGTAGGAAAAGCAGTTTCCCTTTCCGAGCGGTGAATGTCATCTCTCCGTTCTGATAAATGGAAGCCTGGCATAATTACATTTTTGTCAAATCATCTCCTTCCAGTTGTTGTCACTGTCACAGGACTGCCATCAACCTGAGGAGAGTCTCAGAGCGTAGCATGGTGGATAGGTAAACTCATATCTTCCGATCTTCAGTCCTCCAGACGCTCTGTCCAGGAATGATGCTCTAGAAGTCAAGGAAATTTACTTTCCATTCATGGGGATTATTGCAAGTTCCCAAATTCAGCAATTTTTTTGCTGTTATTACATTGTGTGAGTGAGGCCACGTGCTGTGCGGAGGAGGCACAAGGAGCCCTTGTGGCTCTATAAAAGAGATCAGCACTCTTTGTGCTGCTATATTGTGCTTTTTATGGTACCTGATTGTGAGGTATTCTCCCCTAGAGACAGTGGAGAGAATATGTATTAAAGAATGTTGCCTTCAATAAGTTGCACAATAGGACTTTGCGACTTTTGGGCCTTATTTGCGCAAACCTGATGTGACATTTAGCATTTTTACACCACTCATTCCAGTTCTGACAAAGTGGATGGGAAAGTAGCTGTGATTAGCCTGTCCAGTTGATTTATGCCAGATTTATCAACTTCAGCTTTAGAAAAAATTGCAAAAGTTTGCAGTCTTACTCTAGTAAAGACGTGGCTAAGAAAGTGAAGTACCAACTTGCTATCCCCGTGTAATAACAATTCTGGAGCATCAATTCTTATAACTCTATGTTATGCCATTGCTTTATTATTCCTGCTAGAAGTTTATGGATATATGGTACAGATGGGAGTTACCGGTTGGGAGTGTGTCACTGCACAGTCTGACACTATCCTATCAGTACTGCCAGTGGCACATGTGCTGGGACACACCCCTAACTGGTAACTCCTATCGGTACCTATATCCATAAACTTCTTGTAGGAATAGAAGAAGAATGACACAACAGAGATTTATAATAAACTATTCTTCAGAATTGTTATTACATTTGGAATGCAAGTAGCGACTAAAACAGACACGTCAAGGAGGGTGACAACTCCTCTTTGAAGATGCACCAAATTTTTCAAACATGGTAAGATATTTGATTAATTTGTCACAAAGTATGGCATCATAGGGGGGAATTTATAATTCCCCCTTTGTCTTTTTTTTTGCTTAAAGTTGCAAACTTTTTTTTATTGTTGCAGCTGGCATTATATGCCGCCAATGCCAGGTTTTCGAAAAGGCGGCATGGTCAGGGCAGGATATGGGCAGGGTCATCAGCCCTGGCACATTTATCATTATTTATGCCAGAAACTGGCAGCTCGGAGCTACCATAAATTTAATTTTGTTCTACGGATAGTCAGAGGAGGCATATCATTTATGATGAGGCCTGCGCCTCGTCCAGCAGAGCAGGCCCTATTGAGACTGGCACAGTAGACCCCCACCTTGATAAATCAGGACCATAGTCTCCTGAAAAACAGACTTTATAAATTCCCATCATGATAAATGTTCTATAGAGTCTCTAGGGAGCTGTAATACAGGATCCAATGGGACAGGCATATATTGAGTTGCTGTGGTCTTTGAAGGTCAGTTTGTTACTTCTGTAAGGGTAACGACCACACCGTCAGGTTTCCTGAATCCAGAATTTGGGAGTGGGTCATAAAAGAAGAGAAAGTATAAAGGACAGATACGACTTCTCCCCTTTTTTGAATTCACTCCTGGTTTTTGGCTTCCTTGCGGCCGTACCCTTAAATCGTCTGCCTAATATTTCTCTACAGAAGATCCGCCACATGTGAACTTACTCTAACTGTTCGTGATACACATCAGTACAATCTGATGAGGTTGTTATTAGCCTGTTTCGAGGCCTTTGTTTGTTGCGGTTCAGAAGAATAATGCCTTTTTCCTCTGAGATCCATTCTACGTGACCTTCTCTTCAAGCTTAATGTGTTGATTGATCCTAAAAAATGATCAAGTGAATCAGAAGTGGACTAATCGTCCCCATATATCATAGTCCGTACAAGGTAAAAGATTCCTCGGCTCAAGTTTTCTTAGAATTCAGGATCAAGTTACGTCAAAGACTCTCAAGCGAAGGTTGTGTCGTGTTGCTGAAAACCTGTTGGTCTGTACGTGTAAGTAGTGTGATACGGCCCTGGGGCTAGGAGGGTTTTTTTCTTTTTCTTTGGGGTAATCAGTGTTATTTAAAGAAAATCTGGCAATGGTTTTAGATCATTTTAACGCAGCTGAGAAATGTTTGGGGAAAGGTCAACTTCAATGATTATCCTTAGCCAAATAAATGCACAAGTTTTTACAATGGGGACCTTGCTTTTCAGTGAGCTGTCATAAATTTCCTGTCCCCACATCTGGGAATTGTGAGTGAAATGCTGGGCCTTTTGACTGCAGGGCATGATATTTTCTAGCTGACTTGTTTGTCTTCTGCTAATAATTCTGTGTAAGGGAGGGGTGTTGCTTTAATTTTGTCATCATTGAGATCCACTCGTTTTTGGCAGGTCAGTTCCGCGTGGAATAAGGATTGTTTTCCCCTATTACAGAATCTGGTTTGTGTGCATTTTTTTTTGCTTCCCTCCCTGTAGCTTAAACCCTAATAGTCTTCTACTTTCTGGCAGATCGGCCTCCACTGTGACCTGTGTGCGGATTCTGCGCCTTTCCCCGGCCCCAGCTGGCCTTTTGCTGTTCACAGCTGAAAAGTGAAATGAATTCTGGGGTGTAACATAACGCAGATGAAAGTCATTCTCAAAGTATATAGTCATTTCCCGTAATTGTATCGGTCTTTTCTTGTTGCAAACGATCTCTGGAAGCTATTGTTTGCTCATGTTAAAACAATGCGTGCTTTACGGTTGGGTTTAGCTCCTTCTCCGAGATGGCAGTACCATATCACACATCTGTAGACTGTTAGGAATCGATGAAGAAATATTCTGGGGAAAAGCAAAATTGAGATGTTTTATTTAACATTTATTTGTTTATTTAAAATGTTAGATGAAAAAAAATCTCAAAATATATATCTTTACATGAGTAGATAAAGTGTATATACTAATATAGTGGACTATAAAGCCCCCTTGATGTTAGCATCGGAGCATCTTATGCAGGGTAAGGGCTCTTTTGTTTACAATAACACACTGCCGGGCGGAAGCTTCCACCCGACAGTGTGTTCAGTGATGTCACCGGCTCTGATGGGCGTGCTTTAGCGTTGCTCTAGCAGTTTCACAGGCTAGGGCAGTGGTAAAGCCCGCCCATCAGTGCCAGTGATGTCACAGGGCTTCCTGGCAGCCCCATGGAGAGCCCGGTTCGTCACCGGAACTCCAGAAAATGCCGTTGCCCTGCGCGATTTAGCGCAGGGTAAAGGAGAGCATTGGAGCATGGACTTCTCCAATGCTAACATCAGGGGGGCTGCCTGGGTGAAAATGGAGGTGCATTTACCAGCTCAATCCGCTTCAGAATGGATGAAGCTGTGCAGGTCTAAGTTCCAGAGCTGCCTCTAAACAGCTGATCTGTGAAGGTGCAAGGTGTTAGACCACTGCCGATCCAATGTTGATGATGTATCCAGAGAATAGGGCATCCATTTCAAAATCCTGGACAACCGCTTTAAACAAAGTTCACCATAGTTTAATATTTGAACCCTTGATGCTTGGTCCCATGTAATACCTCTACTGCTGAAATGGGGGTAATTATCCTAGAAGGTACTGTAAGTCCCCACATTGCTGATTCATCCTAATGGACACCTGGAACATACCACCCTAGGTTGCCCTAAAACTGCAACTTACGCATTTCACGTACTCCAGGGACTAATAGAGCAACATATGTACATACATGTGTGGAGAGGGGATAACTTGTTATAACTAGAATACCCTTTTAATAATCTTGTGACAATGAAGCAGATTTGCTATCGTTTAGACAGTGTAAACATAGGCAGTCTAAAAACTTGCCAGATTTGGTTCAGGCAGGAAGATAATTTTGGTGAACAACTAGACGTTTGGTCTTTATACCACTTATTTGTTGGCCTATTTTGCAACAGAATTTTATTCCAAAATGTTGGAGCAGAATGGTGCATTTAAAAGAGGTTCCAGTACAAGTAGAAGGCAGCTCTCACCTGCTTAGCCGCTCTCTGAGCACGGAAATCGCACCTAGGGGCGATAATCTGTAGCAGAAACAAAGAGATATCCAGCTCCAAAGATAGTAGAAAAATCTGTATCTTTATTTTGCAGTAATAAAATCTTCAACATAGGATGGTTAAGTCAACGCGTTTCAGACCATCATATAATCAGGGTCATTCCTCATGACAAAGGAAGGACCCTGATTATATGATGGTCTGAAACGCGCTGACTTAAGCATCCTATGTTGAAGATTTTATTACCGCAAAATAAAGATACTGATTTTTCTACTATCTTTGGAGCTAGATATCTCTTCATTTCTGCATTTAAAATTGGTTGTTCAGTGTTTGGATATTGCTGGCCTATCTTCAGGATAGGCCATCTATATCAGATTAATGGGGGTCCGACACCCTGCACCCCTGCCAGTCAGCTGTTTGGGAGTAGCTCTGGTGTCGGACACAGCTCGGTTCTTTGTGTAGTGGATGGAGCTTTATTCTGCTGTGCTGCTCCCATTCACTCCCAGTAACCAGCTAATCGGCGGGATGTCAGATCTCGGGCCTCTGATATCAAAATACTGGCATCTGACTAATCCATGCCCTCTTGGCTGACGAGGCTCAGTGGGTTATTCTTTTGGCTTAATTGCCTCATATAAATATGTGTAAATTAAGAATCAATATCTGTAGAGAATAAATCAAGGCAACCGGACTTGCTGTAGATTTCTTAAAAACGTTTCACTCGTTCTTCCAACTTCCAAGAACGAGTGAAACGTTTTCAAGAAATCTACAGCAAGTCCAGTTGCCTTGATTTATTCTTTACAGATATACCATGACCTGGATAAATGAGAACCTTCACAGACACAAATTAGAATCATCAAATTGTGCCAAAAATGCCCCAAAGTTCAGGTGCAGCCAAAATTGTGGCTGTTGGAAGTGATAAAAATGCAGGACCGCCTCCTTTACTAGTGTTTTAATGCTTCTTTATGGCTCTAGCTAGCTTTCATTTGCTGCGTTTGTGTGTTATTTTCAGAATTTTATCATTATAGCTGTATGCGCCTAAGGTTAGCACTCTACAGCCCGACTGATTGAAAACAGCCACCCTGGTTAAAATGGTTCCTGCTTTGATTATAGGCATTTATGACAATCATCAGGAGATTAGTCTGTTCCTGGATAATACCCATGGAACTTTCTAAATGGATTATAATAGAGGTTTATTGGATTTTGCAAAAACATATATAGTGTTTTTCTATTGTGAAACTGCAGTTTAATAGTGCAGCAATGTACATGTATTCCTAGGGCTTTGTGCCTTAGAGAACAACTTGGCAATGCGCAGTATGTTTTGGGTTTACTCTATGCTTGGGTAGCAAAATACTGGTAGTGGTCCAGATCCGTCAGTTGTGGCGTTTGTCTCAGCTTGTTGGTGTTTCATGGTGCAACTTTTTTTTTATTTTTTTTTATGTTTAAAAATGTGTACCTGTTCTAAGAGCAGAACTAGTTTCCAGTATTGGACTGACACAATAGCTCAGCATGGTGCTGTTTTGTCTGCAACGGTGGCGCCTAACAGAGCCTCCAATAGTGATGTGAACAGGGTCTTATTCTGCACTAGATGCAATTCTGGACAGCATTCTCTTTACAGAAAACATTGAGGTGATTTTCACAGTTTTGTTTTTTTTGTTTCCCCTCCATCAGTGTTAATGGACTAATTGAATTCACATGTTGTGATCACTAACACCGCCATATGTGAGCATGAGGGACATTCTTGGCGCTTTCGCAGTCACACAACATAAGCCTCTGAATTATTTTATAGAAAGTAGGAGCTAGAAAAGGGATCAAGTTCAACCTAAAGTCTTTGGCGAGTTCTGTTTAGATGCAAATTTTGTAGCCAGAACTAGAGGTGCAATTGAAAAAATCTGTCCGAAATTTATTCCCTCTCTTTACTGTCCACTCCTGCATAAGCTGTACCCGTGAAAGCACCATTAGGTTAAAGTGGTTATCCAGCTTTCTAATATTTATTGCCTATCCCCGGGACAGATTGTGGCTGTTCAACTCTCGGAACCGCCCCCTATCGGCTCATATGGCTGGAACAATGTTGCCTTTTGCGTTGACCTGCTTTGGTTGTTTTTGCATCCTGCATATGGAGCTGTGGCTGCTTCCGTTTTGGTCTTGCACCCTAGAACCCCCCCCCCCCCTTCATCTTTCTAAAGCTGTTATTAATTGGAGCAGATGGGTCAGAATAGCCCTGAATTAATTTGGCACAAGGAGAGATGAGTCGTTTAGAGTAGTCCCACCTAAAGGAGGTCACATTTACCATGATGGATGGGTACAGATGATTTTTTTCAAACTGCATTTACCTCATATTCATTTATATAGTGAATATAGCGTTAGTACAATTAATGGGGTTATACGAATTCTATAAGATCACCCCCCCCCCTCCCAAATGCCTGGTCCCCTCGTATACATTATACTTACCTGCTCACCGGCATACGCACGCTCCCCTTGAGGCTGGTCACCGTCGCAGCCTGCTATTAGCTGCTCCCATAATAGAAAACTGGATAACACCTTTCACAGCTTAACTGTGTGCACATGGCCATATTACGGATCCATGCATGAACTGTATAATTAGGGCCAAGGGCAGCATGGAATATCATCCATTCAAATTCCACCATCCAGGCGGGATACCCTTTGGAAAAGTTTTCCTGCAGGCCTCATGCAAAAAGCCCTAGCATAGTAAAGTTTTGATATGTTTGGTAGAAAACCAGTAAGAAAGTCATTGCCTTTAAACAATGAAGATAAGTAATTGCTAACCATCTTTTCCCACCATTTGATGAATATTCATTTTTTTAAATATATAAAATGGTGTTTCTTTAATTCCCCAATAGAATGGTTGGCCTCAGTTGAGGGGTCATTTCCTCTATGTTGAGAGAGACAAGGATTTCAAGACCAGCAGAGACCAGGGAAGTGTTGGAATGGGAGCAGAGGGGATCGATGAAGGGAGCATCACTTGTTTTTATTTCTTGCATTAAGACTTTTGTATTATAGCGTACCTCAGTTTTCAAAAAATGTTTGCTTAATGGCTCTGCCTGTTTGTACAATCATAAGTATAAAGGAACAGTAATGTTTGGGCTTCCCTAATGTTTTTTAAACCTAATTGGTCCCCTCTTAAGCAGCACAGCTAGATGCATTTCTCTCACAAGCAGTGGACATATCCCTTCTATTGAAGTCTCCCAGCACCTTATGCCATCACATCATTTTCCTTACTTCTCACTATGTTTATTTTCTTCTAGGGAGCTCAGAAACGTACAAACACACAGGAGCCTCCTGTGATGTGCAGAAACAATGTAGAAGCAGTTCTTTTATCAGGCTGAGGATGACATGACCCCATTTCCTGTGAGCCATCTTCCTTGTCTCTGTTACCAAGGACAGATTTTGCCTCACAACAGAAAGTGAGATCCCTAGTGGCCATGACTTTCCAGCTTTTTTTCCAGGTGGATGCAGGCAGATTTCTTAAATAAAGTGGGCCACCCTGCATAAGCACAACAATACTGCCAGCATAGGCTCAGATAGTTGAACATTTTAAAGGGTTGTCCAGTCTTTAGTAAGTGATGGCCTGTCCTCAGATCAGCTGTTTGGTGTAGCTCTGTCAACATTGTAGTGTACCCAGCTCATTACTACAGCTCTGATCCCATTGATTTCAACTATACTTAGTTTGTGCAAGTTAAATTATTTTTAATATTACATTAATAAATGTTGACTTTTATATACATTTATAGCAAGTTTGGATATTGAATATCTTTTACCCTAGGGCGATTGGACTTTATGCGTATATTACAGATGTAACTATATTGACGTAGCCCAAAGTCTGTTGTGGAATCGCCCAATTGTCTTACCGGAAAAAGGCAAATTCTTCTTACAATGTTTCCCTTTAATAATGAGTTTTCTCTTTCATTAATTTAAACTGTTACCATCTATTTTTTATTGCACACATTCTGAACTACAGTGATTTATGGCTGTGGCACCCCCATAATTAGTAGCGTTTTCATGGTGCCTCTATTGTTGGAAGAAAATAGAAAGTTTCTCCCGCTGTGTTTCTGAGCTTACTACTGTTCTGTAAGTAAACTGCTCTGGGATGTAAAATCATGCTGTAGATGACTTGAAAAGAACCTTTGTTGAAGGTCAAGACCCTGGAATTAGGATCAGTGAATTGCCAGCCCTGACCTCCTGTGTCTAGCCATGTTTCTGTGTCGATGGTTATAATACTTAAAAATGTCTTTCTTCGCAGCAGAAATATGAAGTTGATTTAGAGCCCGATAAGGAAATATGTGAGCGGTTAGGCATTGGCTGTAAATCTTGTTAATTGATGGCTTCATAGCCCTCTGTCTATACACGCTTCAGTCCAAATAATTTATCTACAGGGCACGTCTGTAGATCATATGTAGTATTGTCTCCACCCTGCCGGTGTAGTGTGTATGTCGTACTTGTGTTATATATTACAATATCCTCTATTATAACCCATTAGTTATAATGATGAGTTGGATCTCTAAGCATCACCACCGAAAGGATTCATGCTTTCGATAGAGCCCTTTCGTTCTGAATATCAGGGATGGTCCAAGGTCTCAGACTTCTCCAAACTTCCAGAGGAGTTCCCAGTGTGGAGCTCCCAGTGAGTGGTGCCTGTACATAAGAAGCCACCAGTAATTACATTTCACCTAGGAACTAGTGTTGAGCGAACAGTTCGAGAATAGTTCGGGTTCGTACCGAATTTTGGGGTGTCCGGGACCCGGACCCGAACCCGGACATTTTCAAAAAAGTTTGGGTTCGGTGTTCGTCGATTACTTCCCGCTTTCTGAAGGGCTGCACAGCAGCCAATCAGCTAGCGTTTTACTTCTTGCCCTAAGAGCCCATCACAGCCATGCCTACTAATGGCATGGCTGTGATTGGCCAAGTGCAGCATGTGACCCAGCCTCTATTTAAGCTGGAGTCACGTAGCGCCGCACGTCACACTGCTCTGATTAGTGTAGGGAGAGGACGCAGCTTCTGTCAGGGCGAGATTAGGCAGGGTAAAGTCAGCAACAGCACCTAATGAACGGATCAATTTACAGCTGAGAATCATTGAACTTCTGCTAGTTACTTGCTCGCTGGTTTTTAGGCTGCACAGAGCGTTTTTCTGTCACTTATTTTCTGGGTTGATCGGCGGCCATTTTGTGACTTGTAGTGCGCCAGAAGAAGCTGCCACCAAGTCCATCAATCCATCAATACTATTTTTTTTTTTTTGCTATATCCTACATCAGGGGCTTGGCTGTGCTAATTGTCACCCCTAGAAACTCAGGAAAGAAATTTCTATATTTTATTAAGGGGTTAACTACAATTGCCCAAATACCAATCCCCTAAATCTGGTGTTCCAGCTTTGGTTAGACAAGTATAATACTGTCTGCTGTCTGGCAAAGGATAGATTATTTTCTGGGGTTAAATTCAATTGCCAAAATAGCAATACCATAAATCAGTGGTTTCAGCTGTGGCTGGCAAAATAGAATAGTGTCCGAGGTAACGCACACACGTACAGACGCACGTACACGATTCTTGAATAGTTGTATTATCGCGATAATAAAACTAACAGTGTAAAGTTGACTGTATTGCTCTAAGTTATATTCGCGTACGAATGTAACTTCTATTACAGCACACCAATACTAAAACTGACTAAGAGACAGCTTTAAGTTCTATTCGAACGCGATTGCAACTTTGGAACTTAAAGTGGTGTACGATTTTAAAAGTTGAGTACTAAAAGTTGGAATCTCAATGCGATTCTTATGTATTTAGTAATCGCATTGCGATAGCAACTTTGAGCTACCGATCACCATGAGACGCCTCCTCCAGTAGAATGTACTGTCGGATGTGAGAATTAAGTTGAAATCGCAATGCGATTATTATATATCTGCTTAATCGCATTGCCGTTTCAACTTAGCATTGCTAAATAATAACCATCCATATTCGTTAACTTACTGACTCAGTAAGTTAACGATATGGATGGAATTATTTAGCAATGCTAAGTTGAAATCGTAATGCGATTAAGCAAATATATAAGAATCGCATTGCATTTCAACTTAATTCTCAGATCCGACAGTACATTCTACTGGAGGAGGCGTTCCCATGGTGATCGTTAGCTCAAAGTTGTAATCGCAATGCGTTTATTGCGGTATATTATCCCTCTGGGTGTCTTTTACAGCCTTTTTAGTGCCCAAAAGTTCGGGTCCCCATTGACTTCTATGGGGTTCGGGTTCGGGAGGAAGTTCGGGTTGAGTTCGGATCACGAACCCGGACATTTTCCGGAAGTTCGGCCGAACCTCTCGAACCCGAACATCCAGGTGTTCGCTCATCTCTACTAGGAACCACTTGTTCACAAGAGCATTGGACTGGCCCAACATTCAGACCCCTACTGATCTGACTCTTACATCAAAGTCTGATTGAAGTAGTTAAATATAGGACTCCACAACTCCCGAAGCAGCGCTCATGTTTATTTCAAAGGGTTGAGGCTACTGCCAGAGGTTTTCCTTGGAAGAATAGTGTTGGCATGGTTAAACCCAACATGCTCAATCCTTCCTTCTCCTTACATCTGCCTTCAAGGTTGAGTACAGTACGTTGGTCCCACGTCCATTTTAAATCATTGATGGGTTTGACTGAGTTTTGTCTGAAAGTTGGAACCGAGCTGGAGCCATAACAAACAGAGTTATAATAAGGAATAGGATGGAGAAGGGGGCAGAGATGGACAAGTAACAGGTCCTTAAGTCAGGGCTTGACAAATTTCCTTGGAATCTAGGAGCCAGCTAAAAAAGTTAGGAGCCAGGCGGAGCCGCGTCATAAAGCCCCCAATAGATGCCCCCATAGTGCTCCTCCCCCCCCACTTCTCTATAGAGCCCCCCAATAATGCATGCCAGTACATAGGGCCCCCAGTAGATGCCCCCATAGTGTTCCTACCCCTGTTTTCCATAGTGCCCCCCATAATGTGCGAGTATATAGGGCCCCCCATAATGCTTCCCCTTTTAAATAGGTTATATGACACGTCAGATGCTGCCAGCGTCTAAGTGATCGCCACTTGCGGCCGCCATGACATGTGGAAACCCTTACAAGGATTACAGGGTCCGGAGGGGAGGGCAGAGGGGTCCAAAGGAGAGGGCAGAGGGGTCCAGAGGGGAGGGCAATGGGGTCCGGAGGGAGGGCAGAGGGGTCGGAGGAGGGCAGAGGGGTCCGGAGGGGAGGGCAGAGGGGTCCGGAGGGGAGGGCAGAGGGGTCCGGAGGGAGGGCAGAGGGTCCGGAGGGGAGGGCAGAGGGGTCCGGAGGAGAGGGCAGAGGGGTCCGTCTTGTCAATCTTTTTCCCCCCTTGTCATTATCTTTCCCCCCTTGTCATTCACTTTCTCTCACCACCCCCTTGTCATTCACTTTCTCTCACCCCCCTTGTCATTCATTTCCCCCTTGTCATTCACTTTCTCCCCCCTTGTCATTCACTTTCTCCCTCCCCCTTGTCATTCACTTTCTCCCTCCCCCTTGTCATTCACTTTCTCCCCCCTTTGTCATTCACTTTCTCCAAACACCCCCTTTTTGTCATTCACTTTCTCCCCCCTTCCTCCCCTGCCTCTAGTGTAGCGTGGCCGAGCTTTGTATGGTCGCACGGGTACAGGAGCTTTAGTTTCCTGTACCCGGGCGGACTGACAGGAAGTGCACACTGTGTGCGCACTTCATGTCAGTCCGGCCGGGTACAGGAGACAGATGCTCCTGTGCCGCGGACCATGCAGGGCTCGGCCACGCTCAATGAGGTGACAGGAGGAGCGCTGGCGCTTCCCTCCTATCAGTCCCTCTCTTCATGCTGTGCCCGGGCGGTGCGCCCTCATGGACGCGCCAGCCCGGGCAGTGCTGCAGCCGCCTGAGGCTCTCTATAGAGCGCTCGGGCGGCTGCAGCATGAGGGGGGCCGGCGCTCCTAGTCCGCGCCGGCCCTGCGCCCGGCCACCTGACAGAACGGGCTGACAAATACCCAGGCGACCTGGCGCCAGGGATTTGTCGAGCCCTGCCATAAGTCTCATTATAAGAAAAGAATGGCCATAGGCCACAATTTAAAAAAACAAAACATGTACTGCAGAGTCTAAGAGTTTTATGGTGGCCCATTTATATAAAACTAGGCAGTTTGCTGCCCTCTTGTACAGGTACAAAAAATGTATGCCTGATGCACACCACCTCAAGGACATTCTTTTGGCCTCAATCAGATGAATTCCTACTTTCAGTGTGTTGCATGTATGCCAAACATGTCTGTATGGAGAAATGTGAACAAAGCCTAAAATGTTGTTGCCACATTTCCATTAGAAGAAATCGCTGTGCCGTGCCAGAAGGTTTAAAGGGATTTTCCAGTTTGCATCCACATTCTTTAAAATAATGAGGACGGTAGCTGTCATTTTGTAATGTATTTCCCTTACTGAGGGATAGAAAAGAGAAGTGCATCATGGGTTTGGTTGGATACAGGAACAGGAAGTGCTACATACAGGATGGGAACAAATCAGAGGGATTTGTCAGGAGAGTCCAAATAAAAATAAAAAAAAATACGGAGGAGCTGTAAATGAGGACAAGCAACTACATGAGTGTATTTGTGAAAAAAAAAATTAATCTTTTAGTTGGGCGTTTTCACATCTCAGATCTCCCTACCATAAAAAAAGGTCTACACATTACCAGGATAGGGCATGTCTTGCTTATTGTGGAAGGTCCAACCACTGGGATACCATCTGTTGCTAGAATGAAGGGGCCAAAAATGTCTGCGTTGCAGTTATCCACACGGCACCTGGACTGGCGAGGTGCTGTGCAAAAGAAGCTCAGTCGGTACTGTACCTAAGCACCCTCTTTTTCAGAGCTGGCGAGGGACAGCCCACAGATCTGACTTTTCTGGCATATTTTATTTATAGAACAACCCTTAAATGCCGATTTTCAGTGAACTGTATTTTCCTTCCGTCTGTAGTCACAACTTTAATATAATGCAGACCTTAGGGAAGAAAATGCTGAGAGACATAGAAAAATAGTTGTCATAAAGCCGGCTGAAAAATGACTTGCGTGTAAGTGGTGTATTCCATTTCATGGGAATCTATTTGGTCATATCAACACCTGGAATGATAGCTGCAGTGGTAGTGTCAGGTTTAAAGGACACATTTTTGGGAATTGCAATCAGATATATTTTCTTACAGCAGTCCCAGTGTCATGACTCTTATCTTTCAGCTGTATGTAAAGCATTTCCCTCCGCTTTCTCCGTTTAGTGGTGAAGAAGGGAAGTCAGACTTAAGAGACGGGAGACTAAATGCAGAATGTTTCACCAGCAGTTTAAGTAGTGATTGAAGAAAACGGATCGGTTACTTGTGGACATTAAAGTCTTAAGGAATAGGTCATCAATATCTGATCAGTAGGGGTCACTGGATCGGCAGCTGATTGACCTTTGATCCCTCATGATCAGATATTGATGACCGATTCTGAGGATAGTACATAGTATTCTACTCCCTACAGATTAGATGCTCGATCAGTCCTGCCCAGATCTGCTGGTTGAGTTTGTGTTCATCTGCCATGTCTGGCCAGCTTTTTGCCCATCATTCTAAACACAGTGCCATTGGATTGAGTCACCGTATGTTCAGAAGGATGTGTCACATTTCCCGTGACGTGCTTTTCTGTAATTTAGGGAATATATGGAGGTCTAAATTCTTGGATTGCACGGTCCTCATCTTTTGACATTTCCCTTTGCTATGTCAACACAGTCCATCACTTTTGTTGGATTTGAAGCCTCATCACAGTCTGTACATAATCTGGTCTGTGAGATTAGTGCCAAATCTTAATTTACACCAGTTTGCATGGTCACATGGTCTTTTTTTAATGTTGTAATACTTTATACAAACAATGTGTGCCCATTAAACTTGCATACCTCACAGACTGCCAGAGTAATCACTGGTGCCTTGCAGCGCTCGTGTCCTAGGTTCGAATCTGACCAAGGACAACATCTGCATGGAGCTTGCATGTTCTCTCCGTGTTTGCTTGGGTTTTCTCCGTGTTCTCCAGTTTCCTTCCACACGCCAAAAACATACTGATAGGGAACTTAGATTGTGAGCCCTATTGGGGACCGCTTGATGCTAATGTCTGTAAAGCGCTGCGGAATATAGTAGCGCTATATAAATGCATAAAATAAATAAAATTGTGGGTTTACAGGGGCTGAGGAGCAGTCGATTATCGGGAAGGAAGGGTTAATTCCCGACAACTGGCTGCTTGTTCAGTGGGGGTGAAGCACTATATTTACATGCAGTGATCACCTCCACAGTATGAGAACCTTATCGGGCCGTGTAAACCTGCCATTAGGCTTCAGAACTACAATCAGGCATTTTTGTCTTTAGCGCAGCCTTCGCCCCCGGTATTGTATGCCTCTCTTGTGGATTACAGAAGACTATAGCACCATAGTGCCATTTGTTGAAACCTTTTTCACCGCAGCCGTATAGAGCTTGCGGTACCTAACTTATGTTTGTTTTAGTTCCAAGCATAATTTTGTTTCACTTGGTCATGGCTTGCAGGTATCTGAAGGATGGCCTAATTGAAGGAGGTCTTCAAGGAAGTTAATTCAAGGATCTTTTTTTCAAAACCCCTTTAGATTATAGAACATTTCAAACATGTCTTCCCTTGCGCTCCCCTATTATATCATTAGACTTCCATACCGTCAGCAGCCCATTCAGATACGACCACCTGTTCTGCTCCAGCCATTTATGAAGGCAATTAATCTCTGACAAGTTGTTGGGTGAAGAGAGCAATGATATTACTGATCTTGCCTCTTGAGCAGTGGTCTATAACTGGTTCCGGAGCTGTTTTGAGACTTCCCAGCTGGGGGGGTATCCTGAGAGTTGCAGCTGGAAAGTTTCAGGTTTTTGGTTTCCCACCCTACCAGACAGTGATATGTTGACCTTGGTACCATGTTCTAGAACGCATTGGCATCTCTGGTGCCACTGATAGTAATATCTGCAACTACCAACATCTTGGAGTGTCACATGGCTCCTTTTGGGGACCACTGTCCTATACAGTTTAGTGCAGGTCTACATATAACCTTTGCCTTCCAATGTATTAGGTGCAATAGGCTAACGTTTCCAAGGCTTGAGTGTCTGAAAGAGAACCTGTCACCTGTAACCTTCCCTGACATGTCGGTTTTCAGGGGCAGACAGGCCATAGAACCTACAAGGAAATCTCTCGGTGGGCCGATGCCTTGGGGGCCCACCCAATCCCTCCTCATGGCCACCAGCTGGGTACATAAGGATCTGATACTGTTAGCATTAATTAATGCTAGGAGCATCAGGTACCTTGGCACCTGGTCACACTGGCACACTTTTAGTGCCCAGTACAGCAATGTCTGTTTTAGTAACTACTTGCATTCCCTATGTGATAACAATTCAGGAGCCTCTATTTTTATCAGTCCATATTGTACCTTTCCCATATTATTCCTGCTAGAAATTAAGAGTGAAGTCTGTAATGATAGTCCTTATGGGTGATACCAGACTGTGCAGGGACACACGCCCAGCTGGAAACAACCATCTGTACCTTCATTACAAACTACTGGCAATTCATTTATGACTTCTAGCAGAAATAATAAGGGAATAGCACAACGTGGAGTCATAAGAATAAAAACTCCAATTGTTATTACATAGGGAATACAAGTAGTTTCTAAACCGTGCATGTCAGGAGAGGGGACAGCTCCTCTTTTACAGTCTCTCGCCTACTTCTTTGTGAGGCAGCCTTGAGATATTCCATTGTTACCCTGAACACACATTTATTTTATTTGCTTGCTCATAATGGTGATTTTCGTGCTGTTTACATCATTCCGTGTAAAATATAACCTCAGCATTAGCCGTTATTAGAGCTGCCCGCCATTTACCAGCAAGAAATAAAGCAATTTGCATTTGTCGAAACAAAAGCCATTTAACCTGGAAGTATCCACGGCCCAAAATGGTTTGTTTTCACTAGGGCCCATAAACCGTAATAGGCGGCGCATTAATGGTGGACGGGTAATAATTCACCACAACAATTACCGCACCCAGGAACATTTTTGCACCTCTAATTCAAAGTTATTAATAATGAATAAAATAGCAATTTTCCGAGCTCGCTGGGGGCAGTAGGGAATCATTCTGATGAATATTTCAGCACGTTATTTTAATCATGGTCCCGCCAAATTCATGTGTGTCATATTTTCTGCTTATAAATTCCAGGCTGCCGAGGGACCGGAGTCATTAAAAGGAACTGTTTATAGGGAGGTTTGCTCTTTGATTTACAAGGCGCGTTAAACCACTGTAAAGGAAAGCAAGCTGCATGTCATTAATGCCTGTAATGTGATGCAGCAGGAGCGAATGGGCGGCTTGTGATTAATGCTCTTTACCAGTACGAGAAGCCATTTAATACTGGCTACTTTAGGCTGTTTAACATGTATATACATGGTGGCGGCCTGCACTCCGTCATGATTGTGCTCTCCATTGCTAGTGGTGTCGCATGTTAGGTTCTTGATAAACTCAACACAGTTGTTCAATTGTTAGAAGTATAAATTATAGCTTATAAGAGGAGTTTTTTCCCCCAAAGGACTGTGAAGACGGCCATTTTGTTATTTGGCTTGGACATGGATCAGTTAAAGGGGTTGTGCCGCAAAAAATATTCAGTATTTTTCAAACGAGCACCTGGATCTGAACACTTTTGTAATTAACAATGTTCAATAAAGTGTATCTGCATGTCGCCACCTGCTGTTTGTTCTTTTCCTTATTTCTTGTCCACCTCGCTGAGGCAGTCGTATTCACTCAGTTTCACTTCAACTGTCACCAGCCATATCTTCTGTTAGAAGCTGTGACAGTTAGGCCCCATTCACACGTCCGCAAGTGCTTTGCGGATCCGCAAGACACGGACAACGGAGATGTGCGTTCCGCAATTTGCGCACCGCACATTGCCGGCACTATATAGAAAATGCCTTTTCTTGTCCGCAATTGCGGACAAGAATAGGACATGTTCTATATTTTTGCGGAACGGAAGTGCGGATCCGCAATTCCGGGTCCGGGCGGGACAGAACGCATCCTCATAGGAATGAATGGGTCCGCAATTCCGTTCCGCAAAATGCAGAACAGAATTGCAGACATGTGAATGGGGCCTTACAGGGAGAGAGCTGCAGCAGAAAGGATGTGTCCCCTGAGAAAGGACATGCCCCATGAGCTGAACAATTGGACAATGAATGTGGAGATCTCTGGACCCATGTGAGGTACAGGGCTGGTTCTAGTTTTGTTAGAAAGAGATTGACATGTGCTATATGATGTCTGATTTGACATTTATTACATCAGTTATGGCATAAACCCTTTAAATGTGTGTTCTGGTTTTATGTAAAGGGTTTGTCCCACAGTAAACATCATCTGTCCACAGGATAGGTGATAAATGCCTCATAACTGGGGGTCCCACCTCTTGATCAA
Source organism: Bufotes viridis (assembly GCA_033119425.1). Taxonomy (NCBI): domain Eukaryota; kingdom Metazoa; phylum Chordata; class Amphibia; order Anura; family Bufonidae; genus Bufotes; species Bufotes viridis. Next base: position 454,926,646 of record CM065591.1, on the reverse strand, counting down.
TAGGATAGGGTCCTGACAGTCCCCTCATTGTCTATGGTGCTAACATAAACAGGCAATCGCTCAAAATTCCAGCTACTACAGTCATCCAATTAGGAGGAACAGGGGACTCAGGACCTCCATTCTACCGAATAGTAGAGCCCCCGGTGATCGGACATTTATCACCCTTTAAATAAAGCTTAAAAAGATGCCATCTGAGACTTTTCTGGCATATCTACTGGATAGATCATGGTCTTGGCTATGAAAACTCCCTTATCCAACGGAGAGGGGCTGATGTGGAACTAGATGTGGAGCTCCCAGCCATCAAACATAAATGGTATATCCTCTGGCTACCCAATAAATGCTTGAGTTGGAAATAGCGCTTTAAAGGGGTTGTCTCACTTGAAGTACATGGCAGCTATTGAATTGCTGTACTATTTAGGCTGCTAGGGAGGTTGCCTTTGCTTGTTCTCCACCCTGACTTGTAGGGGAGGGGGACTGAGAAGTGGACTCCCTCAATGAAGTCCAGCCTAAATGAAGAAAAAAATGCATGGTGGCTCTGAGCTGCCGTACATTCCAGTACAGGCACACGGACTGCTGGAGGATGCGCCTTATATATGAAAACACCTGTGCCTCTCCATAAATTAGGCGCATTCCTTGGCTGCGCAGGAGATATGAAGATCAAGATATAGGAAATTCTGGTCTGTAGTAAATCACCCACTTTATTTCAGTACGTCATCGTTTTTACAATGTCCTTCTGCTCGCGTTTTATAGAAGTATTCTGTTTACATCCAGAGGCTGTAAACCTGTTCAGACCTAACCAATCAAATTCTAGGGTGCCATGGTGGAGGTAAGTCGAGCCAACCACCATCCAGCAATATTAGTGCCTGATTAGGGCAGGTTGATGATTGGGCAACTGAACTACTGTAGATGTCCATCTATCCATGATTCTACTAGATTGTAACCAAATCTAATGTGCTGTTAAAAAGGCTTTCTAAAATTGGACAAAATATCAGCAAATGGGGGGAAATGCCGTGAAATCACCAAAGAACCGATTGTGCGCTTCCTGATGGTCATAGTTTACTGCTTCAGTAATGACCTGCCCGTCTACCTACATGACTGCCAATTGTTGGCTTCGGGGATCTTGTGTTGGAAATCGACAAAAATTCGCTGCAGCGGTCTCCTGAATAGATGAACATTTTATCACTGCAGCAGAGTAAACTAAGGCTACTTTCACACTAGTGTTTCTATTTTCCGGTATTGAGATCCGTCATAGGATCTCAATCCCGGAGAAAAACGCTTCACTTTTGTCCCCATTCATTGTCAATGGGGAAAAAACGTAACTGAACAGAACGGAGTGCTCCAAAATGCATTCCTTTCCATTTAGTTGTGTTCCCATACCGGAGAGCAAGCTGCAGCATGCAGCAGTTTTCTTTCCATCATGGGATGTGGAGCAAAGCCAATCCAGCATGACCCACAATGCAAGTCAATAGGGTTACCTATTGACTTTTAGTGGTGTTCATGCCGGATCCTTCATTGCTATGTGAAAGATAATACAACCGGATCCGTTCATAGCGGATGCAGATGGTTGTATTATCAGTAACGGAAGCGTTTTTGCTGATCCCTGCCGGTTCAGGAAAAAATGCAAGTGTGAAAGTAGGCTAAGACCATCAGTGATTTCTGGGGCAACAGGGGATCAGAGGATAAAGCCTTTTGGCCAGTTTCTTTTCAGATCTTGGAAAACACCTTAAATCTTATGTCCTGATCTTCTCTATTGGGTGCAGCGCCCTTGTACGTTTGATGCACCAGCATGCACAGCTTTTAACTAACTTTTATTATATCTTTTCTTTTAGTCAACTCCATGACTTCTGGAGACTGGATTATTGGGAAGACGACTTACGAAGGAGAAGACGTTTCGTACGCAATGCATTTGGCTCCACTCATTCAGATGCCAGATTAAAGGCTGCCATTGAATACGGTCAGTATGATGATCCATGTTCTCAGACACTATATTAAGTTAGCTTTGAGCGCCCTGAGTGATTTTTTTTCCATCCTGCTTGGATTTAGTTTATAAAAGTCAAGAAACACAACAGTTTTGTACTTTCGTGTTCGCTCCGGTTCACTTTTCAAAAAGCAGATGTGCAGATGTGTTTGTCTTTTTGAAGTTTGGACACATGGAGATCAGCCTATGAAACTTCACACAGACCCTTTTCCACTTCTACGCCTCTTTTACACTGATGCTATTTCTATTCCTCTTGGTGATACTAATGAGTTGAATAATTTATGAGCTTGTCATGTGAAAGGGATTTGGTGCAGTTTGATGTACTCTCAGCGTCTGGTGCTGGAATGTGATTAATAAAAGCGCTAGAGGCGGAGAGGGCTTTTTTTTCATGGCAATTAATTCTCATTATTTTATTTCTTCATACACATATTTGCACCTTTTAAAGTACATTTTGTCCTTTCTCTAGTTTATCCGAAGCCATTTTTGGTTGTGTATTCGATGTTCTCCAACTGGCCTGTTATTGTTGAGGACTTTTAGGTGTTGTACTTAAATGGGTTCTCTGAGACCTCTTTTCATATGGGTAGGGTGCCGGGATTAAAAAAATAAAATAATAAAAAAAAAACCTCATCAGTGCTCCTGTTCCAGTGCCAAGATCCCTTCTCCTCCGATCGTGGTCTCTTCTGGACCAGTAGTGTGACATACCATCCACTTGCATGTGGCCGTGGCTTTCACATGCTGTACCTGTACACGTCACCGCTGAGGCCATTGTTTGTCCGGCAGCGGTGAAATGCATGTAGACGTTGCGTTACACTTCCAGTTGAGTGAGGACCAGAAACTGAGGAGAAGGGAGCTCGGTGTTGGAACTGGAGCGCCCGTGGCAGATGAGTCTTTTCTTTTCTTACCCCTGCACCCTGCCTGGCCAGATGAAAAGGGGTTCCTGGTCTTTACGAAGCCCCTTAAGTCCTTGTTCATATTAGCAGGGATGTACAGCGGATGATGACCATGAATGGTTGGCCACTTTTTGTTGCTGCTCCTAGGCCACGTGACAGATGAACATATCGTCACTGGTCTAGGAAAAGCTGAGAGAAGGGCGCGGTGCTACTGCTAGCAATGCTGCTTCCTCAAATCACACTGCTGAAAATTTCCACAACAAAATCGATACAAAGCTTGCCCTGCAGTGCGGATTTAAAATTTTCAGCGTGTCGATTTATCGGATTTCTGCTGTAGATCTCATCCTTTGCAATGCTTTCCTGCATTGAAATTCTGGCAGGTCCACCACACGGGCCCATACGTTGGAGGTGTTTCCAAGTCAAGGTAAAAAGTTCCTTCCTTTGGGACCGCTACTCTAAAAAACTCATGATGTTTGGATGATCTCAAATGCTTGATAGGTGAACATTTTTAAGTTTTAGGTCTCGAATTAAAGGGTTTTACATCTATGATATACATGAATAATTAGTGTGATATGTATCATACAGAACATCAGCCATATTCTTACAAGTAGTTACATGGAAAACCTTCACTTTTGCAGAAGTCAGTCAAGAATGCGGGATAAATGCTTGTGTTTTGTCACACAGACAGCTCCCTAATTACATTTTAATAGGTCTGGAACTCTGTACCGGGCAACTGACAGGAACCAGTGTTCCCCAAAATCAATGCTTGCCAGAGTAGTTGCTATATTTTTGATTTTTTTTTAATTTTTAGTCAGTGAACTCATGAATGAACGCTCTTTAAAAGTTCCATATGGTTCTTAAATTTGATTATCTGCCTTGTCCAGCTCCTGTATGATGTACATACATAACCATTTAATTATCCTGCTGCAGGCATAGTAGACCACACAACTGAGCTAAGGACCATGCAGGGGAAGCCCCCTCTTTACTTTTGCTGTTATTTAACCACTCAGCCAGGTATATGACTGTATCCCATTTGGAAAATTTAAGTTTAAGGAAGAATGTACATTCCTGAAGAACAGAATGAGGAAATCCAGTGCTTAGAAAAATACAGTTCTGCTTGGAGAATAGGAAGATGTGTAGATATGGTGATAGAAATTATGTCAATGAGAAAAGACGGGACATATTAGAAAATTATAATACAGACGGTTGTTTGTCTATACCAACTCGATGGCACTTAAAGGTAATAAATCTAAATTATTAAGCCATCTTTTCATAATCCAATCAAGTGCTTATCAAATATGCCAGCCTTCTGGTCTTAAAGTCCCATTTACAAATTCCCTATCAAGCAGTTCTGAGTCAGTAGACGGAGGTCCTCTATTCAGGACCCGAGTCCATTTGCCAGAGCAGCTACAAAGAGATCTCTAGTTCTGGAGGACCAAACATGTCTGTGCATTGCATGGTAGCCTATTGATTTCAAAGGGAAACTGATTTCTTGCTGACGAATTCTCCAACGGATTCCAGTTGCCATCAGCTGCACTCTTTGTGATCATCTTTATAGTCCAGGGAACAGCAACCTCCGGCACTCCAGCTGTTTTTAAACTGCAACTCCCAGAATCCTCCTTTCTCTTCCATTGGAGTTACAAGAACAGCCGAGTACCTGTGTATGCTGGGAATTGTAGTTTCACAGCAGCTGGAGTGCCGAAGGTTGCTGACCCCTGTTATAGTCTGAGGGCCCTGCTGACAAAGTGAACAAGCCCTTTAAGAAAATCGTTTATTGTCAGTCAGAAGATTTTGACTGGAAATGCAGATGATGAGGACTATGATGATTATGTGAAGAGAAAAAACTTTCCTAGTTCAGCTCACCCAACGTTTCCGGCCACACCGCTGCCTCTCACTCTGGAAGTACATGGAGAAACATCATCCCCTTTCTCGGAATATGCGAAATGAAGGAAGACAAAAACTCCAACACTTGAAGAAAAAGATTCCTTAACCCGATCTCATTATTGTGAATCCATAAAAAGAAACATGACACAGTCGTTCGATTAAAAAAAAAAACCTGCGCATTTCAAACCTGTGTGCACAAGTTCTTAATTATAGCACTGACTAAAAACCGATGCATGCAGGTTCGAAACATGCAGACTTTGTTTTAATTATTTATTTTAATTTATTATTTTTTTTAATTTTTTTATTACCTCATGTTGCTTTTTATGGATTTACAATAAAGAGATTGTTTTTCTTCAAGTTCTCGAGTTTTTTTTCTTCCTTCCTTACACAAGATGCTGATGACTACAGTAGTATACGTTCTGCTTTTTCTTTGAGCTCCTGACAGATGCAAATCTGTTCACAAAGAATTATGATGGATGTACTAGAGTGTTCCCAGAACCTGTCTTTCATCTGAGAAATGGGTTGTCCGAACAGAAGGCAATGTGGAATAGAAGATAATGTGGAAAGTGCGGTTTATTAGAAGATAATGGATAATTAGTATAAAAATATTGTGCCCCTAAAACACAAACTTGGCCATCGCCCTTTTTGTCAGCAAAATTGGGAATTTATTATTTTAATCATTAGATTTTTCTTCTCAACCCATGTGCCGGATTCTGGGATGTCACTTTGTCACCAAAGTATAGGCATTGAAATATTAATACATGAACCCAGTGTACGGCTTGTTATAGGCATCAGTTGAAGCAAGCCTGAAGGTGCGTTGGTCTGGCACAAACATTGAACAAGGGTGACAGAGTTAATCAGTTATTTATTTTTTTGCCTGGTAGTAGAAAGAACTGCAGGGACCACAGCCGACAGGTTTTGCGGAGAGAGCCTTTGTGACCTTCAAGAAGAAAACCTTTTCTTTACATCAAGTGCAGATCTAAATCATTATTGATGGTGCACTGCTAACACCGAGCTGATACGGTCGAAGGTGCACAGCGCATCAGCAATGTGTCCAGCCAAGCATGGTGTCCTGTGATTTACCTGTGAAGTCTTCCAGCTATTTTTACCCTGATGCACTTGAAGTACATTGTGCATTGTATGATGTTTGCACAGTATTGGTACAGCTACCCCTGCAACATTATAATATAATCAGTCACATAGTGCGGTATGCATGGTCACTGCCAGAAATAGTTTAGGATAGGAAAGTACAACTTTTTACAGGGACCAAGTTTTGGACAGCTTATATAGCATTCTTGCACACACACAAACATAACAGTACCTCTAGTAAGGCTGAAAAAACGAGTTTATAAAGTTATGCAAATGAGGACACGCAAGTGCCCAGGGGCTGCGTTTTGGCTGCAAGTGCCCAGGCCCCTCGGTGATCTGCACGACAAACCCCTCCCCATTGTATCCTCCGGCCTGCCCTGTAATGATCTTGTGTCATCCTTTTCAGTTCTCGCCTGCACACTTTACTGCTGGGCCCAGGCATGCGCAGTGCTCTGCCCACTATGGGCAGAGGCACACATATGTGCAGGGCGCATGCGCCGGTTAATGCCGTGGCTCACCAGCAGAGGACAGCGAGCCGTGGCAATAACCAGCCCATGCGCACTGCACATTTCTGTGCCTCTACCCATGCACATCCCTACATTACAGATAATACTTCCTTTTTCCTGCAGCACCCCCACAGGAGAAATAAACACATGCCTGTGGGTTTTCCCATAGACCACAGTTGGTTGCTGGTAGTCTAGCAGTGGGTTAGGCCATGGTCAGTGTTCCATCAATGATTTCCATCAGTGATTGTGAACCAAAACCAGGAGAGGCTCAAAACACAGAACAGTTTGAAATCTTCCATTAGACCTTATCTGTAGGCTCCACTCCTGGTTTTGGCTCGCAATCACTGATTTAAATGACTGACCAAACACTGACTGTGTGAAAGCGGCCTAATATCTATATTAGACGGAGCGAATATCATACTAAATGTCGTTAATGTGAATTAAATTGAACAAGCCTCGCAAGATGTAATAAGTATGAGTGATTAAACACGAGCAAGAAGATCAATCGGGATCTTTCATATCGTTCCTCGGTCACAGATCCAGTCGTATAACATGGAGTCGTCTACTTGCTTACAGATCACATAGAGGTGTGCTACTTTGTAGCGAACAATTAACGAATACGTACGTGCGTACCGAACAAACATCGCTCTATGTAAAAAGATCATTTTTGTCTGCTAACGAGTCGCAACCTCTTCAATCTCATTATCTGCAAAACGTCTGCTAGTCTAAAACAAACCGAACCCCCGTGATCAGCTAATTTTTTCAGGTACTCAAAAACATAGTGGACAGCCCCTTTAAACCTCACAGGTGTGCAGCGTAACGCTGAGTAGAAGGCGGGTAAAATATCTTCACATATAATGGTGCAATTATCTCAGAATAAATTGCACGTGTAGCTTGAGTCATATATGTGAATGCATGTTGCCTAGGACTGACAGCACTAAACAGTATGGCTTACGTTAGGCAGTCACTGTCTGAGGGATTTCTGGCTTTCATTGTGTTGTAGACCCAATACTGGGGCTCCACATTTATTTTGCATATTACTGTCTGTGGATAAGGGAGACGTTTAAACCTTCGGACAACCCCTTTAAGTGTTGCCCAAACGACAATATTTATGCATGACCTTCCAAGATGTTCATAAGGGGTACATATAAAAGGAAGGTACACCTATGGGGCCTGGTGTCAGACAGTGTTTCTCCAGGGTATCCAGTTCCTAATGGTTTCTTGTAGGTTCTACACACTTTGTTGACTCTATAGCAGCAATGTAACCTCCTTCTATGGTTATCCTACTGGTGCAACTCTTGGAATACACGTCTTATCCTTATGGAGATCCAGCCGAGGCTTGCTCCCTGAGAAAAATACAGTATATGCAGATTAGCATTCCTTCAGAGGGAAAAATATGTCTCTCAAGTGCCACATACACACAGTACAACACTGGAATTACTTTGAGGTGATTTTGATTTTTCCTTCTTCATAATTATAGAATCCCATCTGAAGAGAGAGTAAATTACTGGGTCTGGAGGTGTCAGATTCTACATATTGCATTTCATGTAATATTAATAGACGAGAAGGTGAAAATCACTGTCGGTTTCTAGAAAATATCTCCTGTCAGGTAGGGTTGTGGAAGAGCTTAGTGCATCTCTAAAAAGCAGCACAGTCCTATTAGCAGTTCTGTCTGTGTGGAGAACACTCCATTTCCCGTTCTTTTCCTAATAACCTTTTATGTGTTACGCAAAGGTAACTCCCATAATCAGAGTATATTGTCAGCCCTCCCCTAACTGGGCAAGCATGAAATGAAAAGCTTGTTAATATTGATCCACTTCTTTTTTTCCTTCTGTGTGTCCTTGATGTCTTTTCGCTGTCAGCTGCAGGTCCTGGGCCTATGTCCACTTTCACATTGATAAATGCAGACCCTTCATTGCAGTAACTACACAGCCCCGTATTGATGTAATAAAGTAGGTTCTAATTGAGTAGCTACAAAACCAATCTGCTCATTGCCACTCTTTGTATCTTGGGTAATATGTACTATGTTTCACATTAGTGCTCCCAGATCTATCTCTTTTGGGCTTAAACTGGTTATTGATTGTAATCTGCCGACATCAGATCATCTTTGAAGTTTGACTCTTCTAGACCATGCATCAAAAAAAGCTATTCAAGATATACTCTTCAACATGGAAGGACAAGCCATAAGGTTATGCAAATCGAGGAAGTAGCAGGTCTCGCTAAGATCTGCAAATGATCAAATTTTCAAGCACCTAGTTCCAATCGGTAGCATGTGGGAGGGGCATTAAAGCCAGACTGAAATTTTTTTTATCCGCATGAATCCTCAAAAATTGGGACAAGTCATGTTCGATGATTGTGCGATGCCTCTTGTTCATCGACGTGCCATTTATCTCCACTTGTCACAAACTGAGAGAAATAGAATCCGTCAACTGGGAGACCTTGGTCTGTCATTCCAGCAGATTGTTATGTGCCTAGGCCAAGATTTCAGCATTGTTGAACGTTTCATGTCCCGCTGGTTGGGAGACCAAAGACAAACTGGAATGACCACAAGAGGTGCACAGAGGCCAACCTCTGCATGGACAGATCGTCTAATGAGAAGAATGAAGCGTAGTGATCCCTTCTGTACTGCAAATGAAATTGAACGTCACATCCCAAGCCTAGGGTGGCAAACATTGTCTACACAAAGGATCAGAAGGTGTTTTCACAACTTTGGATTATGAGCTAGATGTCCATCTGCAGGTGTTCCGCTGACTTCACTTTACCCCTCTCGAAGGAGGTCTGTCCACTTCAGAGATGAGTCCCGCTTTTGCCTCCAAAGCAAGGATAGACAGAAATTGGTCTGGAGACCATGTGGGCAATGCCATGAAAAGACCTTTGCAAGGGAACATCACACTTACAGGATTATGGTGTGGGGTGGCATAATGTACAGTAGCCAAGCTCCTTTAGTCTACATTTTAGGTACATTAACAGTTCAGCATTACACAAATTTGGCCATGGTACCAGGGAAACAGCCATTTCTCCAAGGGGCTCTTATTTAATAGGACAATGCCAGGCCACGTGCTGCTCTTCCTACTGCGAGTAGCCTGCATGGCCTAAAGGTGCTACCATGGCCTGAGGCCTCTCCGACGTGCACATTTGGGACATCATTGTTCTACAACTGCAAAGGGAACTGCCAACAGCGGATCTTGATGATTTGCATGCCCAAGTGCATTCAGTGTGGCATAGCATTACTCAGACAACCATTAATAACCTCATTGATAGAATACGAAGGCATGTATGCATGTGTTTTGCTGCACATGGCGCTAATGCTCCATACTAAATAAATCAAGAGGGTTTGAATATATTATTTCCATTTTTTATCATTTGCATATCAACATGTCTCTCGATCCTGTGATTTCCATCATTCCACGACTTACCCTTCTTGGTGTTGCAATAGGAATGTTTAATACTGTACATCTTCTACAAACTTGTGCCGTGAAAGATGTAATGGTGGACCATTGAAGGAAAATGAATCTGCTTCAACCTAGGTTTATATACTGCTGAACCTTAGAGCTCCCTTTCAGCTATGCTCAATGTAGTTGCAAATCCTGCAGATGAGGAGTAAAGGCAATGGGACCAAAAGAGTCGTACCCTCTTTGTGGTACCCCATAGTGGAAGCACACTGCATGGTGTACGCAAACTAATATAAGACATTTTTTCCCATTCTACAGTTTGTAAGAAGTATCTTATTACCTTCAAGAGGGCCTGTCATCTCTCCTGACAAGTCTGTTTAGGAAATAATTGTATTTCTCGTAGTATAACATTTGTCTTCACACTCCGACTCTACCCAGTCAGTGCTGCCAATGCCCAACACACACCACTTTGACATTTTTTTTTAACGGAGTAACCGCACAACACAGAATTGTAGAAAGGATTTGTTTGGTCATGCGAAATATAAGTATTTACTAAAACCAACAAAGCTGACCAGTGCTCTTTATTGATCAGCTGAAGATCTCATGCATTTGACAGAGCTATACCATATGCAGGAGGCTGTAGTATAAAGTCCCTGTGTCTCTGAGCTTCGTTTGTTGCCATATGTAGGGAAATATTCTTCTCTAGAAGCATCCCACAGTCCGATAAATAGGGTGTTACAAGGAGCAGCTTTGTAAACCTCTGTATGAAACCGGAGGCAAAGGAATGTCTAGTAAAGCACCATTGAAGTCTACATGTGATACATGCATGTCGGCACTTGTGGTCTTATGGTAGGCCGAGTTATGGAAGAGCATCAGCTGTCAGATGGACTTTTGTACGTGCACTATACGAAAATTATACAATAAAACATCTATAAAGAAACCATCCAAAATTGCTCCTGAAATGACCTTCTAGTGGAGCTGTCCATTCAAGGAAGGTTGAAGTATACATAGATTAGCACATATTAAAAAATATCACAATCTTCAGAGATACTGATAGCCTCAAGAGCCAAGCTCAGGGAACAAGTTCAAGTCACACGATGTGTGCCTGATTTTACATCTAAGAATATACTATACAGAGCCTGAGATCTATATTTCTATGTGTAATAAGACTAATTGTCTGCAGAACCACGGCTGAAGTAGCGGTGGAGCAGACCCTTTTATCTATTGCTGTCATCTCGCTGGAGCAGTAGTTTCTCGAAGTTGTCTTCATCTGGCCTCATTCGGTTAGTTCTTAACTCGCGCTCTGCAGGAGATGACTGCAGCTCAACCCCAGGGACAGATTGTATTTCACTTCGGAGGGGAAGGATGGAAATGTTACCTTAACTTGAAACTAGTCTTGTTTGGTTTTATACTTCTTCTCATGCAACACCGTGTCCCTGTTTATCCAACACTTCACATCTTGTTACATTAACAGCGTTCTCTATTACATATTGACTTCTGCATAATAGCTTTGCAGACCGCCTTCTTTCACATAACCTAATGTAATGCTTGAAATCTCAACAAGCATTTCTGTCCATGGCCAACAAACGAGCTTATACCCACCATGCCGATTCCCTACCACTACTGTTCTTCTAACGGTGCCTGGGTCCGGCTGATGTTCCAACACAGAAGAAAATGGTTGTGAATGGACACCCCGATGCTGCTAGTGATAAGTGTTAGGAGGGAAGCGCTCCCTCCCAGAAATCGGCAGATAGCTAGCAGAGGACGCCACTGCTATTACATGCAGCGATGTCCTCCGCAACATGGGGAGGAGGGATCACTATGCCATAGTTCATCCCCATGCAGGACAGCGGTGTGCCAGTAAAACGTAATTAGACAAAGCGATCTGCCGCCAGAAAATTCAGATCTTTCATCGGGCATTTAGAGGCAGTATTAGACTGCCAGATGATCGTTAATGAGTGTTCATAGGAACGCACGTTAGCAATTATCGGGTAGAAAATCTGGCCGTCTAATATACCCTTTAGTCATTCACTGTTTGATGTGGGTCATTACTCCAGCCAGTAATTGGCTGAGCAGCGTTCAGCATTGAGCGAAGCGCATCAGGAATCTCACTGTGTCAGGGGATCTCGTGTGTGTGTGTGTGTATATGTGTGTATATATATATATATATATATACACACACACATAGATATATATATATATATGTAAACAATTTTTTTTGTTATGGAATATCCCTTTAAGTAAGGGATTTACTTGATCTATGTCTGTTTTAGTAAATACTTGTGATCCCCATTAAATTACATATCTGATTCATCCTTCATTAGAACTGTCTTGTGCTATGCCTCTGTTATTCCTCTTCAAAATGTAAGAATAAATTGACAACTGGGTGTTACCATTCCACTTGCGAGTTTATTGGGTCTCCTTCCAATCAGCTCTGTCATCCTTTTGACAAGGAGAATGATGGCTCCCATTCGTCTACCAGACCAGTTTAGATAAATCTTAACCCGTTGCTATTGGCTCTTTCCTCCCATTGATAGTTTTTTCCCAGTTCTATTCTTTATGAGGGTATGAAACTGCTAAAATTGTCTTGTTGGTCACATCATTTCTGAGCCTTCCCTTAGATATTACGTAGCATACCATACACATTGGCTGAAGAATGTCTACTAAATTAGGAATATTTCTTCAAGGATCAATAATGTAGGATTTAGGCTTAGAAACTGCAGTGTAATATAGAATAATTTGGAATGCTATGTGTAATTCCTGACGAAAAATATTTAAAAAATGAGTACAGGTTCCTTCACATATGTCTGGCTATCCAGACGTTTGCGGGAAACTGAAGCTAGAACTGATCCGAGTTCTATGAAATCGTTCATGTTCATTTGGTACATCAGTTGCAATGCCAGATGTCAAAAAGTGCTTGCTGCATGCTACGATTTTCTGTCCAGCGCGATCAGTCAATGGACACTGGACCTGTGCACACATACATATATCCTCTCTGTTCAGCTTAACAAAAAACAACTGGCCAGACACAACTGATGTATACTCACCCAGCCTAGAGGTGCATTTAAACATGCCGACGAGCAGGCAATTATTGGGAAGGGACTGTTAGTTCCCGATAATAGCCTGCTCGTCTGTTGGGGGGAGAGCTGCATTTACATGCAGCAATCACATCTACTGTATGGGCACACGCAATGGCTACATTTATCAAATGGCACACCTGGTGTACACTTCTTCTTTATGCTGCCTCTTCCATTGACTTCATAAATTCATTGGCACATTTTATATCTTCTCTAAGCTGCACTCGTTTTTCTACCTTAAAATTTAGCATAAATTTCCCTTGTTTTCTTTAGTAAATCTCGTTCATTTGTCTGTCCTTATACGTCTTCTAGAAGGGAGCTCTTCATTCATTATTATTAATTAGCTGCCACCAATCAGGGATCTCTACTAAGCAATTCCATGCTGAGACAGCACCTGAAGTTTCACCTTCTGTAACCCTGACATGTTCTCACAGAATAGTCACCGAAGTACGTCTGGAAGATGGCTGCACATAAATGTCATCACTTGCGGTGTTATCCTGGAGAGCATGTCGTCGACACTGTTCTGTTGACTTCTCCTGCCTTTTATAGATTACACAGAGTGCTGCTTCACAAAGGGAGACGTATAATCACATACATTTACCCAAAACTTGTCTGAGGTGTTCATTTCACAAACACGTATCCTCCAGAACATCCTCACATCTTGAAATCATTGCCATCATTGTACTGTACTTGGAAGGAGTTGTCTAAAATGGTCATATTGATGTGTTGAACTTTCAATATACCGCTAGGAATAGCATCCTTCAAAAGGGAAAAAAAAGAGAAGTTCCATTGAAGCAGATTTCCAGATGTTTGGAAACATTAGAATTTCCTGTCAGTACATTTAGGTAACACTGTGATGAGGTTAACTTTCCATCCTGCCAGCCTTTTCTGGAGATGAAAGCTGGCTTTTTGCATACATTGCCTTATCAGTGACCTAGCGTGGTTCAGAAAGTAACCCAAATGGCATCTTGCATGTACTAAGAGCCGTCCGTTGTATCACGGGTGTGCTACTTACTGTTTAATTAAAGCCTTAATTGTTGTTACACAGAATTTCTAAGCCTGTAATTTATTAATAGATGTGCCAGTATCCGTGCCAAGTCTGGGTGGTGAACTTCCCAATTCTTCTGTTTTTCTTCTTATTAGGAGAACTGAGGATTCTTACAATTAATTCAAGCATCTCAAAATCAACAGAGCTCAGGGTTACTGAGACTCTTCCACAGATTCAGTTATCACCAGATATGTCCCTTTTCATAAGGGTTTAGTCAATATTTCTAAAAAGAACATTTTTTTAATAAGTGGCACTATTTTTTTTCTTTAAAGTATAACTGTCAAATTTTTTTTTTTTTTACTATTGGATTCTGGTGATTAATATTACCTTATTGGCCCTGTTTTAATTTCTGATTCTTAAATAAATAACCCCTAAAAGCCACCTAAAAGTCCCCAGTATTGGCTATATTTACCTGAGATAAAATCATGTTGCTATGTTCCTTCCGTCTACCAGATAGAGGACGGAGCACGCTGCGTGCACTGGGAACTGATAGTGAGTCAGCATTGTAAGGGAATGTATAAAAAGCCAGGTTCTTCCTGACAGGAGATAACAGTGCTGGGCTGTGTGTGTGAACTTCTCCACATGTCTGTGCTTGGCAGACACTCCCTTAGCAGTTCTGGAGAATATACAGCTCAGAGAAGATATGGGGCTGCTCAGTGTATAAATGACAGCCTTATCTGATAAGAGGAGAGCTTGTAGGAGAACTACAGGCTTCAGCCAGACCTGGGAACTTCACTGCAAGACCCCCCTATACAGAGCTGGTCTTCACTAACTTCACTGCAGGTGTCCTATGGATTAGCCTCAGGGCTGAGGGCGGCCATCTTAACAGAATAGTGAAATTGCAGTTTTATGCAGACTGGTTGCTAAGGGCTGAATCTTATTAAATAAGGGGTAAGTAAGTCTAATAGTTATTGATTCAGGAATATTATCATATTAGTAACTACATATATGAAAACTGAAATTTGGGTCTAAATGTGACAGTTATCCTTTAATCTCTCCCCTTAATTTCATTCTAATTTGTCTCATGTTGCAATTCAAACTGAGAAAAACATAAAGAAAAAACCTTTGTGTCCCAGGAGGTCAGCCATGTCCCCTCCTCCTCCTCCTCACTGGCTTTAAGACAGTGGGCAGAAGCAGGAGCCGCCTTCCCCTCTGCTCTACTTGTAGTAGCACAATGTTTTTAAGCTATGCCCCTCAATTGATACCCAGCCTAAAAATGTTCAGGAAGTGTATACCCTGTCTTTCCAAGGTTTCTCCAAGATTGTTTGCTTTAGTCATATGCAGAAAATCCTGTATACTGATATATATTGCCAGAGTTATCACTGGTGCCTTGCCTCGAATCCGACCAACGACAACGTCCTCATGGAGTTTGTATGTTCCCCCCGTGTTTGCATGGGTTTCCTCCGGGTTCTCCGGTTTCCTTCCACACTCTACTGATAGGAAACCTAGATTGTGAGCCCCCTTGGGTACAGTTGGATGCCAACGCCTGTAAAGAGCTGCGGAATATAGTAGTGCTTTATGAGTGCATTATTTGCTCTCTCTGGCATTGATTGGATCCCTTTGTCATGCGCCTTACCTCCCAGGCCTCGCACTAGGTACAACATGGATGTGCATTGAGTGTTAGGCTCTGGCATAAGTTGCTCATTGGCCACAGTCTATTTTGCTTCCCTGCAGTAAAAAGAAAAAAGGCAGCCAACGCATGCAACCCAAAAGAGGCCAAAAGAACGCTCTTTTGGCCTCCATCTGGGGAACAGTTTTTTGGGGGTTTTTTTCATTTCACCCAGTGGAACACACATGTCACCTTATAAGAAAATACATATAAATACCTCCCACATAGGTTCTGATGGGATGTGAACAGAACCTACTTGAATGTATCCTTTATACCATGGGTAAAAATAGGTTAGAAAAATAATGAAATGTTTCTTACCCCTGCACAGAGGGTCTATAGTATCAGAACTACAACATTGGGGGTCATCATGGCATTTGTATGTGCTTCCTTAAGATGCCATAGATGCCTTCTGTGGCTATACGTAGTCATCTCCTATAAATGTTGTACTAGCATGATAAAAAAATTGTGTCCACGTCATGTAACTATTTATTACATTTCTTCAGTGTGCGACCAGAACTTTTTGTTTGTGTAGATATATATATAAATAATATTTCTGATGTCCTCTGCCCTTTTTTAACACGGGTGGAAATTATCTATCACGGTATGTAAATGATTTCTTTCTGCGGGCTGATTGAATCTGTCTGGCTATGTGGCGCTTTCGTCTGAGCGCAGTTCATACAGTGTATTATGAATTAATGAAGATGGATGATTTACGTATGACTTCCTGGAACAAAACATTGCCTTGTTTTTCTGCCTTCGAGTCTATTAAATCAAGTTCTGCACATCCTCATTGGTATCAGTATCATTTAGGATGGACTGTGAATCTGTTGCACACGCCATCTCTTGAGAAAGTTCCTGAAATTCTCAGCAGCAGCATTTGGAATGTACATTGGATTAAAAAGATCTTGCGGTGTATGTTTGTATCACTTTCTGTATGTGTTTGTGTGATAGTGGAGAGAGAATTTCTATATTATACATTATTTAGATTGTATTATATGTCAATAGTAGCTACAGTGATGACATAAAACAACAAAAAGAACAAAATCATAGAATACAGTAGGATAATGTTCTAATCTACTTTTTATTTTTATTCGCCCTAAAATGTACCGGTAACTGCCGCAGTGGTTTAATCCTAAAGTTATGTTGGTTTTGACATTCCGCTCATTGACGAAGCAGTCCCTCTCCATAACCTGCTCTTGATTCGTGGAGTGTTAAAGTAATATAGTGGGAGGACAGTCTTTACAAGCCATGTAATGAGCCCGCCCTTGGGAGACCTCATTCCTCCTGTGCCTCTTATATTGATTAATGGCACCCTAATTCATAAAAGATTCCCGTCAGGCCTTCCATTTAGGTAAATGTACATTTCATACATCTGGAAAACAAACCCTGGTCTTCTTTAATGAGAGATCTCCAAAGCGATAGCAACGACACGTGATTGAAACAGTTTTATAGTGGCCATATGGACAGCAAGCGTAAAGAATCTGTAAGGTTTACGTCTTATCCAGCGTCACGCTGGAAATGATGTGCAGTTCTGGTTGTCTGGGTTTTCTAATAGATTTGGCTAGGTCACTGAACCTGATGCTCGTAAATATGTCTCTGATGCTCAGAATACTGTATATCCATTGCATAAAACTACTTATATGTTGATTTATAAAACCTTTGTGTTATAGGCACAGAAGAAGATGTAATGAATACAAAGAAAGCTTTCCGGAGCCAGGCTGCGGTAAATCAAAATGCAGAAACTGAGCTAATGCTGGAAGGGGATGATGACGCTGTTAGCCTTCTTCAGGAAAAGGAAATCGACAACCTTGCAGGTAGACCACCCCTCTGATAATAACATGTGGAGTGGACTATGAAGCAGTTACACACTTTTTTTTTTTTTAATTTTCATTCTTTCGTTCTTTACCTAAATTAAAATTTCCAGGGCTTACTAAAACAAATGGTCCCCCAACATTTCAGCTACCGTACATATTCATGTTTGTAAATCCTATGATGTTAGATTGTATTACAATTTAGTGTGTACGGGTGCCAGCAGACCACCTCCATCACCAGTTCTTCCTATAAATTCATCTCATCCCACTCCTCCATAGTCATATCGTACTGTTTAACCCATCCAAAAATGCAGACTATTGGGAGAATCCCATTTGATAACTGTGAGACAGAAAACTATTAACTTAATGTCATCTGAAGTGTTTGATCATCTTAAAACATCAGCAAATACTTAAAGGGAACCTGTCATCACCTTTATGCTGCCCATACTAACGGCAGCATAAAGTAGAGACAGGCGAGTTGGTTTCAGCGGTCGGTCATTTAAAAGTTAAAAGTAAGTGGTTGCCGAGAACCAACATCACAATCATTGCAGACTGAGCCTGGAAAAGAGTCACGGTCACCTGAGAAGAGTCATGGTTATTCATGAATTCCTGCTCTCCTGCCTACCTGCTGAGAACTGCCAACCATCAGCAGATGGATGAGAGCAGGAGATTTGGAATAACCAGGACTCTTCTCAGGTAGATTTGACTCTTTTCAAGGCCTGGGCTGCAATGATTATGATGCTGGTTGTCAGCTACCACTTACTTTTAGCTCATGAGTGACACACCACTGAAATCAGCATGTCTGTCACTACTTTATGCTGCCCTCAGTGAGGTCCGCATAAAGTTGATGGCAGGTTCCCTTTAAAGGCTATGGACACCTTTTGGTGCCATTTTAGTTTTTTTATGATAGCATTCAACCCATCATTTTTTGATTGGTCTTTATTAAATATGTCCAGTTGTTTTAGAGATACAGGGGTTAAAAATCAGTCTGTTTGCAGAGGTCAGGAGACCAGTGATAAACATGAGTCGTCAGCTGACAGGGCTGAGAAGTGATACCCTGCAAACAGACTGATTTTTAACTCCTGTATCTCAAAAATGGCTGACTATTGCCCTGAAGGTGTTCATAGCGTTTAAAGATAATGGTCGACCATACGTTGGTTATATTGACCTTCACTAGCAGTCGGGATGCATTCCAACGACAGCTATTCCTTCAACCTTCTCATGCACATTCAGTTCACCAAATGGTTCTGTTCTTAACAGGTGATAGATTAGTCAATGGCTTAATCAACAGATATAAAGAATGTAATTAAAGGGGTTTTCTCATGACAAATTAACCCCTATCCAAGGAATAGTGGGTGTGGTGGAGATGACTTGTTGTGGGGGGGGACAACCATTCATTTTATTGACTAGATTTTGGCAGCGCTGACGGCTCCAGCTGCCATAGCAATCCATCAGTACTCTGCAGTCATGCTGGGGCGGGGGGGACAAAGGTTCCCCTCTTTTTGCTTATGTCCCTAAAGTGCCCTTATCGACTGAAGTTTAGGAAGTTTCCACAACAGTACAGTGGTTTCTTAAAAAAAAAAAAAAGTTTCCCCAGCCGTACAATCATGAGATACATATTAAATACTATATGGATAGATCTTATTTCTTTTAAGGGAACCTGTCACCATTAAAATGCAGCACAATCTGCAAGGAGGATGTTATAGAGCAGGAGGAGCTGAGCAGACTGATATATAGTTATATGGGATAAAAGACTCCCATAAACATTTAAATTCCTGCTCATTTTCAGCTTTGAAGTCCAGGAGGCGGTCCCATCAGTGATTGACAGCCTTCACTCTACGACTGTGTATACAGAGAGAACTGTCAATCACTGATAGGACCGCCTCCTGGACTTCAAACCTGAAAATGAGCAGGAATTTAAATGTATATGGGAGTCTTTTATCCCATATAACTATATATCAGTCTGCTCAGCTCCTCCTGCTCTATAACATGCTACTTGCAGATTACACTGCATTTTCATGGTTTCTGGTAACCTTTCAATTACGGATTGAATGGGTCTGCAATCCGGAAGGTGTAATGCAGAACGGAGGCACAGAACCCCACAGAAGCACTACGGAGTGCTTCCATGGGGTTTCTGTCTGTGCCCCAGCACGGCAAAATAATAGAACATGGTCTATTTTTTTGTGGTGCAGACGGATCACGGACCCATTCAAGTTGATGGGTCTGCATCCGTCTGCAGCAGCCACACGGATGTTGTCCACGCATTGGGGACCCCAACGCACGGAACTGCCAAGCAACGGCCGTGTACATGAGCCCTTATTGTTGTCTTCTGGGTCACTTACCTGACAGGTGTATTGAGACAGCCCGTCTTTTGTTCTGATTTTAGTCCATCATCTAAAATTGAAACCTTCAGTAAGAAGCTGAAGGTTGATTTCATACTTATTTCTGTTTCAGTTTTAGTTCCTTTCGTCCCCAGACTTTTTACATCGAGAGGCAAGTTGCGTAGTATTGTAGTAATTATTACCCTAGTCATATTCTATACAAATCGTCAATCAGATCCAGAAGTACTAAACTCCCCGTCCTGATCTCAGTCTCGATTATTACACGTAGTTACCACTGCTGTCTCACTAACCAGTTTCCTAAATGACAGATGCTCCTAAATCTTCTAACACATCTGATGTTTGTGTGAATTGGTTAAATTGTCAGTTGTTGGTATTGAATATAAAACCGTATGCACAAACCGTACAGAGAATATACAAGGTAATTAAAATGTTTTTGGATGTAGAAATGCAAGGTTTTCGGAGAAAACACATTGATGGCCTACTGTTAGGATAGTGCCTAGTACTGCTGCTGATCCCATTCACTCCAAGGGGAGATGTAAGGTAATTATTACAGCCAATGCAACGGTCGCACGTCTGTGCTACTGCTGCAGCAGAAATAAAAGAGAGATCAAGCTAATCTTGTCAAACTGGTGGTCGGTGTAGCAATCCAGCTGTGCTGAAACTACAACTCCCAGAATCCTACTTTTACTTCTGTACGAGTTACAAGAAAAGCCAAGTAACTGTGCTTGCTGAGAGTTGTAGTTTCAGAGTAGCTGGTGTACCGGTGGTTGCTGACCCCTTGTGTAGACAGTGTGGGAGATTTTTCAAAGCCTTTATACCACTTCCATGGCATAAAAAAGTTGCAAATTGATAGGGTTCTCCAGGCTACAGATATTGATGACCTGTTCTCCAGAAAGGGCATTGATATCAGATAGATCAGGGATGCTCAACCTGCGGCCCTCATGCTGTTGTAAAACTACAATTCCCACAATGCCCTTCTGTAGGTTGATAGTTGTAGGCTGTCAAGGAATGATGGGAGTTGTAGTTTTGCAACAGCTGGAGGGCCGCAGGTTGAGCATGCCTGAGATAGATGATAGTCCAGCACCCAGTACCCACACTGGAACCTATACGTATATATGCAACTGGACGCAGACAGCTCCACGTGCTATTTAGTGGCCATCCAGGGTACTGCAACTCAGCTCTCAATCAAGTGAATGGGAGCTGAGTTTCAATACTCCAGTTTCAGCATCTCTGTGTGTGTGGACCACAACTGGGCACTGCTCAGTAAGCATCTGTACAGTGAGAGGAGCTGACGTAGGCGTACTACGCATGCACCCAAATGGCGATGTGAGATTACAAGGAAAGGAGTAAGAACGTCTGGCCTGGACAATCACAAAAGAGGGGAGGGACCAGAGCTTAAGGCTAGGGCAACACGGCGATGCTGGTCGCATGACACCTGTCGTAGCCAGGATCTCTGAGTAGCTGTGATTCCATAGAAATGAATAGCTGAATAGCATCACCATGGCAGTCATAAAAAAAGAACGACACGGCTGGATTTCTTGCGACTGCCCAGTGGTGGTGAACCTATGGCACGGGTGCCAGAGGGGGCACTCGGAGCCCTCTCTGTGGGCACCCGCACCCTGGAAAAAGTCTATGGTGTACCAATATGCCACAGACCTTTCCTGGCCATTCATCAGCGCAGAGCGCACCATGAACGCCACGAGCAGCGCACTGAATATCATTTAGCTAGGATAGCCTGCCTACAAAGTACATGCAAGATATACTATATTAGACTCTAGTATTTAGGTTAATTTGCCGTGTTGGCACATGGCCTAGGTGCAGTTTAGTCACATTCAAGTGAATAGGGCTGAGCTGCAATTCTAAGCTGGATGGCGCTATGGGTGCTACAGTATGCTGTGAGGAGGCCGTGGCGCTCACCAGAGCTCCTGTAAGCAGTGTAAATATCATTGCAAATTCACTTTGTTCTAGCAAATCATTTATTCCACTAGCAATGCATCATTTTGCTAATACTCTGTGCATCATATTTGATTGCCAGCGCTTATTGGTGGCAGTGCTGTCTCTTTAGAAGAGAGCGAGCACGGTGCAGGGACAAGATATTACTTTCCTTGAGATCCTTCCTGCAGCTGCTCTCCTCCGCTGTCGGTGAAGCTGCCAACACCACTACTTCTGGGTGGACTGGCACGCCGCCGGCTTCACACACAGCGGGAGGATCGCAAGGTAAGTGTTCTCTTGTCCCTGCACAGCGCTCCCTCCCTTCTGCAGGGGCTCCATTGTCACCAATGACTTACAGTGATACTTACATGGAAACATATTGGTGACACAGGAGCAAGAGAAGACAAGGCTGTTTCTTCTAGCCCTGCCAATCAAAGTGGTAGGAGGGAAATTGTACTGAGCACTGAGGGTGCTCCAAGACCTACGCTGGCCCCTTGGTGCTCCAACTGCCTAATTTGCATAAAAATAAAAGTACACATTTCTCAGCAGCCATTCAAGCAGCCATGTAAAATGCTACATGTATATTTCCTAATCAAAGCTTTTGGATCCATGACTGATGAGATGTCATGGTCTTGTCTTCAGTTATCTATATGATTAAATACACCTTAAAATGTATGGTCCTCTACACCGTACAGTTTTACTGGCTAGCTGGGTACAGTATACATTGTGTACACATTTCTCAGGAAATTATTAGGTCTAGCAGGTACAGTGTCTCATCTAAGACCAATCATAGCTTCGCCTTTCTGAAAATCATCCCTTGCTGTTTGCCATCTGCAACATGGACACGACCATCACATGGTTGTTTGAATGCAGCCTCAGGCTACACTCACACGACTGTTATGTTTTGCGGATCCGCAAAACACGGATACCGGCCTGTATGCGTTCCGACGCTGCTACCATAGAAAATGCAATTGCGGACAAGAATAGGACATGCTCTATTTTTTTTGGGGGGTCAACTGAACGGAACTACCGTGTGCTGTCCGCATCTTTTGCGGCCCTATTGAAATGAATGGGTCTGCAGCCGTTCCGCAAAATTGCGGAACATATGCGGAGTCATTCATACAATCGTAGACTGTGCCATTCAGGAATGCTGGTAAGTTGAGTCCTGTGAACTTGTCCTTGTGGGACTGATTTGAATGCAGTGTTGGACATGCAAGTAATGAAGGCGTTGCGACACAAATAATTTTTCACCGCTTAATAGAAGATTTCTAACTGGAAGTGTAAAGAAATAAAAAAAACTTGTAATTTCAGGTCGAGAATTTTTTTTTCTTTTCTGTGAGGTGTTAATTTGTTACCGAGAAACTGTAGAGCATCTTCTAACACCTTCCTCGTCCTCGATCTAACACAGCAGCCTCGTGTGACATGTTATATCAATGGTATCCAGAGCAATTAAAAAAAATTACGTCCCCCCCGCCCCCCAGTCAAATGGAAACGAGATTGTCAGATTATTTGTGTAGCGGATCGTTCCACTTTACCAAGTGACAGTACCGGTAAGAGCTCGACTCATCATGGGCTGGGATTCCAGCTTGATCAGCTGCCCAAGGTTTACAACATCCCACATGACCATAAAATGAAGAATACATTATGGTATTTGGAGCGGAAGAGATCAGTGAGCGGAAAACTTGCCTGGTTATATAAGGAAAGATATTTTTACTAGCCGTCCCGAAGTAAATGCAAACCTTGTTGTTTTCAATGGGGCACATTTACTATTGTGACTGTGCCTGAACTCTGGCTTATTGTCACAAAATGTTAGGTGAATACTCTGCCCTATTTCGTTGGGCAACCCCTTTAACAGGCTTTTATCTTCAGTCAAATGTTGACCCACACTGCTGGATGTATAAGTACTTATGCAATAGTTTGGCATCGACATGACCTGAATTGTCCTCCGATTAAAGTCGAAACGCTGACTGTCCCAGAAGTTGGATGGTATGTGGGCTTACTGGGTCAACTGTTAAAGGGGCATGTCACACAAGCTGGGTATCCACAATGAATTAGCGTGTGTTCCTAGAATACTCTCCAGAATACAATGTGGTAATGGCCCGCTTGCATTGACTGCAGTAACTGGCCACCAGGTTTCTGCACGGTAACAATTCTGCTAGGATCCTCTGCCCGTGTGACGTGGCCTGTAATCTTACTAAAATCTCATTACCACCAGATTTTGGAGCATTAAATGCCTTCTTGCTGACTGAAATGTAGCAGAGGTGTTACATTTCAGTCTACGTTCAAAAAGTTTCATTTGGCCACGACCCAGAAGTAAAATGATATTTTTTATGATAGTAAAATGCTCCTTAAGGTGCACTAATCGTCTGCAGGAGCTTGATGATACCTTAGGTAAACATTATAATATGGGATGTGAGGAGAGCAGAGCATCTCCCAGAGGGGATTACCACATAATCCTCTCTCTATAGCTGGAGTGGATTAACTTCACATTCTCCGAGGGGTTTGTGTGCTCCTTTTGACTGCGACAAGACGTCCTCCCTCCTCAGACATGCTTTACCAGAGTCATGTAATTTCAGGGAGATATTGTAATAGCCACCACCTTCTTCTGCTCTACCTTGTCATGGACATCCAGTAATACCACTACTGCATTGTCAAATTAATAATGGGATTTCTAGGCCTGTCCCTCCGGAGTTGACATTAATGTAATGCGTGAGCACTAAAGGTACAAGGTATATAAATGGAGCTGCTAATATCCCTCGAACGTATGTACAGCGTGGACGCCCACAAGTGGACTTAGATTAGATAAGTAATGATCATAGAGGGGACATATTTCCTGTCTGTAATCCCATTGATCGCTGCACTTCTTGTCCCACCATCTTTAAATCCCAAATTATAGACTGTATTCAGCTGCACAGCATTTGCCGTAAAGATGTTTTTTTTTGGCTAGATTTAAATGACGTCCAGGTTTCGAGCTTCGTACAGCTGTTCTAGAGCCTAGACACCCCGGAGCAGACTC
This sequence comes from Bufotes viridis, assembly GCA_033119425.1. Lineage (NCBI taxonomy): Eukaryota > Metazoa > Chordata > Amphibia > Anura > Bufonidae > Bufotes > Bufotes viridis. The sequence goes on along the minus strand of CM065591.1, from coordinate 454,902,072 downwards.
TGTATAAGCTAATGGTGTGATGCGGTCACAGCGCGGGTTACTAATGTGCCTGGAGGGGTTAATGCAGTAGGCTTCGTGCAGGCTGCACCTGGCCATCTGTGCTGGGAACAGGCTTGAGAGGAGGGTGGCTATTGCCTGTGTCTACATGTGATTGGCACCAGCTAAACTGAATCACTCGCCCCTTTCCCTACCAGAAACAACACAGAGTATCCACGGCTGGAATGCTTTAACTAGTGTGTGCCCAACGTGATATCTTGTTGCCCTCTGTGGTTGAATAGGTGGGGTTGTACACAGCACAGTGGGCCACATTTATCAAGCTCGCCCGTTTTTTAGGTGTAAAAGTCGCACATCAGTTCACGAATTAGACTAGGTGTATTTTTATTAGTCTGACCCCTGCTGGTTGTTTTTCAAGTTAGACGGGTTCATATTCACTTAGACAGGACTCGTTTATTTGCGCATCTTTGCAGAGAAAAGTTGCATGTCTCCCGGAAAACGCGACTTTTAATGCAAATTAGTTGTACTTCACAGCTCAAAACAGACGACGAAAAGTACGCCAGCCCTGGAGGGGAGTAGAAATTAGACTGTTTTTGCTTCAGGCATAAAAGTTACATAACTTCTGAATTAGTCTAAAAAATCAAAAAAGGTGAACAAGGCACAAAAGCCTCCAAAACCGGCACATTTTCAGAAGTAAATGCGACTAAAAAAAATAACACGGTCTAAAACAGCATTTTTTGGACTAAAAACCAGTTTAAACACTTTAGTTCGCCCAGTCCCACCTTCGGGGCGAGTTCATGCTTGTATTCGGGAATTCTAGGACGTAATGCAAAAACGAAACAGGACAGGGCTATTTTTTCCGTTGTGTATAACGTAAACAACCGAAACCGTTCTATTACGACGGAGCAAAATGGAATGTCTCTTAAAGGCTTCCGTTTTGCATTCCGTCCTAGAATTCCGTTATTATTCTGTTATAAAGGAATTCCCGAACACAACTGCGAACCCGCCCTTACACTCGGGTAGCTATTCATGGCAGTAAATAGCTCATCTTGTGTATTATCTGCTCACACATCCATGTGACGCTCAGGCTGAAAGCACCAAGCTATTATCAGCTCATTCCTCAGTTTCCATAAGACTCTGTATACTCCGATGGCTGGTATTATTAGTCATTCTACAATGGTGATATATCACAGTGATGGCTAACCTCCGGTGTAACTACAACTCCCAGCATGCTCCATTCATTTCTATGGAGTTCTGAGAACAGACAAGCAAGTGTGCATCTTGGGAGTTGTAGTTTTTCCACAGCTGGAGTGCCGGAGGTTAGCCATCACAGGCCTATGACATGATGATTTTATTACTACTTTTAATATGTGGTACTCATCACCCATCTGCGTTTGGTCTTGTACGAGCAGCTCTTTCTCTATGGAAATGTGGTCCTGTCACTAGTCTGTACAGGAGGTAAAAATGTGCAGCGCTGCTCCCCGGACTCCTCGGGTGTTGCTTTTATTTCCCACAGGATCATATGCCCTCAGGATGTGGAGAGACTGTACTTACCCGTCCAGGGAGCTGCTTCTGCATCGGTGACTACAACAGCGGCTAATAGGCCTCGTTCCCACATAGGGGAGCACTGACCACTCGGAGAAAACCTCTTGTGTGTGTTGTTTTGTGCTGCAGTCCAGGGGAGAATACTATTTAGACCTCATGCACACAATCCGTCCGTGGCCGACTTGCATTTTTGTGGATCGCACATGGACCCATTCATTTCTAGGGGTCCGCAAAAAAAGAGGACAACACACATATGTCATCCGTTCAGCAAATTATACAACATGTCGTATGTTTGTCCAGATGGGCAGTTCTATCAGCAAAATGTGTCGTGCGCACAGCCTGTATGCATATTGTGCGGCATACAAAATACATACCGTCCTGTGCATTGCCGGCATGCAGACATTTGATGCCAACTTAAACTGGGCCTATACAAGAATGTGGCAGATCAATCAGATCAGATCGTACGTAATTTATCATCGGTAACATGCCAGACTGAACTGGCAGGTCAAATGCTTATTTAAACCCTTAATGACCAGCTGTTTTTTTTCCGTTTTTGCCTCTCCACGTTTAAGCAGCCCTAGCATTTTTTATTTTTTTCATTGCCATGGCTGTACAATCCCTAGTTTTATGTGGGAGTAATTGCATTTTGACACTACATATAATTTACTTATGGAGGTTGTTTTTTTTGCTTTTAAATAAAGTATGTAAAACGATCACTTATTTATTATATTTTTTTGCAAGCTTTTTTTTATTACAGTTTTATTCCATTTTTTTTTTTAAAGCCCATTGAAGAATTACTATCTTACCAAATGATTTTATGCTAATATATTATGCCGTGTGTCTCTATGGCACAGGCTGAGGTTAGGGCAACACTAGTGGATTAGCAGGATTACTGAATTTACAGTAAGGCTCACTCAGTCTTCCGATCAGATCACTGGGACACTGAGAGGGGGAAATCCCCTTTGAACATGCTGCGGAAGTCAGAGGGTTAACAATTGGGATCGGAGCTTCCTCCGATCCTGGCTGTAAAGCAAAAGGCTGCTCTAAGAACTGGAGCTGTCACAGTTCATTCCTAGAGCCTGATCACTCACTGAACCTTTAACATAGCAAAGACAAAAGACCTTAGGGGTTAAAAAAAGGGGGAAAGTGCAATGCACATGGGCAGAGTGACAAATAATTGTCCAGATTCAATTGCGCCATAACGTTTTCTAATGATTTTCCCCATTAGTAACAGCTGCACAACTTTCCTCTTCCCATAGACTGCAATTTGTGTACCGCAGAAAGCTGTTTGATGCATAGGGATCCTTACACACGTGAATCTTGGCATCCCTTTTTTTCTTTAAATACAACCAATTAAAAACACAAGAATAACCCATCGGTATTTTTTTGCTGTTTTTGTGGCATTATTTTCTGCCTTTTTTTTTTTTATGTAAACAGTGTGTTTGCCCACAAATGGCATTTTCTCCTATAGAGAAAGTGATTAAAAAATGCCTGAAACAACGCTGAGAGCTCCAGCATGCTGGGCTTTTGAAAAGATGCCAGGAAGACAAAAAACGTTACCTAATGAAAACAAAAATGCCAGTGGCAAAAAAACAAACAAACTTTTTTTTGTGTCCTGCATTTCATATTTCCCATAGACCTTCAGCTAACATCTGGAGCTGGCATTTTACTGCAAAAAAGGGGCAAAAAAAGGAATGCCACTAAAAATGTAAAAGTAGAAAAAAATCAGCTAAAGCCTGTCTATGAAAGCGTCCTATTACCTCCAGTTTCACTGCACCCAGGCCCAAATTAAAGGGGGAAAGTCAAAAAGGCAACTGTCCAGGAGTTTTCAGCACCTAAGAGCCTCCACTTTTTCCAGCAGGTCCATGCACAAAACATAGGACTTGTGTACACACACATTGCAACACTACTAGAGAGGGAGTTCTACCAAATGGAGGGTCGCCACTAACTTTGCTTGGGCCCTGGCAGCTCACGTTGCTTGTACAGACAACTTTCAAGGGATATTAATATGGCTTTTGCATGACAAAATATCTAGTAGTAAGACATAGGGTTAAAAAAAAAGTATGCATGTAAGTTTGTAATGACGCTGCTCGGTGGCTGTATTGTGGATCTGTGTCGTACGTAGACTGCTATTAGGCCTATGGCGTTTCCCTGGACATGCAACTGATTGTATATGTTACATTTTATCATTGGGGGCTATATTACCAAAGTTTCCTCCTCTATAAGGGCCTGTTCACATCACGTATTTACTGTATGTCAAGCGGACACGTTTGTAAACAGAAATAACACGTAGAAACGTATGGCCTGACGTACCCATAGACTATAATTGGGCAAACAGTTCAAAAGTGCATACTTTTGACTCAGTTTGTCATTGTTTACGTTTCTGTACTTTAAAAAAAAAAATACTGGATGATGTAGTATACCATGCCATTCTGTCCCGGAAAAAAAAAAGTGAAGAAACATGTGTTTTTGTTTTTCTTTTACATTGTAGTGAATGGGAGACTGATGGAAACGTAAGACAACGTGTTTCCATCTGTTGAATGTATCCATTTTATCCAGATACTTCCTTTGATATATTTAAAATCTTTAAAAACATTTTTTTCACAAGAGGATACTTTTTTGTTTAAAAAAACATTACACATACCTATTGAAATATTTGCACATCCTTTAAACCTGTATGTTAAAAAAATCATAGCTAACCACTAGATTGCATACTGTTTGTATACTATTTTTTACTGTATGTCTAAATGTTTCCTCTTGACATACAGCAAAAAAGGAGATGTGAACAGGCCCTTAGACGTTCTTCTAGTGTAGAGGAGAATATGGTGCCTAAGGCCTCATGCACATGACCATATGTATTTTGGGGTCCTCAAAAAATACGGATGATGTTCGTGTGCATTCCGTATTTTGCGTTAACAGCTGGCCCCTAGTAGAACAGTCCTATCCTTGTCTGTAATGTGGACAATAATAGGAATTGTTCTATTTATTTGCGGAACGGAAATACGGACATACGGAAACAGAATGTGCACGTAGTACCTTCCGTTTGTTTTTTTTGGACCCATTGAAATGAATAGTTCCATGTACGGTCCGCAAAAAAACGGAACGGATGCGGAAAGAAAATATGGTCTTGTGCATGAGCCCTTACAGAAGAGGGTCTCCATCTGCTGCCATACTCTGTGCACTCATCTGTGGAGGAAATGGGGCTGAATGTTACTGTTTCTTTAGAAAAAATCATAAGAAAAAAAATGCAAAAGGTTAATTGTATCCCCTATTATATTCCATGGGGAATTAATCTAATAAACAGTGAGAAAATATGGAAAATCTTCTATTCCCTGGTCACTGGAGAATTCTCAGAGCATAATAATGGCCCCAAATTCTCCCCCCTGATGATGATTAGTAATAGTTTCTTGTGTATTTTATCATGTTGTAGTAGAAGGTGGTTCTCCATAAAAGACTAGAAGAGCTCAGACTGGAGATCTAGGCCATTACACGGGCTGCCTGTACACACTGAGAACAACCACCACCATCATCATCATCAGACAGGCACTGATTGAAATCTATAGTTCCTTGTAGATGGCATGGATATTTATTGCATGGCCTTGTTGAAGAACTAGGATTGTATTATTGGCGCCTTGTCCATAGGATGTCTTCACCCCCCAGTATATATGTATAGTACACAGTATACAGGCTATTACTCTGCAGCTTTAGGAGATACATCCTATAATAACCAGTATGTGCTGCCTTAGCACCCTGTAGATGACACAGTGAGGTGTGTGGCAGAACATGAATAATCATTGTAGTAAGTCCCACAGTAACATAGAGCTGGCCGCAGGCTGATGTGTGTGTCTGTGTTACAGGTCCTGTGGTGCTCAGCACCCCTGCCCAGCTGATAGCACCCATTGTGGTGGCCAAGGGCACCCTCTCCATCACCACCACCGAGATCTACTTTGAGGTGGATGAAGAAGACCTCAGCTTCAAGAAGATCGATCCCAAAGTGAGTCCTTACTGTGATAACAGCTAAATAATAGAGAGAGGAGACATGGAAGTGTGAGCAAAGCATGGCAGAGAGAGAGAGAGCTAAAGAGAGAGAGCTATAGAGAAAGAGAGATATAGAAAAAGATAGAGAGAGCTAGAGAGAATGATAGAGAGAGAGAGAGCTAAAGAGAGAGAGCTATAGAGAAAGAGAGATATAGAAAAAGATAGAGAGCTAGAGAGAGAGAGCTAGAGAGAAAGAGAGAGAGAGAGCTATAGAGAAAGATAGAGAGAGCTAGAGAGAAAGATAGAGAGCTATAGAGAGGAGACATGGAAGTGTGAGCAAAGCATGGCTGAGAGAGAGAGAGAGAGCTAGATGAAGAGAGATATTATATAGATATTAGATAGATAGATAGATATGATGTAGAGATAGATATTAGAGAGATAATTAGATAGATGGATATGTGATAGATATTAGATGAATAGATAGATATCAGATAGATAGATGAATAGATAGATATATGATAGATAGATAGATAGATAGATAGATAGATAGATATTAGATAGATAGATATTAGATAGATAGATAGATAGATAGATAGATAGATAGATATTAGATAGATAGATATTAGATATAGATATTAGATAGATAGTTATTAGATAGATAAATATGATGTAGAGATAGATATTAGAGAGATAATTAGATAGATAGATAGATAGATATTAGATAGATAGGTGGATATTAGATAGATGGATATATGATAGATATTAGATAATTAGATAGACCAATAGATATTAGAGAGATCGATATATAAAATAGATATTAGAAAGACAGATATATTAGCGAGTTGGATAAATAGATGTTGGATAACTATATGAGAGATAGATACTAGACAGATATTAGAGAGATCGATAGATAAGATAGATAGAAGATAATAGAGATGACAGATATATGATAGGTGGATAAATAGATAGATAAGATAGATATTATGTAGACAGATATGATAGATATTCCTTTTCATTCTCCTCTGACACCTATGTGATGTATTGTCAGCTCTGTAATATCTGCTGTTTCTTCTGGTGCTCTCTGCCCGTGTGATATGTGTGTGCTTATCCCCCATATATACAGTTTATAGACATATTATAATAAGGAGAAATCCATTCATCAGATTTGAGAATAAACGTCTTGTATTCACCCGGAGGGGAGAAGAGATCTAATCTCCCGCCCCCGTGTATTCTTCTCATCCCAATCCGGACCCTTCTTATACCAGAGACTCCCCGCCATTATAGAGTGGCCGAAATACTCCCCGCCATTATAGGGTTAACACTGCAGACTATTCCTCCAGCTTCCTTCCCCAGCGTCTTATTGTTTGTCGATATATTTGTGTTTGTGCGTTTTCTATAAGACATTTGCCGATTTTTAATGTTTTTTCTTTTGGGAGGATTCTGTGAATTTATGTAACGATGTTGCCGGCGGATATCTGACAGTATGTAGAAAAATGTAAGGAAAAAGTGTAGAAAATAAGGCAAGAAGGCGAGGACTGTAATAACTCAGTGAAGGAGGAGGCAGAAACAAATACTGCCGAGAAGCTACCAACTAGCTGCTTACAAATCTATGTAATATTTGGAAAATTATAGGTATTGAATAAAAGTCTAAAACAGTAGGAAGCACAAAAATACTAAAATAAAATATGAGAAAATCTCTATGTACAAAATTATAAATATCAAATAAAAGTCTAAAAAAGTAGGAAGCACAAATAATAATGAAATAAAATATGAAACAAATCTATATAATATGTATAAAATTATAAGTATTAAATAAGTGTAAAAAAAAAGTAGGAAGCACAAAAAAATAATGAAATAAAATATGAAACAAATCTATGATATGTACAAGTCTATAAATATCAAATAAAAGTCTAAAAAAGCAGGAAGCACCAAAAAATAATGAAATAAAATGTGAAACAAATGTATATAATATGTATACAATTCTAAATATCAAATAAAAGTCTAAAAAAAAGTACGAAGTACAAATAATAATGAAATAAAATATGAAACAAATGTATATAATATGTATGAAATTATAAATATCAAATAAAAGTCTAAAATAGTAGGAAGCACAAAAAAATAATAAAATAAATTATAAAACAAATGTATATAATATGTATACAATTATAAAAGTCTAAAAAAGTACAAAGCACAAATAATAATGAAATAAAATATGAAACAAACGTATAGAAAATAAAAGGATAGAATAAAAACGAATGAATTAATCCTAGAAAATCTGCCAGAAGATGATGTTTTTTTAAATATTTTTACAAACCCAAATGAATGAAAAACTCTGAGCAATATCTTTTCAGGCCATTTATTTCACGGTCATTAAATAAAATCTCCATCACAGAGGTCAGGATCCAGTGTTATCTCAAGTGCATCGTCCAATAGATAGAATTCCAAGCGCCATCATAAAAGCCAAAAAACAAAAAAAAATCTAATTTCATTTGAATAATTTTTTTTTTTAAATAACATTTCAAGTATTTTCACGGAATGTCAGGTCTTAGAACAAGAGCAAATGTAAACTTCTGAGTTCTGCCTCCAAAAAACAAAAAGCTACCTGATCCCCCGGCATCTCCAGAGCAGAGTCCCCCAAAAACGATAGAACGGGTCACCAGAGCACAGAACGACGACAAGCTGACACACAGTCACAGAGATGCGGAGAATGGGAGTCCTCCTCCCGTCATCCTTCTAGAATGAAGAACGGATGGATAATTCCAGTGGAGCCCCCTGTGGCTGGGGGTGCGATCCAGGTAGTGGATGATGGTGGTAGTCCCATCCCCGCCACCGGCAGTGGATGGTGGTGGTGGTAGTCCTCTCAGAGCTTCTCCAGGCTCTTGGGGTTGGTGAGGATCTCCCGGGCCAGCCTCCACGTCTGTTTGGCCGCGTTCTCCAGGGCGGAGTGGGGCTTGCCCTGGAAGAGGTCCAGGTTGGGCAGGAAGTAGTGCGGGCACCTGCGGCACTGCAGGCAGGAGATGAGCTGCAGGAGGATGCCGTTCAGCCGGTCCCCCAGGCACGACTCGTCCCAGTCCGACTCCCGGGGGTGCTTCTCGCACTCGTAGGAGACCAGAGTCTTCATGTGGTAGTTGTTGAGGGGCTGCCCGGGGAGCTCCAGGTGCCGGTCCCGCAGGGTCTTGAGCACGGACAGGCACTTCTTCCTGCAGCCCCCCAGCTGCAGCCGGTTCTCGGCCTCGGCGAACTGCAGCACCCAGGCGTCGCTCTCGGCCGAGCTCTGCTTGCCGGCCAGGGTATGGCACTCCTTGGAGAGCAGGTTGAAGCCCTCGGCCTTGACCTCGGCCACCCGGTTGGGGCCCGGCCAGGGGATGTGCGGCAGGGGCCAGTGGGCAGCGCTGCGGGGCCAGATGCCGGTGCACTTGAAGGCCGGGGTGATCTGCACCACGTAGCGGTCCCTGATCCTGAGCTTCACCTCGCTGGTGTCGGCCACCATCTTCACCACGTCCCGGTAGCTGCACTTGTCCACCGCCTGGGCCACCAGGGTCTGGAAGCGGGAGCGGATCTTGCGGGCGGACAGGTAGCCGGACGCCGTGATGAACTCCACCCACAGGGACATGCTCCTCTTGCGGCCGTCGCTCAGCTTCAGCACGGCGCAGCCCGGCAGGGAGCCGTCGTCCACGAAGTTGAAGACCCCCATCTGGTTGAGGTAGAGGACCACCTCGAACTCGGTGGGGGAGATGACCTCCAGGCCCTCGTAGCGGTTCTCCATCTCGTTGAGGGAGCTGATGAAGCGCGGCTCCTGCACCTCCACCTCCTTCAGCACGTCGGAGACCACCTTGCACACCTCGCGGATGGTCTTGGCGATGGCCGCCTTCCTGGCCTGGCACTTCTCGTTGTAGTACTTGTTCAGGTGGTACACCAGCTTGGCCTGGGCGGCGATCATGTTGGGGCAGAGATCCGGATTGTACACCGGAGTCTCGCAGTAAGCCGAGGGATCCAAGGCGGCGGCTATGGCGGGAGCCAACTTTACCGGAGGAAGAAGAGGAGCTCAGGAGGATGGCATGGGCAGGGGTGCCAGCCCCTCCTCCACTCACAGCAGGGCAGGGGGCAGGGTGCGCGCAGGTAGGTACAGCGGCGGCTGCCCCGGACAGTGTGGATAATGCATCGCTACAGCCCGGTGTGGGGATGATTATAAAGGGAGGAGGGGGGGGGGGGCTCCGCCCCTCACAGGAGCAGCACCCCCTCCTCAAATCTCAGTGTGAGAGCTGGCACCCAGGGCAGTGCCACCCGGGACAGGAGCGTGATGGGCAGGGCGAGGACCCTGTCATGTGTGTGTGGAGGGATGGGGGCAGGAGCCAACTGCAGGGTACCAGGGGCCCGGCTGTCAGAGGAGTGATGTCACTGCGCACCTGTCCTGGGTACCTGGAGGATGTCTACCTGTCCTGGGTACCTGGAGGATGTCTACCTGTCCTGGGTACCTGGAGGATGTCTACCTGGGTACCTGGAGCATGTCTACCTGTCCTGGGTACCTGGAGGATGTCTAGCCTGAGGATACCCAGGGCCACACAGTGTACAGAATGATGCCAGGAAGAGGTGCCAGCAGAGGGCAGAGATACAGAAATCCCAGCCAAAGAATAAGTTGTGCTGTGTTTCCAGGACTCGGAGGTGATCGGTCTTATAGGGTTGGTTTATTGGCACCTGCAAGATATTATTGTATTTTTCAGAGAATAATAAAGAACATATACAACTTCCACTGCTGTCTGTGTGTGAACTGTGCCGTATATGCTGACTGTACATGGATGGTGGGGTCTCTATGTGACCATTTATCTCAGTCTATATTGTTAGGCCTTTTCTATAAAATAGTTTCATAAGTAAGATGTATAGAAACTGCCCATGGCTGCTGATATCTATATAATTGTGTGTATATGTGGATGGCCATATAAATATCTAATATGTCTATTTATCTCTCTATCTATCAATGTTTTATCTGCCTACCTATCTCTATAGAATGTGTGTATACTGTATCACTATATAAATATATATATATATATATATATACACACATATACATTATGTTTGTGTCCTATACTAATACTATACCACACATATACACCCGCGGTCCTGGGAGACCGGCTGCTTGTATGACTTGACCCCGGAGCGGAGTATACAGGGTGACTGGCCGTACACTGGACGGTCACATGACATGTCGGCCTCCACACCACATCCCGCTCACACTGCGCTGTCTCCTAGCAACCAGCAGCCGCTCTTAACCATGTCCTGTCCTGATGCCAGCACCTACTTCACATTGAAACATCCACCTCCCCTTACTCCTGTTGTATCCCCCTACTCTCCAGTGTACTGTATGTACTGCTCCCCTGTGTACTGTATGTACTGTACTGCTCCCCTGTGTACTGTACTGCTCCCCTGTTTACTGTATGTACTGTACTGCTCCCCTGTGTACTGTATGTACTGTACTGCTCCCTATGTACTGTACTGCACCCTGTGTACTGTATGTACTTTACTGCTCCCTGTGTACTATATGTACTGTACTGCTCCCCTGTGTACTGTATGTACTGTACTGCTCCCCTGTGTACTGTATGTACTGTACTGCTCCCTGTGTACTGTATGTACTGTACTGCTCCCCTGTGTACTGTATGTACTGTACTGCTCCCCTGTGTACTGTACTGCTCCCCTGTGTACTGTATGTACTGTACTGCTCCCTGTGTACTGTATGTACTGTACTGCTCCCCTGTGTACTGTATGTACTGTACTGCTCCCCTGTGTACTGTATGTACTGTACTATTCTCATGTGTAGTGTGTGTGTCTGCTGTACCGCTCCCCTGTGTAGTGTGTGCGTGCTGTACTGCTTCTCTGTGTAGTGTGTGCTGTACTGCTTCCCTGTGTAGTGTGTGCTGTACTGCTTCCCTGTGTAGTGTGTGCTCTACTGCTTCCCTGTGTAGTGTGTGTGTGTGCTGTACTCCTTCCCTGTGTAGTGTGTGTGCTGTACTGCTCCCATGTGTACTGTATGTACTGTACTGCTCTCCTGTGTACTGTATGTACTGCTCTCCTGTGTACTGTATGTGCTTTACTGCTCCACTGTTTACTGTATGTACTGTACTGCTCCCCTGTGTACTGTGTGTACTGTACTGCTCCCTGTGTGCTGTATGTAATGTACTGCTCTCCTGTATACTGTATGTACTGCTCTCCTGTGTACTGTATGTACTGTACTGATCTCCTGGGTACTGTATGTACTGTACTGCACCCTGTGTACTGTATGTACTGTACTGCTCCCCTGTGTACTGTATGTACTGTACTGCTCCTCTGTGTACTGTATGTACTGTACTTCTCCCCTGTGTGCTGTATGTAATGTACTGCTCTCCTGTGTACTGTATGTACTGCTCTCCTGTGTACTGTATGCACTGCTCTCCTGGGTACTGTATGTACTGTACTGCACCCTGTGTACTGTATGTACTGTTCTGCTCCCCTGTGTACTGTATGTACTGTACTGCTCCCCTGTGTACTGTATGTACTGTACTGCTCCCCTGTGTACTGTATGTACTGTACTGCTCCCCTGTGTACTGTATGTAATGTACTGCTCCCCTGTGTACTGTATGTACTGTACTGCTCCCCTGTGTACTGTATGTACTGTACTGCTCTCCCTGTGTACTGTATGTACTGCTCTCCTGTGTACTGTATGCACTGCTCTCCTGGGTACTGTATGTACTGTACTGATCTCCTGGGTACTGTATGTACTGCTCTCCTGGGTACTGTATGTACTGTACTGCACCCTGTGTACTGTATGTACTGTACTGCTCCCCTGTGTACTGTATGTACTGTACTGCTCCTCTGTGTACTGTATGTACTGTACTTCTCCCCTGTGTGCTGTATGTAATGTACTGCTCTCCTGTGTACTGTATGTACTGCTCTCCTGTGTACTGTATGCACTGCTCTCCTGGGTACTGTATGTACTGTACTGCACCCTGTGTACTGTATGTACTGTTCTGCTCCCCTGTGTACTGTATGTACTGTACTGCTCCCCTGTGTACTGTATGTACTGTACTGCTCCCCTGTGTACTGTATGTACTGTACTGCTCCCCTGTGTACTGTATGTAATGTACTGCTCCCCTGTGTACTGTATGTACTGTTCTGCTCCCCTGTGTACTGTATGTACTGTACTGCTCTCCTGTGTACTGTATGTACTGTACTGCTCTCCTGTGTACTGTATGTACTGTACTGCTCTCCTGTGTACTGTATGTACTGTACTGCTCTCCTGTGTACTGTATGTACTGTACTGCTCTCCTGTGTACTGTATGTACTGCTCTCCTGTGTACTGTATGTACTGTACTGCTCCCCTGTGTACTGTATGTACTGTACTGCTCTCCTGTGTACTGTACTGCTCCCCTGTGTACTGTATGTACTGTACTGCTCCCTGTGTACTGTATGTACTGTACTGCTCCCCTGTGTACTGTATGTACTGTACTGCTCTCCTGTGTACTGTATGTACTGTACTGCTCCCCTGTGTACTGTATGTACTGTACTGCTCCCCTGTGTACTGTATGTACTGTACTGGTCCCTGTGTACTGTGTGTACTGTACTGCTTCCCTGTGTACTGTATGTACTGTACTGCTCCCCTGTGTACTGTATGTACTGTACTGCTCTCCTGTGTACTGTACTGCTCCCCTGTGTACTGTATGTACTGTACTGCTCTCCTGTGTACTGTACTGCTCCCCTGTGTACTGTGTGTGCTGCTCCCCTGGCGCTCAGTGTATAGCAGCTAATGAGGCCACGGTTTAGTGCGCTTCCCGCTGTGGAATGACAGCCGATCTGTGATTGGCTGCTGTGTTTATTGCCTGCATCGGGGTTTATTGTAGTATGATGTCCTCCCCCAGCACCGACATCTTATACAATATCTCATCATCCACTTTTTGTATTTGTATTATATGTTTTTATTACTAACCGCAATTATCAGAATGTTGTATTTTTGGAAACAGTCTTTTTTTTTTTTATAACGAAGCACACAGTTCCATATAGTTAGACGTATTGGAATACACGCGGTGATTCTCCATACTTCATAATGAAAGCCGTGCTCGTAACTGCAGCACATCACTGGGCAGCTCCCTAATCTGCACCCGTCCTTTACTGGATTTCACTACTGGTTACCGTATGGGCAAGGAGAACACTTACTGGAGTAGATTTTGTGTTACATTTTTTCAGTTTAAATTAACACTTTATTTTTTTATGATATTTATATATATATTAATATACACACACATTACACACGTATATATTACAATTTGCATGTTTTTCTTTTTCTTTTTTTTCATCTAGAAATCAAATCTTTAAATGCTATAGTTTTTTTTTTTTACGTGTTTGCCCTCGTGAAAAGTTGCCTGCAAAATTTGAAATCTGTAATTCAACTGCCTGGAGCCAATTCCGCTTGGTTGCCTAGCAACTCCTCCATTATAGCTCCGCAAATGTCATATGAAGTCATTTTATGAAATGGAAAACAAATGGGAAGAAATGGCTCCCAGGCCATATTTTCTTTGCATATTGTATTTGTATAAAGGACGCGTTCATTGCAGATCATGTGTGCTAAGAAACTGAAATAAACTGATAGTAGACAAAAGCATGGTCACCCAAAAGGAAGGAGAATTTTCCAGTAATCAAAGAAAGTAACGTTGATGCAGTGTATGTGTGTATAATATTTGTGCCTCGTTACTATTGGAAGACAGGGATCTCTTCCCTCCTATAACGGTTCCTTGGGAAGAAGAATAGTTAACGCTCATAAACTGCTTCAAAGCCGCTTTCACATAGTAGAAAAGGAAACAATTTTCCAAGACGAGGGCAGCAAAGGTCAATGATGTAGACAGGAATAGAATAAGAGAGCAGATTTTAGCATGGAGGGGGGACTGTGACGGGTTCTACAGCCTCACAATACCAAGATCAATTAATTTTAACCTCATTAGGATAATTGCAGAGCAGGAACGGGGACAGGACATGTCCTTTTACCTGCTTACTGAAGAAATAAAGGAAATTGTATCGGTATATTCCTTTAAAAGGTATGGGGACCAGACAGGATTCCAGGAAAATTTGGGAATTTTCAAGCAGTGATTCCTTGTTGTCCAGTAGAATATTTGACATCCGTCATTTTATCAACTAAAGTAATTTAATTGTATTTACATTTTTGATCTGACGGCCGTTATCTTATAATGTAATGTATAACTTGTTACTGATCTTATACATTAAAATTTTGGGTCGCTTTTGCATTTTAAAATCCCACCTTTCACCATTCTTCAATCTTATAGGAAGAGTCTTTTCATAACTCATTTCTGGATCAGCACAGGGCATTCGTTTTCTTTTCTTTTTTCCTAACTTGCCAGTGAACAGGTCAGCCATGGGCACCCTCGGTCCTTGTGGGGTTCAGTATAGCAAAAGCCATATGTGTGTAAATAAATAATAAAAAAAAAAAGTATACAGATTTTTTTTTGAAAAGGTCAGTTTTTTCATAGCCGGGTGACTAATTTTGTTATGCCTCCAGAGAGCGAAATAAGTTCTAATAATTAATGGCTCCTCTTCTCCAAGCATCTTCACTTCTCACTTGCAATATGGAATGCTTGTCAGCTTTTCTGATCGATGAGGGGCCTTCATTTACATACTTTTCACATTAACACAAAAATAATTTTTTTATTTGGATGTGAACTGGTTTACATAATAGAAAATCTCAGGCGACATAGAGCCAATTATAAAGCAAAATAATATATTCCATGAGAAAACTAAAATTGCATGGATCTCTCTCTCACTCTATATATTATAATATTCCGTATTTATATGTAATTCAACAAATTTCTCCCTTTACTGTTTGTATATATATAGTTTTATATATATATATATATATATATATATGTAGTATTTTTATATAGTATAATATGAAAGCAAAACGGAAAAGTCCAGCTTCTAAATATTCGATCCTTTATTCCAGCTGTTTTAAAATCTTCTAAACACAGGACAAAAATTCACAGTCTACGCGTTTCGGACTCACATATTACAGTCCTTACTCATGACAAGTGTATTCTGAAAATATAATATATAAAATATATTTTTATTTATTAGTAATATATTATTATTTAATTTATTTATTTATTTTTGTCTGATCCGAGGCAATAGATTAGTCTCTAATTGTGTAGGTCAGTGACCGCACATTGTTAGAACCTCACACTGTGACTATGCCATAGGCTTTATTCAGTGGCTTCTTTATTGGACATCCCACTTGAACCCCTCTTAGTGCACAACATCTAAGACAATGGCAACTTAAATGCAGGTCTTTTTTTTTTTTTTTTTTTCTTGCTACTTTTCCGAAGCTGGGACACAGTGGATGCCAGCTGTCAGAGCTCGGCTAATGATGACAAATGCCCTCCTAGATGCAGATTGTAGTGTTCGCAGGCTGTTCTCCAAGTCTGCCAGATTACCTTCCCTCAGATAGTAATTTAACCTTGTAAACTCTTATGTCACACGGCCACGATCCGGTTTATCCACGAAGCACAAACATTTGTTAAAAAGAAACAAAAACAAAAAAAGGAACAATGTGTACAGAATTTTACATCTACCATCTAAAAATACAAATAGCGGTTACATAAATCATCTTCCATTTAGAAGACGCCTGAACACGTTTAGATAAAGACGATCAGTCACCTATGGACTTTTGAGGAGGATTATTATTTGATGGTAACTTTTTATAAGCAAAAATAAATAAACAAATCTTGACAATGAAGTCTGATTTCTTCCTCCCAAAGGGTTAATGTGCATTTTGGATCCGCCGTTAATTCCGCAGGCTTGTTAATGAACGATTCAGGGAATGGCGTTTTCTCCCCCCCCCCCCCTTCTTCCTTTTGCTTTCCTCTTTTTTTTTTCCTTTCCTGGAGAGCAATCTGCATTTAGTTGCTTGAGTGACTATCAAATCAAGTCCTGAGAGCAGACAATAGAGGCCCCTTTTCATGTTTGGTTTTGCCCCATCTGTGTCCTCTGGTGGTTTATGCACTGGGAGGTGTTGCCACATGAATCCAAATGTGCCAGGCGGTTGTTTTATGGACTCTCCCTCTCAGCGAGAAGGAGTTTATAAGTTGTCCACCCTATTGTCTGGCCCTCCCCGCTGACATGTGTACGTTCTGCTCACCATATTTGCAGGGTAATAATAACTAATGAAGCCTGGAACACTGCTTGTTCAGAGTGATTGAATCTGGTCCCTCGCTGGGGCTTTTCTTTGTAGGTCTGCGGAATGTCCACTTGACACTCATTAGTTGGCACATGCCTTGCCTTTTTCCCCATTGTCTGTCTCTAGCTTTTATGGGCAAACTTTTCAGCTAGACCAGACACGACACTCGACATTTTTTTACTCCATGCCTATAAAGCTGATAATGATTTCACTGTTTCTAGCGACTTTTACCATTAGACTTTTTTGGCTTCTTCTTTAGTATTTTACCTTAATTCATTATTTCTGTCGATTCATCTATTAGGCTGGTGTCACACACAGGCTTTTCTTGGTGTTTTTGAGAGGTTTTGCTTTTTTTGCTACAGTTTTTTAAACTTTAAATTTTTTGATAGTGGCATTTTTTTTCAAATCGAAGCAAGCTGTGGGTCTGGTGTTTTTTTGTTTTGTTTTTTTGCCTCCATCTGCAGCCTAAGGGCTCATGCACACAACTGTATGTATTTAGTAGTTTGCAAAACACGGATCTGCAAAAAAAAATTGGTGATGTGCACGTTACATCTTTTCCGGATCCGTTGTAACAATGCCTGGCCTTGGACGCAAAACGCACAAGAATAGAACATGTTTTTTTTTGTGGAACAGGCTTGTGGACATACGGATACGTTGTTTTTTTTGTTTTTTTTTTGTCTCCATTAAAATGAATGGTTTCGCATACAGGCCGCCAAGAAAACGGAACGGACACGGACAAAAAAAATATGTTTGTGTCCATTAGCACTAAAACACGTGCAATCAATTGTTGCGTGCTCTTTTTTTTTTACCAATGTTTTTCCCCAATATGGCTCTGTCGAGAGAGTGACATTAAAGAAGGGGGCGCACATCGTTTTGTTTAAAAAATAATAGATGCTAAAATTTTCTATTGGGCGAAAATACCCCAAAACACTTCAAAAACACGGTCAGACATTTTTTTATTTATTTTTTTTAATTTTTTCTTTGCCCCCAAAAAGTCAGGACAAAAAATTAATATCTAAAATATATATTTATTAAATCTATTTTGCCTAATATGTAAAAATTCTAAACATTTTATTACCCCATTTCCTCCCTTGCGCTGCTCAGGTTCTGTCGGATCTGCCTGCACAGTCGCTTGCTGAGATCATGTGAGTGGCTGCAGTGACGTCATTAGCTGTACTAGCCGTCCTGTATACAGGATGTTGTGCCCCTATGGACGATGCCCTATTTTGTGAGAGTGTAAACCGATACAGCAGGAGACCGAGTGGCGGGAGAATTCTAATAGTAGTACCATTGAAAGGTTTATCATTTTTATTATTTTAAACCTTTTTAAGCTGCATTTTATACCTTTCTTCATGATCATTAAAATAAACAAATACGATTTCCAGATTACCGTACAGTTTCATCCTTGGATTGCGTAGAGTCATTTCTGGAGGATCTGGTTATTTCATCGGTTTACATTTTTGTATGTCTTTGGCAGTGTTAATGCAGTCAGTTTAGTGGGAAATAATTATTGTTAATTTTCTGTCATTTAACATACTGTGCAGCACTCTGCAGAAAATGTCCTCACATTCGCCTGTTTCCAGTGGGGCTCACAATTGAATTCCCCTATTTCAAGCTTACATGCCCTCTAGAGTTTAGTACATAGGAAGTCTATTAACATATTTCAGAGAAAATACATAAAAAGTCCATGCAGACATTGCCTTTAATGCAGTGTTCAAGAAACCTCCCCCCCCCCCCCCCCCCTCTGCCAGGCACCCAGAGAACCCAGTGCGGTTGCCCATTGATTATGTGGGTGGCATGCATTGGAGACGAGCATTTGTGCTGAGGCTTACATGTTACTGGCTGATTGCAGGGGAGTGACCTGCGAACATTGGGCGACACAGCAAAACTTGAAATCAGGCCAACTACATCAGAGCTAAGTTCAACAGTGAGTTCAGTACTCGAAATGCGTAAAATCAGGTCCCCATACATCTATCACACCTGCGGCCCCAGTAGTGTCACCCATTCCTAGCAGCAGCAGCTAGACGTACTGGTCTCTAAATAGTTAAAAAGCATAAGGGACTTTTTCAGTTCTTTCTATGTAAAGGGATTGTCGGGATCAGAAAACCTACTTTCAGATTCCCTTTTAGGACACTCTGGATCACCCACAATCAAATAGCGTCTCTGAATTTGAAGGACCAAGCGTGTCTTCATTGCACACAGCACATTGATCTTAATGAGGAGCTGCCCCCTCTCCTGACATGTCTGTTTTACTAACTACAGTGCTTGCATTTCCAATGTAATAAGTCTGAAGTATTCGTTGCTATGACTCTGTGTTGTGCCATTCTTCTGTTATTCCTACTAGAAGTTTTTAAATGAATTGTCAGCAGTTTGCAATAAAGGTCCAGATGGGTGTCACCATTTGGGAGGGTGTCTCAGCACAATCTGACAATGGCATCACTGATTGAATAGTGTTAGGCCTTATTCACACGTCCGTGTGTGTTTTGCGGATCCGAAAAACACGGACATCGGCGATGTGCGTTCCGCAATTTGCGGACCGCACATCGCCGGCACTCTCATAGAAAATGCCTTTTCTTGTCCGCACTTGCGGACAAGAATAGGACATGTTCTATTTTTTTCGGGAAAGCGATTGCGGACCCGGAAGTGCGGATCCGCAATTGCGGACCCGGCCGGGACATCGTCTGTCCCCATTGAAACTAATGGGTCCGCAATTCCGTTCCGCAAAATGCGGAACGGAATTGCGGACGTGTGAATGGGGCCTTAGACTGTGCAGGGACACCCCCTCAACTGGTGACACCTCTCTGGATCCTCAATTAAACTGCTGATAATTCATTCAGAACTTCTAGCAGGAATAATAAAGGAATGGCACAACATGTTCATAGAATACCTGCTAAAAAATTATTTCATGGGGAATATAAGTAGTTACCAAAATAGACTTGTTAGAAGAGGTTACAGACTCCTCTTAAAGAGTGGGATGGGGATGAGGAAGAGTGGGACTGTTTGGATGGGGAATATAAGTAGGCGCTGTGTAATGTTTGGTTTTCCCTGTGGAGGCGCTGCAGAGACATCAAACACTAGATACCCCAGTAGATTACAGCTGGAGGGTTATAGCATAGTGACGCTGTGTGATTAGCTTTCTCTTCATTATTTTTTTTTTTTTTTTTAATAAGGCTTGGTGCACATATGTGGCAGATATAGTATAGAAACAGAAAAAACAAAACAAAAAAAAATCAAGGAAGCACCAGATCCACTACTCCGACGCACCCCATTAACTTTAACGGGGTCAGTCGGGTTTCTGCCATTCTGTCGGGCAAAATCAGGGTCGCCAAGCAGAATTTTTCACTTTTTTGGACAACTTATCCCAAAATTATGGACAACCAACATTTTTTATGGAATTAAGACTATAATGAATGAAAGAGATTATAAGTAGGGATGAGTGAAACCGAACTTTGTCACTGAAGTCCGGTTTCGGTGTTAGGGTGATTTTGTTATTTTCTATTATAATATGGTTATATCGGAAAATAATTGGATTCTTAAGACAGAATGCAAACGAATATGGCCATTTAACGGTTAAAAAAACATCAAAAACCAGCTCACCTCATCCACTTGATCACGCTGCATCAGTCTCTTCTATCTTCATTCAGCATGACCTGCGATGTGCGCGATGATGTAACCCCTAAATGGCCATATTCTTTTGCATTCTGTCTTAAGAATGCTAATATTTTCTGATATAACCATGTTATAACGCAAAATAATAAAATGAAGTTCGGGTCGCCATTGACTTCAGTGGGGTTCAGGGTCATGTTCAGGTCCCGAACCCGAACTTTGACCTGAAGTTCAGCTGAACCCGGCGATCCCAAACTTCCACGGGTTCGCTCATCCCTGATTATAAGTAGTACATTGGTATAGCTCAATATACTGATAGAAACGGCATTTACTATGAGCTTTAAAATTATGACAATTCCCACCAAAATATTCTTGTCAGGTATCACCAGCCTAAAAATTTTTAGCCTGTTTTTACAGTGTCCAGAAATTTCTGGATGGTTTGCAACCCTGGACAAAATACTGTTCCATGCATCTCAGAGTTTCGGTGTCCGTCTGACGAAACTGAGCCAAACGGATCCCTGACACACAATGTAAGTCAATGGGGACGGATCAATTTTCAATGTCACAATAGAAAACGGGTTTTGCCAACGTTCATGATAATACAAACGGATCCGTTCTGAACGGATGCATGCGGTTGTATTATCAGTGCGGATCCCTCTGTGCAGATACATGACTGATTCGCACCAGACCCCAGTGTAAAAGTAGCCTAAGTAGGCTCAGATCAGTAAAGCAGTAGGATATAAAGATGAGGGGCAGATGGAGTCAAGTAGCACTTGACTGAAGATCAGACTGCACAGGTTTGTAGTCTGTAACCATGGAGAAATATAGTCCTGCATAGCAGCTGCATACATAAAACGGTAGGCTGTTCTTAAACTAGACTTGTCAGAAATGCTTTTTTCCCCCCATGCACTGGAGCAATTAAAATGGTAAAAAAATAGAGATGTACAAGAAAATAAATGGGTGAGTGAGTACGTTAGGCAGGGTGATCTGGGCAGGTTAGGTCCGTGTGCCACCTTTTGTGTGTAACCTCATGGGATCTATTTACCTGGGTGATATTCAGATTGCTGTATTGTAGTGACAGTGTTTTGGCAGCATCTCTGAAGTGTCTGAGCTCAGAAAGGACTACAAGGCTGAATGAAAGCCAGTGTTGACACCACCTAACAAGAAGGGATTAGGTGTTTACAGAAGAAGCAATATGATAGGTCAAGTAGAAGAGGCACTTCACAAGAGTGCTGAGCACATAATGAGTGAGTGACACTCCGCATGCTGATGCCTCGCGTCTCCCTAGCCCTCTTGATCATGCTCAGCTGCTCCGCTCTTGTGTGGAGACTAAAAAGCCTCTTTCTCACTCATTTTCCTTCCTAATTTACACATTCGGGTCAGTTTTATTTGCTCACTTCACTTGTCATTCTCTTTTTTTTTTGTGCTGCTCTTTTTTTGGTATCCAGAACCTCAAAGTAATGAACAAATATTATATATATCTATATAATTTTTTTATATTTCCTATATAAATATACATAATTTTATACATGTATATTTTTTATTTCAGTCTTCACATTCTCATCTGAATTCCATATGAATGCATCTTCTAAAATCTAATATTCAGGTGAATCATCTCCTGAGCAGCAGATCTTCAGTTACATATAGTTTAAATGCTTGCTGATAGTTACTAATAGAAGTTTCATTGCAGTATACGTCTTTGGAGGACTCCACCTCCCGTCTGTGATAATCACCATCAGACTCCATAGTCATATACAGTATGTACATTTAAAGAAATGCATCCTACTAATGCTATAGCTGGAGAAAGATGTGACTCGGCTGCTGACAAACTTTTGTGTTGCTTTTCCCTTTCCCAGTGCGAATCCAACATCCAGCAAGCCCATGGAAATGTTCAGCTTGGACAATGGGAGCATTCCTGTACGGTTCTGTTCACATTTATGTTCTGGCTCCTGTTTATAATGGGAGCCACAATGCCAGGGGTGGACTGGGAACTTAAAGTGGCCCTGGAAAAAACAAAAGTGGCCCTATTTTGTAGGCAGGTCCAAATTAACAGAAGGGGCAGCAACACAAGTAGACGGGGGTCAACAATACCATTGTGCAAAATACCATCCCAGCAGAACCAACATATACTGCCCCAAAAGCTGGCCCTCAGTGGTGGCCATCAATAGCTACCATTTTCTGTCCTCCTCCTCCAGTTGTCTTTGATTAAGATATGGAGCAGTTGGCTTAGGAGGTATGGGGCCCACAGCAGCTGAATTCAAGAGGGCATGTGCAGCCGCAGGCCGGGTACATGAGTACCTGATTCTCACTGCGTGTACCCAGTTAGCGGCAGAGAGGAGGACTTGGGTGGCCCCCTGGGGCATCGGCTCACTGGGAAGTTTCCCTGTAAGGTCTGTGGCCAATCCGCCCCTGCACAATGCATGATGTATCTGTCAGGTGGTGGACACTAGCAGATCCCAGATGACCCCAGGGGTTCCACTAAGGTGCATGCAACACCTATTTTCCCCTCTGAAACAACAGGAATCTGCTACCGAGTGTCCAGTGCAGATGTGATCATAGCGGTGGACACTCTTTAGTCTTCTTGTTTCCTCCTTATGTCTGATGTATGTAGATTGGATATGACTTGAAGAGCAGCAACCTAGCGAACAGCGTGCCTCACAATATCTGGACCAGATGTGTTTTTTTTTATGTTACTAGAATTACTCTTCAATAACCATGGATGATCGTAGGACGTTTAAGTACTTATTTTGCAGAAGACACATTGCGCTCCTTTTTGTACCTCTTAAGCGTTTCTATTTTGATAAATTTGGGTTATTTGATGACTGACGAGACCTGTTTTTTTTGTTCAGCATCTTCCCACATTCCCAATATACTCCTCGAGCTGGAAGAGTGGGGGATGGAGCCCCAGGTACTAGAAAAAATGTGCTTCATGCAAATAAATGGCTGGATGCACAGCAGGCTAGCAGCAACATTATTAGTTGTCTTTTTTTGGCCGTTGTCTTGTAGAATTAGCGATTTCCCCTTCATTCATTGTTGCAGGCGCCCTCTCCACCACCAACAAAGGCTAGATGCGTTCTCTGTGTAAGATTCTCACCCGGCAGTCTTTGCTTCCCCAAGATACAGCTGAAAATATACACCATTCAAAGCCTCCTGAGCATTCATTATTTTTGATGAGATGACAACTGCTTAGGTTCTTGCAATTATCGTTCACACTATGTTCAAGTTTCACATAAGAATTTCGCTTGTTAAATCTTTCACACAGTAAATGGGTTTACAGGTTGTAACATCTTCTATGGGACAAACATGAAATTGCTTTATATGCGGGGCCCCCCCCCCCCCCCAACAAAGTCAAGTTGCGCAGGAAAGACATAAAAACCTAAAAACCCTATGGTGAAGCCACGCATTTCTTCTAGTGTATGATGGGCGGAACTGAACGTCATTAATAGTGTGTGTTATGTGGAAGCCTGTCCTTGTGGGAAGCTTTTTCAGTTTGTAGAGATGATGAGCGATATCTGATCGGTTCTCTTCCACGATAATTCACGTGCTACATTAGGCTTCACAAATTTTTTGAGCACTTTTTTTTGAACACCTTTTATTTACAAGCGGATTTAGTGGCATCCTTTTTTTTCTCATGTAGTAGTTTAAATGTGCAGGTTTTCTGGACATCTTCAAATCCTTTAGATAATCCTATAGGAACAACATACCTAGAGCATGCTGTTCATTGTCTGTAGCTTGCGTCATAATGCACTATAGACTTTGATATAACCTCTTCCTAAATACAAACGCCAAATAAAGCCACCAAAAATGCTGTGTGTCACAACACCCTTAAATCGTCGAGTTTTAAAAATGAAAATTTTGGATAATAGCTGTGCTTCTGTGTACAGTCACAACAGTGAAGGAACCGTTTTTTGGGTTTCTTTTTCAGCCATATTAATCCCAGTTTTAGCTGCACAGCTAGATGCATTTTACTCAGAAGCAGGTGTTCTCTCCCTTCTGTAAAATCTGCCAGCGCTGTTCTGCTGTGACATATTTTCCCTTACTTTCTGCTATGTTTGTTTTCAGCTTCAGAGCTCACAGAATAGCTAATGGGGGAAAATCACACTTTCAGACACAGGACGCTCCTATTATCTTCAAAAGCTTTGTAAAAGCAGCTGCTTTATCAGGCTCAGTATCTCAGCTAGCTCTGACACTCATCCTTTTCATGTGAGCTGTCTTCTGTGTCTGTTACAAGGGACATATCCTGTCTGAATACAGTGGACTACAATTAGGTTGGAGTAAGACCCCTAGTGGCCATAACTTTACAGCTTTTTTTTTTCATGTGGAGGCAGGCAGCTTTTTAAATGAAGTGATTTATAAATTTACTATTTACACCATTCTCCAAGTAAAAGGATGATACACGAACCTGGCTCTGTTAATTAAGAAGGAGAGGGAGGAGTTGACAGAGGAAGGAGGAGGAGCAATAGTGCACATAGTGGCTTAGACCCGTAAAGATAATGGGTAACCAACCTCAAACTCCTTTTATAGATTGTACAGTATCCACCCAGTAATGATTACAGCTTATCTACTCCCCCTCCCTGTATAATGACGTGTCCACATCTCACAGAGCATGTCTAGAATACTCGTTCATAGAAGTCAATGAACATGTCTTGTCTTATTGCCCAACCTGCGGCCCCCTGCCGTTGCAAAACTACAACTCCCAGCATGCCTTGACAGCTCACAGCTATCCGCCTACAGCAGGGCATAGTGGGAGTTGTAGTTTTGCAACAGCTTGGAGGGCCGCAGGTTGAGCATCCCTGTCTTATTGTGTCTATGGTGCATGTGGCTGCCCACAAAATCTTGCATTGAAAATGAAAAACAAAAAAAAATCTATTTAGAAAATAAAATCAGATTAGAAAAAAAATATGTGTTTCACTTTCTGGTTTTAAATAGTAAAAAATATTTCCTATCTACCCCTTGAAAATGAAGTAAACTTATTAATTTTATCCAAAACATGTGGTCTGGTGATCTTATCCTATTCCTGCGATTATAATAAGATGGTAGATGCATTCCATAATATGGCAGACATTTTCCCCTTCGTTCTGCTCAGCTTAACGGACACTGTTGTTGGCTCTGCTCTGGCGCTGCTCCTGTAGGTGGGGTATGGGTTGGGGGCTTGCACAATGCCTCCACAGCAGCTTTGTCTGCGCCACACAAAGTCGCGATTTATCTAAAAATAACACTTGCATTGTTCTTTTTCCTCTTGAAAACCATTAATACGTACTTTAGCGTCATGCGAGGTTTCATAGTTTAATCCTTTCTCAAAAGCTTTTCAGAATAAAGGCTCTAAATGGTCCTCAGCATTAATTTGATGTGACTTCTGTACAATATGTTTGAAGCCCTCAGATGCACATTTTTTTTTTTTTGCAGCTTACGTCTTTTCATTGGAGACCAGCTAAATGTTTAATGGAGTCGGTACTATAAGCCCTTCTATTGTGCTTCGTTATTCTGCCACCCTTTCAAGCATTTTGTTTTATTATCATCATTACCCCTCTATGTACACCAGATCAGGGTCTTACTGTTTCTCCCCGTTTTGCAAGTGTAATTCAAAGCATTTTTCTTAACCCATATAACACAGAGTTCAGTGGGAATAATCTCCTTAAAGACTGCTCAGACCGGAGTGTTACATATTGTAACGTACAACCTAATTCTCCGATAAAATAAAAACGCATAGTTCATGATCCCATTTCTACCAGTCTTATTAAACCCTTTGCATGTTCTGTAGATTATGCAAAGCACAAAAAAGCAAATTCCTCATTGTTTTGCCCCCTCAATTTTGAAGACCAAAGCCCCAATTTAGACTGAGTTGAATTTTAGCTTTCCTCCTTGGAGTGAAACGGTATTAAGATGTATACCGCGAGTAGTACATTTATTTTAATGGGCCAAATGGTGCTCAAAGAATTCACCTTTCTAATCTATTGGACCTACTTTCTGCTTGTTTCCATTTCGTCGAGAGGTCAAACCGAGTCCAAATATGAATGTTTTGAACTTCATTGACCCATTAAAGTGAAGGCACACAATGCAGGATATATGTTTGAATGCCGTTTTCTGATATTCAGATGTATACCGCCACCCGGAAGCCCTGCGGAGGCTAAAATGCAATGTGAACCCAACTTCAGTTTGCAATTCCAATTACACTAGGCCTTTTTTTATTTTTTGTTTAATTGAAATCCTGCCCTTTTATATGTAGCCGTGGTACCATTGGATGAAGGTCCTAGTGTGCAGTTGATTAGGTTAGAATGAAATTTTTGGACGCTTAAGAAGGGGTTTTGCCACGACTGATGTAAAAAAAAAATCGCACATCCTATAAAGCTACAACCAGCCCTGTACCTCACATGGGTCCAGAGATCTCCCCTTACACTGCTCCATTTGCTCTGCTAGATTATCTTCAGCCTAGCAGCTCAGGGAGAAGGGTCCTTTCTGCTGCAGCTCTCTCTCTGTAACTTCCACAGCTTCTAATAGAACATATAGTGAGTGGCAGATGAAGATTTATACTGAGCACATTCGACCGGCTCAGTGAGACGGACAGAAAATAAGGAAAATAACAAACAGCAGGTGGCGCTATACAGATACATTGTATTGAATAGCTCACTGCCTGTAATACATTTTTAATTACATGTAATTACAGAAGTATTCAGATCCAGGTGCTCTTTTGAAAAATGTAGAATGTCTCGTGACACAACCCCTTTTAAAGGGGTTGTTTGATTTAGAAATCACATTTATAAACACATTATTGGGGCATTATGACCTAATAGACGGAATTCCCACATTTTAAACCTCTATGGATTAGTCAGTACAGAGAACGGCTATATAGTATATACTCTCATTGACAAAAAATAATAATTCACCAAGATAGATATGTTGGATTGCTGCAAAACTCAGCGTGCAGTTACGTCTCAGGCAGATATGTAAATCATCTTGCCACAAGTGATTCCCTGCTGTTCTGTAAAAAGGCTCTCAGAGGCTGCTTTTGGGTAGTGTACCTCTTAGTGAGAGATCGCTGACTGCTAGACATGTCTGTAGGATGCACTCAAATACACTTTGCCCAGTGACAGACTTTGAGAGGGGGCACATAAATGGGCTTTAAGAAGTAGAATGGTCGTTTTGACGAACAGCCCGTCGTCTAGACCATTCTGACCTAGTTGCTAGTTTTTGGGATCTGTGGTTATGTAAAGGTAAGTGCAAACAGCTCCAGACTGTCGTGATTGACCACCAGTAAAGAGGATTGTTTGATCCGCACAAGCAGCCCCCATAGTTTTGTTGTCCGCCATCCTGACACAGGTGGCACCTTCATTACACTCATGTCTCAGTCCAGACAATTTCCAAGTGCTTAGTTCACAGCACCCATTACGTGCCCTGCCATTGCCAGCCAGCCGCCTTCGCCTTCGTTTGCAGTGGTGTCGTGAACGAGAAACTTGAACTGCTATGGACTTTAACTTGTCTTGTATATCCAAGTTCTGTTTGGGATCCCACAATGGTGGTTCTGTTTGGGATCCCTCAAACAGCTGATCGGCAGGGGTGCCAGGTGTCGGACCCCAGTCGATCTGATATTGATGACCTATCCTGAGGATAAGTCTTTAATGTTAAAAGCCTGGACAACTCCTTTAAATACAAAGGGGTGATTAATGAAACTGTCTAAAAGAAGAACCATCTGCCCTAAGCAACCAATCACAGCAAAGCTTTCATTTTCCACCGTGCGCTAAACGAAAGCTGTGCTGTAATTGGTTGCTTTTTTTTGTTTAAGACCGTTTCTTATCTTCCCAAGATGTCTTCGGTCTTCTATTCAGAGATGGTTTTGTTTTTTCTCCCCATTCTGACATGTCTTAGAAGCAGAGAGTCGGAGAGGTTCCTCTGTTCTTTTTCCTGAAAGCTGATGAGCAGACTGGAGGTATTTTAATTTTTCATCAAAGGAACCCTTGAGGTGGAAAGTTAAAGAAGACTGTATTGCTTTAGAGTAGACAAAATGTCGCTTGCATTTTGCTGCTCACGAGTTTGATATACTCATTTGCTGATGTGAACCGACGAGAGCTTAGAAAGCATTTTTTCGCCCTCTGTCTACAGACCAAGTGGGGCCTTGCAGAACCCAGTCAGCAGGTCATTAGCTCTGGAGAAAACAGCTTGCATTAATATGCTCTAATCCGGTATAATTAGTCAAATTACTGCACGCCGACCAGCTTGTCATGTGTTGTCAGATTTGGCATGCAATCTGGATAGCCGGGGTCCCTCTGGAATGCCACCCCAGATCAGGGGAAACGGCTCGTTTGCGACAGGGCTGATCTTTTGATAAAGAGAGCAAGCTGACTTTGCTGGCATGGAGATCCAGGCTGAGGATCACAATTGGTGGGCTTGAGCTGTAGATGTCTCAAATGCTCAAGTCATCTGGTTAAGCTGGCGTGTAGGGTCTCTGAAATATTCATCATGTACCAGGGCAGTAATAAGAATATTTTGTGATAAACTATAGCAGGTTGGTATCTAGCGACATGTGACAGAAGTGATCTGCTCGGAGACGGAGATCACGAACGAAGCACTTTGACGGCTGCCTGTATGACGATGGTTTTCCCTGCCGCGTTGCTTACATCTTCCATGTGTAGGAAAGAAAATGAGACCCTATAGCAGGATATGGTCTTTGTCTCCTGAGGGAAGGCCAGAATTCGGTTTCTCCTTGACATCCCTGTTCCTATATTATAGTGTTATAGTGGGATCGGATCCACAAAAACTATACGGTTGTGTGCACGTTGCCTTAGGGTTGCATTTTTATTACGGTGGTCTAATTATGGGTCTTGCGCTGCTGTATAATGTAGATATTGAGAAGATCTGGTAAATTGAACCAGTAACAAAAACTTTGATTAACAAGGAAAATTATAAAAATATTTTCTATTATTTTTGGGGGCTTTCGAGCTAGCTGACAATACAGATTACTATAGCTATGGATGAACCAAAGTGTGAACGTAGCCTTTCCCTAGGAAACTATGAAAGGGACACATTAGCATACATTTACAAGCGCTCCATGTCCTGGCTCCCTGATAAGAACCCATTTTACCTATGCATTACCACCAGATTGCTTGTTGTGCTTTTGGCAATGACAGATAAGTCAGCGTAATTCCCCCTCCACAAGGAAAATGATGCTTCAGATTCCAAATGCATCCTGAAGATGTCACCAACAATAATCTTCAAAGTGCGGCCAGCGAAAGTGGGCTGTGTGTTTGCCGGATGATATACTGCAAATGACAGGAAGAATTATGCGAGGGAAGACGAATCTGTAACATATTATTAAGCAATTTCATGTGAATAACGGGGATAAAAGGATAATGGATGAGGGTGTCATTATTACCTTGGTGTAGAGAGAAAGCCGGGGTAAAGGTAGAACGACAAGATTAATTGAGGGACGGTAAGCCATTCATCCCTCATCAGCTGAATTGCGAAGCAGCCTCCTAAAATTTCCCGGCCCTCCGTGCGAAAACAAAAATGGCTGCAGCTCGGCATGTTAATTCCTGAGCAGGGAGCAATAAAATAACAGGTCACACATCAGCCTCGTTTTAATGTATTACCCCTAAGTGGCTTAATGAAGAGTTGATTGTCTCGGCGCTCACACTTCTAAAAAGGAGCAGGTGAGTTTACCGTTCACTTCCCGTGTGAGTGTCAGGCACTTAACAAGGTGTTCCCAGATAGACTGGGTTTTAATTGTCTTCTGGAATACTGATTAATAATATGCCGCTCACACTCGCACCGTTACTTATTAAGGCTTGACCTGTTTTACAGGACTGATTCTTCTCCAAATGAATTTTGCTAATTAAGCAGCTTTATACTTGATTCATCCATATAATATATGTTTGGTGAATGCATCATTTTATCTTACTTATGTATAAGGCTAAATGCACATGATCAGGATTTGCGTGTGTAGGTCATGTACATTGTATTCTATTAGAATTTTTATTTCTCATGCACACAATGTGGAATTTTTCCGCGCAGATTTTAAAATCTGCAGCATGTCAATTAATTTTTTTCCTGTCCAGATTTTCTCCATTCACTTCAATAGGGAGAGTAAAATCTGAATCCTATCCACATGCAAATCCGCACCAATTGATGCGGATTGACCGCACAGATTTCCCTACCAACACCTGCAGATTTCAGTGCAGATTGTCCGCACATAAATCCTGAACGTGTGCATGATTCACCCTTATTCTTTATTATTGATTTTGGGTATTTTAGACATATCTGGCATAGGCTTGTGTTCACTTTAGCATCATGACTTCCATTTAGAACAAAGCCATGACCCTTATGCTGGATCCAGGTATGGACGCTGGTGAAACCAGGTGGCACAGATTGACTTAAAATGGGGCCCATCAAGTTTTTCAGCAAAGTTCAAGTATTTTACAGGTTAAGTCTAGAACCTCTTACTGACTGTCAGAAATGCCAGAGTCGACCAGAACCTTAGAGGGGTTGTCTCATGAAGACAGCCCTTGTCCATACTGTATGCTATCATAGAGGAGACCCCCACCCTATCAGCTAGAACGTAGTACCCCTCTATATGAGTGACTTGTACAGCCATTTATCTGAATGGCCACCATGATGTACATTTCCCATGCAGTAGCCTCTCTAGGGGAAATACTTGGCTGGACGTAGCTTCCTCCAACAAAATTACATGTACTTCTTTTGCAGGTGTGGCAGCAGGAACTGGGACTGCATTTTGAAAGGAGATGTCACTGACAAACAACACTTTAAGGCTTCATGCACACGAACATATTTTGTTTCCGTGTCCGTTCCGTTTTTTTTTTTTTTTGCGGATAGGATACAGACCCATTTATTTCAATGGGTCCGCCATGTGCTATCTGCATCCGTATGTCCGTTCCGTAGCTGCAAAAAAAAATGGAGCATATCCTATTTTTTTCTAGTTTGCGGAAAAGGATAGGCAATATTACAATGGATCCGCAAAAATAACGGATCCGCAAAAAAAATTTATGTCCTAAATTTTTTTTTTTTTGCAGACCGCAAAACAGATACGGTCGTGTGCATGTAGCCTAAATGGCATCTGTCAGCAGATTTGTACCTATGACACTGTCTGACCTGTTACATGCGCTGGCAGCTGAAGGAATCTGTGTTGGTCCCATGTTCATATGTGCCCGCATTGCTGAGAAAAATATTTTAATATATGCAAATGAGCTTCTAGGAGCAACGGGGGCGTTGCCAATTCACCTATAGGCTCTGCTCTCTCTGCAACTGCCGTGTCCTCTATACTTTGACAGGGCCAGACAGTAAAAACGTCATCACACCTGGCCCTGTCAAGTGCAGAGGACGCGGCAGTCGCAGAGAGAGCAGAGCCTCTCGGTGTAATGGTAAAGCCCCCATTGCTCCTAGAAGCTCTTTTGCATATATTAAAACATCATTTTTCTCAGCAATGCGGGCACATATGAACATGGGGGCAACACAGATTCCTTCAGCTGCCAAGCGCACATGTAACAGGTCAGACGGTGTCATAGGTACAAATCTGCTGACAGATGCCCTTTAAAGGGGAGCCCTTAAGCAATTGTCCATGCTAAACTCCTGGCAGCACTAGGTAGGGGCTGAGAAGAGCAGTACAAGCATGCCTTTCTTGAGCTTTCATTATCAGGAGTATTTTGAATATTTTGTTCTGCCCCTGCAAGTGCCCAGGAGGTGGAGTTTCACTTTGAAGTGCCCTCCCCTCTGCTTTGAGTCACACACAACAATAGCTGATCTCAGGGAGACCAGCTACAAAAAACACCGCGGAGCCTCACTTAAGAGTCTCAACACAGCAATCCGAAGTGCAAAGTTCCCTGGGAAACAGGAATATGCAAAATAAATGTGGAGCCCCAGTAATGGGTCTACAACACAATGAAAGCCAGATATCCCTCAAAGGAAGGAAAACCAAGCGAAGGGGTGACTCCATTACAGAGATCACCAAATCCACCATATTAAGTGGCCCCTATGTCAAGATCCCGCTTTTTTACAAGCTTTAAGGATGTGACAGGGAAAACCTAAGCCAGGTATCCATCCACAGACAGCTGTTTTGAGTGTGCCCTCATCAGTGTGGAGTAGGATTCCAGTTAGCCAGAATCCTACTCCACACTGATGAGGGGCAATACCCCGAAACAGCTGTCTGTGGATGGATACCTAGCTTAGGTTTTCCCTGTCACATCCTTAAAGCTTGTAAAAAAGCAGGATCTCTGCTCTGAGTGACAGCTATAACATCCCGCCAACAGACCTCCACAGCTGTGAAGCAGTTCAAAGCAGAGCTCCCTGCCTCCGGGGCCTTGCAGAAGCAGAATAAAACATCATATTCTCACTTCTTCTGATAATAAAACCTCTGCAAGAGGTATGTTTTTACTGCTGTCCCTGGCCGCTGCCTAGTGCTGTCAGCAGTTTAGCATGGACGGACTAAATGTCACGATAGATATGTTTTTTAAAATGCAGTAATGTTTCACACTCCATCGCCAGGTAAAAAGGCACCAGAGTAGTAGAAACCTTGACGACATGATCCAAGAGAAGATATTTTATTCTAAGCCGCCATAGTCAGACCATTTGTTTACATTTATCTATGAGGATGCGCGTTTTAATTTACCGTTATGCATTATATCTAGCGCCAGGCTATAGGCATCTTCTGTGATGAATCCATAGCTATACTGTATACAGGGAAAATGTATGTGGTCCATGGTCCCTCTGAGATGTTGGCATTGGGATTTGTCACAGAATGGTTGTTGTAGTACATCGTCTTTACAGTCATTGACTGCCCCCCTCTGTAGAATCTCACTTAGTGGCCGTAGATCCTGGTCTTTTACATAGACCACATGTAGTACTACTCGTTTGATGTATTTTTAGAGTCATCATGAATTGGTCCATTCATTGATTTTGACTCTCACATCAGCACAATGTTGCTGTCTCACTAAAGACTTTGTTACATGGCTAAAATGGTAGAGGAATGAGCATAATTTATTACCAGCATCCTGGTCAAGTGATGACATCATTGAATACGATGCGTTGTGTTTCTTCCCAGCATTATTCAAGACTTGCACCGCCAGAGTTCCAGTCTAGCATGCTGCTGAACCCGCCAGACAACAGCATCTCTGTACAGAACGCATCACCTACAGATGTCTTAGTAACGGGCTGTGTATTGAGAGGACTTATGGAATTGGCTCATATAATTGAATTTCCAATTTGCATTGAATTGGCTATACATTGCCTATTTGGAATGTTTTATTGTATGATATGTAGGGATGCTGCTCTTTGTCCTTTAGTCGTGTGGCTTTGTGGTCAATCTTTCAAACCTGCTTGTATAATTTGGGTTGTTTGCCAGTTCTGAGCTCACATCTCCCATTAGCCTCCTGCTGGTTCAGTATCTGATTAGTATTCTGAGGTTGTAGTCTTTACGCCATACACTCTGTAGTGGTAAATTGACATAAAAACCAACAATCTGCCACTTTACGTAGTAAACTGCATCGTAGGAACTTGCCTAATTTGCTGCTAGGCCCATGCTGATGAGAACGGAGTGTAGTACACGAGCATTCATGTGCTTGAGCATTAGTACAAGTTAAGTAAAGCCAGGTGGTTCCTTAGGTGTCATTTTGGACATGGATTAGTAGTAACGCATTGCTACTAGATACTATAATACAATCATAGACGAATAATAAAGGGAATGTCCTCAACCATAGTATAAGGTGATACGGGTATCTTATCACTACTAAATAGCAACCCAGTAGGAAATGCCTTAAAACACTTATTTGTCTCCTTGAGTATTTGAAGTCGAACATCAAGTGATTGACACATTTTGTGAATTCTACCATCTGGCGCTCGGTCACAGAATCTGACAGTAAATAAACCCTAGGTTTCGATGTGACGGCTGTTCCTCCATGTGTAGATCTGTAAAGTGTAGCAGCGCTGGTTAAATCTTAGATACTTTGTAATTCCTACTGCTGCTCTTGTAATTCAATCTAAAACGTGGCCCTACTGTACATTTAGCTGATAATTTGATGGTGGTGGATGGGGAGCGGCTCTTCTTCTTTTATTACTAGACTGGAGATGGTCTGTTACATGTCATGCTGAAGCCATCTGCTCTGTGGACGTCATGGGGTTCAGGTTTATAGACGGTATAACTTGTCTCCATGCTCACATAGTAATGCACTATTATTCAGGGCTTTCGTTGGCCTGTTAAATTGAGCATCTGTGTTTGTGTGTTTTTTTTTTTGTAAATGTCAATGAAATTAAGAGTTACTGAGCATTGAATCGGCTTAAAGTGAATGTCCTCCTTTTGACACCTTGTCACTTTTCTGCTGATTAGTTTTTTAATGTATCTTTATAGTGGTCTGAGCTCTTTTCTTTAGCTACAGGGCTCCAAATCGCCTGCTTTGGCATGGAGGTAAATGATAACATTCTGTCTGCCTACAGTTACCACTAGAGGGAGCTTAGGTGATTATACTTTTTCGAGGGCCAGACTTTTGTCCTGAAAGAGCTAGTTGCAGTTGTGAGGCTGGCTTAGCTATTCTCCTAGTTATGCTGTGTAATGCCTTATTCACACGTCAGTGTTTTCATCAGTGATTGTGAACCAAAACCAGGAGTGGAGCCTACTCAGACATAAGATCTGCACCTGTTCTTTGTTTAGACCCGCACCTAGTTTTGGCCCAAAATCACTGATAAAAATCTCTCATCAAATGCAACTGTGAGAATGAGGCATAAGTCAGTTTAAAAGGCTGATCAATGACCGGAAGACTATAATGTGGTTGTGAAATAGTCAATTTTTTCATGACTTTCAGAAGGAAAGCTGAATTGCACACGTTTTTCATGTGCAAATCTCTCTTGATTTCCTGAAATTAATTGCAAAATATTAGGTTTTGTTAGAATACACATTTTTCAAAAATTTTAGGATGAATTCCAAATTCACTTGCTCCTCTCTAGTATGTAGATCTATACATACATATCTCCTTTTGCAAATTTTCCGCACTTTTTTTACACTATGTTTTTGGTGGTAGCCTCAAACTGTTCAATCAGTGTTTTTTCATAATAGGATTTTTTTTGTCCATTGCTGTGCTTGCATCCCCACATAATGCTTCTCTGGAAAATAAACATACAAACTAGTCTCCTTTCCAAAAGGAAAACTGAGTTTCTTCTACCAGAAATGCATCTCTTTCTGGGTAACTACCCTTAGAAAGCTGAGAGGCCTTGGTTGGGGCACCATTTCTCCTTATGGAGGACGACAAGTATCCATAAGGAGTATCATAAGCCAGTCAACACTGCACTGGATTTCTGGGAAAAATATATGAAAATTGGCACATCTTGTATCTGCTGCCATCATATAGGTTTAGGAAAGGAGTGAGGAAAATACTGAATTTGCACAGAGGGTATCTGTGTTTTGCGAATCTGTGAAGCCTTACAGTGATAATTTACAACCTCACCACACTTCCCAGTGTAATATAAATTGTGGTGAATGGCATCCATTAATAACTGTAAGCAATATGGTGTCGTTCAGCCTGTGTACTTTATTACAGGTCAAACATGCAATGCTAATTGGAGCGATTAAACACCCACTCTAATGCCACTAATTACTTGGCCGTCTATTTCCTGTGCATGAATGTGGCAGCGTCAAAATGCCTCCATTGTTCTGTACAGGCAGAGGAGCGGCTCGGTTAAGTTTTGAGTTGGATGAACCCACTCAGATCCATCCCTTGGAGTAGTCGCAGAATAGGACACGGGGATGAATGTAGTCCTGCTTATCTGGAATCCGACTAATGTAAAGAAAATCCCAGTTGTACTGTTTTGATTGGTGTAGGGAATTCTTGCACAAGTGATGTAGTAGCGATGGTGCGAAGTAGCAGAGCTGAAGGAAAGATATACTAGAGCAGTGGTCTCCAACCCGTGGCTCTCCTGCTATTCAGGAGCTACTGCATGCCGTGATAGCCGATTACACGTTGAAGTGAAGCTCCACTGTGAGCGACCCCAGATTGTGTGGAATTTGGATTCAGATTTTCTGAACTCATTTATCAGAGGTAGAGATAGGTTAAAGGGGTATTCAAATGCATAGAAAAACTTTTTCGTAAGGCGTTATACGATAACTTTTCCCGTAGGAATACTGAAAATGTCATGTGACCAGCCTGTGACTTTGTCACTACGTAGCCTACGCCATACATTAGCCCTCTTATTTGAGCGGACCTTAGTGGTATACTCACAGGGGGTTGTCTGAGTAAGGGTACTTTCACACTTGCGTTATTCTTTTCCGGCAAAGAGTTCCGTCAAAAGGGCTCTATGCCGGAAAAGAACGGATCAGGCATATCCCCATGCATTCTGAATGGATAAAAATCCGTTCAGTTTGCATCAGTATGCCTTCAGTTCAGTCACTGTCAGGCGTTTTGGCTGGACATAATACCGCAGCATGCTGCGGTATTATGTCCGTCCAAAATGCCTGATCAGTCGCCGGAATGCCGGATTCGGCATTAATTTACATTGACTTGTATTAGTGCCGGATCCGGCATTGCGAAAAAACTGAAGGACGGATCCGCATGCGCAGACCGGGAAAAATGTGAAAAAGACTGCAGGACGGATCCGTCCATCCGCATGACAAGCGGAGGGACGGATCCGTTCTTGCAATGCATTTGTAGACGGATCCGCACCCAGATCCGTCTACAAATGCTTTCAGTTGTCACACTGAAGGGCGGATCCGGCAGGCAGCTCCGACAACGGAACTGCCTGCCGGATCACACTAACGCTAGTGTGAAAGTACCCTTATAAGAAAACTCCCCCCAAATGTAATGCAATAATAAAAGTACAAATACTCACCACTTAGCCCCCTGCTGTTTCCAGCGCTGCAGCTTTGTTTGTACTCCTTTCTGTGGATAGGCTGCAGCAGCAACGTAGCTGTATATGGCATGTGACCACTGTAGCCAATGGCCTTAGCGGTCTCGTGTATTATACCAGTAAGGCCAGTGATTGGCTGCAGAGGTTAAATGCTATATATAGGTGAGGACTATAGTGGCGGGTGAAGGGCTAAATATTTGAGTAGTTTCTATTTTATTACATTTGGGGGGGCACTGAGTGTTCATATAACTGAGACACCCCCTTTAACCTGAGTGGGGCTTTCAGAGATCCATGCACAATGTGCAGAAACAGGATATATGGCACAAATCATTAATTACCAATTATTATAAAGCACCATATTTATACCGTACATGCTTGCATATTTTTCAGCATATGTTTATGTATTTTTGTATATGTATGATTTGTGCTTATCCTGTAGGCGTGTTGCATGTCATTTATATGTGTGAATGTATGGAACGTGTGCGTTAGGGCACATAGCCACGTCTAGTAATTTATGCGCTGTGTTTTTTTCATCTCCCCTTGTGTCATGGTGTTTCAGCTACTTTTCACATGGCCTGATAATTACTTTTGGCCCCCCTCAAGAAAGGTATTTCTGCAAGGTCACGTTTATCCTTGGTGGTAATGCCATTTAATTATTGTGTGAATAGGTATGTAATTGAAACAAAAAGCATTGTTCCCATCGCTGCTCTTCTTCACCCCTCTCTGCCTGGAGCCCATCCTGTCAGGCTGGAAGCGTGAAACTTCTTTTCTGCTGGTGTGATTAGATTGGGGCTGAACTCTCCAGCTGGCAGGGCTGTCTATGACTGCCGGCACCCTGTCCCCTGTGCTTGTCATTTCTTGACACTTCTGACAGGATGGGGACAGCAGCCCCAGACAGGTTCATTAGATAGCTTTTTCTGCAGCTGGGATAAAAATATATATATAAAAAAATGAAGCCCATAATCCTGTGCTGCAGAGACGAGCCCTTTTTTACGCTTTTTTTTTTTTTTAAAAAGCAGGGCCCGTGTTAGGACAAATTTTCTTCTGTCCTTCTGGTCAGCGTATTCTTTGTCCTCTATTTATTTGACCTGTGCTTTGTGTCTCTTCTGTCTCAGCAGGCGATGCACAATCACATATACACATTCCCTCATTTCAGTTCTTTTCAGTGTTTCTAGAAGATCATTGCTGGACCATATGTGATTGTATTATGGACGCTCCAATAATTGGTGCTCCTGTACTGAAAGCACGGTGACCTCCGACCATAGGAAAACTGATCCATTGATTTCTTCTTGAATGTGTTAAAACTATGTCTTCTTTGCCAGTGG
Organism: Bufotes viridis; assembly: GCA_033119425.1. NCBI lineage: Eukaryota > Metazoa > Chordata > Amphibia > Anura > Bufonidae > Bufotes > Bufotes viridis. The sequence goes on along the minus strand of CM065591.1, from coordinate 454,863,585 downwards.
TTACACAGTGAAGTGCACGTTTCTATTATATGCAAGCTGTCACATTGCTATTGCAGTCCGATCTGCAGGCAGCAGGTTATAGAGCAGGAGGAGCGGAGCAGATATCTAGTGGGTAAAGAGTCAGGATCAACTTTACTTCATTGACCTAAATCCTGCTCATTCTGGACTTCAATCCAGCAGGAGGGCCTACTTGGTGATTGACTGCCTTCTCTCTATGACTTTGCATAGTGATAGCTGTCAATCACTGATAGAACCACCCACTGGACTCCAGACCAGAATAAGCAGGGATTCAGATGAATTAAAGGGCTTCTGTCACCCCCACTGATGTAATTTTCACTAACTGACATTAGCTACTTGCTAATGTCAGCTGAGTTCAAACATATGTTTCTTAACTTTTTTCCTGTTTTCTATCTTCTAAAAAACTTACTTTTGTGATATGCAAATTATCTTCGCTACCAGCAAGTTGGGCGGGTACTTGCTGGTAGGTCCCGCATCTTCATGCCCTGGGAACACCCCCCCTTCTTTTGATAGACAGGGCCAGCGCGCTCTCCTCCTCCCGCTGGCCCTGTCTGCAGCTGCAATCCCGCGCCTGCGCCGTATCGGTCTTTAGTCGGCGCAGGCGCTCTGAGAGAAGGACGCTCGCTTAGGTGCTCCGTCCTCAGTGCGCCTGCGCCGATGACGTCAGCGCTACACCCGGAAGAGAAGACGCCGGCATCCCTGGTAAGGAGCAGGCGATGCCGGCGTCTTTTCTTCCGGGTGTAGGGCTGACGCCATCGGCGCAGGCGCACTGAGGACGGAGCGCCAAGCGAGCCTCACTCAGAGCGCCTGCGCCGACTAAAGACCGACACGGCGAGGCGCTGGATTAGCAGCTGCAGACAGGGCCAGCGGGAGGAGGAGAGCGCTGGCCCTGTCTATCAAAAGAAGAGGGGGCGTTCCCAGGGCATGAAGATGCAGCGGCTACCAGCAAGTACCCGCCCAACTTGCTAGTAGCGAAGATAATTTGCATATCACAAAAGTAAGTTTTTTAGAAGATAGAAAACAGGAAAAAAGTTAGGAAACATATGTTTGAACTCAGCTGACATTAGCAAGTAGCTAATGTCAGCTAGTGAAAATTACATCAGTGGAGGTGACAGAAGCCCTTTAAATACAAGTGCAAGCTATATATCAGTCTGCCTTGTTCCTCCTGCTCTATAACCTGCTGCTTGCAGATCAGACTGCATTTGCCCTGTGAAAGGTTGCCTTTAATAAAAAATTATATATCAGCTCCTCCTGCTGCCCGCAGATCAGATTGACAGGTTCCCTTTAAAAGGCTTGTCCAGCCTTGTGAATTGATTTTTTTTTTTGATTTTTTTTTTTACAAAATACGACATGGGACCACTGCAGCCACTGGCCGCCTGCAGTGACCTCAGTGGTGTTGACACGTCAGTGATTGGCTACAGTGGTCACATGTCAACAAGCCATCCCTGGAGCCGGGTGCAAAAAAATGATGTGGGACTCGAATTTCGTTAACGCAGGAGCAGAAGGGAAAACAAGTTTTTATAGTGAAATATATTTACATTGAAACATTTATAAAATTCTACCCAGAACTTTGTGTTTATGATTAAGTTCCCATGCACGTGGATGCAACTTCCATAACGGGCCATGGGTCCTTCAGACTTTATATGGAGGTTTTATCTCAGTCTGGGAGAAACAAAAATGATGGCATGCACTAACACATGCAGTATTACAGAGCCACTCATCCCTAAAAGCTTTGCTGCTAGAGGAGAGTATAGTGCCACATGGTGAGGAGCACCGCCATATAGATGCACGCACACAGTGCCAGCACCTATAATAGCTATGTGCATGGGTCCAGATGACCAGGGAACTCTAAATCCTGTACATTGCAAGGTCTAAATACCCTGTATCGCTCTTGTAGTCGATAGTTGCTAACAGGATTACTTCTGTTACCATAGTAACAGATGATCAATATGCCGATAGACTGCTGCTTGCTCCCATTGGCTTTATGTGAAAATGTGCATGTGAAACCTATTATCTCTGACATGTGGAAGGAGTAGATAGTAGTTAGAGGTTCCTCACCTGCTGCCTCCACATCCAGGAACCTCTGTGAAGTCAGCCTCCCCTCCCTGCACTTCATGCAAGGTGTCAGGCACTGGGTCAAGGAGCAAACAAATGTAGGCATTAGATTTAACAGTAATAGAAACCTGTGTTTCTTAGGACTTTTGTACACAGCTGTTCCGTGTACAAGGAGTAATACATTGATACATAATACCAACCCTTAGGCACTCTGTGTGCCCCCATGCCGTAACTTCATGATGCACCGTAATTAGCACCACTCAGAATCCACCTGGAAAAACACAATGGGCAAGATTTACTAAAGCTGTGGATGGTGTAAACTTAGACAGCCCATTAGACCTGCATCAGATGTATCACAGAAGCGCCCGCTGGATGATAAATGTGGTGCAGGGACAGGCACTTTTCTCTGACTCAATACCAACTATGGGTTTGCTTACTTTAAGACTGAATTTTAGGCACAATTTTGGCACGAAATGACACATCTTGGAACACATCCGTTTCTGAAAAACTGCATCCCTTCCCAACCCTTTTTGAACAGGACCAAAGTAAGCGTAGAAAGTTGTGCTCTAATTTACACTCCTGTTTACAAGTTTCTAAGCAAAGTTAGTAAGTAGTAAACCTGGACCTGTGTGAGCATCCATGTGATACAGATACCGAGTACGGCTATGGTGAGCCCTAATTGGTAATATTATTATATATATATATATATATATATATAATTATTTTTTTTTTTTTTTTTTATTTATAAAGGTGATTGAATAAAATTTCTGCCCTTGTAACCTATGTAAAACTTGCTTATTGTAACTTGTACTCCTTAAAAGTTGGCATGATCTGACAGCCAGCCACGTCTGAGATAATTCAAGATGTAAGAAATTTGTAAGAAGCATGTGACAGGTGTTAATGCTATTTTTTTTTTTTACTCAGAGGATGAAGTTGCCAAGTGATGGTTTGACTTGAACCACTGCGTCTTCCCATTCACAGGCAGCATCCAAAGTAAAACCTCAACCATTAGTGCTAATAGGCCCATACCTTCAGGGAATTAGTTCTAGATAATTTGAACAGTTAAAAGGTTGTTGTCTTGTTATTCGGAATATTGAGTGTTTGCTGTAATTTGCTTGTTTATGTGAGTATCATCGGGGATCTAAATCACCTCCAGTTATAACCTGAATAATTAATGGGAGTGTTGTGTTTTCTGTTCAGGCATAGATGGGCTAGACCACCAACCCACCCACTGATCTTAATTTCCATGTGATGGTTGTCTACATTGTTGTATTATTGTAGTCTTTCGGATATATACTGTAAGGCATGTGGCAGTGCATGCATTTTTCTCACATTTTTATAGTATGACATGTCTATATATAAAATGATCAGATAAAATCTGTTTGCAGACAGGTATTTTTGGTTGAGAAAGCCCATTTTCAAATGTTTATCTGAATTCTAAGTTAATAGTGAAAGATCCCATAGCAAAGTGGCCAAAAAGACCATCTCGCAACTGAATTCTATTGGAATTTGATGGTAATTCTTAATTTCTCCTGTGGAGGCACTGCATGGAAATTGAACACTTGTGGCCAGATTACCCCACAGACAACAGCTTTTACAGTAAATTGTGTTACAGCAATGGTGCACAGCCATCATTCCTCCGCTCACTTCTCTCAGAGGTCCAGACCCACCTCCCACTGTCTCCTTCCTGGCGGGCACGACCGCCAGGCCTGCTTTGCCCCTCCCCAAAGTCTGTAGCCTGCTTGCCGGAAAGGCCTCCCTTCCTCTTCCCAGACTCTTAGGAGGTCAGCACACACCCTAATCTTCACCAGCCAGTGGTGAGAAGGTGCCTGAACAATAGGTCCCTAAGCTTGGTAAGTTCCACCAGCAGTGTGCTGTCTCTGTTGTTCGCCTCTGTACAACCTCTGGATTCTGACCCTTTCTTCAGTGCCTCTTCTTTTGTATGATGGGGAACCAATTATTGACACCTTCTGTTCACTAGAACAAGTTACAGTAGTGCTAGGATAGCGCTATTCCATGTCTTCTCCTGTTGTCTGACTTGGCTTTCTCTAGATCCTACATGATCAGCCATTAACCTGAATAGGTTGACCACCCTGACCTTTTATGTTGGAAGGGTTATCCGTTTTCAGGAGGAAACTGGTCAGCATAGGAGATCACCTGTATTAAAAGCCTGATCACTGCTTACCTGTCAGATCCCTTGCTGCTTCGGTAGCTCTCCCGGCGATAGGCCTCAGCGAGCATCGGAGAAGTCTGATTGGCTACAGCATTCATATGCTGGAAACAGGTAAACTGATCCCAGGAGAACTGGAGCAGTGTTGTGGCGTCTACCAGGTAAGTAATGATCACTTCTTTATTGCAGGCGTATTACCTGGGCTAATCGGTTTCCTCCTGAAACCAGACAACCCCTTTAATACCTGTCTGTCACTATAAGATGGTCCAACCTGTAGTCTGTTATAAAAAGTCTTTACGGCGGCAGTCACTGAATTCTTTATTGGACTGCTCTGTACTACAATAGTTAACCAGTAGAGGATTTATCTTCAGCATAGAAACGAGGCAAATAAAATCGTTTTTAGGAAGGAGAGCTTTTTGCCTCGGCTTTAACCGCATTACAGGAGAACGGCCTTCATTCAGAAAAATCCCCCTGCTTACCTTGCCTTTGTCCTCTTAGATGTTGCTGCTCTTAACGCTCGGTCTCTATGACAACTGTTTAAATTGGGATGGGTACCTGTCATCTGGAGTATTACCGAGAAAAGTGTTAGTGAATACCCAGTCCCACGGATGGAGCATCTCAATGTAATCCAATTTTAATTGAACTCTAGAGACTTTGATGTAGTGCACGAGGTTGGGAGAGTGCTATTCCTGAGAGAAATTATAGTCGCCACCACCGCTTCGCTGGTCCAGACTGTCACCGCTTTAAATAAGCATTAGCATCAGCCGCAACCTTCCCCGTAGAACATCTTACTCCTCTCGCATCACGAAATATGCATCGGGCTATTCCCCTGCCTTCAGCACGGGCAATCAATTTGTCTTTTCTCTGTTTACTTGACGCATTAAATAATTGAGAAATTAATTTGTGTTTTATAACCATATTTATTCAATTGACTTATATAGCGCTTAAATATACAGCAGCGATGTACAGAAGTGGTTGTCACTCACATCCCACATACAGTATTGTCTGTACAGAACTTATCATTGATATGCTCCACTGACTACTCACATTCTAGATAGAGATTTAAAGGGGTTATCCCATGATTAATGTAAAAAGTGAAAACCAGACATCATATAGTACATGACAATCTATTTCTAACATAGCTAGAACCAGCCCTGTACCTCACATGGATCCGGATCTCCCCATCCATTTCTCCAATTTGCTTCTAGATTTATTCTGGCAGCTCAGGCAGTGTTTCCTTTGTCAGGGGTGCATGTCTTTTCTTCCATGTACTGTTCACTCCAGGTCCTTCCACAACATTTGTTTTGGATTAAGGTCAGGGCTTTGACTCCAAAATTTTTACTTTATCTTTTTTAACCATCCTTTGGTAGAACGACTTGTGTACTTAGGGTCGTTGTCTTGCTGCATGGCCTACGTTCTCTTGGTATTCAGCTCACAAACAGATGTCCTGACATTTTCCTTTAGTCAGTTGTGTAACTAGAAATGACTGACTGCGCCCCACAGCAAATTTTTGTTTGCCCCCAACCCTCCAGCAACTTGTTTTCAACCTTCACTCCTGAGACTAGTCAAGATCACTCTCTCTGACCAGGCCGCCTGCCATATCGTCCGTTTCCTACACGTATGTACTGTATGTCATGTCACTGTATATACTCACTGTATATAATAATATTGTATAATACTGCTGGGGTGCCTTGACAATAAAATATTTTAGTCTTCTTCCTGCCTGAGCCCCTTCTGAGCTTGGCCCCTGTAGCAGCTACCTGCTTCCAGTATAGCTACACCCCTGCCTTTAGTATTTGCTGGTATAATTCAGAATTCATTGTTCCATCAATGCTGGCAAGCCTTCCTGGCCCAGATGCAGCAAAACAGGTCCAAACCATGCTACTATCACTACCGTGTTTCTCAGATGAAATGAGGTTTTATGCTGGAAAGCTGTATTTTCCTTTCTCCTAATATAATTCTTCTTATTTAAACCAAACTGTTGTGTTTGGTCTTATCCACCCAAAAATAATTGTTCCAATAGCCTTCTGGCTTGTCCAGCTTATTGTTAGCAAACTGCAGAAGAACAGCAATATTCTTTTTTGAGATCAGCAGTTTTCTCTTTGCAATCCGGCCAGGCACACCATTGTCATTCAGTGTCCTCCTGATAGTGGACTCATGAGCATTAGCTAATGTGAGAAAGGTCCTTAATTGCTTAGATATTTTCTTGGGTTTCTTTGTGACCTCGCAAACATGCCTTGCTCTTTGCGAGATCTTTGTTGGTCGACCACTTCTGTGGAGGGTTATAATAGTCTTGAATTTCCACCATTTGTTCAGATTCTGTGGACTGATGGAGTCCAAATTCTTTAGAGATGGTTTTGTGACCTTTTCCAGCCTGATGAGCATCATCAACTCTTCTTCTGAGGTTCTTAGAAATCTCCTTTGTAAATTATACATTTCCGCAATTATGCGTTGTGAAGACTTGGATGTTAAATAAATCAGGTCACTGAATCAATCCCATTGATGAAAAATACATAACTGTAATTTCATCTTCAAAGTATCTGCTAATCCTAAAGGTTCACTCACATATATGTGATATTGGATCATTCTTTTCAGTAAATAAATGACTGAGTCTAATATTTTTTACTCCTTTAATTTGGTTATTTTTATCAACTTTTAAGACTTGTGTAAAAATCTGATGTTGTTTTTGGCTTAATAAATGCAGAAATATGGCAAATTCTGAAAGGCTCACAAACTTTCAAGACCACTGTATTACTATTTGGCGTCTGACCTACTTTATGTACATAGAAATAATAGCACATGGACGTATTGGCGAGTAATGCAGCACTTATATATTTCTTCTGCTGAGACTCAGCCGTAGATTTGGCCCCTTGTAGAGATGATTGCATTTTAATTACTGAAGGGCAAAGCTGTATATTTATGACTCGTTCATTATTGCCTTGAAAGCCAGAGCTGGTGTAGCTTATTGGTTTTGCTAGTTATTTTTCTAGGTTACTCTTTCTCCACGGAAGAATTTCTGCTGACAACATATTTTTCTATTCTTGTTTTGAAGAGATCATGTGGAGGAAATACTACAGTATGGATAATGCGAGTCACATATCTGTCTCTCTAGATGCGCAAATTCAGGTCTTTCTAACATAATGTATCACAATTTGTCGTTAGCCCATTATTACCAAGTACAAGCCCGGTATATCCCTGTATTACACCGCCTACTTGTCAGGCTCACTTGAAAAATGATATCTGCAAGCTAAAAGCCAGATTGAAAGCAAAGTTTTTGTTAGCAATATGAAACCTCAAAAATTGGATCAAGTTGTGTAGGATGATTCTGCAATGCCCCCTGTTCATCGAAGTGCCAGTTATCACCACTTGTCATAAACTGAGAGGCACAGAATCTTTGTACTGGGAGACCTTGGTTTATGACTCCAGCAGCTCACTATGTGCCTAGGGCGAGATGTCAGCACTGGTCAATGTTTATCGGTAGTTGGGAGTACCATGACAAACTGGAATGACCGCAAGAGGTGCACAGAGGCAAAACTCTGCTCGTATGGATCTTCTATTTGGAATAATGGTGTGTAGTGATCAATTCTGTACTTCAAGTGAAATTGGAAGTCACATCCCAAGCCTGGCAAACAGTGTCTACACAAACTATCAGAAGCTGTTTGCACGACATTGGACGTCTGGCTTGTAGCACAGCTACAGGTGTTACATTGACCTCAAACCACCGTGATGCACCTCTACCATGGTGCACAGCAAGATGGCAATAGAGGCTGGAATGGAGGTCTGTCCTCTTCAGCAATAAGTCCTGCTTTTGTCTTGGACACAATGATAGCCAGAGATTAGTTTGGAGACCAGGTGGGCAACACTGTGAAGAGGCCTTCACAAAGGAAAGTCCCACCAGTCCTACTCCCATGATGATAGTGTATAGTAGCCGGACCCCTCTTGTCTACATTTCAGGTACGGTACAAAACCAGCACGGAGTTGCATTGATTTGGCCGTGGAACCATGGGTACGGCAATTTCTCCAAAGGAGGTGTTTTTCAACAGGATAACGCAAGGCCGCGTGTTGCTTGTGCTACTGTGAGCAGCCTGCATGTCCTAAACATGATACCATGGCCAGTGTCTCCGGACGAGCACATCTGCAACATCATTGGTTGCCCATTGCAAAGGGAACTGCCAGTGGATCTTGATGACTTACGTGTAAGTGCAGGTATTTTTGCACATGGTCCCCCTACTCACTACTGATTAACATTTTTTTAAGATTTTGTTTCCATTTTTTCTATCATTTGCATATTATAAACATATCTAGCGATACAGTGATTTCCATAATTCCACAGCTTTTCCTTCTTGGTGTTGCAATTTCAATGTTAAGGAGTGAATATATCGACGTGCTCAGCTCCTCCTACTCTGTAACATGCTGTCCATAAATAATACTAGAGGTGCAGTGGGACAGGTTCCCTTTAAGTGACATATTTGTTCCTTACACCGTAGCTTTATAATTTCAACATAGAAATTTGGTATGCGAAGCCTAAACTGAGGGCTATGATTGAGGGGAGTGTTTGGAATATTTGTGGCCTATATGAATATGATTTGTAAATGAGGATCAGTGTAGCTATCATGTCCATATAGCCTGCTGTATGCATGTGCATAAGTGCCAAACACCGTCTGCTGCTGTGACCCCCATAATGTCTCTGGGGACTGAATATAGCATGTAGCCCTCTCCCCATCACTCATTCTTATATATAATGTAAATTTGACTTAATCTAGGACACTGCTTTCTAGATTTGCAGTGTGACATGAACTTGACAGGCTTTTCAGCCTCATCAGCCATGTTAATAAGTTGGACTTCAAATTTTCACCATGAAGAAGCATTACATGCGGCATGAAATCACCATCTGCCTCCTGCTCATCTTCTCTTGAGCTAATAACACAGGAGGGCTGGTGAATTTATATATTAGCACCCACAAATGGAATCCAAGGCTCGGATCAAGGCAATAGACATAAGACTCTATTGTATACCTAAATGTGATAAGTGATCGAAAAAAGAAGGGTTATGTCCCATGTTAGTCTGAGGTCTGTGCAGCCAGAATTACTAATAAGGCTCCATTCAGACGTCTGCCCTTTGGGTCCGGATCCGTTCCGCAATTATGCAGAACGGGTGCAGACCCATTCATTTTCAGTGGGGACAGAAAAGAGTGTGCTGTCCGCATCCGCATTTCCGGTCCGCTGCTCTGCAAAAAAATAGAGCATGTCCTATTCTTGTCCGCTGCGGACAAGATTAGGAATTCTCTATATAGTGCTGGCTATGTTCGGTGTCTGTGTTTTGCGGACCGCAAAACACTACGGACGTCTGAATGGACCCTAATAGATGAGAAATAATTATATTCTTGTGGATGAAAATAACCCTTCCTAGTCATAGAAATGTGGAAAAACACAATACACACAGAAGCTATAAATTTTTCACGGCTCCGTCTTTTGCTGGCCAGAAATTGAATACAGCCATGTGGCTTAACAATGTGAATTTTCTATTATTATATACACCTAATCCCACCCAGTCCCCTTAATGCCTTCACAGAATTGTGCCCCCAGTAATATGCCCAGTTATGTGCCCCAGTAATATGCCCAGCTCACATTGTGCCCCACAGTAATATGCCCACATTGTGCTACCCAGTAATATGCCCCCATTGTGCCACCCAGTCATATGCCCAGCTGTGCCCCCGATAATATGCCCACATTGTGCCTCTCACAATACTTACCTTCTTCCTATCAGCAGCTGCAGGTCATCGGCTGCTCTAGTCTGTGCAGGAGGCGGAGCTAAGGCTGGGGGGAGGAATGATAATACAGGCAACTGTCTTTGCTTCCTATGGACGCAGGGACAGCTGCCAGAAAGCGGGACATACCTTCCCTGTACCGGGACAGACACTGCCATCCGGTTTGTTTTGTGTTGTATATGGATTATTGGAAGGATTTTCTTTTTGTCTCACTGTTTGCTGGTTATTTTATATATTTGTTAAAATCGAGTCTGCCAATGTTACATAGGAATCATATTCTTCATGAATGTAATCTGTCTATATGTGTACATAATGGGCAGTGAGCGGGAAGTTAGGAACTACCATAATATCTAAAAGGTTCTTCAGGGTGAATTGCTCTTTTCCTCAAAATGGCATATTAAAGCCAAGGAGTGATGGTACATCACGTACCACCATAACGTGCTACCCTGACGTTCTGCTATCAAGTAGACAGTTGAGTCACATTATTTTGACCACTTCCTACTTTCGATGTCGGCAGTGCGTAGCTCATGAAGGAAGTCACGTGTTGTCAGCTGGCTTTGTGGGTATATAAGGTGTGTGATAGGCTGTCTGCACAAATATTCCTCTTTGGACAAATGGCACCATTGCAAATAAGCGACATGAATACTGCGGAGCACCAAGTGCCATTGATATGTGAGTTGACCGCCGACTATGATGGTGCACAAGGGCGGACCCACACTCTATAGTGGAGCAGATCACTGCCAAAATGAACCAGGGGGCTACCAGATGTGTGTCTAAAACAACAGTTCCGTGAACCCTACTGCGTATGGGGCTCCGAAGAAGACTGATGTCACTGCACCTCTGCTAATGAAGCTGCATCAACAGAAAAGACTTCAGTGTTCACGGCAGTATTGGAATTGGACCTTTGCTGATGGTTGCCTTCTCCAATGAGTCTCATTTTCAGATTCATTGAACGGATGGACATTGGCGTGTCAACCAAGAAACATCAGAGAACAAACAGCCTGCAACCATTGCTGGCATGGTCTGGGGAATGTTTTCTTGGTGTTCTCTGGGCCCACTCATGTGGAAGGCACTCTCAACCGATTTGGGTTTCAATCCATCCTTGCAGATCACTTACCCCATGCATGCTGATAGTCTATCTTGTAGCGGATGGATCTTCCAGCAAGAACAATGAGACATTTGACATGGTTAGAAATCTCCAACATTGGTTTGAAGAGCATGACCAAGACTTCCAAGTACTACCCTGGCCCCCTAAATCCACAGAAACCACCTTGATCGTTGTGTTCGCTCTATGGATCCTCCCTCGCGCACCGTCCAGCAGCTGTGGGATGCACTGCAGTTATCACGGCTCCATATACCTGTGACAACCTACCAGGACTTTATTAAGTGACTCCCAGCCCATCTAGCCGCTATCCATGCTGCACGTGGCATTACTCTGAATATTAGCTAGTGGCGACAATACTGTCACTTAGTATATTGTATATGATGCATTTTTTTTTTATATACGTATGAAAAATTTAAAACAGTCGGTGTACATATATACATACAGTATGTCTAAGGCTCTGTGCAGACTGCATTTGAGCCTTCACATCGGAGTTATACATTTGGAAAATTTACCTCCAACAGAAGACTCCGACATATGCCAATGTATAGGCATACAGTGGCTGACGTGTCACCCAATGTAGGCCGGAAGGATGGCCTTTTTTTAGGTGAATAGAGCCCTATAGGTTCGTAGGGCTTATACACTGAGAGCTTTTTCTAGGCTCTGAAGCAGTATTTGTTATATACATGCATGGATATAGCATATATATATATACCGCCACATAGCCACTTATGATCTCCAGCCGATAAAATCAGAGCGCCTAAATATTAACCTAGTAAATCGTAATACACTGTAGTTTTCCAAAGGCGGTGAGATGTATCCTCAGCTGTGTTGTGTGATGGAAATGCTTGTTTTTGCAGATTGTTGGCATTTCAGTGCGGTTTTGTTTCCTGACGCTGGCAGAGCATTCACATGGGCCGTTGTTCAATCTTTATGAAAGGAGAATGAGAGAAGTGGAGTGACAATACGCAGTGTGATTAAAAAAAAAAAGTTTATTCAAACATGTCTGACAAGTGTCGTCCTCAGAGACCATTCAATCATAGCAGGCTGTCTTCATTTTGTATTTCCCATAGGTTCCTGTTATAGTCAATAGCAGCTGATCCTCAAAGACTAACCTTTTCTAATTAATCTCTCCTACTAAGTAATGATAATGAATTCACAGGGAAAGCTCTGCAAAAAAAAAAGTCATTTCTTGTAAAAACACCCCTGGAAGCATATTTCACAATATCATTTTTTGGATTTTCCTGTGCTCTTTTTGCTAGGTTCTTGCTTACACCGAAGGCCTCCATGGAAAATGGATGTTCAGCGAGATCCGAGCAGTTTTTTCAAGACGGTACCTCCTGCAGAACACGGCCCTGGAAGTCTTCATGGCTAATCGCAGTGAGTTTTGCCTAAAGATATATTGAATACATGCTATCAGTCTGTCTTCCGCTAGACCAGGCATCCTCAAACTGCACCCCTCCAGCTGTTGTAAAACTACAACTCTCACAATGCCCTGCTGTAGGTTACCTGTAGGCTGTTTGGGTATGCTGGGAGTTGTAGTTTTGCAACAGCTGGAGGGCCTCAGTTTGAGGATGCCTACTCTAGACAGTCAAAATCGATGAGTAAAAGGGACATGGGGGGCGATTTATTCTTAGAGTTGTGCCACTTATTATAGTACATACCATATCTTTTAAAAAGAGCACTAATTTAGCATGAGGAGACAAAGCCAACAACAGTGCCTCAAACCTAGACTTCTACACAGCATTGTATTTTGTCAAGGGTACGTCCATACGGAGATACTAGTCGCACAACAGCTGTCATGGCCAGGCAGGGGCATCACATTGTAGCAGTGAACCAATAGAAATGAAAGAGGTCACAGCATGAGTTGCATGTGTGCTGCGACTGCAAACCCTGAATCGCAAAAGATCCAGCAGAGTTTCACGGGTCGCAGTTACGGCACACATGCAACATGTGACCTCTTTCCTTTGTACTGTTACTGCGACCAGATTCATTTCTATGGGATCAACACTACACTGCGATGCCCCTGTGATTATGGCCTCGGCTAGTGTCGCCGTACCCTCTAAAAGGGTTGCTTCATCTGGACATTTATGACAAATTTATAGGATACTCCATAAATGTCCGATAGATGCTGGTCCCACCTCTTGAACCTGCTCCTATCCCAATAATGGGGCTCGACTATGAATAGAGAGCATGCTCAGTGTCCTCTCCGTTCACTGCAATGGGACTCCCGAAAATAGCCTATCCAGCGCTTGGCAAATATTAGAGGTCCTAAACAGTAAATGTAGAATGTAGCACATGCACAGCATGCTGTCTATTCACGGTAGGGCTTCGTTCTTGAGATAGTAGAGCAGGTCCCAGAGTCAGGACCAGCACCTATCAGACCTTTATGGCCTATCCTCTGCATTTTTCATAAATGTCCAGGTCGGACTGTCCCCTCCTGCAAAATGTATTTAAAAAATACATTTCTGTCAAAGTACTTAAACTTACGTTATGTTCTCAAAACTGTTCCTGTACTTAGAGCAGTAGTTTGAGCTCAAGAGCTGTTCTTCCTACTGTTATTGGAAATTACAGTAGTAAATTGCAACCCTAGCCAGTCATTATAAAGTTGAATCTTCTGGTCATGATGCATCTTGCTCTGTCTGGCTTCCCCTTTCCTTTCTCCACGTCTTTCAAAATAGTGTTATGTTACGTTCTTGGTGTCATCCCTTTGTACCAGAGGAAGACACACCTAAACCCAGCTAGAAACAGGGTTTTTAGGTTTTAACTGCTCAACCTGAACAACATTTTCCACCTCTTTCCATTCTGTTCTGTAGCCTCCGTTATGTTTAATTTTCCCGATCAAGCCACGGTCAAGAAAGTTGTATACAGTTTACCACGGGTTGGCGTTGGCACCAGCTATGGTTTACCACAAGCCAGGTATGTGTCGTCTTTTATTAGCTGGTTTCTGGTGTAACTACAGTTTGTTCTTGGCTTATGTTGCTGCAGCATTTTCCACAGCGCTGTACATCAAACATGGGGAAGCAAATATATAGAAACCAATACTTTATTTACATAACATATAAAAATATCTAAAATAATTAGATACAAAATAGCAATGGCAGGTATAGAAAAAAAAAAAAGGAGAGAACTGGATGGTTAGAACTTATGCTAAAGTGTGGCGTCAACCCTCAGATATAACCACCTGATATAAGCGGTTGTGAACTGATGTTTCCATGTGCTAGTAAGTAAATGGCACAGAAGGACCTAATGATATAATACAGATAAAGCTAGAGGTGGGAAAGAAATAATGGGAAAAAATATACAATTCACCCTCATGCGTTTCGCATGTAGCCCCTTATGTGGATAGGTCCTTTGGACAGCACTGTACATATTTTGTATTTGTACACTGCCAGTCAATTTTTGACAATCAATGCTGTTTTAAGGGGTCTTTTGAAAACCCCACTGTGCAGAAGCTGTGCATGGAACATGTGCAGAGAGCCCTAGAGGAGTCAGTGCAGAAGATGGGAGTGGTAGTAGCCCTGATGGAGTTTTGTTGCACGGTGTACTCCCTCAGACCGTTGCTCCCTGGGGATCGGTGCAGTGGAAATGTAGCGTTGAAGAATGATGACAGAAGTAAACTTAGAACAGTCTTTTTTACTATATGCAAAGTGTAACTTCAAGTACATTCAATAGCAGCAATTTCCAAGTGCAGTTTTCTGCCACCAGTAAGGATTACTGAATGGCTGGAATTTAGCACTTGTATTGTACTGGCCTAGTAGTAGTCTGGGTGACGGGTGTCTTAGCCGTAGTCCCTCACCTTACAGCAGTGTCCTTTATGGCTGGTCACTCTTCTGTCTCTCTTTTCAAGAATTTACTTGGGACAAATTGTTGGTTGTTCTCTCTGGAGAATCCTTCTCAGGAGCTCAGACGTGTGCTTCCTCTCTTGTCTCAGGTTGCTGTGGAACTCCCCCTCCTGGCAGGAAGCAGGACCAGCCCACTCCTACCAAGAGGGGAGGAACAGGGTGATTCCAACCATCGCCAAACATATAAAATACATGACAATAGAATACATAACTGTTCGCAATGCATAATAAGAAAACACTTGCAGATACCCCCAGGTCTGGGGTACTGCACATGCAATGGTTATTTACAGCACAGCGCCACGGAATATGTTGGTGTTGTATAACTAGGGATTATTATTATCAAGCGAATCTTCTAAAGATACAGTAACAAGCCCAGAGATGATCACAAAGAGTCGTCACTGAAGCTTTTTCTACCACTGTGAGGCCTTTCTCGATGTCATATACTCAGAAAGTAAAGACATTTTTGACAGCTTGCTAGTAGATCATAAGAGCTGCACAGGCAAAGCAAGAGCTGTCAGTCATGGGGTCTATGATGCTCATCAAGAACACGTCTCCCATTCCTATCCCTGATGTTAGCGATGCCACGTATCGGAGCCGCTGACATGCAGTAACT
Organism: Bufotes viridis; assembly: GCA_033119425.1. NCBI lineage: Eukaryota > Metazoa > Chordata > Amphibia > Anura > Bufonidae > Bufotes > Bufotes viridis. Next base: position 454,848,015 of record CM065591.1, on the reverse strand, counting down.
ATAGGATATAAAGGGAAGCTTACTATGTATTTGCAGCTTTTTTTGTAATATATTTTATATGGACAAATTAGCGTTATTGCCTGGCTGGTTGTTGCATGCAGTGATGGCCCCTTCCTTCATTATATTACAGGAGAATCTCCCTCGCCACTCCCAGGCAGCTCTTTAAATCCTCCAACATGACTCAGCGTTGGCAGCGACGAGAGATTTCGAACTTTGAATACTTGATGTTTCTTAATACCATAGCAGGTAAGGCTTCTGGCTCTACAATCCTTTCTAATATGTTTATGTTTGTCAGAATCCTGAGCAGCGTGACTTGATCGAATGCGTTTATCCCTCCGGGACTCAGCTGCAGCCCTATGATAGACTCTGAAGCACTCACATTAAATTTGATAAGGGAACGCAGGAACCTATCAGCCCAGCTCTAGATGCATTGATTGGTATGGAGGCAGTGCCTAACTCTCTTGCCATTTCCCCAGCTGACAGCTTTGTCTGAAGCTTTATTAGAGGCAACAAACCATTGCCAGGAACTGTCTGGAAATAATAATGGGGGGGGGATGTAATTTTACTATTCAGTCATTTTGAACTACAGAAGCAGACACAAGACTAACAGCAGCATGCCTAGTACAGATGTCACCTACAGTGTGGCATGATTAGGTAACCATGTTCTGTCTACTTACCTCTAATCCCGCTCTTCACATAAATTATGCTGTGGATCCAGCGCTTCTATCACTTCTGATAGCATTGTTTTCTGAACCGTTTTTATTACACAGGATATTCACCCCGCTGTAATTATTCTCTGTATGTTTTTTGGTTATTTTGTTTTTGTATATTATTTGTCCTTTAGGTCTTGTTTTTTAGAGGTTTTTTATGCAGAGTATCTGCAAAACCTATGGCAAAAGACAACCGTATTTCAAAACAATTTTAGGCATATGTGAATATATTATTTTAGGCTACTTTCACACTTGCGGTAGCCGGAACAGCCTGCCGGATCCGTGCTACCGCTAGTCCACCGTCCCGCTCCGGCCCCACTCACTATTATAGGGTGGGGTCGGGCCGGCCGCAGAACAGCAAACAAGCTGAAAGGTTGCCGGACAAAAACCGCAGCATGTTGTAGTTTTTGTCCGGCCACCTCTCAGCATGTTTGCCTTGCTACAGCCCGCCTCCATTATAGTGAATGGGGCCGGAGCAGACTTCTAGCGGCATGGTGGAGTAGCGGCAGCATGGATACAGCAGGCTGTTCCCCCGCCGGACAGCCTGGCGGAAAAGACTACCGCAAGTGGGAAAGTAGCCTTAGGCTACTTTCAGAATAGCGTTTTAGTTTTCCGGTATTGAGATCCATCATAGGGGCTCAATACCGGAAAAAAAACGCTTCAGTTTTGTCCCCATTCATTGTCAATGGGGACAAAACTGAACTGAACGGAATGCTCCAAAATGCATTCCGTTCCGTTTAGTTGCGTTCCCAGACCGAAGCACAAACCACAACATGTTGTAGTTTGCTTTCCGTCCTGGGATGCGTAGCAAGACGGATCCGGCATGACCGCCAATGCAAGTCAAGGGGACAGAACCGTTTTTTTTGCCACAATAGAAAACGAGGAAGAGATGTTGAGCTCTGGGATATATTGGTTTATGTGGTTTGGAGCAGGATTTTTGGGAAAGAACAAGAAAAGACAAGACTCCTATGAGAGACACTGAGAGTCCGGATAACCAAGCCCATAAAATATTTAAATCTTATGCAAAATGTAACTCATGCAGATTTTGTAGAATGGTTGTTTCTGCTGCAAGAAAATGAAAAAAGCTTACTAGATAGATGCTGATAGGGACTTGGATTCACCTATTATATTGTGTAATATAAACTTTGTAATGTTGGATATTTTCTCCCTAAAAATACTGACAGAAAAGACAAAGATAGCAACAATCAAAAACTGGCATTACAGATCCCTATGGTATTAAAGGGGTTTACTGAGACTAGAAAAAGATGGCTGCTTTCTTCCAAAAACAGCCGCACACCTGTCCACGGGTTGTGTATAGTGTTACTGCTCAGGCCCATTTCCTTTGGTGGAGCTGAGCTGCAATACCAGACACAACCTATGAACAAGTGTGGCGCTGTTTTTGGAATAAAGCAGCCATGTTTTTCTAATCCTGGACGACCCCTTTAACGTCACTGTGGAAATATAGCTTGCTTTCTGTTCTGCAGTGATTCTCAAAATATTCCTTCTCCCTTTCTTTCTGCTCCTGATCGCTCTACTGAGATACAGTCCAGAATATTAGTTAACACCGCAGTAGTGTCCTTACGGCACTGGACGACCATAACCTTGAAATTATTAATTAGATTTTCAGCTTTTCCCCTCTGCGATGTGCAAGTTTTTGCTAACTAATTATGTGTATATTTAGCTGCAGTCTGTGCTGGGCTTATTATTGTCATGTAATTAGATGTAACTCGAACGGCCGGCTTCTAAAAAAAAATCATTAAAAATTCCTTCCTAATGACCTAGAGATGACAAAATGTCTGTAAAGTGTGAAAACGCAGACAAGCATAGGAACATCGCTCGCAGAGTGTTAATCCAGATGCTGGAATCATCTAATTAAACAATATTTTGCTGTCATTAACATGATCACCGAGAGAATGCAGCTGTAATTTTTTTTGTCAGCTCTTCCCGAGTTTTTTCACCTTTTAAAACTCAACCAGTAAATTGAACATTTTAATTAAGGAAAATAAAAAAAGTTTATTGTTGTTTTGAGCCTTTGTCTGAAGCGGCCGTTGTGGATCCCTACATATCATCGCGGGGCGGTGTTACCCTGTCCTGTCTTTTGGTTTTTCATGTGCATCCCCAGTGACCTTGTCACCTGGTGTAGGTGGTCCGGAAGAACCATATTAGGACCTATGCACACGACCATGTGTATTTTGTCGATCCACACAATAGGGATACTGTGCGCGTTGAAATCACAGAATAAAGTGGTCTAAATGGCAAGAGATGCTCAAAACCCCAAATGCTGTTGCGCCTTTCTACCCGGGGAAGCAAATCCTGCCCATGTGATCCGTTGCTAACAGCAATCCCCAGAAAAAATGCATACAATGGAGGATGCCGGCAGCAGACCACATGTACCACAAAAACAACCTACAAAGGTCTCAAAAGCAGAAAATGCTCAAAACCCCATATGCCGTTGTGCATTTTTAACCCGGGGAGCAAATCCTGCACATGTGATCCATTGCTAACAGGAATCCCCAGCAAAAAATGCATACAATGGAGGATGCCTGCAACGACCACATGCGGAAAATCACTGAAAATGGTGCATTACAATGGTAAATGCAATTGACAATATATGGCTAAACCCTCACACTGATATTAAAATGAGACGTTCGCCAATATATTCTTATATCAAGAACATATCGGAGCCCGCGCACCGTGTCGAGGTCTCTCAAAATGGCTCGGAACCTAACGCTAACCTACCTATGTCGTATGGACAATTTATAATAGGTGCATGACGTCCGACACACAGCCAACAGCTCCCAGTTACGTCCAGCGTGAAAACACACATACAATGGGAGGAGGGAAGAGGCTTTGCGTCCCACCTGTCCATGTTGCATCCACATTTCTTGCAAACCCATTGACTTCATTGGGTCTGTGGTCAGCATTCTGCGGAGACGAGTATCAGACTTGTTCTATCTTTTTGCAGGACGGATGCGGAAAGCATGCAGAACATCCATATGCTTTCCGAATGAAAAGGGTAGAATATGTCTGCTATTTCTGAAACCCCCATAGAGGTGAATAGAGAGGTGTCCGCCCATGTGCGGTGCTCTCTCCATTCACATCTTTAGGAGTTCCGGAAGGAATCAAGCGCGCTCACTCGGTGATATTCAGAACTTAAATAGAAGTGGAAGGAGAGCAAGCAGCGCATGCACGGTGCACACTCCATCTGACACTGGTGGCCAACGATGTCTCAGATGACACCACCCCTTTAAGGATGACCCTGCACTTGACTACCAATGTGCACATTGCAGGAAAACCAACAATGTTTTTTTAAACATGGAAACGGCTGCATTTCGATGACTTCTCAGAGAACAAGGAGCGCTCTGTTCAGTATTCTCGGGTCTGGTAAACCAACCATCATTAAAACCTAGAAGGAAGCCGTCCTATGACAGCACTGTAAATCTGCTCCTGGCCTGGGAATTGATAACCTAGGTTCTTTTTGTCAGGTTTAGCAGGGATAGATTTTCAATTTGGTTTGTAGCCAGGGAACACCAAAAACAGATCATTAAACATGGGTGTTATGTGACCCAGTGAAAGCAATACCAGTTTTCTCAGCGCAGTGGGGGGCCTTCTGACGCCATTTGCTGCCACATACCATTCAGTGCTGTTTGGAACTTTGTTATATTTTCACAAAATTAAAGGGTTTGGCCTCTTTGCAGTGTTTTTGTGTTACTCACTGTATGATAGTCACTGCTCCTGATGGGTTCAGTAACATCCACATTCTGTTCCTTCTGCACTTTTGGTCCTGACGGCTGTGGTGTGTTCTTGCAGCTGCAGCCCCCACGTATGACATCACTGAAAATGGCTGTGTTACATCTCCTGTCCAGTCGCCATTGTGCACTTCGGTCCTTTCTTCTTCAGCACAGACTTCACATGAGTTGTCCGGCGTCTGCGCAGTAGAAGCTATTCTCTGTCTCCAGTGTCCTCTCCTATATGCGCAGCTGCCTAGTGAAGCGGGCGTGCCCACAGTCTCAACTCGGATTCTGCACCTGTGGACAAACGAGGCATTTTACAGTGAGCCTGCTCGCTTTACATGACAGCGGCCCATATAGGAAGGGACATAGGAGGCAGAGGAGAACTGTCTATACTGCGCAGGCGCTGAAAGTCTGTGCAGTAGAAGAAAAAACAGACAAGTAGGGGCAACAGTTGCAAAAACACCACAGCCACCATTTACAGAAGGGGCAGTGAGGGGAAAAAGTGCAGAAGAAATACAATATGGACAGTAGTTACTGCACGCATCAGCAGCAGCGTCATACAGAAAAACATTGCAAAGTGGCCAACTTTTAAATAGTGATATCTTTATTATTTTTTCTTGCTTTAATTAGTATTACAGTTTTATTTTTTTTGTTTTTTTGTTATTGTTTTTTTTTGTGGGTTGCGGTGTTTACTAGGGGGTTTTAGTGGATATTACGCAAACCAGCTCAGTTTATCAGTTTAGCTTCTTGTCATTTACAGTGGGGAAACTTTCTTTCTGACAATGTTCCACTGGAAAAATTGTAGCAGAGTAATTTCCTATTTGCCTTCATATACACTTTTTATGCACTGTTTTTTTTTTTCTATAGAGAAAAATGTGAAAAACTACCTTGAAAAAAATGGCCAACTTCCAGAGCATCTCCAACCAATGGTCCATAAAAATCTCTGACAGAACACGGACGCTATCTGTGTTGTGTCAGTGGTTTTCATGGACCCATAGACTTCAGTGGATGTGTTTAGGCCTCATGCACACGACCGTTGTTTGTTTCCGCGTCCGTTCTGTCCGCAAATTTTGCGTCCGTCAAAAAAAACGGGTGACGGACCGTTTTTTTGGGCAGATCCATTGTAATAATGCCTATCCTTGTCCGCAAACGTGAAAAAAATAGGACATGCTCTATTGTTTTGACGGAATGTAAACACGGACCACGGATGCGGAACAAAAACGGTTGACCATCCGCATTTTTTAACGGACCTATTGAAATGAATGGGGAAGCATCCTATCCGTGAAAAAAAAAACAGAACGGACACGGAAACAAACAACGTTCGTGTGCACGAGGCCTTAGTCTGCATCACATGTCTCTGTGGTTTTTCCACTCACCCACTGTCAGTGGAAAAACACTCATGTATAAACACATTAAAATCCATGGGTAAGTGTCCTGTCCGTGGAGACCAAGGACGGCACATGTCCGTGATTCACTGACATGTAAAAAACCCCTAACATTGTTTACAGGTGCTGGTAATGAGGTGGCCCAGAAGCTTCAGACCAAGGACTCATGCACACGACCATTGCCGTTTTTGCAGTCCTCAAATCGCAGATCAACATAAGGGCTAGTTCATACGAACCGTTTTTTGCGTTAAGTATATTGTCCGTATACGGAACCATTCATTTCAACGGGTCCGCAAAATAAACACAATGTACTCCGTATGCATTCCGTTTCCGTATTTCTGTTTAGCTACATTTTGAGTCATGTCCTATTATTGCCCGCAAATCACGTTCCGTGGCTCCATTCAAGTCAATGGGGCTGTAAAAAAAAACTGAATGCATACGGAAGCGTAACGGAAACTGAAACACTACTGAATCCAAAAACAGTGATTGTGAGCCAAAACCAGGTGCTAGGTCTAAACACAGAACAGGAGAAAATCTTTCTCTAACACCTTATTTCTTGAATCCAAGTAATACACCAAAACGGATCAAAAGCGACAGAGATTCAATAAATTGTATCTGTATAGCGCCACCTTATGTTTGTTTTTTATTCCTTATATTTTGTCCAAACTGACTGAGGTGGTTGCATGCGCTCAGTATAATTCTTCAACTACTATTAGAATATGTAGCAGTAACAGGGAAACTACAGCAGAAGGACACGCCCCCACCCGAGCTGCCAGCCTGAAGAAAATCTAGCAGAACAATTAGAGAAATGTATGGGGAGATCTCTGGATCCATGTGAGGTACAGGGCTGGTTCTAGCTTTGTTAGAAAGAGGTTGTCATGTACTGTGTGATACCGGATTTTCCTTTTTTTAAGTCAACCATGGCATAACCCTTTTAAACTGATTTCGATCTGAAGGCCTGGTGCATTGTTTGTAATGTGGTTCCAGTTATGAGAGAGGCCATATCTCCTGACACTGGCCCGGGCAACTGTACAGTGTTGGAAGCCTGTCCTGCTAGGTGAACCGCCTGCTGGATTTCCCCATTGCGCCTTTTTAAACCTCTTGACGGGAGACTTTGCTTCATTTTATACCTGGAACAATACATTACGCACCCCATTTGCGGTGTTTTGTGTGTTATTTTTAATTGCAGATTTTTTTTCATTGCCCTTCTTAGGGAAATCAGAATATAAATGCAAAACATCATTGTTTTTCAGCGCCCCAATAATTTACTTTTATAGAAAACAGTGATGTTCTTCCTGTCATGAATACAACCCTATAGAAGGTGTCTGTGGTGTGCAGTATTACCATAAATGTGCTAAAAAGTCTCTTGGGAATGACGGTAACACTTCTTTTTTTGGTTGATTTTCTCAGGGAGAACATATAACGACTTGAATCAGTATCCTGTATTCCCATGGGTGTTAACAAATTATGAATCCGAGGAGTTGGATTTAACCTTACCAGGAAACTTCAGGGATCTTTCAAAGGTAATTCAAATTTATGTAGAAACTTTCTCTTTGCAAAATGTAAGAAACTTTGTAAAAAAAAAAAACTTCTCAGAAGATGTGTTTTTTGTGTTTACATATAATTATATGTTTTTGATGGTTTGTTACCAAATATTTTAGTAACAATATAATAATAATAATAATAATAATAATGCTGTAATAATGCTTTCTCCTCACACCAGGTTTTTCTCATATGTTTCATGTGTATATATATATATATATATATATATACATGAAACATATGAGAAAAACATAAATATATATATATATATATATATATACACACATAAAACATGAGAAAAACATATATATATATTTCTTTCTTTGTGTTCTCTAAGTGTATTCCTACAGAGGGTGGGTTTGGCGTTGGAGCTTACGGTGCCTAAAGGAGACCGGTCCTACACATCATGCATGATGGTGGGGAGATGGAACTGCTACAGATTTTGTATTGGATGCCGGAAAAAAAAGTCACTGCATGGGTGTATTTTAACAGATCTGTACAATGTAATACGTCCATGTGCATGAATCCGAACCTCCACTAGAGGCAGCATTTTCTGATAGTGGCTGTCACAGCGCTGCACCCACTGTAGTCCGCTTCCAGTTTCTTCTTCATTGGGTCTGTGTTTCTCGTCTATGTTGATAAATACTTTTTGTCTCCTTTCCATTCTTACACTTTTCTCCGTTCCCTGTGGGTTCACTGATACAATATACGACGATGAAGAGAATTCCCTTTGAACTCTTGCAGCCCCTTATAACCGTTAACAAGGTTTCGGTGTGGCGGTCTCTGTGGGACTCTGTGGTGTGCACATTTTTCAGTTTTGTTGTTCTCTATAAAACAATAAGACTCGAATCCTCTAATTTCAGATTAATATGGTATCCAGCTGTTAGATTTACTGATGTGCTAATTGGCGTTCCCCTCCCTACTCTGCAGGGAATGTGCCATAAATGTTAGCAATTAGTAGACACATATTAACATTGTAAAGCGTCGTGTGTTACATACATACAATATTCTTTCTCTACAAAATGGGGGATGTTTGATACAAGAAGACTTTATGTACTGCACATTATTTCATTTCCATTGGCGATAATTATTACCATTCTAACCGGGGGGGGGGGGGAATAGAGAGGAGGAGCCACATGGCAACGATTATAGTGGGGGCTTACTTCAAGTCCTGGTTAGCATTACCACACCCCTATCATGGCATGGGGAGAATTGGTAATATTTACTTATTTCTCCTTTCCATGATCTATGGGTTAATTCCTCAGGATAGGTCATCAATATCAGATCCGTGGGGGTCCGACTCCTGGCACTCCCTCCGATCATCTGTTTGGAGACGCAGCGGAGCTTGTGCGAGTGCTGCATGGCCTTCATTGTTTGCCTGCACGTCGTCGTCCTTGTAGCGGCGGTGCGGTGTAATTACAGCTTTTCGAGGGAACGGGAGAGGTAGATGTAATTTCACTGCATCTCCGCTACAAGGGAGACTGTGTGCAGCGCAGGGGTAGGCAGTCTCCGGCACTCCAGCTGTTGTGAAACTACAACTCCCAGCATGCATACTTCCTCTGCTTTTCTCAGAATTCTCATAGAAATGAAAGGAATTGTAGTCTCGCAACGGCTGGAGTGCCAAAGGTTGCTGACCCCTGGGATAGGGCATCAATATCCTGACTCTGCACAACCCCTTTTAGGACCCCCCATACTTATTAGTGTATTGTTGCCCAAACCCGCTAAGAACAGTGGGTTCGATCAATGGTCTTTTGTGTATGAGGAGCTCCTGACTCTCTCCCAACAGATGAGAGAGAGAGAAGGATCTGTCAAGTAAAATATTTTCACTCGATCCTTTTGTCCTCCCGGGAGATAAGCCTCCACAAGCCTGGCTCTCTCCTCTCTTCCAATTAACCGATTATCTGTGTGTTTATGGGGGAGTCAACAGAGATGGCTGATCATTCAGCTGTTGAATGTGTATGGCCAGTTTTAGGGCACTTTCACACTAGCGAGTTTTCTGTCCGGATGCTATTCGTGTAGTGAACGCATGGCACCCGCACTTATCCGGACCTATTCATTTCATGCATCATCTCTGTGTTCAGGAAAAATCTCAAAGTATATTGTGCAGTTTTCACACAGCTCTTCTCCACAGAAGTGATTGGGGATTGCCTGAAAAATGGAAGACATCCGGATTCGGTTGAGGAGATAAAAATTACAGTTTTTCTTTACGCGCGTGAAAAACACATCAAAACTGATTGCATCCGCAGGGAAAAACGCACACGCTGAACGCCAGCGCAAACAAACTTGCGTGCAAAACCATCAGTTTGTTCCTGAACAGATCCTGATACAATCGGTATCACTCGTGTGAAAGAAGCCTTAGAATTCTGTGATGGCTAACCTCCGGCAGTCCAGCTGTGGTGGAACTACGACTCCCAGCATGCTCCATTCATTTCTTTGGAGATCTCAGAACAGCCAAACAAGTATGCATCTTGGGAGTCGTAGTTTTACCACAGCTGGAGTGCTGGAGGTTAGCCATCACAGCCTTAGGCTACATGCAAATCGCGGATCTGTCTTCCTTTTTTTTTCACATCCACATCCGTTCTGTGTGACCACAAATTTTGTAGGTTGTGTCTTCCATTTTTTTTGCGGATCTGCAAAAAAAAACGGAAGGCTTGAACCAGTTTCTTAAAGTACCTGTACTTGTGCCCTGGTTTCCAAGCAACCATCCGCAAAAATAAAAAACGGATACTTCACATTTTTTGCAGACCCATTGACTACTATGGGTCCGCAACCCGTTTTTTCCGGACAAGAATAGGACATGCCTTATTTTATTTTTATTTACTTTTTGCGGATGTGAAATGCAAACGCAGACAGGCAACGGAAGAGGCATCTGCATTTTTAACGGATCCATAGAAATGAATAGGAAACCATCGGATCTGCAAAAAAAAAACGGAACGGAGGCCGCAAAAAACCACTGCCGTGTGCATGTAGGCTTAGGCTACATTCACTCGACGACATTTGTCGCGCGACAAATAGGGCACAACTTCACTGCAACATTTGTCGCGCGACTTTTTGTCGCACACAATGTTGCGCGACAATTTTTATAATGGTAGTCTATGGTGTCGCATTGCGACATGCGACACTCTGCTACTGCGACGCGACAGTCGCAGAAAAACCCATCTTGAATGGATTTTTTCCGACTGTCATGTCGCAGTCGCAGCATGTTGCATGTCGCAATGCGACACCATAGACTCCCATTATTAAAATTGTCACGATTGATGGTCCATCAGTTTTTTGGGGAGGATTCCTTTGTTTTCACAGATCCCTTGTAATAAATGCCTATCCTCGTCCGCAAATGAGAAAAGAGTAGCACATGCAATAATTTTTTTTAACTGAAGGGAAACACGGACAACGGACGTGGAACACAAACGGATGAACTGTCGTAATTTTTTTGCTGACCCATTGAAATAAATGGGTTCCTATCCTATCCGCAAAAAAAATATGAAACGGAAGCCGAGAAAAACAACTTACATGCACACGGCAGTGGTTTTTTGCAGCCTCTGTTCCGTTTCTTTTTGCGGATACTATGGTTTCCCATTCATTTCTATGGATCCGTTAAAAATGGGGATGTCTTTTCCGTTGCCTGTGCGCATTTCACGTCCACAAAAAAAAAATGGCATGTCCTATTTTTGTCCGCAAAAAAAGGGAAGTGTGCCCATAGAAGTCAATGGGTCTGCAAAAAATGCGGATGACCAACGGAAGCCATCCGCATCCGTTTTTTTTGCAAATAGTTGCTTGGAAACCAGGGCACTTGTACAGGTGCTTTAAGAAACTGGTTCAAGCCTTCCGGTTTTTTTTTTGTGGATCCGCAAAAAAAACGGAAGACACACGGAAACACAACCTACAAAATTTGCGGACACACGGAATGGATGTGGATGTGAAAAAAAAAAAGGAAGACGGATCCGCGATTTGCGGACAGCAAAAAACAACTGTCGTGTGCATGTAGCCTTAGATGGACCTGCAAGTCCCCATGACTGTATTGTCCATATGTCCTTCATTCTGTCCTTTTTTTGCTTCCGGTATTTACACGCCATGACGAACCACAGTGAGCGCAGGGATGGTTGTGTAGCTGGGCCGACTTCCTAGGCTACCACTAACACTGGCTGTCGAGGGTCAGTTTCATAGTAAGCCAATTTTGTATATTTTTGGAGTGTGAGAGGAAACCGGAGTACCTGGAGGAAACCCACGTAACACGGGGAGAACATGCAGATGTTGTCCCTGATCGGATTCGAACCCAGGACCCCAGCGCTGCACGGCACCAGTGCTAACCACTGATCATAGATGGCCTTGGGCATTTGTCGGATTGTTGGACAAATCACAACATGTGAACCCGTCACCGCGCTGACTAATCCAACAACGAGTCGGAAACCACACACAGCCTTCAGCCCTGCGGTTGAGTTACCAGCAATGATGGGAGTGGGAGGCCGCGCACAAGCCTCCTCACTGAGCACCAGATATGCCGTTTGCTAATACTTGAGCTGTTTGAGTGGCAGGAGATAAGAATGACAATTAGTGTGTTGCAGGAAGTGATAACGCCGCAGGCCTCTTACTGTAATAATGCTGATGAATGTATTGAAGTGTGAACTCTTCTGGCACAAGCAGTGTGCAGTTCATTTTCTCTTCAGCAGGGAAAACGATGAGATGTTCATTCTCCATACGTTTTCTATGGAGGTTTCAGGGAACTCACTGGACTAGGATCATGCACTGCTGATAGTGTTTAAAGGGGTTATCCAATACTATAAAAATGTCCCCCATATGCCAGGGCCCAATACACAGCTCCCTAGCATCGCGGGTGACGCTAGGGAGGCTCGTCCCCGCCTGCCATTGGCTGCTCCCCCCGAAACCGGATGTTTTGATCCGCGCACGGGGAGCCAGGTAAGTATATTCACTGTGAGGGGCACGGCATAGGGGGGACATTTGTATAGTATTGGATAACGCCTTTAATGGCACCATGATCATGATGTGGTTAATAATAATTTCCACAGAATTAGACTATTGTCTCTTAATTTTATATGTTTCCTATCCCCGTGTGATGCAGTGCCTGTACTGCCATTTGTAACCATAAAAAACAAGTAAGGCTTCCTTCATGTCTGCATTTTGGTGGATCCGTCATGGATCAACAAAAACATTTCCGTTAGGGCTCATGCACACGACCGTATTTTGTTTCCTTGTCCGTCCCGTTTTTTTTTGCAGGTAGGATACAGACCCATTCATTTCAATGAGTCCGCAAAAAATGCTGACGGCATACCATGTGCTCTCCGCATCGGTATGTCCATTCCATAGCCCCGCAAAAAAAATAGAGCATGTCATATTTTTTTCTAGTTTGCGGACAAGGATAGGCATTATTACAATGGATCCGCAAAAATAACGGATGCCATACGGACATCATCCATTTTTTTTTTTTTGCGGACTGCAAAACACATAGGGTTGTGTGCATGAGGCCTTAGTATAATACAACCGCCTGCATCCGTTCTGAACGGATCCGGTTGTATTATCTCTAAAATAGCAATGACGGATCTGTCACTAAAACTATTGTAACTCAATGGGTGCCGGATCTTTCTCTTTTGTTTCCGTCTTGCTCCGCATCCCATGGCTTTTCTGTCCGGGATGAGAACACAACCAAAGAGAACAGAATGCATTCTGGTGTACGCCGTTCAGTTTTGACTGCATTGACAATGAATGGGGACAAAACGGAAGGGTTTTCCTCCAGTATTGAGATTCTATGACGGATCTCAATACCGGAAAGGAAAAGCGCAGATGTGAAAGTAGCCTTATATAGTGATAACTGAAAGGAAATCAATATCTGATTGGTGGGGTTGTGGTACCCCTCGCCGCACCGATCGGCTGCTCTGCAGTAGCACTGGTGCTATGACTACGCAGCTCCGTCCATTGTGTACTGGACAGAGTTGGTTACTGCAGCACTGCTCCTGTTGGAGTGAATGGACGCAGCACTGAGAGTAACCAGCTCCGTCCACTACATAGTGGATGGAGCTGTGTAGTTCCGGCGCAGGAGCTACTATAGAACTGCCTTGAGCATGAGTAAGAATTTTCCTTGAGCATAAGTAAGAATTTTCGAAAACGCGTAGGTGATAACATGCAGACCAAGTACCATGGTGATTTTAGTCTTGTCTACAATAAAAAAGAATTGTTTTATGCAACACGTTTCAGTGCTGGATCAACTTGTATGTACTGTAGAACTGCTGATCCGTTAGGGGTTGGGGGTGTCAGACCCATGTCAATCAGATATTGATCACCTAACCTGACGATAAGACATCAATATAAAAGTTCCAGAAAACCAATCGAATTGGTAATACTCTGCCATGCCTGGCACATTTTGAGGACCTTTATTAGTCCAATAATACTAAAAATATATAATCAGATAAGTAAAAATTAATTTTACATACCCATTGTTGTTCTGATGTAAAGCATTATCCAAAAGTCAGTAGGATAACCTTCCCAGTCTTCATGGCAGTGTCTTCAAAATATGAAAATTGCTATTAGCCAATTGCATTTCCAGTTGAGGTTATTGGCCTCTTCTGAAGAGCAGCGCACTGCGGTACTTCACCACATAACTTTAAAAGATAGCCTGTCACCAGATTCCCTTTAGATTAGGGCGTCACTTTGATGTACGGTCAAAGCTGAATATTGCACCCTGTAAATCCCATCACCAAAGTGTCAATCAAAGTACCAGAATAAGTAAGTTCTACTGGCACAGTTCCTTACATACAGCATGTTTCCAGTTTTTTTTTAGGAATCTGGAAAATTGTGTCACGTGACCCCTTGTGGGCTTTGCTGAATGGCTGAGGGGGATTTACCAGGAAACATTTCACAATCTTATTTTCCAATCCTCTGATCAGAACTATGGTAGTCAGACTTTTACCAATCAGAATAGGTGCTTTCTGTTTTCAGTAACTCATTTGTGGCTTTGCTGTATAGATTGGGACATGATAAGCAGAGACAGCTCCTCATTAGAACAGAGAAATTGAACGGCACTCCTCTTTGATGCAGATGGTGCTCAGTGGTATTGGTGAGGTCATATGATAGAAGATAGACCACGGCACTCCGGTTATTGATCAGAAATTGTTTTTTATTTAGTTAATTATTTTATAACGTTCATCCAGAGGGTGAGTATATAAATAAATACTGGCCAACGTTTCCGTCTAATCAAGACCTTAATCACGGCCTTGGTACGATTGTATGGATGATTTCCATCATACAGGGAAACCTCCATACAATCGTACCAAGGCTGTGATCAAGGTCTTGATTAGACGGAAACGTTGGCCAGTATTTATTTATATACTCACCCTCTAGATGAACGTTATAAAATAATTAACTAAATAAAAAACAATTTCTGATCAATAACCGGAGTGCCGTGGTCTATCTTCTATCATATCTCCTCATTAGAGGCTGGATGAGCAATGAATGATCCGTTTTACCTATAGCGGCATAGCTAAAGTAAGATGGCAACACTAGACAAGAGGCATCACCAGACTGCAGAGTAGGAGCTAGACCTATATGAACAGTGCATGCTTGTCCACCACAGCTTGACTTACTAGGGAGATACAGCTATTGGCAGTGAAGGAAAAATAGATGGTTACTACCACTGCCACCAATATAAGTTATCTCAACAGAGACAAACTATTTTATCACATTTCGGTTGATAAATTACTTATTTTACCATGGTTTTACATTTTTTTATTACATGAGACCTTCTCGTTAAGCAGATCATTTGTTCCCGGACCTAGTCATGTCTCCTCTTGTATGTTGTACTGCTGCTGAGATTTCTGAGGTTTGTTTTTTTAACATGACTTCAGCCCTGTTCACAAAATGTAAATTTCAACCCCACTATGTGTAGCGTGGCTGCTCAGTGTCACCAAACACCATCAGCCATTCTCCATGAGCCGTTTTCATCATTAAACGTGCTTTACAAACGTATCCTGTGCGAGCCAACGTCTCTTTCCATTAGACGTGTTATTCCAGTGATAGACTTCAGCAGGCATATTGATCTGGTTTGTAGGCAGCCTCTGCACACAGTCTCCCCAAGCTTCATGGCCCTGGGGCAAGTAGCCCGGTTATATGCTCTTATTTCCTCCTGAGAGTAATTCAGCTTTTTTTTTTTTTTAACACTTTTATGAGCACCTTTATAAGGCTGAATGGTGAAACCCATGTACTATGCAACCATTCTTCTCTGTATGGTCTACCATGTTATTTTCTGAAGGCATTCAGTGGATAATGACTATCTTAGGGAGTTCACATGTCCGTTTCATTTTCCGTTCTTTTTATCTGTCGAAGAAAACAAAAATAAAAAAACGGATACTGTAAAAAAATAAATTAATGGATCCTGAGCATTCGTTATGCACATTTTGCATCCGTTTTAGCCATTTCCATCTGAGGTCTGTTTTTTGTAGTAATGCATACAGGACGAATCAGAAGAACGGAAAAATAACGGTGATGTGAACTCTCCCTTAATATAATTGAGGTAATAAATGTGTAATATTTTACATTGGCCACTGGCCATTCATAGAGATTTTCCAGGTTTAGATGAGACTTACGAAAAGTGGGAATCCAACCCCTCTGACTGCGGATGGAAGGGGAACTTGAACAGCCTGAACTGTAGTATCTGACAGCCAAATGTGAATGGATGTAACTGCCGCCCTGCCACCACATGTCAGCATTATGTAGAAAATAGTTATAATGTAGGGCATGCTGTATTTTGTAAATGAGATGCTTGGCAAATACATTATGTACAAAATTATTTGGGCCCGTCTGCCACACGTCAAGGCGATCTCTGTAAGACGGGAACCTAACACTAAATTCTACCTGTTATGTGCCATGGCGGCTACCATAAAATTCAGTGAGTGTAAGTTCCACATGCATGCTGTATACCAATTACGGTTGAAGTCAGGGGGGTGGCACTGCTATCCTGAAGAGTCACAAAGTCTAGTCTTTAAACCTTCGCTTCCAGCTTGGTTGATGTGCCCCTCACTCCATCAAAGCTCAGATTTGCCTTTGCTTTGTGCTTTCTGCTTATGTGTAGTGTAGCGGGCCAGCCTCATCGCTGAACCACACATGCCCTGGAAGTGCACCTTGCTGTATTAGGCATGAGCAGGGAGTACAAGGCATCAGCACATCCAAAACTTGTAGAAGGTGGAGAAGGTTGTCAGTCAAGCTGGAAGAGAGGTTTTGTAGACCGAACTTTGTGATTCTTCAAGATAACATTGCCACCTCGTGAGTCTTCAACCATAATTATCATACAGTGTGCACTAAATTATAACTTTATTTTCTAGATAATACTTAAAATGGATAATCTATACAGGGGCATCTTTATGCAGCTACTCTCCAGAGGTGTTATGTGTTGGTAGTGTTGAAGAGGTCTCAAATCTCAGATTTGCTGTAATTGTGACTGCACAAAATAAAACTATTTTCTGCATTTTTTTTTATACTGTTCATGTTTCAGACCAAATAACATGATAAATTAATTCTTCATGTTATTACAGTTGCATGGACACCTAATATGTGCATGTTTTTTCAATGAAATGTATGTTTTTATTTTATACAAAACAATGTTTTATTTATGTATGTATTTATTTACCTAGATATTAATTTATTTAATGTGGTCTTTTTTGTTTTTCTTAAATGTGTATTGAGTAAGTCCCCCCTAGTGGCAGCTGCTGGCTTCTATCATTCTAAGCCATAGCTTTGTTAGGCTTCATGTACACCGCGGTACCGTGTTTTGCGGTTTGCAAATCGCAAAACACGGATACCAGCCGCGTGCGTTCCGCATTTTGTGGAGCAGAAGGTCTGGCCCTCAATAGACCAAGTCCTATCCTTGTCCGTGATATGGACATGACCTTTTTTGTGCTGGGCTGCTGAACACTTTCCAATTCACTGACCACTCAGTCTGCCCTGTTTTCATTTAGATTATATTCAGTGCACATTGATTTTGGAAAGTTTCAGTTTACATCTCCGCTTTTTTTTTTTTGTTGTTTTTGTACGATGCGCCCCTCTTTCAATTTCCCTACATGCTGTGTGAAGCAAATCTAGCTGTCATTTAGTTTTGTGGAATGTGACAGGCGTATTTGAGCTCTTAAAAACCCAACGTTGTGTGTTAACCCTGAAAGGTAAGGCTTTTGTATTAGGCAGAGCTGTATAATATATAAACAGTTGATTAATGGGAAGTTATTCGATTGTCAGGTGTCGATGTTCATATGACAACTTCGAAGGCATTATCTGTGAGATCAAACAGCGGCCTGCGTTCTCCTATTACCGGCATATCCTTAGTGAGTTCTGCAGCTACTATGCAGGAAGGGTTACAGTAAATATATGCAGCTGTTCAAATGTATATTAATGTGAAAAAACAAAGTTAATGGCTAAAAAACAAAATCATATATATTTTTATTTTATTTTAGCCTATTGGTGCTTTGAATCCAAAGAGAGCAGTGTTTTATGCAGAACGTTATGAGACCTGGGAAGACGACCAAACGCCACCCTATCACTACAACACACATTACTCCACGTCCACCTTAACGCTGTGCTGGCTTGTTAGAATCGTAAGTATATCTTTTGGTACATTGTGTTTTTAAAAAAAATCTGTAAAGTGACCCTCTGGTTCCTGAAAAAACTGTATTACAGTGCGTTTTGGAAATGGAAAACGCGCGTCATACGCGCGTTCGTGACTCTGGAGACCAATTGAAAAAGGCATATCTACACTTTACGCGCGTTCCCATTCAAGTCTATGGGTGCAAACGCGCGACAAAACGCCCCAAAGAAGCTCAAGAACTTCTTTGAGCGTAGGGCTTTTGACAGCGCGCTCAAACGCGCTGTAAAAGCTCAGGTGAGAACCATGCCCATAGGAAACATGAGTTTTCTCCTGTTGAGCGTTTTACAGCTGCAGAGGATACGCGCTGTGCAAACGCTACAAGTGTGAACTGAGGGTAAAAGGAGGGAACTGGGTAAGTGTTCTGTTCATTCCCCAGTTCATAGGATTTTTTTCTCTTGTAAAGGAGAGCTGCTATATGGATTTTAAACCCAAACCATTATCCTTGGGTAACAAAAGGACTTACCCCACAAATGCACTATTCTGGGTACAATCATCGATTTACAGTTTTATTGTATCCTTGGAAAACCAGGTGCTCGTCTATGAAGAACCTGCTCAATTTCTAGTATTGTACTGTATGAGTATTTTTCTATTATTTTATAGAGTTTTATTATTTTTACTGTTGTATTTATTATAACATTTTTCTTTATTATGCTCCTCTTAGAAGCTATTGTTTCTTAGTTACCGGTATATCTGTTATATTTATTATATCTGTTAAAGGGGTTATCCAATCCCAAAAATGCCCCCCCAAATGCCCGGGCCCCTCACACAGATTGTACTTGCCTCGCTCCCCAGCACCCGCATCACTTCAAATCCTGGCACGGCTGCCGCTGCATCTCACGGTTGCGCAGATCAAAACATCAGGCGATGGGGGAATGAGCCTCCCTAGCATCACTGGTGACCCTGGGAGACTTGTTCCTGTCGCGGCCTGCTATTGGCTTGACTTTGTGGCTTTTTGGTCTTACTGGCTCTCAAAAATTGCACCATTTTGCATTTTTACACCACTTATTCCAGCTTAGAGAATGGGTGTGTTGGAGAAGTGGGAATGGTTAGCCCCTTGAGCTGATTTAAGCCAGATTGATCAACTGTGACTTTTCGGGGGGAAAAAAAGTCTCAATCTTATTCCAGTATAGGGGTGCATAGAAGGTTGAGTAACAGCTCAAGGCAGAAATGTTAGACTAAGGCCTCATGCACACGGCCGTGGAACGTGTGCGGACCGTGGTATCCCGGCCTGGAATCCAGCTGACAGCTGGAGCACATGGCGTACGAGTGTATTACTGTAGTCCAGCGGCGGCAAGAATCGCGCGGCGTCATAGCAACCAATGGCGCCGTGCGCTCCTGCTGTCAGCTGGATTCCAGACCGGGATACCATGGTCCGTGCACGGCCGTGTGCATGAGGCCTTAAAGATGCACCACATTTATCAAGCTGTGTGTGATCATGTCTCCATTGATGTCTTTGCCTATTTCATCTGATGGAAAGTTTGCCAACAAAAAAACACCTTTATTCACCCCGAGTGGTGTATGCAAATAGACTGCTTGACGTTAAGGGGGCACTGGTCTTAAAGAGGTTGTGTAGCAATTTATATTGATGACTTATCCTCAGAATAGGTCAGCAATATCTGATCTGTGGCGGTCCAAAACCTGGGATGAAGAGGTGGCTCTCTATTCTAGCAAAGCTTCCTGTTCTTTACGTTGCACTTTATCTCGGAAGTGCAGTGTAATGAGGCTCCACAGGAGATGACACGCAGTATAATGACCAGGAGGCAACACTCGCATGGAGCGCCTCTTTCTTGTCAAACAGCTGATCGGCTGGTGTAGGAGGGGTCAGACCCCCACAGATCAGATATTGATGATGATAGGTCATCAATATAAATTGCTGCACAACCCCTTTAACGCTCAGGTCAAATTAGCTGCACCCCTGTCAGGCCTCTTTCCACCTGATTGAAGCCTCAGTGCTTTTTTTCTTCACCTGAGATCCCGCGCATGTGCTGTTTTGTTTTCGGCACCTGCACAAATGACTCAGGAGTCAGTGTCTGCGCAGTGAATTAGTTGGTTCCTGCGCAGTGAGCCTCTGAAGTCGGGTTCGCCAGGCCAGGCACACCGCAGAGGCCCTGCAGACAAAGCAGAATGGCGCACGCACAGAATCTCAAGTGTATTTCGTCTGAAAACAAAAACAAAAAACACACAGCTGTCAATCAGAGGAAAGCGCTAGGAAGGTGACGCCACTCACTTGTCTTGGAGCATCAAGGCCACTACCCCCTTGACTTCAAGCAGCCCATTTGCACACACCGCGCGGGGTGAATAAAGTTGTTTTTTGGCAAACTTTTCCTTTGGAGGACAAAGACATCGTTGGAGACATGTTGACTATACCTGTCGGGTATGGCCAGCGGTTGGGGGACATTATGGTGGTGACGGGTTACCTTTAATATTAATTACTACTTATAGGAAGTTTTCTGCCTTTGCATGTGCAAAGCCTTCGAGTTATCTCCTTATGTTTTGTAGGTTTTGTGATACACAATACTTAAAAAGCTGGAATGACTGAAATTCTTCTGAAACAGGTCCTTTATAAACCCACTTTTACCTGTAGCCTTCTATAAACCCTATATAACCGAGAGGCTATTGGAGGTCGTTGCCTCTGCCCCTGGTGTCCTTCTGCGAGCAGATACACACGGGGTTACATCTCGTTCACGCCTTGACTTCATCAGGATCCATCTCCCTTACACTGTCCGCCCTTTTACCATAAGCTGCTTAAGTGACTAATTGTAAATTCCATTAACCTGTCAGGTGTCTGCTCCCTTCTCACACAATCCGCGACGTTATCATTGAAATCAAATAGCAAATTGACTTGAAAATGTAAAAAATTCTGAGCAGCAGGTATTTGAGTGACACGTCTGTGTGCAAAGGTTTTCTCAGCCAGCAGCTGCGGTTATGAGGAAAGTCATGAGTGATGATGAGATCAGCGCTCCTACTGATTACTAATAGCACAATGTAAAGCACATGTAGCCGTCACTCCTACTAACACTCCCGGCAATCCTCCGCCGTGGCAGCGCTCTTAAAGTGTCGCTGAACTTTTAGAAAAAATTTATAAAAAAATCTCATAGCTAAATATCAAAAGTTTTGATTGTTGGGGGTCTGAGTGCTGAGACCCCCACTGATCGCTAGAATGAGTACACTGAAACGCTCACTTAGCGCAGTTCCTCTTCTTCCTGTAGGAGATGAGCCCATAGACTTTCTATTGATCCCACCTCCTACGCTATGTAGGTGCTTCTTTTCCTTTGTTCTAGTGATCAGTGGGGTCTCAGCACTCAGACCCCCACCGCTATGACATATTAAAAGTTCACTGCATTCACATTGTCCTTTTTTTTTTTTTTAGCTTTAGGAACAGAAAAAAAAATCCATAATATGATGGAAACCCTGCTGACTATAATGGGGGTTCCTTGGACAAAATAGTGCAGCTTTCTGAAAAGAAAGCATTTCACGGCTCGGCGGAGTCGCACGGTGTGTAACTTCACTGAACCCCCTTCGTCTTGCTTGGGTGGGTGATCTCTCTCGTCAAGGAGAACTCCCCCACGTAGCCATGGGGAGCACCAACTGCTCGCTTTCAGCTTACAGCTGCGTTTTTTCCTCTTTATCCCCTAGAGCAGGCATCCTTAAACTGTGGCCCCCCCAGCTGTTGCAAAACTACAACTCCCAGCATGCCCGAACAGCCTAGAGGTATCAGCCTACAGCAGGGCATTGTGGGAGTTGTAGTTTTACAACAGCTGGAGGCCCACAGTTTGAGGATGCCTGCCCTAGAGCTACTATCAGAATCAGGGAGACCTGAGCAGATACCAGGTCTTGGAGAGCCCATGGTGTTCTTGGTGACCATGAAGTAGTGGAGTAGACAAGGAGCCTACTGTCACTTTAGTCCCCGAGGGCCCACATATACCTGGAGCCAGACCCCTACAGCTCACGGGCATACTGCTCAATACATCTCTGACTTATTTGTATTGGAAGGGAGCTTCAGTTCATCTGTCAGCAACATTCAATGGACATTTTCTATTCCTGCCAATAGTCTTAGCTGCTGCAGTCTAAAATCTTTCAGACCTTCCTAAGACTTGAAAAACAATGTTCTGAAGTATGTGGAGATTAAGGATGTAAAAAACGGAATTATTCATGTAGGTTCACATTAGGTTTCCATTAATGTGCTGTGCTCTCAGTATCGAATACTGGCTTTATATGTTTTTATATATCTGATGTCTGAGTACTAATCTTAGGGAATGTGGCCATCGGTGAGATTCTCTATAAGAAACAAACAGGCTGTCTACCCCTTTCCAGTTACTGAGACTTTTACACTGCCTATAGAACATTAGTCCTGTACTTAAAGGGGTTGTCGAGGATCAGAAAAACATGTTTGCTTCATGTTTTTCTAATCCTGAACATCCCCTTTAAATGTCTGTTGTAATAAGTACTAGCATCCCCCATGTAATAACCATTCTGGGGCATCTATTCTCATGGCTCTATGGTGTGTAATTCCTCCTATTATGAATTACCAGCAGTTTGCAATGAAGCTCCAGATGGGTGTTACCTGTGGGTTCCTGCACACATTATTCAATCCGTGCTGCCAATGTTACTGTGCAGGAACACCCCCCCCCCCCCCAACTGGTAACACCCATCTGGACCTTCACTTCAAACTTCTAGCAGAGTGTCAGTCATCACTTGTGATATTTCTGTTTCAGTATATACTTGTATTTACTATTAAGTACCAGTTTTGGAGCATCTTTTTCATAACTTTGTTTCTTTCTCTGGTATTTCTCCCGGAAATGTAGGAAGAAATGAATAACTAGGTGTCACCATTCTTCATGTTTAAGGGGCGTGTCCCTACATAGTCTGGCTCTGTCAGTACTGATTGGACAATGTCAGACTGTGTAAGAGCACACCCTTAAGTAGTAACACAAAGTTGTCCATTTATTCATGCCTTTCTAGGAGGAATAAAAGTGGAACAGCTCAACACGCAGTTGTAATAAAAAGTAACCCAGAATTAGTTCATGAAAAATCCAATTATTTACTGAAAACAGAGATGACAGACCCTTTTTAACCTAAAACCCCCTATAAAATCAGTGGGGTTTATATCGTCGAAGACTTTTACTGTAATGTAAACTACAGATAAAAGATCAATGCAACCATACACATCATAACAACAAGAAATTGGGGGGAAGGGTCCTGTAGAAGTTCTTTGTGGGTCACAGGCCTCGTAGAGCTCAGGACCGGTGACTGGTTTCATAGCACAAGAGCATACACATTGCACAGGACTGTAACCCTCTGTTTCTTGGCGAGGTGAGCGCATACATGGCCTCCTAGCTTTCCCACGTTCACTTGTAACTCTATCCCAATGTTCCCTAAGAAAAATAACACCCCAGTATACACTAAAAGTTTGTTTGTATGGGATAC
Source organism: Bufotes viridis (assembly GCA_033119425.1). NCBI lineage: Eukaryota > Metazoa > Chordata > Amphibia > Anura > Bufonidae > Bufotes > Bufotes viridis. The sequence goes on along the minus strand of CM065591.1, from coordinate 454,824,578 downwards.
GGGTTATTAAGACCCCCCGGGGGGCAATCAGGTGACCCTAAGCTCATTACAAATTCAGAGTAGAAGCCAAGAACAGCAACTCAGAAAAGCCACATCACTCCTGAATCCACTAGTAAGTTTATAAAAAGAGCAAGTTCATCTGTCTGCTCCTGGTGCACTACATGAAATATGGAGGCTTATAATAGCATGACATTAGTGATATTTTCATTGCAGGTTTGCAGGCAAATGCTGAATCTGTCATTTCGTAGACCATAAAATGTGTAACAGAGTTGTTGGTTTTCTACCAGCCTTTAATAGAAGAAAGCAAACTGCAGGCAGATAACAGTATAAAAAAACTAAATATAATAAAGTAGAAATGCAGCATAAGGGGCCTCTCGAGTTTCCTTGCTTCGAGGACCACCTCATTATGCATTCTATGTGCACGGCCCCCATAGGCTCTTAAAAGGTCACCACTTGAAAATGTAAAACAATATTCTAGACAAAAGTTATTTGAGAGTAATTTCTGTATGAGAAGGATTGGACAACCAATCGTGAGGTTGAGGGCAGAGCTCATACTTATTACAGTGTTACAATATCAACACAGGTAACGACGTTTGAAGGGTATCCCCCTTAGTGACCACGCACATTTTTTAAAATCTCATTCCTTGAGCTATAACGTTTTGTTTTTTCATCAATGTACTTGTATGAGGTCTTATTTTTTGCAGGATAATTTATCGTTTTTAATGCACCATTTTGGGAACATGTAATAATTGATTAAAGCCAGCTGTTTAGCTAAAACCCCCGTCGTTTACGTCAGTAAAAAGGCGTATTAGTGGTCACTAACGGGTTAATACCCAACTAACAAAAGAGAAATAAAACAACAAGACTGTTACTACAATCCCTCAGAAGGAAGACACCTTGACAAGTCCAAGAGGCATGGGCGGATTTAGTGGCCTAGAGCAGTGTTTCCCAACCAGCGTGCCTCCAGCTGTTGCAAAACTACAACTCTCAGCATGCCCGCACAGCCAAAGGCTGTGCGGGCATGCTGGGAGTTGTAGTTTTGCAACAGCTGGAGGCACGCTGGTTGGGAAACACTGGCCTAGAGGCACTTAGATGTTCCTCAAGCTGGAGCCCCCAGTGCTAAAGAAATATTTAGATAGACAGAACATTCAGCGCTGCCAAACACACAACACTACTTACCTATTATATCCAGAGATGTCTCCTCTGATGTAGATGTTCTCTTTCCTCGTGTTCTTCATACGGAGAAGACCACAATGAGGACATCTTTCAGCTACGTCTCGTTTGTCACACAGACATCTTGCGTTCCACACTTTTCTATCATCCTTCTCCTGGTGCCCCAATATTGTCATCCTGCTGCTACCCCAAATTTCCCCAAACACTGTACTGCAGAAATAATAGTTCCATACAGACAGTCCGCCAAAGTAATAGTGCCCCTACAGTGCCTCCAATAGTGATAATGCTTCCCGAGACTTCCCCCATTAGTAGTAGTTCCCTCCATATTGTGCTCACTAATAATAAAGACCCCTTATTGCTGCAGTAGAGATAACACCCCCACAGTGCCCCCAGTAGAAACCGTGCTCCCTCGGTACCCCAATAATAACACTCCCACAGTGTCCCCAGTAGTAATACAGCTCCTCTGCAAATCATGCCTATAAAGTCTCCAGTAGTAATAAGTCCTCCTGTATTGTACCCAGTAATCATAATGCCCCTGCAGTTACAATGCCCCCTATAGTGCTCCCAGTAGTAGTTCTATATTTTTTTTTGGGCTGGAATCTGTAACAAGCTCTTAATGGAATCCCCTCCAGAGATGTGAACCTGTGGTGCACATGGGTGTGGGGGGGGGAGGGAGTGCTCAGAGCACAGGGGTGTTACAAAAGCAGTGCTCCAAGGACTCTGGCCAGCCTCTTGTTGCTCAGACTTGCTTTTTTGCATATAAATAAAAAGGCAGATCTTTCTGCAGCTGTTTAACATACAGCATGATCAACCCTACCAGGCAGTATGCCTGATTTAAATGGGTTGATTACGTTGACAGATGCTAGTTAAGGTAAAAAAGTAACTTGTTTAAATAAAATAACGAAATACTATGCTGGATTTTTTTTGCATAATGCTATATTAATTGTATGTTAGGCTAGGTTCACATTTCTTGCATAGATTTCATTAAGAGCTTGTGTCACAGAGTCCATCAAAAAGTTGTAAAAAATACAGCTGCATGGAGTAATCAAGGAACCCAAGAAAACTGCAACAGGAACCCGACAGTGGGGTCCATTGAGCATCACGGATGTCTGGCATTTGCTGGATCGGACTCTTTTTTTTAAAAATTTCTCCTGTACAAATATGATATATTTCCTAACAAATATAATTGGATGTTAAAAGGGTTGTCCAGTTTTCTCATATTGAGGAGCTATCCTCAGGATAGGTCATCAATATCAGATCGGCAGGGGGGCGACTTGCACATCCACCAATCAGTTCTTTGAAGAGAACACAGAGTTTGCGCAAGCGCTGCCTTCTCTTCACTGTTTAACTGCTCGATGTCAACATTGCAGCGGCTGAGCAGTGTAATTACAGCCATTTCCATTCAAGTGAATGGGACGGATGAGCTGTAATTACACTGCTCAGCCTCTGCTATGTTGACATCAAGCAGGTAAACAGTGAAGAGAAAGCGGTGCACTCAAGAGCGCCTTCTCTTCAAACAGCTGATCACAGAGGGGCAGGAGTCCGACCCCCACTTATCTGATATTGATGAACTAAAATGATACTAAAAATATACAACACCACTTACAAAGAAAAAAAAAAAAAAAAAACTATAGAATTCACGGAGGCAGAAAAAACAAAAAACAACCACCCTTGTTTAATGCAGACATTTCTCTCTGCGCTAGAGGCTGTTTTCTGCTGGCTGCTTTGTTTCTTTAATGGGTGACACGGAGCACAATTAATTTCCATGGCACTGCCAGTTTACAAAGTAACGTACTGTGGCAGCGGTAGCCTGGTAGCTTTGAAACCTGTCATTGCATGTTTTACACCAGAGCAGACTGCAGCGCCGAGAACAAAACAAAAAGAAATGAGCTTAGGAGTGGACCCGAGTCGTGTGGATGCAGAGCGGCAAATTATGTGTGAAGAGATTTTAGGAATAATGATTGCATGTTTGCAGAGTGATGGCATGTCATTTACTGGTGGACTAGGTAGCTGGGTGGTAAGTGGCCTCTGGATATAATGGCCAAAAGTGAGATCTTTCTCAGTGTGGCTCTATTTAGAGCAGTGATCCCCAACCTTTTTTGCACCAACGGCCTTTTTCGCCCTATAAGACGCACCTAGGTTTGAGAGGAGAACAATAAGAAAAAAATATTTTCCATTACACCTCAGGTTAGACCAGTAATCAGACCCCCAATGTTAATCAGACCTCTGCTGGCAGCCCTAATCGGACCCCAATGTTAATCAGACCTCAGATCAACCCCCCAACCTTTAGCCATCTATCAGCCCCCATGTCAGCCTGGCATCAGCCCCTCTATGTCAGCCAGCCATCAGCCCCCCATGTCAGCCAGCCATCAGCCCCCCTTGTCAGCCAGCCATCAGCCCCCCCATGCCAGCCAGCCATCAGCCCCCCATCTCTGCCACAGCCCTCATGTTAGCTAGCGATCAGCCCCATGTCAGCCAGCCATCAGCCCCCATATCAGCCCCCCCATGTCAGCCAGGCATCAGCCCCCATGTCAGTAAGGCATCAGCCCCCCTATGTCAGCCAGCCATCAGCCCCCCATGCCAGCCATCAGGTCCCCATGCCAGCCATCAGCCCCCCATGCCAGCCATCAGCCCCCCATGCCAGCCATCAGCCCCCCATGTCCGCCAGCGATCAGCCCCCATGTAAAAACACTTACCTCTCCTGCTCCTGGATGCCATCGCGATCCTCTTTATCCTGCTGTCGGCTGTGTATCACGGGTGTGGCGCACAGTGTGAGGTCATAGTGCGCCCTTACGCTGTGCGCAGCCCTGCACAGCCGAGCCGAGGACCAGGAAGCGGTGAGTACAGATCCTTCACTACTTCCTGGTCCTCCGGTACTAATAAAGCACTTACATAATGGAAGCGCTTCATTAGTACCGCATTAAAAATGGCCCAGATTGCCGCGGATCGGCAAACAATCTTCCAGGGCCCGGTGGTTGGGGACCGCTGATTTAGAGGTCCTGTCTCCTCTCCTGACATGTCTGTTTTAGGAAATAATTCTATTCCCCATGAAATGACAATTCTGGAGCTTCTATTCTTATGACTTTGTGTTGTGCTATTCTTGCTAGACATTTATAAATAACGGTTCAGATGGGTGATACCAGTTAGGGGCGTGTCCCTGCACAGTCTGACATTGGAGTCATAAGAACAGATGCTCCAGAATTGTTATCACGTGAGGGACGCAAGTAGTTACTAAAACAGACGGGAGAAGGAGAGGCGACAGCTTTTCTTTAAGCAGCACATTATCAGTACCTAGGTTCACATAAAGATTTGTTTCCATATAATTGGTTTTAAAGACTTATCACCTCTCCTGACATGTCTATTTTAGTAACTGATTGTATTTCCCCTGTAATAACGTTTCTGGAGCATCTATTCATGACTCAGCATTGTAATATTCCTCTTTTAGGGCTCATTCAGACGGCCGTATGCTGTCCGCAAAAATGTGGATTCATTTTTTTGCAGACAGTTCAGCATGTCCGCAAAAAACGCATTGCATTCTGTATGTTTGCAGACCCATAGACTTCAATAGGGGCACGTCCTAATTTTCACTGACAAGTATAGGACATGTTTCATTTGTTTTGTGGGGCTGTGGAATGGAAGAAAAGGGCCCCATAGAAGTGAATGGGTCAGCATCTAATCTGCAAAAAAACGAATCTGCATTTTTGAGGAGAGCATATGGTCGTCTGAATGAGCCCTTATTCTTCCTGGAAATGTATGAATAAAATAAAAACTGGCTGTCATCATTCCATTTGCCCATACACCATCTGAAACTGTCCAAACTGTGCTGACCGTATAAAACGGATATGCTTACACATGCCTCCCAAGTGTCCCTCTTTTTGACCCAAGTCCCTCTGTCCCTCTTTGATCTTTAAATGTCCCTCTTTTTAACCTGGGGAATTAATACATAAATGTGCATTAATAAATTTACTAAATTGCTCCTTACTAAAGTGTCTGTATGGTTTCTACCTGTATATTGGACCAGAACTTCATTATTTTGTGCAATTTTGACCCTAAAATATCTATAATCTGAAGATTTGTGTGCTAATATTTAAATGGATATTGAAGAGCAAGAAAAAAAAATTGCCCCAGAGGCTCCACATGCTGTAAAAAAAATAAAGGAACTTACACTCACCTAACCGATCCCCGGCTGCTGCAGTTCTGATGGAGTCAGTATTTATGCTATGGGCGGAGTTAGAGGCGTGGCCTAGTATGTAAAATAAAAATTGCCATGATGCGCGCCGCACATATTGTCCCTCTTTGCAATTTTTCAATGTTAGGAGGTATGTGCTTACAGACGTAGTCATAATGTCGTCTGCATAGGTAGCGTTTGTGGAATATAAGAAAAAGCGCTGGCCTGGATTGCTAGAGTGCACATAGGCCGCCGCTTTTTCCTATAGTGTGGAAGCACGACCACTGCTGCTGGATTTGCAAGGTGGTTGTAACCCCTGAACACCAGCAGTCTATAGTATCTCTATGTACCTTTCTAGGCTCTAGCTGTCTATTTATTATCTATCTATCTATCTATCTATCTATCTCATATTTTTCTACCTATCTATTATCTATCTATCTATCTATCTAATATCTTTCTATCTGTCTAGCTAGCTCTTTCTCTCTCTCCTGCCCTGCAGTCTACATCCAATTTAACTTAATTGCAAGTGTATGCAATTCTAATGTAAATTATTATTTCACCATTGCCAATTGTGCATGTGTAAGTAAATAAGATTTATTATTTAAAAGCCTTGCAAGCAGATAATTCAGGCGGCGTGCTGGTGTAATCTACCCCCCGCTGTGGGTAAAACCGTGCTGTGGAGGAATACAACCGCTATAAGATCAGTTCTGCGTTTGCAGCTTTATATGAAGACAGTGGAAATACCATGCTCTGTATAGAAACCCTTTCAGACAGTTGTGGTTGTGCGATTACATAAGTTACAACCCAGTAACTGTACATTTATGTTATATCCTCTCTGGAGGTCTCTGTAGGGATCTATTCTTGGAACCGTTTACTGTCATTTGTATACGGCTGTCTAATGAAGCACCTATCAGCCACTGTTAAGCAGTTCATATGATGTTTTAGCATCTTTCGTCTTGAGATAACCCAAGTGCCTACTAATGAGTTGGACCCGTTACGAAAATAAGCCACAGACTGCCCCTACACAGCCATATAGGAGAATGGTTTAGTTCAGGACATCTTTACTTGAGGTAGAAAAAACTAGAATGCCGGAAATAAAAAAACAGCATTGTGAACAAAACCTTCAGTAGTCCTTCTAGTTTCGAGTTTGTTGGTGAGGATGAAATCAGACAACATGACATATTTTGAGTGAGAAGAAGCCAAGACGTGGTCTGCTAGTTCCCTAGTTGTGTTGGTTTTTTGTTTGTTCGGTACATTCTGGAGGGTTTTCCTTAGTAGAGTGCGCGTCTGAAACACCCAACTCATGTGATCACCCTTTTCTTTTTGATATTTTACAGGAACCCTTCACTACATTTTTCCTTAATGCCAATGAAGGCAAGTTTGATCACCCAGACCGAACGTTCTCCGCTGTGGCAAGATCATGGAGGAACTGCCAAAGAGACACATCTGATGTGAAGGTATGCAGCAAATTAGTGTGGTATTAGTTACAATATAGGAGGGTCGCATGCGCAGTAGAAGATATTCTACAGTATGGTAATTGCAACTGTGGGCGTCTGACCGCTATGACCTCCAGTGAATGCTAGAACAAAGGATTGGGAGAAAAAAAACTCAACTGGAGGGTTGCCCCCTCCATAGTAATAAAGGCCTCTGTGCCCAGGAAAACAAAAAAACACAGTAACTACTCACCTTGTCCCGTTCCTGAAGCTCACATATACCCCTCTTCCCTGCAGGCACAGATCGCTCTGCAGCACAATATGGGCGGAGCTCATACAGATTTGCAGGCTCCACCCACACAGGCCAGCAAAGCGATCTGTGCCTCCAGGCTGAATGGTGGAGCGGGGAGAAGTCTTCCAGCTTCACCATTCAGAGCGCCGTCGGCCTGAAGGAGGGGAGGAGCGCGGGGAACTGAGCGGTGAGTGACCAGACCGCAGCTTCCTGCGCTCCAGCAATGGGCGCTTCCATCTGTATTGATGGAGGCGCTCATTGCTTCTGGCACCCACCTGAGAGCGGGCACCTGGGGCGGACCGCTCCCCCCCCCCTAAGCACGTCACTGCTCCTTTCCCATAAAGCCCCACCTCCATCAAACATGTTGGGGGGTAAAAGTGTACAAATCTTAGATGCGTCAAACTGCACTAATCAGCGCCACTTTTTTTTTTTAGTTTTTGTGCAGACTCATTAGTAAATCTGGGCCATTGTTTCTTCGCTGCAGATCCCTAGTTACGTAGGACAGATCTGCTGCCCAGAAACCATGATTTTAGTGTCCGCATCAACGATGCTTTCACCTGTTTAATGAGCTTTTGCCCTTTCATCAGATGATCGGCACCTTTACATAGGGCAATTATAGACGGGGGCGGTTTGGTTATAGACAGGGAAATTTCCCAGTGGGCCAATGCCTAGGAAGGCCACTCATGCCCTCCTGACGGCCACCAGCTGGGTACATAATGATCTGATTCTCTCCTACGCACCTGGCCAGCAGCTGCAGGTGTCCTCCTGAATTCAAGGGTATTGACATCTTCAGGACAGTGATGCAGTTGAATACTGTGACGCAGGTGGCAGTATTTTGTGCTGCACTATGGTATTTGGTTTAGCTGGGGCGGTATATTGTTATGCACTACGGTATTGCTGGCCCTGCCTACATATGTTGGCCCTGCCTAATTATGTTGCCTTGCCTTCTGTCAATTTCGTCCCACCTGCAACATGGGGCCACTTTTCTGTATTTTCCAGGACTACTTTAAGTTCCCAATCCGCCTCTGATTATAGGGAATGAGCGTTGGAGCAAACTTTCATTGCTGGTAATGGGCCCATGTAAGGGGGCCTTAGGCTCCTTTCACACTCACGTTAGGCTTGTCCGGCCGCCTTTCGACATGCTTGCCATGCTGCGGCCCATCCCCATTATAGTGAGTACGGAACAGCCTTCCGGACAAGCCTAACGCGAGTGTGAAAGAAGCCTTAATAAAAAACTTGTCCTTGTTGTCCATCACAGCCAATCACAGTGCAGCTTCCGTGTTTCCAGAGCAGCTTAAAAAATAAAAAGCCAAGATCTAAGTGGTTCGGAACAATAGGTTCTTATTTTCCCGTTACGTCTCAGAATGCACTACCACGTGCATTCTGCCTTCATATCTGAACAGTCCACCAGTTCTTCGCAGTGACTGGAAGGACAGACAGACGATTAATTAACCCCAGCGCCTAAATATCATCATTTTCAGTCATTTAGGCTCCTGTCGTAAATCTGTTAGCATGTCATTGGCAGCCCCATAACGCGGCCTTTCATTTATCCCCATAAAGTGATTGGTCAGGAAGTTGTTATCGCGGTGAACATCTGTACAATGAATAATTTCGAGGGCTGTCTAGAAATTCGGCAAGAGTTATTGTCGCTGTTTAAAACAATTGATGCTTGTTTGATGTCGAGCGCGAAAGGTTTTCTGCCTCTATTAAAATTTCTGCTTTAATTTAGATCAAATGTTGGTGAGACTGATGCCGAAAAAACCCCCAAAACAATAAATTCTGCTTTCCTGCTGTTAACTCAATATTTGGTCTAGTCCATAAAACACAGCAGGAATTGGATTTGACCTTAAAGTGTCATATTGTAGCGGCTCACCCAGCACTGAGCTTGCATCGCCCGGGGCAATTAATAAAGCATTAATGACAAGATCCATTTAAAGTGTGGGTTCTCTCTCCAGCCTCGGCTTCTACCTCACTTGCCTGGGGATATTATGCAACAGCGCACATTAGATTAATCCAGCCGGCACGCGGCTCGAAGAGCCTGATGGAGAATCCCCCTTATTGCGCTGTTTGCAAGTCGTCCGCATTTATTGTTAACCCGTGATAAAAGGCAAACGTTGGTTTTCATCATTTGTCACGGCGTTGATGTCGTCTCTGTGTGTGATTTACGCCCGCCGTCTAATAGCGTTTACGCTTCCTAGCGAATTCTTAGGAGAATTTTCGGGCTTGCAGAACCCGGTAAACCGTTTTCCCTACACAAGAGATAAACACCATGAATATTTCATGTGCATCAACATGCCAAGCAATAAACACTAGCTGCGGAGAGGTGCCCAATGGGGTGTTTCTAGACGCATGTTTCTACCGTTACTATAGTTACCCTGGATTGCTGCAGGCCGATTCCACCATTTTTATCCATTTCTGCTGGGGATTTGATGCGTACGGGTGGCTGCTACTTCCCCCTCTTCCCAGTGTCCATTACATTAAATTGACATTCAAGGTGGTTGTCTCTCCCTTGAAGGGGTTATTCCACGATTGATGTAAAAAATTAAAATCAGGCATCAAATAGTACACGAAAATACCTTTCTAACAAAGCTAGAACCAGCCCTGTACCTCACATGGATCCAGAGATCTCCAATAGCAGACCGCTAATGGGGATGAGCCTTCCTAGCGTCGTCATGTACAGGAATAGAATGCAAAAATCTGCAATCAGAAAATGAAAACAGATTAGAAAAAAGGAGATGAGTCACTATCTGGTTTTAATTTTTGGGGACCCATTTCCCGATATAGTGTTATAATGCTCATGCAGGCCGGCAGGGAATTGTCAGCTGTATATGTCTTAAGAATCAATTAGTGAAACAGTATTTTGATTTATGAGATCCTGGAGACCACTGATGACCACAGGCTATGCTAATAGCATCATAGGACAGATTGAAAATAGCGCCTGCATTTTATGTGCGGTAAAGCGTCTGCTTTGTCTGATGACATCGCTATTTTAGGGAATTGCTTTTTCGCTACCGTTTTTTTTATATTGCTCCAATGCATTTAAAAGAAGCCATAAAGCATTTCTGTCAGTCTTAATTATTGTACTGTTTTGTTTTGACAGGTCCTTTGCAGACCTATGTGTCTCCATGGTAACTGACCGCCAAGAGACCCTTTGTACTCTGACCCTGTAGTCATACTGGCATCCCTATCTCCCTTACTTCTTTTGGAGGGTGCTATATCTCCTTAATCAGCTGGAGGAGTCTTATAGGCTCCTCTGGAACTCTGGAAGAAGGGATGCAAATGAGCTCTTAGCAAACTCTGCCTCTAATGCCACCAGATGTAAGGCAGTTATCTATAAGACTCCTCACGCTGATTAAGGCACCCTCCACAAGGAGGTTATATGCCTCCCCCAAATGTTGATGGAGCTCTCACCCAGTTCAGCCAGTACTCTCTGCTCTGCACTGATGAGGGGGCAATCGCCCTGAAACAGCTGTCTGCAGATGAGATGCTGGCTTATTTATTATCTAAGTCATGTCTCAAGGCCTGTTTAAAAGGTTGAACATTGCTTTATAGGATAGCTGCCTTACATCTGGTGGCATCAGAGGCAGAACTTTCCAAGTGCTCATTTGCATCCCTTTTTTCCTTACATCTTAACATATGGTTTGTTGGGTTAGCAAGAAGATTGTTTGTAGTCTGTTACTATGGAGACATATCAGTCTACAGAGGGACTGGAGAAGGAGGAGGAACACTCAGAGTCGTTTTGCAAGGTTGCTTTTTTGTAATACTTTAAAATACACATAGTCTTGATTCTTGGTCTTGAAGAAATATTTATTGTATGATTACGATATATGGTGTATTAAATTTTAATTTTATGGTATTAAAAAAAAAAGGCAAGTAGGACGTATATATAATATACAACGATCATCATTCTATCTGTGGTTTTTAGTCAATAGCTGACCTTACAACTTTTGGAAGTGTAAGATTTCTCTCTCGTATTTTTCCTAACTGCTTATTGGTAATGAAAAGAATATGGCAGAAGAATTATCGTTCAGAGAATGCCCTTTCAGGAAGCAAGTCACCCGGAAACGACCTTAGCTTGGTCCGTCGTCTGACTTCTTTTTCCTCTCCCTGCCCCCCTCCCGGGCTCGCCTGTAACAGATGACATCTACAAAAAACCTACTGTTGAGCCTTAATCTGGCCTGAAGCCTCTGAAAATTGTTATATTACTTTCTGGATATTATTGGTCGCGGCTTGAAAAGGTAGTTGTGACAAGATGTCATTAAGTTGATATAGTGTAAATTAATACAGTTAATGGAGATGACCAGGGCTGACTTCCTGACCCATAGCAAGGCTCATTCCAGCTTAATAGAGGCCTGGGGATCAAGTTTTGAAGAAAAGAAATATGGCCGCCATAAAGCCTCCTTGTGATGGATGGTCTAGAGAGTGGAAAAAGCACCTCCTTAGGATTTCATTTCATAGAGGGCCCATAAAAACAGTAGGCTTTTGTGGCAAGATGTATTAAAATGAAACGTCAGGTTTGATTCAGAGGGTATACAGTTTTGATAGTGTTAATAGTCGTCCTTTATCACTCGGAGACATTCGCGAAAGTCTCTTTAATTTTTCAGCAGCTCAGGCCTGTCACAAGCCTGTAAATAAGAAATGTGCTGGGGACGTGTAGCTGTATTATAGGGCTTTATGAGGGCTGGATCTGGATCACATTTACACAGGTGACATGTCACTTATCAGATGTTTAATAGCCACATCGCCACCTCCACCCTCCCTTCCGTATTTTTCTTGTGGGGTGTCACAGGACACCTTATAAGCTCGCTTAATGTAGGATTTCTTCATTTTTTGGGGGCTTTCAAGGGAGGAATTCAAATAGTTGTTAATTTTTTAATTACCAGTGAAAAAGAATAGCGCAGGGGTGTCTCAATGGGTAGCACTGGTGTCTTACAGCGCCGGGTCCTAGGTTCGAATCTGACCAAGAAGTTTTATATGCTATCCCAGTGTTGGCTTGGGTTTCCTGCCACACTCCAATGACATACTGCTGCGCAGATACGAGGTGGCCAGGATGGGAACTGCTGCATATGCGTGCTCCCACGGTCAGCCACCAGAGAGGTATTTCCCTGTAGTGTGGAAGCACGGCCATCACTGATGGATTGCAGGGGGAATCGTAACCATGGAAATGAGCGGTGTATAATGTGATGGAAAAATGAATCCAGCCAGCAAAGGAAGCAATATGGACGATCACAATACATTAGTAAGTGCCTTGTATGAAGTGACACAACCCCTTTAATGCTTGACATAGACCCTGCCAATAGTTATGTGCAGAAATACTTAAAGCCTATGTACACACTTAGGCCTCATGCACACGACCGTTTTTTTTTGCTGTCCGCAAAAAGGGGTTCCGTTGTTCAGTGATCCGTGTCCGTTTTTGCCTTCCGTTGTGTTTCCGTGTGTCTTCCGTTTTTTTAGCGGACATGACCCAAAAGATTTTACCAAAAGACAGGCTGACAATGTTTCCCAAGTGCCTGCCAAGGGATCCGCAAAAAAAACGGACACGGAACACGGATGACACACGGATGGCCATCCGCATTTTTCACGGACCCATTGACTTGAATGGGTCCGTGAACCGTTTTTCACGGACAAGAATAGGACAGGTTATATTTTTTTGACGGACTGGAATCACGGACCACGGACGCGGAGGACAAACGGTGCATTTGCTGAGGTTTCCACGGACCCATTGAAAACCAATGGGTCCGCAGAAAATCACGAAAAACGGAGCAACGGACACGGAATCAAACAACGGTCATGTGCATGAGGCCTTAGGCTTCGGAAGAATTTTTTTTTTATGATTGCATGTTACTCATTTTTGGCTAAAAGTCATTTTTTCAATTGGCCTTTATTAAAACTATTGAGCTGTTCTGTCACAAAGGGTTAACAGTTTTTCTTGCTCTGTGACTGGTACTTTTACTTTGTGCCAGTCATCTAATTAACTCTAAATCACTTAGAGGTCATAAACACTTATTTATAATGATATAATGATAAGGTCAGAGAGCAGAGATAAGGAGTCGGTCTGCTCCTGGTCTGAGAAAATCCAAAGGTTGCTACTAGAGCATCTCAGCTCTGTACAGAAAAAGAGACTTCATATTTTTAAGAAAGACCAATTAAAAAAATTATTTTAGCTCAAAATGAGTACAATGCAATAATTAAAAAAAAAATTGCCCCCAAAGGAGTCCATAGCCTTTAAGATACCCATGCAGCTTGGACTGTTTGACTGAAAGATTTTTTTTTTCCTGAACAGCCCCCTTCCTACAGCCCATACAGTACACTCAGCTGAGCATGTGCTCTCAATTGGAATACTATGCTGCCATACACCTCTGGCGGCAGTTTATCTACCGTAAAATAACGATTGGGAATGTTGAGATCCACTATGCCCAGTCCTTCTTTTTCCAATCAGCATCCATTGAATGAGAGTCAGCAAACTCCATACACACAAGATAAGTCAGCCAGTTCCTTCCAGAAGCAGAAGGTCAATGGGAGCCACTGATCTGGTATTGATGACCTATCTAGAGTATAGGTATCAATATCTTAAATATGGAAAACCCCTATAAAGAAAATGTGTCACCAAATTTTTTTCCTCCCAAGACAGTAACATGTATCCCTTTCTTCTCATCTTTTTTTTTTCTGATTGCAGATTTTTTTTATTCGGTTTCCTGAATATTATTTTTGGGGCGGCCATCTTGCCTGAGCTGTTCTTATCAGCATTTAGAAGGCATTAAGAAAATTGCTTTGCAGCAGCCCCAAGCGCCATAGACACTATGGTCAGGAGAGGACCTTATTGACTTCTATGGGAGAGTCTTCTAGGCAGCTCTGTGACCTGTGCGGAGGTCATTGTACAAGGAAGAATAGATCAGATTTGTATCACCTATTGTGAATGGTGGATCCTGTCTTATCAGAGATTCTAATCCTGCCAGTAATGATGTCACCTCTGTGTATAAATAAGCAGATAACTGCAGTAAAGTTATTTGTACAGACCAAGAAGTGCCGCCTATTATTAGGCCTAGTGGCCAGTGGGAAAACTGCAGGATTTTATGGTCTTTATTTAAATACTAGACAAGCCTGTTACAATAACGGGCGCTAGAACATAAGTAGGAACAGTCTATATTAAATGGCACTGGCACTGACTGGTGGCTGAGACTGCTGGCATTGACTGGTGGCTGAGACTGTTGGCCGAGACTGCTGGCACTGCGACTGGTGGCTAACACAGCTGGCACTGTAACTGGTGGCTGTGGCTGTACGACTGGCACTGACTGCTGGTGCTGAGACTACTGGTAGCGACTGGTAGGTCAGACTGCTGACTGGGGCTCATCTCTATATGGGTAGTGCTATGACTGATGACTGACGAACAGAAATGGCACTGTAACTGACTAACTAAAATGGCACGCAGGTGTGGGCAGTGCCGACAAACTGAATAGTGTGTGGGCGGTACAGGTTGCTTCTTCAGCGCCGTATCCTACTTGCTGGCGCGCTTGTGTGGAGCGTTATGTCCGCGCATGCCCATTGTAAAACTGTGTACAAACGGATGCAGTGCACTAAATGGCATGTAGGTAGTGCAGGCATGCTTTAGTACTGCACATGCGCACGTCTCCTTCACGGCTGCTCATCAGGTCTGTACAGTGAAGGCGCACTGGCTGTTTGTTCGCTATGCTGCTGGTGAGCCAAGAGAGGAGCGGATGGCGGCGGGAGCGAGCGAACGGCGGCGGGGGAGCTGTGGCCTGCCTATAGGGTCTCGGAGGTATATATGGGCAGTCAGGCTGCTGACACCCTGCAGGGAAACGGACACAGCGCACTCACACAGGGATTTTATTATGTAGGATTCTCTCTGTCTCTCCTGTCTCTGCTCCTTAGCTATGATCGTCATTGTATCATCTGCACCTCTGCCTCTATCTGTAATCTCTTTACTTCTGTTTCTCCTATCTCTGCTTACTGTCTACCTACTGTATCTCTGCTCCTTAGCTAGTTAATTTAATGTCTGTGTCCTCTCTGCCTCTCCTGTCTCTACTCCTTAGCTATACATTTCTTTGTGTTCTCTGCCTCTACTATCTCTGTTCTTTTCCCTTCTGCCTCTGATATCTATCCTCTTCGCCTCTGCTGGCTCTGTCCTCTTCATCTCTTCCTCTGCTATCTCGGTCCTCTTCACCTCTGCCTTTGCTATCTTTGTCCTCTTCACCTTTGCCTCTACCATCTTTGTCCTCTTCACCTCTGCCTCTCCTATCCCTGCCCTTTTCCCATTTGCCTCTGCTATCTATACTCTTCGACTCTGCACTCTTAATCTCTGGCTCTGCTATCTCTGTTCTCTTCACCTCTGCCATCTCTGTCCTCTTCACCTCTATCTCTACTATCTCTGTCCTCTGCTATCTCGGTCCTCTTCACCTCTGCCTCTGCTATCTTTGTCCTCTTCACCTCTGCCTCTGCTATCTTTGTCCTCTTCACCTCTGCCTCTACTATCTTTGTCCTCTTCACCTCTGCCTCTACTATCTTTGTCCTCTTTACCTCTGCCTCTACTATCCCTGCCCTTTTCCCATTTTCCTCTGCTATCTATGCTCTTCGACTCTGCTGTCTCTGTACTCTTAATCTCTGACTCTGCTATCTCTGTTCTCTTCATCTCTGCCATCTCTGTCCTCTTCACCGAAGTCTCTACTATCTCTGTCCTCTTCACCTCTGCTATCTCTGTCATTTGCCTCTGCCATTCAATTCCCAGAAGTCCATGCGGAGAAGGTGGCGCATGCGCACTGGCTGGGTGGCGGCGGGAGAACTGTGTCAGGAGCGGAGGGCGGCAGGAGAACTGTGGCACTAGGAGCGGACGGCGGCGGGGGAACTGTGGCACTAGGAGCGGACGGCGGCGGGAGAGCTGTGGCCAGCCTATAGGGTGACACCCTGCAGGGAAACTTTTGAGTAGCGCTGTGTCCGTGTGGAGCGCTGTGTCCTCATTGGACGCAGTGCCATGCATGCCCAGTGCAAAACTAGTGACACACACACAGACACACCGCACTCACACAGGGATTTTATTATTACAGATAGGTATTGATATAGAACATTAAAAATAACATCATCAAAACGTCTTTAAAAATATGTTAAACCTAAAAACGTGATTTAAACGATGGGTCATTTTCTCATGACACATTCCCTTTACGTAAGACTGCTGACTACAAAATGCTGTTCCACTAAAGCAATAAATGCACCTTAGAGGTGGAACGCTTGAGATGGTTGTTTTAGCAATGTAATTACCATTTACTATTTTCTCTAATGGGTTCTGTGCTAATACGTATTAATTAGATTTATCAAGAGATTAGGGGATGCGGGCGTGTAAGGGCTGTAGCCCTGGTTATCTGTAGATCATCTCTTTGTAGTGTCGCCCAGTGACTGAGGCTTTTTGGAAAAGCTTTTAGCAGTGATCTGGTTCCATGTCTCAGGAGCATCATTATAGCATGCACAGCTAGTCCGGAGGAGAGTGAGTCCTTAGGCCCCTTGCAGACGAGCGTGAGCGGATTAGGTCCGGATGCGTTGTGGATGCGTTCAGTGAAAACTGCACAATTTTGCAAGCAAGTACATTCAGTTTTGTTTGCGGTCGCATTCAGTTCTTCAGTTTTTATCACGCATGTGCAATGCGATTTAATGAGTTCTGCACGCGCGTGATAAAAAACGGAAGGTTTACAAACAACATCTCTTAGCAACCATCCGTTAAAAAAAGGCATTGCATCCACACTTCTTCTTTGACCCTCACTACAGTACTTGCTGTTAGATATATTCCATGAAGATACAGCTAGTCATGTTGTCTTTGCATCTATACTATATTATAAAAAAAATACAGTCCATGGACGCTGGCCAGTATTTGTCTGGAAATTACACTGGCCATGAGCTACAAATGTAGTCATCACCCGTTGTGGGTGCAGCTGTAATATTCAGTGAAAACTACTCCTAGGCCTCATGCACACAAACGTATTTTCTTTCCGTGTCTGTTCTGTTTTTTTGGTGGACCGTTTACGGAACCATTCATTTCAATGGGTCCCCCTAAAAAACGAAAGTTATTCCATGTGTATTCCGTTTCCGTATGTCCGTTCTGCAAAAAAATGGGGCCAGCTGTTCCGTTCCACGAAACACAGAATGCACACAGACGTCATCCGTATTTTTTGCAGATCCGTTTTTTGTGGACCGCAAAATACATACGGTCCTGTGCATGAGGCCTTAAAGGGCAAATGGCATTTATCATGTAGAGAAAGTTAATTCAAGCCACCTTACTAATGTATTCTAATTATCCATATTACTTCCTTTCCTGACCGGATTCATTTTTCCATCACACTGCTCGTTTCCATGGTTACGACCACCCTGCAATCCAGCAGTGGTGGTCATGCTTGTACACTATAGGAAAAAGTGGCGGGGACCCTGGGAACGCACGTTCCAGACACCTTGTACCTGCGCTGCAGTGGTGGCCGTAACCCCTGGAAACGAGTGTTGTATAATGGGATGGAAAAATGAATCAAGCCAGCAATTATTGATTTGGTCCTTTAAGTTTGGTACTTAATGAAAGATTCATACCCTCCAGCACCCTGGCCCCACCCAGAAGTCTTCTGATCCCCAGCTTGTTTACTTCCGAGTGCGGTACAGACGGAGTCTAATGAACCTCTGCAGCCAATAACTGGCTTCAGCAGGAACAGCTGCTTGGGTGGGGACACATGGTCGCTGAGGCCAGCCATTCAGCCCTTTCTGTACCCTGCCCATAAGTAAACAATGTAGTGCGCCAGACCGATGCAGTCAGGAGTAGGGGAGCGTGCTTCTTTCATTAGGTGCCATACTCTACGAGGGCTCGTGAAAAAAGGACCAAATCCTTGAAAACTGTTTTAAGACTTTCATGGTCTTTGATAACATGAGATGCTACGTACACATATAAGGCTACTTTCACACTCGCGTTTTGGGTGGATTCCCAATAATACAACCGCATGCATCTATCATGAACGGATCCGTTTGTATTATCTGTTACATAGCCAAGACGGATCCGTCCCATGGAAAGTCAATGGGGGACGGATCCGTTTTCTATTGTGTCAGAGGAAACTGATCCGTCCCCATTGACTTGCATTGTGCGCCAGGACGGATCCGTTTGGCTGCAGGCAGCATTTTGGTGTTCGCCTCCAGAGCGGAATGGACACTGATCGGAGGCAAACTGATGCATTCTGAGCGGATCCTTTTCCATTCAGAATGCATTAGGGCAAAACTGATCCGTTTTGGACCGCTTGTGAGAGTCTATGACGGATCTCACAAAAGGAAAGCCAAAACGCGGGTGTGAAAGTAGCCTTAGGCCTCATGCACACGACCGTTGTTGTGGTCCGCGTCCGAGCCACATATTTCACTTCAATGGGGCCGCAAAAGATGCGGATAGCACTCCGTGTGCTGTCCTCATCCGTTTCTCCGTTCCGTGTCCCCGCAAAAAAAATAGAGGCTGTCCTATTCTTGTCCGTTTTGCGGACAAGAATAGGCATTTCTACAATAGGCCGCGTTCCGTTCCGCAATTTGCGGAACGGAACGCGGAGCAGCTTCTGTGTTTTGCGGATCCGCAAAACACCAACGGTCGTGTGCATGAGGCCTTAGATGGGATGCTCTGCAGAGTCGACTCCCGCTGTTAAAGACCTGCTTAAGCGATCTTGCACTGATTGATTTTGAGGAAGGTCTCTCCGTTATTACAAAGGGAACACTAGGTTTACCAGCATGGTTGTGTTGTAATTTTCTTTCGCTTAGTGACTTTTACGTTTTTGCGGTTTTTGATGTTTCTCGTGTGGCTTTTTACTTGGGTAAATGGCTCTCAGATTTCCAGAGCTGGAGAATCATTTGGATCATGTTACATTGCTGATGTACATAATGCTTTTAGGAGCTTTGAGGAAGTGAAGTTCATCCATGTCCAGAGATGATTAGGGTGACATGGCGGTATTCTGGCAGTGTAAATAACAGCATTGCACCATCTTCTATCAGTTCTTATTTTTGATGCACTTGGGGGAAGCTGGAAGATGCTGCCAAATGACATAGCTTTTTTTGCCCAAATAGCATATTTAAGAAAGTATGTTTTGTTTATGGCTTTTCTTTTTTGTTAGACGTGCATTTTTCTACAGGAAAGTATGCACGTCCCCTCCTGTCACTTCCCCTGTAGATCAGAAGATGTTGGTAAAAAAAATAAAATAAATGCAATGCAAAAATTGCAACACACATTGCCTTTTTTTTTTTTTTCACGCAAAACCAGAATACTGTTGGATGTCTATGGAACAAAAAAATTCTGAAAAAGAGGGGAGAAAAGCCATACAAAGAACATACTGCAATTTAAAATAAATAAACCAAAAAAAGCACCAATTCCCTATTCTTCCATCAAATCTATGGAGCTGGCATGTTTGCATAAAATATGCAACAAAAAAGATGAGAATAAAAATCACCAAAAAAACAAAAAAGGGGGGAAAAAAACTTGGATAAGACTACTCTAAAGGGGCTTAACATTCTATTAGGTTGTCTTACTTTCTGTGAAATCAGCCCTATTGTGACTGTGTGAGATGGGGATATTAGATGTCACAAATTGTGTACAGTGCTGCAGAATATTTTCTATACATGCCCCAGGGACAAAATAGGATGAAAGTTCTTCTTTTTTTTTACGGAAACAGCTCCACCATTGTCCATGGGCTGTGTCTGGTATTGCAGCTCAGCCTTATTCATTCGAATGGGCTGAGCTACAATACCAGAAAAAAAGCAATGTACATGGCTGGTGCTGGCTTCTGGGGTGAAGAAATGTTAATAATAGGGTACAATCCCTTTAAGGCCTATATAAGTGTAGGTTTATTAGAAACAATTATCTAAGTGCAATCTCGTCTACAGCTTTATTTTCATGTTTCCACAATTTTTTTTATCATCCCAAGCGACTTATTTCTTATTTTAGAGCATGTTGGAGGGAATTTTTTATAGGCTCAAAAAGTTGGAAATTTTTATGCATTGGCCAAGACTCTTTTTTTTAAAAAGTGGCCGAGGCTTAGTGAGATGGGTGTGACCTCTCACAGCCCAACAGATTTAGGGCTCATACCCACGAGCTCAGTTCCCGTGCTTCCGACCACAATGCACGGGCACTGGCCGTGTGCACTCCGTTTGCGGATGCAGAATGGGTCAGCAATCCGCAACTTACAGTCAAACGTAGAACATGTTCTATCTTTTTGCTTTGCATAGGCACTTCGTAGTGCTTCCGTGGGCTTCTGATCCGTACCTCCGCACTCCAAAAAGATAGGCGAAGTCATGTCTTCGGTCATATGTTGCGGATTTAAGTCACTTGCTCCGCATCCGCACCACGGAGTGCACAATGCCAGTGCCCGTATATTGCGGATCGGCCATGTACGGTCCGCAATACAGGCCCTGAGAAAGTACGCTCATGGGCATGAGCCCTCACTGAAACTGGCATCAATTATAATGCACCAGTCTCACTCATACACTGCTAGAAGATGCGCCCAATTAATTTAGAGGTCGGCACGTTGGTGATGATATTAACGTGAATTCCTTTGGGCTTCTTCCTTCTGATCTTTTTGCTCTTGCAGAACGTAACCCTCTTTTATTTGTCCTCCTCTGCAGGAGCTCATTCCGGAGTTCTACTACCTACCAGAGATGTTCGTTAACAGCAATGGCTATAACTTTGGAGTGAGGGACGACAGCAGCGTCGTTAACGATGTTGATCTCCCACCATGGGCAAAGAATCCTGAAGACTTTGTTCGTATCAACAGAATGGTAAGGGCTTTATAATGTAGAGCGGTGTTGTGCTGAGAGATCCGGTTTTGGACCCTTTTTTTCTTTTTTTTGTACTTTATTATCCTATTTCTCTACAAGAGTTTTGGACCAGTGTCTAAAATTGACTCCCAGCCCCCCTGTCCCCTCTACATATGCTGCTTTAAATTAAGACCTCTTTCACACTGGCGTCATGTTTGACGCACGGATAAGAGGCGGGTGCGTTGCGGGAATATGCACGATTTTTCAGCACGGGTGCAAACGTTTGTAATGCGTTTTGCACGCGCGTGTGAAAAATCGCCATGTTTGGTACCCAGACACGAAGCCAGACTTCATCACTGAAGTCCGGTTTCGGGTAGAGTTTTCTGGAGAATTTATTATTTTCCCTTATAACATGGTTATAAGGGAAAATATTAGCATTCTTAATAAAGAATGCTTTGTAAAATGAGGATGAAGGGGTTAAAAATAATAAAACTTAACTTACCTTAGCCACTTGTTCGCGTAGTTGCGATCTGTCTTCTCTCTTCAAGCTTCAGCTAACAACTAAAGGACCTGTGATGACGTCACATCACATGGTCCAATCACATGGTCCATCACCATGGTAAGTTAAGTTTTATTATTTTTAACCCCTTAATCCACATTTTACTAAGCATTCTTTATTAAGAATGCTATTATTTTCCCTTATAACCATGTTATAAGGGAAAATAATAAAGTCCCGTTGCTAAGCAACCATGCGGGAAAATCGCACTGCATCCGCACTTGCTTGCGGATGCTTGCGATTTTCCCGCAGCCCCATTCACTTCTATGGGGCCTGTGTTGCGTGAAAAACGCACAATATAGAGCATGCTGCGATTTAACGCAGAAGTAATGCGTGAAAATCACCGCTCATGTGCACAGCCCCATAGAAATGAATGGGTCCGGATTCAGTGGGGGTGCAATGCGTCCTCCTCACGCATTGCACCCGCGCGGAAAACTCGCCCGTGTGAAAGGGGCCTAAGAAAAATACTTTAAAATCCCCCCATTCACACTAGTGTACTCTTGAGCGATCCCGCTAAAAGGGGCAGGTTCGGCCGACCCTCTAATGTGTATGGGGAGCTCCCGACTCTCCCCTGACAGATGATGTTGGGGGAAAGAAGGATCAGGCAAAATGAATTTGTTCTCCTGGGGATAAGCCTTCTCCGCTCTCCCCATAGAATACACAGACACGTTTATCCGAGCCAAATGTGCGTGGAGGAGTCGGGAGAGATTGCTTTCTGCAGAACCGTTCGACCGACAGCTAGTGAATGTGTATGGTCGCCTTAAGAAGTCCATGGCAGGTGTCACGTCCCAGAATCTCTAGCCTGCACTCAGTGCATGTGCTGGATCCCTGCATGCGCAGTGATATCTGAAGTTGTCGCATTCCCTCTTAGAAGCATGAGCCTGAATTGATTTGGACTGTTCTTGTCAAACAGCTAGACTGAAAAAAGCACCTTAATAAATAATTGCATGTCCCCTCTCCTGACATGTCTCTTCTAGTGACTATGTGCATTCCCCATGTAATAACGATTCTGGAGCGTCTATTGATATGACTCTATCTTGTGCCATTCCTTTATTATTCCTGCTAGAAGTTATGAATAAATTACTAGCAATTTGCAGTGAAGGTCAAGATGGGACTTACCAGTTGGGGGTGTGTCCCTGCACAGTCTGACACTCTCTGGTAAAAATACGGATGCAGTCCATGTGCATCCCGCAATTTTCGTGGGACCCACTTTGAAAAAGTTTATTCTTGTCTGCAAAACGGACAAGAATAGGACAGGTAATTGAATTTCATTATTCAGTACAGGAGCAGCTCAATGTGGGATCCTTGATGGTCATTATGTAGTTTGTTCTAATCTATTTGGATTTTCACAGTAAAGCCTGTATTACACCTCCTGATTTTTGGGCAGATAATTGCTAACGAGCGTTCAGCTTGCAGTGTAATACTGCACTCTTAAAAATCATCATTTGCCTGCGGCAGATCATGCTGTCGGAGTCGAGAAAAAAAAAAGCAAGTTTAAATGTCCCAATCCACAAAAAGTTATAATTTAATTACTTCTCTACTATAAGAATAAAGAGCAATGCATGCAGTGCGTCACGTTACCGCAAAACGAACACGTTAAGTGACCGCGAATAAGCATGCTTTTCATATGCTTCACTATATGGCACGCAACGCACAGTTAAGGCCCCTTTCACACGGGCGAGTTTTCCGCGCGGGTGCAATGCGTGAGGTGAACGCATTGCACCCGCACTGGATCCGGACCCATTCATTTCAATGGGGCTGTGCAGATGAGCGGTGATTTTAACGCATCACTTGTGCGTTGCGTGAAAATCACAGCATGCTCTATATTCAGCGTTTTTCACGCAACGCAGGCCCCATAGAAATGAATGGGTCTGCGTGAAAATTGCAAGCATCCGCAAGCAAGTGTGGATGCGGTGCGATTTTCACTCAGGCTTTCTAGGAGATAAACGTCTATTCACTGTATTATTGTCCCTTATAACATGGTCATGAGGGGAAATAATAGCATTCTTAATACAGAATGCTTAGTAAAATGTGGGTTGAGGGGCTTAAAAAAAAAAAAAAATTTAAACTCACCTCTTCTTCGCGCAGCCCGGCTGTTCTTCTGCCTTTGGTTTAGGACCTGGGAGGCAAAGGACCTTGGTGACGTCACTGTGCTCGTCATATGGTCCATCACCATGGACCATGTGATGGACCGTGTGACAAGCGCAGTGACGTCACCAAAGGTCCTTTTGCCTCCCAGGTCCTCAACCAAAGGCAGAAGAACAGCCGGGTTGCGCGAACAAGTGGAAGAGGTGAGTTAATTTTTTTTTTTTTTTTTTTAACCCCCTCAACCCATATTTTACTAAGCATTCTGTATTAAGAATGCTATTATTTCCCCTCGTGACCATGTTATAAGGGACAATAATACAATCTACACTACAACTGACCGAAACCCGAACTTTATTGAAGTTCGGGTCTGGGTACCACATTCAGTTTTTTCTCACGAGCGTGCAAAACGCATTGCACTCGCACGGAAAAAACTGAACCATGCAACGCAATCGCAGTCAAAACTGACTGAAATTGCGTGCGCACTTGCACGATTTCCCTGCCACGCACCTGCCTCCTATCCGGCCCCAATCCGCAACGCTCGTGTGAAAGGGGCCTAAGGAGCGGCAATTCTTATACTTTCCATTGTGTTGTGTTCTGCTGTTACAGGGAACGCATCGC
Organism: Bufotes viridis; assembly: GCA_033119425.1. NCBI lineage: Eukaryota > Metazoa > Chordata > Amphibia > Anura > Bufonidae > Bufotes > Bufotes viridis. Next base: position 454,800,492 of record CM065591.1, on the reverse strand, counting down.
CCATGGGTAACCTCGCCTCTCACTGATAACTGACTAAGTAAATATGTTTTTTGCAGGACTAGAGACACTTGTATAAGTGAAGGGAATGGATAGCCAATAGTTCAAGACTGAAGCTGTAAACCATTTGAAAAACTGCTATCATTCAGCTAAGGCTATAAAACATGTAAACTCAGATTGTTAGCTTACACTTTAAACAGGACTATGGGATACTACTTTATAAAATACATTTGCATATTAAATATAGAGGAGTCGGAGTCAGAGTTGGAGTCGGAGCATTTATCTACCGACTCCACAGCCCTGCACATGACGGATCCGGCATTAAGAAATGACTGAAGGACGGAACCCTCCTTCCAGTCTGCGCATGCTGTGAAAAAAATACAAGACTGATCCGTCTATCCGCATGGCTAACGGAGAGACGGATCCGCACTTGCAATGCATTTGTAAACGGATCCGCAAGCCGGATCCGTCTACAAATGCTTTCAGTTCTCATGCAGTATGCCTGATTTGGCAGGACAGAACTGCCTGCCGGATCCACACGCCGCAAGTGTGAAAGTACCCTTAGCTAAAAATGTAGCAGAGCTAAGATTGTCATCTTGCACAACTTAATGTGATATCCTAGTGTATTAGCATAAGACTGCAGGTAGACATGCTATGTTATCTTAATTCAGCCATTCTGAAACAATTGGATAAGGCTACTTTCACACTCGCGTTTTGGCTTTCCATTTATGAGATCTGTTTTGGGCTCTGATAAGCGGTCCAAAACGGATCAGTTTTGCCCCAATGCATTCTGAATGGAAAAGAATCCGCTCAGAATGCATCAGTTTGCCTCCATTTAGTCTCCATTCCGCTTGACGAAACTGAGCCAAACGGATTCTGACACACAATGTAAGTCACTGGGGACGGATCCGTTTTCGCTGACTCAATCTGTCACAATAGAAAACGGATATGTCTCCCATTGACTTTCAATGGAGTTCATGACGGATCCGCCTTGGCTATGTTACAGATAATACAAACGGAACTGTTCATGACGGATGCTTGCGGTTGTATTATTGTAACAGATCCGTTTTTGCAGATCCATAACAGATCCGCCCAAAACGCGAGTGTAAAAGTGGCCTTAAAATGACGGGATTAGCTCTGCTACATCTTTTTAATGTAATTCCCTTTGTTCATCATGATCTTGTATTAAATTTTGGAGCCACTACTGCAATACAGCAGCGATCCGTCCTGCACGCTTGATGTCATGGTGGTGGACCGTGCTGGTTTGTGGGGCAGAAATGGTTGGAAATATCCAGGTTCTGCATTGGGGGATGTCTTCCTGGTCTCATTTACCCGAAGGATCCCGTCTGATTACTGCGGAGTTACTCATGAAACATTAATAAAGCATTGTGTTCAATGCTAACGCGGTTATGTCCTGACCTCGCTGATGTCACAAAGGACAGGAGCAGTAAGTAGTCCCTGATAGCATTACCTTAATGCTGGCTTCATCAATCATAATCTAGCAGCGTAGAGACAGCGTGCACAGATGTGCATCTGCAGCCCTCTCTGCCCCGCAGTCCCCGCAGGACTGCATTCATGCCCATGGCCAGAAATAGACGCACAAAGGCAAATTCATCCACTTTATTAAAATTCTGCATGAACAATGTTAGAGTGCGCGTAGTGAACGACCAGTAAAATAAAAGTGACGTCTGCGAAACGCATCTGTGGTGGCTTTATAATGAACTACCTGGGAAAGAATCTGTGCTGGTATTACATGGCCGCCTGGTCTGAGTGCCGAGAACCTGACAAAACCTGTCATTTATTACTGGGAATTGTTTGAACTGACGCAAAATGACAGATTCCCAGGACCGTGAGCAAAATGACCAGAAGTAAACATGATCTACCAACCGCTATTCCTCCTCCCTCCCCATACACATGTGCACTTGGTCCTGCCGAGCATGTGTACCCAGTAGGATGAAGGAATTGCGGCTACTTTCACCCATGCGTCAAAGAAATTCCGCGTGCTATTCCAGCATAGGCGGACAGTGGCACGTGCCTGCCGTACCCCATTGACTATAATGGGATATCAGCTGGGATTCGGCCAGAAAAACGTTGCTGCACGCCACAGTTTTACGTCCGGCTGTATCTCGGCATATATTTCAGGGAGCGGCTGTATTCCTGCTTCATCCCAGTGTAGTCAATGGCGTCCGGCGGGCACACGCCACTATCCAGTTGTACCAGATTTCTTTGACGCAATTGTGAAATTAGCCTAAACTGCTTGAGCAGGCGAATGTCGGGAGAAAAGCGTTCCTTTCCACCAATCGCCTGCTCATCAGTGGAGGAGACCGCTGCTATGACATGATCGCTAATGCCATCCCTCTTCCCCATACAGAATCCTTTATTCGCCGGCAGCAGAGCGTGATTGCTGGCAAACGATGATTTAGGTGTTTACACCGACGACCCTATTACCGAATGCACAAGTGTTTTGCTAGTTCATCGGGTAATCGGCATCACCTTTACACCAGCAGATCATCTCTAATAACACTTGTTTGTAGCGATGATCTGCTCGATGTTCGGGCCTTTAGCCGTTGTCAGACACCGCTTATCTCCCATGAGAACATAAGGTTCAGCCATGCTGCAGTTCAATATGCCTGATTCTTCTGTCCCTCATCAGAGTCAGCACCATGCATACTAGATAGTTGGCCTTCCCTGCCGAAGTCACTGGGTTCAGGCAACTGTGCACTTGTGTAAGGGCACCTTTAGTATGTACCAAAGTTTGGTACTGGAAAAGTAAGGGGCTGTCCACATCATGTTTTTTTCCCACGTTTCCCACATATACATTGGAAAAAAAACTACATGTTTCTATCCTCCAGAGTCCAGAAAAAAAGGAGTATGTTACTGTATACAATTTTTTTATTTATAACAATGGAACTCTATAGATGTCACTGTATGGCACATGTTTAACATGTAGGTCATGTGTATATGTTACAAAAAACGTGATGTGAACACAGGCTTACAGAACTTATTCTCAGCTCAGACATCACAAATTGTTGGGTCATCTGCCTGATCGAGGTCAAACTCTTAGGGTACTTTAACACTGACGTTATTCTTTGCCCGTATTGAGTTCCGTCCTAGGGGCTCAATACCGGAAAAAACTGATCAGTTTTATCCTTATGCATTCTGAATGGAGAGAAATCCGTTCAGGATGCATCAGTTCAGTCTCTCTTACGTTTTTTGGACGGAGAAAATTCTGCAGCATGCTGCAGTATTTTCTCCGGCGCAAATTGCGGAACACTTGCCGAATGCCGGATCTGACATTAATTTCCATTGACATGTATTAGTGCCGGATCCAGCATTAAAATTACCGCATTGCCGGATCTGGTCTTCCGGTCTGCGCATGCGCAGACCTTTAAAAATGTAAAAAAATATATATACCGGATCCGTTTTTCCGGATGACAACCAGAGAGATGGATTCAGTATCGCAATGCATTTGTAAGACTGATCCGGATCCGTCTACAAATGCTGTCTCTTTGCATACATATTGCCGGAACTGCCTGCCGGATACCTGTAACGCAAGTGTGAAAGTACCCTTAAAGGGGTAGTTCAATATGTAAAAAGAAACATTGCTGTATTTCCAGTAACAGTGCCATTTTCGTTCACGGGCGGTGTCTGCTATTGCACTTTATATTAATTCACTTGCATGGAGGTGACAGTGCCCATGGGCACAAGTGGGGGCAGTGGGGTTGGCGAGCCGCAGGCCCTTGTTTAGGACACTTCACCTTCTCTTCACTGATATTTACATCCTGCCATAGACATATACCGGGCTGCAGGTGAAAAGGTAGGGTCCTATTGTCATTTCCACGGAGGCATGACTACAAACATTTGGCCAACTCTCTATTCTAAGGAGTGGACGACTAGGAGTCCTTTATTAGAAGGGTACACACCGCACCACACACGATATAGGGCAAAATCCTGCTGTAACAGAAAGCTCACTTCGTATGTAGACGGCCGGGTCTGCAGCGTCTGAAGATGGCACAAGGTGTTAAAAAAAAAGCAGGATGTGAAGAAGCTGATACAGGGAAACATTATTACAGCCCCTCAGCCCCCAGACCCCTGCTCTCTAATGTGCATAATTAGATCAGAGCGCCGCTTTCTGCAGCTTCCATGAATCTTTAAAAGTCAGCGAGATATAGGCAAAAAATCTGTGAATACATTACAGGAGCGTCTTCATGCTGACATCCACTGGAATCGTACTGCAGACAGAAAGTTATTTCCTCAGGATTTAGTGTGCATATATACAGCCTCGTCCTATTCCTCTCACCAGATATTTCTCACTCTTCCTGTTTTTTTTATTTTTACTCTCACTTTCTGTTTCTCTTTTATTCTCACTCTATTTTTCTCTCTTACCCCCTCTCTGTCCATCACTTTCACTCTCTCTAACCCTCTCTCTATTTCTCTCACCGTCTCTTTACTTCTCTCGTCCACTCTCATTCATCCACACTGTCTCTCTCATCCACACACTCGCTTTCTCATCCATTCCCTCTCTCTTCCACACACTCTCTCTCATCCACACACTCGCTTTCTCATCCACACACTCTCTCTTCCACACACTCTCTCATCCACACACTCTCTCTCATCCACACACTCGCTTTCTCATCCATTCCCTCTCTCATCCACACACTCTCTCTCATCCACACACTCGCTTTCTCATCCATTCCCTCTCTCTTCCACACACTCTCATCCACTCTCATCTTCTCTCTTTCTTTCGTCCACTCTGTTCTTCTCTCTTTTTTTTCTTCCACTCTCTCTTTCAGGAGCGCACATTTAAATCATTGGGCCCCATTGCAAGAATCTGAATTGGGCCTCCATGTCCGGATGAGCCAGATCCAGCAGTACTGTTGTTGTGCTCCTATGACAGAGCAGAATAGTGAAGGTCACTAGCGTAGATGTGAACACAGCCTTATACACCTCAGTTGCTGCCGGAGCTCTCTGGGTACAGTGGGGCCGGTGGGCTCTCCAATAACCTCCAGCAGTCCCAGACACAGGTTGATCTATGCCGAAACAGTTTGCTGGAACTACTGTTGGCAGTGTAAAACAGGTGAAAATTAGTGGGCAATACATGGGAAGGGTAAACTAAGAGAGAATTACAACTCCCAGCATGTCCAGGCTGTTATTATGGAACACAATATGACATTACAGGTTTAGGGTATAAGAGGAGAGAACTACAACCCCCAGCATTACCAGACTGTTATTATACAGCATCAATGGAGAGTATTGCAACTACATGTTCCTCTCCATGGCTGAGCTCCATCTCCCTGCCCTGGTCAAATGACAATGACATCATCACAGGTCCTTCAGCTGTAAAACTACTGACTCTGTATGGCTACCCTGATCACATGCTGATGACATCATTGCAGGTCCTTCTGCACAGCTAGCTAGGTTTTCTCAGCTAGCTATGTAAGTGTGATTGGGGATGGGGCTTTCCTGCAGGGCGGGGCCCCCTTCCGCCACAGGCCCCAAAGTAGTTGTGTGGGCTGCTTCTATTAGGGTCGGATCACATCACGTTTTATGCCTCTGTTTGATGTGCACGTTAGGAAAAAAAGAAACAAAAATGCCGCACACAATGTTTTTTTGTTTTGTTTTTATTTTTTTTACAATAGAACTCTATGGGGAACGGAGGCCACTATATGGTATCAGTCTGAGGCATCCGTTTAACATATACGTTTTTGTATGCGTTAAAGGGACAGGAGAAACGTGATGTAAACCCAGCCTTAGAGGTACACCACTGCTCACTTTCTCTCATTCTCCATTTTTCTCTGGTTGGAAGATTTCCACAAAACCCCTATACATATTAGATTTCACTGACACTGACCGCTTTCATTAAAGAGGGATTCCAACTTTTAAAAATTGCATTTATTTCTTTAGAGAATAGAATATCATAGATTAAAACTTTTGCTTGCCGTCCTATATTATTTCCATGCAGTAACCTCTCTCTGAAAAAGAGAAATGGTCTGGCCTGTTTTAGTTCTGGGAAATGAATCCATAGGAAAACTGAATAAAAAAAAAAAAACAACAACTGGAATACCTCTTTAATATGAATGCAATGTGCCTTGCCGTTTAAAGGGGTTGTTCGGGTTCAGAGCTGAACCCGGACATACCCAGAATTTCACCCAGGCATTTCATGTTCCGATGCTGAATCACGCAGTGCAAAGAATTTTTAGGAGATCCGGTGACATTCCAGGCTCTCCTTAGGGCTGCTAGGCGGAGGCTTCTGCCCAGCAGTGAGCCCGGTGACGTCACCGGCACTGATGGGCGGGCTTTAGCGCTTCCCTGGCCTGTAAAACGGCTAGGACAGCTCTAAAGCTGGCCCATCAGAGCCGGTGACTTCACCGAATACACTGCTGGGCGGAAGCTTCCGCTTTGCATTGTGTTATGGCAAATAAAAAAGCCCTTGCCCGGCATCGGAGCATGAGATGTTCCGATGCTAACGTCAAGGGGGCTGCCTGGGTGAAAATATGGGTATGTCCGGGTTTAGATCTGAACCCGGACAACCCCTTTAATAGGGTTTAGGGAGAGTTCACATCTCCATTTCATTTTCCCGTCTGCTGATCCGTCAGAAGAACAGAAATCCGTTTTAACCATTTCCATCAGAGATCTATTACTGCTACATGCAGTACTTTTTCAGTCTAAAAAATGGATCTCAAATGCCAAATGTGCAACAGGATCCGTTTTTCTTGCAGGATACTGATTTTATTTTTTTATTTTTTCTGTTTGTCTGACGGATCAGAAGAATGGAAAATGAAATATGGATGTGAACGCTCTCTTACAACACCTTCTCTTATTCCCTGTGAGGGGAGTATTAGGTAGACAGCCCCTTCTGTAGAACCTCCATCAATCAGCCAGAGTGAAAAGAGGCTGGACACGGATCTTCTCTCCCCCTGGAGGACCTGACAAATCCATGCATTATCTGAACAAACCATTGATTTCAATGGGCACCATGTAATCCTTCTTTTGCCCTGTAGAGACGCTGAAGGGACATTGAACCTACACTAGCGGGCCATCCTGTGATCAGTGGATTTTTAGGGCACATGTCTGACAAAATGGCATTGTTACAAGTGAACGTCCCACATCATGTAAACTAATAGATAAATGACTAAAGATATGTGTAGATGTGCACTGTGTATACAAGTGCTCCTGTGCCTGTTCACCTATTCCTATGAATTGCCTCTACCTATTTCCACACTTACGTTACTGTGTGTGTATATATATACTGTATACATATTGCTATAAATTGTTCTCTTTCTGAATGTTCCTGTTTCTCCATTTAATCCAGGCTCTAGAGAGTGAGTTTGTGTCATGTCAGCTTCACCAGTGGATAGATCTGATATTTGGCTACAAGCAGCGGGGACCAGAAGCAGTGCGGGCATTGAATGTCTTTCATTATCTGACATACGAGGGGTCTGTGAACCTGGACAGTGTCGCCGATCCTGTGTTACGAGAGGTATGTATTTGACATGGCGATTTCTACCTCATTCAATAGCCCGCCTTATCTCCTGCTCTGCTGAATTACAGTGGAGGAGGAGGGAGTAGTCACTGATTGCTGAGCTCTCATTCCTCTGGGTGCGGGTCACACAGTGATGGCCGATGTGCATTGTTTCTTTCTATTCTGAGGGGGATCTTTGTGTCTTATTCATTGGCTATATCTGCTCTAGTTGTGCGGGTGCCATAATGTGTATGGACTGTAGACATGAGCCACCCTGAATCACATCACCACAACACTTTAGGACGCGCGCTGTCATCCGCACTCAGAGGCCAATGCCATAGGAAACTGTTTGCACCAGCTCCCATTTTCAATTGAACCAGACAAGTAATCCAATGAGGACAACAGGGGCAATCTCTAGAACGGACACCGCTATGGGAGTTCTGAAAATGGTGGAACCAGCAGTCCTATAGCCATGGATAGAGAGGTGGCTGTGCATGCGCAGTGTGCGCTCCATTCACCGCTATATGACTTCTGAAAATAGTTAAGCAGGCTTACTTGTCTGTGCGGTGTGCTTTGCTTCATTTTTGGGGCCCCATTCTGGAGATGGGTTTGGCTCCCACCTTTGGGACCTGGTCCTATCTTACATTGATATGCGGTATGCCATGAATGCTTGAGATGGAAATGCCCCTTTAAATGCAGCCAACCGCTCCCTGTTATCAGCTTTTTCAGGCTGGTTGGACTTGACTGCCATGTTTCTCAGTGGGATTACTGAAAAACCCATCTGCGCCCATGACCACCGCTCTATGTTACATAGCTGCATACATGTACAGTTTATGTGTGTGACTCTACCAGATGTTCTGCACAGCTGCCAGACTCCACCTAAATTCATAAAGGATACCAGGAAAATATTGCATTTTTTGGAAGGAATAAGCCTCAATTAAGTGTTATCTAGATCTTTTAAAGGCTAACTGTCATATTTTATTAGATTTTTTTGGTAAAGTGTAGGTAACCTTTTTGCAATAGACTTTATTTAGCCAAAACGCTGCGATCCCTGTGATAGTAACTCATGAAGCAGCCGCCGGCTCACTGCGCACAGTGCTTCTACTTCCGGCCGCTGCTTCATGAGTTACTATCGCAGGTCAGTGAATGTACCGGAGCATTAGATTGCATAGAAAGGGGGAATATAGATGTAACTTTAACTCCTAAGACTCCTGTGCCCACCAGGGAAGCTCGGGAGGCAGAAGCACAGCGCCTGCACAGCCCGTCTCCCCTTTTCTAATAGGACACGGATGGCCCTTAGCAACGCTTATTTCAGCCCCAGTTTTCTACCAAAAATAAATGTTTTGGCTAAATAAAGTCTATTGCAAAAATGTTGCCCTACACAAAAATGACAGTTATCCTTTAAGGTGCTAACGTTCATTATTACTATATCTATAACAATATTCACGCAGTTTCTTTTTAAAATCCTCGGTGGCATTTTCTGCATAGCTGTTGTGTGCATTTGCTATGTTTCCGAAATGTTCATTTATGTTTTTTTTTTTCTTGTATTCACCGTCGGTCGTCAGTACGTTCCCCATATATCACCCTATCTTATACAATTTCTTATAGTAGATTATATGGCGATTATTAAAATTCAGACCACTAAAGGGTTGTCCAGATGAAGGACTCCTATGACATGTCAGTCAAGCATTGGTAGAGGTCTAGCTGCTGAGACCCTCACCAGAAAGGGATCCTATTTCCACCGGAGATATGGCAGTGAATGTGACACTCCTCCATGGAAATGAATGTAAGGTAGGAGAATGTATGAGAGCTCTTCCACTTGGGTTTCTCTGTCAGTAGAGAGCCATCTCTTATATTCGGGGTCTTGGGACCACCTCCAGACTCCACCAAAAGGACTTCAGTTGAATTATGTTTGTAGTTGAGAAAACCCAATGAGCGTACAATTCAGCACTTTCTTGTGTGAGATTTGTATGTTTTATACTATGTGGCTGAAGTGCCGTGTATTATCTCACGATACATTCACTATGACTCCATAATTGTACTTTTCCTTGTTAATATTTGGCAGCTCCCAACGTTTGCTTATTTGTACATATGTTATCACCCGTATAGCGCGAGCCTGGCCCGCTACATTGCAGTCACCCAAAATTGGATCCTACTGGATAGTAAAGTATGTAAATCTGATGTGAGAAGTCTCAGAGTGCAACAGCTGCTGGATGAGCAATGCTGAGACGTGGAAGACGCTCTCGACATCCTCCATTCCCCATGATATCTGCCATCTGTTGTATGAAAAAGATGCTCTAATTTATACATTGCCAGGCTGGGAGCTGGATTGCCCTCACAGTCTCTATAGGCGATTATACCCCATTTAATTCTCAGGAGCGAATGTTACTACGAACGCTCGTTCCCGATGATAGGCCGGTGTAAATGTGCTGGCGATCACCTGAATGGCTCAGGTGGATTAATCGTTGATGCAGTACCGGCGGTCTGCTGTCCAGAGACAATGACTCTGTCATAGCTGTAGCCATCGCTTGTCCCGATACAGTGGGGTAATCGCTGCATGTAAATAAAGCTCCACTTACCTTCACTAATGAGCAGACAGTTATCGGGAAGTAATGGTCCCTTCCCAATAATTCCCGATAGGAACGCTCAATAGCGATTGTCTGGTGGCGAAAAGTTCCTGACGATTACCCAATGAACTAGCGAATCGCTCGTTCTTTGGGTAATCTGATTGTTTGCGTAGACACCAAAATCATTGTTTGTCGGCGGCAGATCGTGACGTCTAAACATCGCTCTGCTGACGGCAAACAACAAGTCTGTATGGAGACAAGCGATGGCGTTAGTGATCACTCCTCCCAATACTGTGGAGGAGAAATGTAAATACAGTGGTCTCCTTTACTGACGAGCAGGCGATTGTCGGGAAGGAACATTTCCTTCACATCAATCTCCTGCTAAACTGTCCCGTGTATAGGGACCTTAGCTCTCTCTCTATCCCTCTGACTCTTATCTCTCTCTAACTCCTTATATCTCTGTCTCTCTCTCTCTCTAAAGGGGGATTTGGACAGGCCAATAATCGTCCAGATAATCTGCCCATCTAACTGTGGTGCCGATACACGGCAAAATGCTCGTTCATCAGGTGATCCTGTCGTTTGTGCAGGCACCACCGATCATGGTTCCTGGGCAGCAGATCGGGCTGTCTAAACAGTGAAACAATGATTCTATATAAGGAGAAGGGTTGCCAGTAACCACCCCTTGTACTCATACTGTGGAGGAGATCGCTTGTAAATACAGCAGTCTCCTTCACTGAGTCAGCAGCCAACTGTCGGGAAGGAACACAATCAGTCGCTCCGTCGGTCCGTCTAAACCCGACCTTAACTCTCTAGATCTCAAAACAGCTGATCTGTGGGAGTGCGGGGAGTCGGACCCCAGATATTGATGACCTATCCTGATGATAGGCCATTAGTATCTAAGTACTGAAAAACCCCTTTAATGACAATTGTTAGTGACTGTGACATTGGTGGTTTATGCAGCATTTATCAAACATGGTTCTGTATCATTACTGCCCATATCAGGGCTGGCTTTTGATTTTAAAAAAATGACCAAGATTTACTGGGGAATTCAAGACAATGATATTTTCAGTAATTGGAATGATCTTTAACAGAGTGCCTATTAAGAGACCAAGTAGCTGCTTACACACATGGGGAGTGCGTTCTCTGCCACCCACCGAGTGCTTCTGCCACCATAGAGAATGGAAATCCCAAAGATATATCACCCTAGCGGTAGAGCGTAGGTGTATGTATGTATATGTGTGTGTATATATATATATATATATATAACGTGTAAGAGGGCAGCATGACTGTGCCCAATATCTCCTATCTTATATTATGGCCGAGTCTTCTAATCTCTGAGATCAGTGAAGGATATAGACTGAAGCACTAAACCTGGGATAATAGTAAGGGTCACCACAACCTCCTCTCCTCCAGCCTGTCAAGGCTTTTCCACTATTCACTTGCTCCTCTAAAATCTTTGCCAATCCTCCCTCCATATAAAAGGTTAAGCATATTATACCGTAGCCTAACCAGTAATGGAGACCATTCATCCCACTGAAATGCTGCCTCTCCCGTTTTCACATTTTATAGAGAATATAGCTGTCTCTTTGAATTGGTTCGTCACGTGTTGAGCATCCGTGCAGCACAGTCTATGGTCACGATGTATACATTGAAGTCTATATTCACAGCCTGTCCCATAGGGTTAAATAAGATCCCGCTCATTCATCCATATAGTGATTAGTTTGTAGAGTATGCTTACATTAGGAGTCGCGGATGTTTTCTTATGATATACTTAAGGGTTTGATATTAGTAAGAAAGATCTGCATTGCTTTCTATAAACAGCACCACTCACCTCTAAAGGCCGTGTCTGGTATTGCAGCTTAGCTCCATTAAATCTCAAAAAGGTTAAGCTGTAATGAAAAAATTAAGACAAGTTAAAGGGTTCTCCTTTCTATAGATATTGATGACTAGTGATGAGCGAAGGTGTTGAAAATTCAATTTAGCTGCTTCGCCGATTCTTACAAAAACATTCACCTAATGCCGAATTACTTCATCACGAAGCGCATTTCTTTGTAAATAGCCGGTGCACCGGCGCTCCCCGTCATTATACTCTCAGATGATACGTTCATAGCTAATAGCGGCATCTGACAGTAAAACCACAGTGTAAAATTTAAAATTAAAAAAATTAAATTATCCATTTGATCGTGATGAGCTGGCCGACGCCATCTTGATTTAAGATCTAGCACGAAATCTAGCGAGGCCCGTGATGACATTGGCTGGCACTGTGACATCAATACGTCACTTCGAAAAGGAAGTCTTGCAAGATCTTCAGTCAAGATGGCGGACGGAGGCAAGTATGGTTTATTTTTTACCGCCATTCAGGGAAAATCGATTTGCTACTACGAAGCACGAGGAAATTCTGCTTCGCGCTGAATCGAATTTTCCCTGAAATTTGGATCACAGTCCACTAAGTAGACTTCGAATCGCTCAACACTATTGATTATTTATGCTTACGGTAGGTCATCAGTATAAGGTCGCTGGGGGTCTGACACCCTGCACCCCCACTAATCAGATGTTTCTAGCTGCACCACGGCCTGAGAGTGTACAGATTGGAAGCAGAACATTCTGTACACTGTGTAGCTTCCGGGGCTGGTGTTCTGAAACTTGCCTCTTATTGACTTGCATGTGAGCTGAGCTGCAGTACCCCAGCACGGCCACTACACGGTGTATGGAGCATGTGTAGTTACTGGCACAGCTGATCGGTAGCGGTGCCGGACCCCACCCATCTGATATTGATGACTTATCCAGATGATCATTATCTGTCGCCTGAAGAACAGAACAGTATATGACATAAATATACTCATTTGATCGTTTCACTTAAATAAACCCCTTTCTGGCAGTTTCTCATGTTTTACTGCTTTACTATTTTCTCTTGCTTTTTCTTTATAAGGGTACAGTATTATTTTATTGCTTTTTCAGTATGTGGGTTGTGGGCCTCGCAAAGTAAATGCCATCTCATAGGCAATAACCAGTAAGTGCTGTCTTGTATATCATGCTTTCCTATTATATCTATTGAAGCATAGATTTTCATTCATTCTTATGAAGTTTAGCTTTTCTCGTGGCATTTTTTTGTGCAGGTGTGTAGATGGCGTTAGTCGTATGTGTAATGAAACGCACATTATAACCAATGCTGAAATGTGAAGAGACGCTGGAGGGTATTGATTCATTCTTGGTTGACAGGTGAAATCATGGCTGCACGACTAAGCACGGCAATTATAGTATTAAAATATCAGAAGGTCAGAGGAACAGATAATATTCTTCCCTGTGTCAGATTAAAAATTGACACTCTTTGACAGCACGGGATCCCTGGCTGAGAAAATTATGACAGCCTAACTCATATTGCAGTTGTAAAGCTGTAATTTATAATGAACTTTACAATGACTGCCTTCTCCTGTGGTGAAACATGACAGAACACTCTGGATACAAAGCCGCTATCTCTTTCTAATATGTAAACATCAATTATATGGAGTATTAGATATTAGATATTATTTGGAATTGTCTTTACCACAATAGGGACATCATCATGCTGTCACATTTTCTGTAGGCAGATCTGCTGTGTAATGGTAAAGAACGCTGTTCCAGCCCATTAGACCGCACTCTCTTCGTCATTGTTGAGGCTGGTAGAACTGGTTTCAAAGGGAATGGTTTATTTAAAGGCTATGTACACCTTTGGGGGCAATTCTTTTTATTATTGCATTGTATTCATTTTGAGCTAAAAGACATTTTTCCAATTGGTCTTTATTAAAAAATGTCAACCCCTTTCAGGGTTGAGGTTCTCTTATTAGCAGTCTCTGTGTTTACGCTGTGTCCCGTCAAGTAACTCAGCTGATGGCTCGTGTGATGCTTATCTCTAATTCCTGACAGCTTATTTAAAGTCGGTTATCCGAGACTAGAAAATGACCTCCATATGCCCGGGCCCCTCACACTGAATATACTTACCTGACTCCCAGCTCCCTGCGCCGCTCCAGGTCCTCGCACCGCCGTAGCTGCTTCTCCCCGTGCGTGATGAAAACATCTGGTGTCGGGGGGGGCTGGCGTTGATGGGGACGAGCCTCCTTAGTGTAACCCGCGATCTTAGGGATGCTCGTCCCTGCCTGCCGTTTCTCACCGCGGAGGAGAGAAGCTGCAGCGGCGGTGCGGGAACCAGGAACGGTGCGGGAAGCCGGGTAATTATATTCAGTGTGAGGGGCCCGGCATATGGGGGAAATTTTTAGTCTCAGATAACCCCTTAAACTATATTCTCATAGTAAGATGGGTATTAAGCTATAGTGAGTCTTTATAAGTGTTTATGAGCTGTTAGCAGTTCATAGACAAGGGTTTACATTGTCGAGATGACGGCTCACAGTTAGGCTTTCACACGAGCGTGACAGATTGGCTCCGGATGCGTTTAGTGAAACTTGCACCATTTTGCAAGCAAGTTCAGTCAGTTTTGTCTGCGATTGCGTTCAGTTTTTCAGATTTTTTTATGTGTTTTTCACGCGCATGATCAAAAACTGAAGGTTTACAAACAACATCTCCTAGCAACCATCAGTGAAAAACGCATTGCATCCGCAACTGCTTCTGGATGCAATGCGTTTTTCACGCAGCCCCATTCACTTCTAGGTGAAAAATGCAGAATACAGAACATGCTGCGATTTTCACGCAACGCAGAAGTGATACGTGAAAAACAACGCTCATGTACACAGACCCATTGAAGTAAATGGGTCCGGATTCAGTGCGGGTGCAATGCGTTAACGTCACGCATTGCACCCGCGCGGAAAACTCGCTCGTGTGAAAGGGGCCTTAGGCTAAAACTTAAAGATGTTATCCAATGTCTAAAACATGACCCCAATGCTCGGGCCCCTCGTATAGAGTATACTTACCCCGCTCCCCAGCACCCGCACCCGCGCTGCTCCTGATCCCCGCAATGCCACCGCTGCATCTACTCGCGAGTCTAGGGAGGCTCGTCCACATTGGGGCCTGCTATTGGCTGCTCCCCCTGTTGCTGTTTTGATCCACGCAACGGGAGATGCAGGAGCGGTCTTGCAGGATCAGGAGCAACACTGGTGCCAGGGAGCGGGGGTATGCATCATCTATATGAGGGGCCTAGGCATTTAGGCATTGGGTGGCATAGATTTTGGATAACCCCTTTAACTCTTTATGACAGAAACTGCAGAAATTTTTTAATAAAGAGCAAATGAAAAAAATATTTTTAGACCAAAATGAGTTGAATGCAGTCATTTAAAAAAATTGTCTCTGAAGGTGTTGATGGCATTTAAAGAATGTGTGCAAGTGTTTCAGATCCTCATAGTGACAGTCCCCTCCCAAATAGCCTAGTAGTGCCGGATTATGGTTCCTAATTGTATTTTTTTCCCCTAGGTTCTCAAAATTGTTATAGGTATCTTTGCGAGTGATCCAGCTACAAATATATCAATGATCAGTACAGAGATCTGTCTTTTCATAACTCGGCCTATAACAAGGGAGGATAGGTTATCAATACAGGAAACTGGCAACCTCTTCAATAGGAAATAGAATAGTTATTCACACCACTGGTATAATCAGAACATGTTACTGTAGAATCGCTTTATTTTTAATACATGTACACACTTGAGAGGCACTGTACTGATAAAAAATGATGCACAGTAGGTAAGTAAATGTGTCATCGGTGGAAGTGTGATCGGACACAAGCAATATTCCTTGGCATACGTACGATATTAGTAGTAGTAATAAGAGACTCCTTAATGTGAAGGGTGTGATTATGGTCTCATAGTAACCAGAATTTCTTATTGTTGGGGCAGTGATAGATTGGAGAGCTCCCGGTAAAGTCCTCCTCAGGGGACAGGGAATGATCTAGTTAGGTAGGAATCGTTTCATAACATGTTACTTATATGAAATCTGATGAGCTGACATTCAGCCTTCAGGAATGTATGAAGCACTTAATATAATTGATTTACTATATATATATATATATATATATATATATATATATACACACACACACATTAGGATATCTTTAACTTCACACTTAAAGATGACTTGTCTCGTTTTTTCATATGTCTGTTTTAGTAACTACTTGCATCCCTTTGTAATAACAACTCTGGAGCATCTCGTCTTATGATTTTGTTGTAGCGTTCCCCTATTATTCCTGCTGGAAGCGATGAATGATTTACTAGCACTTTGCAATGAAGGTCCACATGGGTGTTACCAGATGGCTTGTGTCCCTTCACAGTCTGATACTGGCAGTACTGATTGGATAATGTCAGACTGTGCAGGGACCCCCCCCCCCCTTCCAACTGGTATCATCCATCTGGACCTTCATTGCAACCTGCTAGTAATTCATTCATAGCATCTTATCAAATAACTGTTATAACCCCATTACAAAAAAAAAAAACCTCTCTTGACCCATCTTGTGCTGTTACCTACCGGCCTGTCTCTAATCTCCCCTTCCTCTCTAAACTCCTGGAACAACTGGGCTACTCTCCCCTAATAAGTGTTACCTCTCTGCCAGTTCTCTCCTTGACCCTTTACATTCTAGCTTTCATACTCTACAGAAACTGCCGTTACCAAAGTGTCTATTGATCTCCTGACAGTAAAAAGGAATGACCACTACTCTCTACTGATTCTTCTGGATCTCTCTGCATCATTTGACACTGTAGACCACAAACTCCTCCTCACCATGCTCCACTCTATTGGCCCTAAGGACACTGTGCACTCCTGGTTTTCTTACTATCTCTTTGTCCGCTCTTTCCGTGTATCATTCGCTGCCTCTACTTCTTCCTCCCTTGCAGTTGGAGTTCCTCAGTCCTTGATTCTCTCCTCTTTTCTGTCTATCCAGTCCCTCATTATCAGACAGACCATCAGCAGATTTTGGTTTTCAGTACCACCATGCCCGCTGTCGTTGTATTTGACTCAGATCTTTCCTTTGCCACCCATGTCAATCACTGACACGGCCATGTCATCTACTTCTCAAGAACATCTCCAGAATCTGCCCTTTTCTCATGATTGAAACAGGCAAAACTATAGTCGTTGCTTTAATCCATTCTCGTCTAACTCATCACTAATTGGTCCTGATCTTACTAATCACTCCCCCTTCAGTATGATCTAAATGCAGCAGCCAGGCTCATTTATCTATGCACCAATGCCTTTAGCCCAGCGATAGGCAAACTGCGGCCCTCCAGCTGTTGCAAAACTACAACTCCCATCATTCCTGGACAGCCTACAGCTATCAGGCTGCAGAAGGGCATGTTGGGAGTTTTAGTTTTACAATAGCTGGAGGGCCGCAGTTTGCCCATGCCTGCTCTAGCCTGTACCAGTCACTTCACTAGTTGCCCATCCACCACACAATACAGTTCAAACTTCTCAGCCACAAAGCTTTACACATTGTACCCCCCTCCCCCCGTACATATTATCCCTCATTCATTTGTCTACCACCGTACTCATGCTCTCCATTCTGCCAATGATCTAAGTCTAACATCCTCCATAATCCGAATCTCTCAATCCCACCTTCGAGTCTTTTCTCGAGCTGCACTAGCTTTCTGGAACCCAAGACCCCCCCCCCCCCCCAGCTTCATTCTTCATAACTGAACGCCATCGTCTGACAGTAGTTCCCACCCTCGGTGATCCGTCTGTCCTGCTCTCTCTAGTAGGCTAGATGGCTGGACCACTTTAGAGAAAAATCTATTTTACCATTTGCCACTCCTTTCTTCATAGATTGTAAGGCCTTGCGAGCAGGACCCTCACGTCTAATGTTTCAATTGTATATTAGTCTTTAATTCTATGATGTCTATTTTTTGATTTGTACATGTACCCTCTGAAAGGTAAAGCGTTGCAGAATATGGTGGTGCTATATAAAGATTATTATTATGTAAAAATTGAATAGGGATTTTATGTTTTAGCAGGAAAAGGATTATTCTTTGTCTAATAAAAGGACTTAAAAAGTTTCCAGAATACTTACTGTACAAATTCCGTGAAGGTTTCAAGACCTCTGCTTGCAGTCGTTCAATAGGAACATTCATTCTCTACCCCTGCAGCTCTGATAACTATAATAAACCATGCACCTGTGAGTCCATCACATGCCCATATCCACTGAAAGTAGTCAATTGAAGGACTGCAGAGATCTTGTTGACGGTGAGGAATGTTGGAAATGAACTTAAAAACAGGACTCCTAGGAGAGACAGTGAGAGTCCTGCTTGCCCACACACAACCTTCTGTACACTCACGTCCTGATCCAGATCATATGAACCTATATATCACAGAGCTCCGCTTCGCTCCCTCTATCACATCCTGCTCTCAAACAGGGTAGCAGAAATCGCCTGACACTTTCACGGTAAATACTGCGGCAAGCTGTGTGCTATAATCACACCTTTTTAGTTGTCATTCCCAAGTGTGAAGTCCCATTTTGCGATGTGTATTCTCCTTGTCGTGTGTTCTTAACTGTTACTTTTCTCATTCATTAAGATTCCCGAAGCATATTTTATAAGAGACCCCCAAACGTTCCTCCTTACTGGGGATTTTGTTAAGGTATCTGTGCACTGTTAGTGATGTGGGCACATATGATTAACATGTTCACGTGTGCTCTCGGAGAGTCTGAGACATCTCTCCGCTCTTTAGCTGCATGTCACCACAGGTTAACATTCAAACATAACCCAGATCCCATCATAAAATGGTTATTTGGTTAAGTGAAGCATGCTGAAGAGAAAGCAAAGCTTGTCTACAAAAATACTAACACTTGGATGAGTCTGCAGCCCGGGAGAAAAGCACCGGTGAATTTTTCTGGACTTCTTTCATGGCTGACTTGGGATGTGCTTGCATTGTCAAATAGTGTGTTGACCTATCTCTTTGATGCATATTGATTATGACAATCACTCCTCTCTCCCTGCAGGCCATGGAGGCACAGATACAGAATTTTGGACAGACGCCATCTCAGTTGCTTATTGAGCCACATCCGCCTCGGAGCTCAGCCATGCACCTGGTGAGATATAACGGCATGTAGGGAAATTGTGGTTTTTGTGTTTTCTCCATTAAGAATTGGGCCTGGTATTTTTAAGAAATGAGGGTACCTTTAAGGAGATAGTGAGTACATGGATGAATTATATTCCAAAGCCACCCGCTGTTTTTTCCACATTGTGTCCTTATTCATATAAAATTTTCGGATTAGGAGAGAGGAAGAAGATATTAAATTGTAGGGGCTGGACACATGGCTTTACCCCTTAACAGACACATGAATATTGCAAAAAACCCTACTGAACATGTCACTACTTTATTCTAGATTCTGCATTAATGTCTCAAATAAATATAGTTTTGCGCACAACTCAGGTGACTTAAAAGGGTCGTCCGGGATAATTAAAAATCTTGGACATCTCCTACAATTGCTTAAAATATAAAAAAAAACTTGATATATTCACCCTTTTCTCGGCAGTGCTGGTTTGGTACTCCTGCCACTGTTTGCAAACATCAGCGGTGACGTTTAAGATGCAGCACGTGACCCCTGCAGCTAAGCACTGTCCTCTTCTTCAGGCTGCTGAGGACAGCGGTTGCATTTTAGGCAATTGTAGGGTTATCTGAGATTTTTAATTGTCTTCTACGGTCCCTTTAAGTGAATTGTAACCCTTTAATGACACACCGAATTTTAGTCTTAAAGAGGATGTCCCATCTCGCTGACCACTAGGAGGCCGGGAAACAGCAGAGTGGCCCAGTGCTCTGAAGCTCCCATAGCAATGCATTGTACCGACAGAAATTGCACAGCAAACTATGCTGTTTTTGAGCTCGAGGAAAAAGCAGTGCATGGGAGCTACGGAAACAATGTAGTGTAGCAAACTATGCTGTCTCCAAATTAGGGAAACACAGGCATTGACCAAAAAGAGTAAGATGCAATAATAAAAAAAAAATGTCCCCAAAGGAGTCCTTAGCCTTTACGTATAAAGATTAAAGGTTATGTTCTAGTTTTATCTCACTTAAATGGGTTATTCAATGTCTAACAAATTCCGATCCAATGCCCGGGCCCCTCATATAGATTATACTTGCCCCACTCCCTGGCACCCGCGTCACTTCTGATCCCTTCACGGCCACCAGATCAAAACATCTGGCGACGGGGAGAAGCAGCCAATAGCAGGCCGTGACGGGGATGAGCCTCCCTAGCATTGCGGGTGATGCTAGGGAGGTTCGTCCCTGTCGTGGCCTGCTATTGGCTGCTCCCCCTATCACTACATGTTTAGATCCACGCGATGTTGAGATGCAGAGGCTGCCTTGCGGGGATCAGGAGCGAGGCGGGTGCCAGGGAGCGAGGTAAGTATAATCTATATAAGGGGCCCGGGCATTGGTGGGCATGTGTTAGACATTGGATAACCCCTTCACATCTCAGTAAATCTGCTATAGACTTGACCCCAGCTCCAAGTGGCCCTGTACTATATACAGATTCATGGGGGGAGCAGGAGGCTTTTCCAGATCATCTAAGCAGCAGGGCACAGAAGGTTAGAGAAGAGGCAGTGATCCAATAAGTGCTCTGCATGAGTCCAGTGCTGAATATGGATTCCTAGCATATTTCATGTAATAGTTTGTCAGTTTGGCTTGTAAATTTTGTGTATGTCTCCCTGTAAATCTTCAAAGCTGACATAACTTATTTTGTATTGATCCCAAGTTATAGGCTGTGTTATACTCCTGAGCTGTATTCACAATTCTTATTATTATTCAAGCTTGGCCAGAGACCCCCCAAACTCAACTGAGCTCCGATAACGGAATTATTTTCCTACATCAGACGGCAATCACCATAACATATTCTGTGCAGACATTGAACCAGCAAGGAACGATGGAAGAGTTCCGCTCTGAGGTCAACAGAATTGTGAATACAGCTCTGGGCTAGAATACAAGCTGTAACTCAGGATCAGTAGATATGGTTTCTTATCCTTAGAAATGATGCCGTCTATTATTTTCTTGCTCTAACTTTGTCTTAATGACCTATTCTTTCTCCTTCCCCCTCCACAGTGTTTCCTTCCACAGAGTCCTCTCATGTTCAAAGACCAGATGCAGCAGGACGTGATTATGGTGTTGAAATTTCCATCCAACTCCCCAGTGACACATGTTGCAGCAAATACACTGCCGCATCTAACTATCCCCGCCGTGGTGACTGTCACTTGCAGCAGGCTTTTTGCAGTGAATAGGTGGCACAACACTGTGGGTAAGTTGTGACCTTATCCGCTGTAGGCTAATTATTTGAATTGCATTACAAGTGTGTCATATAAGATTTAGGATGCATGAAGACTTCTCCCAGGCATCAGAGC
The DNA here is from genome assembly GCA_033119425.1 of Bufotes viridis. Taxonomy (NCBI): domain Eukaryota; kingdom Metazoa; phylum Chordata; class Amphibia; order Anura; family Bufonidae; genus Bufotes; species Bufotes viridis. The sequence continues at coordinate 454,779,172 of CM065591.1, read as the reverse complement.
TTGTGTTTAGACGGAACATAGAATAATAACATGTACACAATAGTAGCGGCACATAATTGCTGCCGAACGTGTCTGCCAGTAGTGTTCCTTCCATTACAAGTTATTATTGTAGGAGTCACCGTTTGTAAGTACTAAGTATAAGGGAACTTAAAGTGGCAATGAGCATTCAAAAACTTTGCATTAATCAATAGTACAATGTGTGTGCATGAGGAATAATTCTAATGATATTATACTTGTATCTGGCATTCTTTAGCAGTTTTCCTCTGTGCTTGCTGAATATCTGGTTTGCAGTGCTCTCAGACATGGTGGGTATAGATTAGCTGACATCCACTGCTCACACAGAAAGTAGAGGAAAATCTCCTTTCTAGCTGTCTCACAGTCACTCAGCAGCCGCAGAATAATGGAGGGCTTAACAGAGAAGTACTGACCTGTATTTTTGTGAATGAAACACCTGTGCTGAGCTATAAGATTCCTATGTAGCCGTCCAGTCTGTCTTTGTCTGTGCATGTGTCCTTAGCTACTCCTCACTCTTTCCCCCTCCCCTCTCCATAGACTTGAACTGACATATGTAATATGATCCTCCTGCAGAGATCATCAGTCCTAGACCGAAAAAAGGCATTTTTCAAAGGGAAAATAAATTAGCAAGGGTGGGGTTGGGGGGTAAACCCCAGGAGAACTAGATACAGTATTTCTCACTGATAAAACATATTATAAAGTTTCTTGTGGTCACTTGTACTATTGATTTATTTAAAGTAGCTTGAAGTAACTATATTATGCAAGTCTGCCTAGCAATCAGCTGATCTTCAGGACCTGGCATTTTTTTTTTTGTCGGGGAAACCTGCCATTCATATGGCTTAAATGGGTTGTTCACCCCTGGGGACCTCTTGAGTAGACTGGCTCCAGTGGTGACACATCTCCCATATGTCCTGTCACATGAGAGAACCGTCACTGCTGCAGCCAGCCAGATGTTGACGTGGGAAGACTTGAGAGCTGCAGCAGCGGTCCAGGAGCAGAAAAGGAGCAGGAATCCAGCAGGGTGGGGGGGGGGGGGGGTCAGGTAAATATGATTCCCTCTGCAGGTGCAGCCATGCTGGGGCCCCGAGGGGTGAATAACCCCTTTAATAAGAGAGTGTCCTTGTGAGACAACTCCTTTAAGTTCTGTGCATTTCTCCCATTTTCCTCATTTAGTTAATATTTTTTTACATAATCCTATTTCTGCGGTGCCTCTAGAAAACAGACTGCTTAAACAGCAGCAAGAAATTTCACATTCTCCGTAGCCCTGCAGTTCACGATTAGATCTCAGTTTAGGCAATAAGATATACATTATATTATATACATTAATAGACTCTAGGCTTCCTTACCAGGTTATTTTACAGTCGTGTCCATTCTAAAAGATTATGAGTCAAGTTCCCCTCGTACGTAGCCTAATATGACAAGCAGCTTGGGTAGTGTTGGTGTCTGCTGGCTTATCTCCCCTTGCTACCATTAGCATTGTGGGAATTGAGTTCCCTTTGGGTAAGTGTCCTGTTACTACAACGTGTGCTTGGTTATGTAGGCTCGTCCTTCACAGTAGGTATCGGGCACGTTGCATTCCTCAGAGACTTTTGAAGAACCACAGAGAAACCAGGGACAGCTTGTCAGTTCTTCTTCTCAACACGCTTTACTGAAAGCATTAAATACATTTCTTCTGAAGAGTATGGACTGGGAATCAGAATGAAGTAGTTACTTCACCTACATATCCCGTACTATGTCTGCCGCACTGCGGGACAGATGGCTCTGATTTATAGGTGTCCTTTCTAACTTCTGATGGCTAGCAGATATGAAGCAGTGGTCTAATCATAGTCTCGTTCCATGCAGGTCTGAGAGGAGCACCAGGTTACTCACTGGACCAAGCCCACCATCTTCCTATTGAGATGGACTCTCTGATTGGTATGTATCATAAGGGTTACTGACAATAGCAATAAGACTTTCAAACATGTATGAGACAGCACTGATTCCACTTGAACATCTCCATGTTGATAAAAGGCACAGCTCCATCAAAATCTTTCTTAGGTCTACTTGGGAGGGGGAGGGTTGGCGAAGATGAGAAATCTCCACCACCTATTGTCAATGGTGTAATCCTGTGTTATCTGCCTATAATAAAGGTGTTATCCTGCCTTATGATGTAATGAGATGACTGCTGACCCCACCCCAGTGTGCACAGCCTTAGTTAGGGCTCACGCACACAAATGTTTTTGTACGCATTCAATCCGCAGTTTTTGCAGATTGGATGCGGACCCATTCACAGCAATGGAAGAGCAAAAGTTGCCGTGTGCTGTCCACATCCGTATGTCCATTCCACAGCACCTTAAAAAAAAATAGAATATGTCCTATTCTTGTCCGTATTGCAGGCAAGGATAGTACAGTTCTATGGAGGGCCGGACGTACCGTTCCGCAAACGCCGAATGCACAAGGCCGGTAACTGTGTTTTGCACGTCCCCATTTGGCGGGGCACAAAAACGGCAATAGCCGTGTGCATGAGCCCTTATACAGAGATGTCTGCAGAATAGGAAGTGCCAGCCTATTCGGGTGTTCAGTGACCAGTATGAAAAACTGCAAGATTGGTGGTAAACATGGGCGTAGCTATAGGGGGTGCAGAGGTAGCAGTCGCTACCGGGCCCAGGAGCCTGAGGGGGCCCAAAGACCCTTGTGCCCCATAAGAAGACACACAAAGAACTGAGGGAAGGGGGGCCCAAGCTGAACTCTTGCACCTGGGCCCATGAGCCGTTAGCTACGCCCCTGGTGGTAAATGTAGAATCATGTGAGTCCACTGTATTGGGTTTATTGCCACAGTGTGTAGTCATCAATATATCCATGCTTCTGGAAGGAAAAAGGGAGGGATGGCACAGCAAGGAGGTCTAAAAAACAAAAACATGCTCCAGAAATGTTATAGTATGGATGATACAAGTATTAAAGGGGTTTTCTGGCAGTTAGATACCTAGCATCCCCATAAATCATAGAGGTGTCCCCCTATTTTGGGCAGCTGCTGGCTCCGGAAACTATACCGTGGGCAGAGCCCCATGCAGAAGTCTCCATCCAGTGTGTAGTGGCCGCGGCAGGGAACTGCCATTTAAGTTCCCATTCAAGTGAATGGGAAGCGAGCTGCAGTGTGGCAGCGCACAGAGCTGATCGATCTGGGTCCAGAAAACCCCTTTAACTAAAACATGTCTGGAGCTGTGACATCTCCTATGAGTATTGAAGAAATAATGATGTCATTTTCCAACAGCCAATAATTCCGGAGTTAACAAACGCCAAATCACTGACCTCGTGGACCAGAGCATTCAGATTAATGCGCACTGTTTCGTGGTCACAGCAGATAATCGCTACATCCTCATCTGTGGCTTCTGGGACAAAAGCTTCAGGGTATACTCATCAGAAACAGGTAGACGTGACATCCTTACCATTTGTCTGTACAAATGCAGTTATGTATCTTTGTTCCTGTACGGCGCCCATACATACTGCAGTGCCATTTTCTGAATGTAATGTAGCTGAGCTCTGCGCCATCCGCAGCGTCAGTCTGATGGACGCTACATGGCAATGTTTCAGCCTCGGGACTAATCTGAATTTCTATGCACCAATATCTATTTCTGATTTATTTAATTTTTTTTCTAGGAAAACTAACACAAATTGTGTTTGGTCACTGGGATGTTGTCACCTGTCTGGCCAGATCAGAATCCTACATCGGTGGCGATTGTTACATCGTGTCAGGCTCACGTGACGCAACGCTGCTTCTCTGGTACTGGAGCGGGAGACATCATATTATTGGCGACAATCCAAATAATAGTAAGTGCTCTAGTACTGATATGTACGGTATGTTGATTGCTTGCTGACCCTGTCTCCATTCCCTGCTACACGGTGCACGCTCAATGGCAATTTTAAGAGAAGTTCTAGATGCATATATAGTTAGCAACCCAAAATAGTGATGAAGCCCATTAGCGGGTTATACGCTTGACGTGAGGTTCTTTGCTGAGCGGTATTATGGTTGCACCTCGGTCAGTATGGCACTGAAGAATTACAGTAAAGACCACGAGGATCTACTCTGTTATGTTTGCTTTAGGTTGGTCCCATTGGTAAAGGCTGGTTACCACCAATCATAGCTGATCTTAGGCATGAGGATTTTTTTTACCTAAAGGGCTTGTCTCATGAAAAATACTCTACATTTTTTTAAACCAGCACCTGGATCTGAATACTTTTGTAAATACAACTTTAGAATAACCAGTGAGGTATTCACTGAAATATGTCGATACGGCGCCACCTGCTGTTCCCTTTTTTTTCTAATTTCTCTGTCCTGCTCAGACGGAAGCACAAGCTCAGTTCCATCCCTCAGCTGCAGTAGAAAGGACATGCCCCCTGAGAGAATGCACGCCTCCTAAGCTGCCAGCTTGAAATAAATCTGACTGTGGATATCTCCGGATCCATGTGCGGTACAGGGCTGGTTTTGCGTTAGAAAGAGATTGTCATGTGCTATATGATATTGGATTTTAATTTTTACATTAATCATGGGATAATCCTTTTAATTGTCTGATTGTCTAAAGGCATCTGTTGCCCCCTTCCCCCTTTTTTGTCTCTGAAAACCGCTAACATCACCACATAGGTGATAGGGAATTCATTTTCAACATCTTCCTTCTTGCATAACAGAAAAAGATCTGATATTAATGATTTACACATCAAGTGTCCACTGGACGTTCATCAACCAGGGAAATGTCTTGGGCTCTTGGCTGTAAATATCCCCCTCCTCTGTTCTTGGCTGTAAATATCCCCCTCCCCCTCTGTTCTTGGCTGTAAATATCCCCCTCCCCCTCTGTTCTTGGCTGTAAATATCCCCCTCCCCCTCTGTTCTTGGTTGACTTTTCCAGTGGTGTCCTCTCCGCTCCCACTGCACATACGAGTGGAACGGTTGGGGGATGTTTTCAGCCAGGAGCCCAGGACACTTACCTGGTTGATCAGCGCACATCAGACACTTGTCATTAACATATGGCGCAAGTCATTAAAACTTGATTTTCTCTGTTAAGCTAGACGTATGATCAGTAAAATGGGGAGACTGAAAACTCTTTCCCTGTCACCTGTGTAGTGATTTTAGCACTTTAGGGGTATAAAACTGCCTACCGATTCCCTTTAAGAGACAGATTTTTGGCTGCCATGTTGGATTTTTTTTAACATATAGTCATTTATTGTAGAAATGGGCAGTTGCTGGCCACCTGGACACAGTAGCTGAGTATGATGTTGTAATGTATTCTGTCTTCGGAGTGTCATAAAAGCTGTACCTGACCATTTTGGTTGGAAATATTTGCTGTGGTACCAGAATGGCAATCATATCACGATCTGTCATACATTGGGTACACATTTTTATCTTCTGGCTATGGCCAGTTTAAAGCATATAAATGGTATCTCTTAAAGGGGTTGTCCTCGTTTCTAGAGTAGGGAAGTCCCCTGGTAAGGACCTTTATCTATTAAGCTACTTTCACACTAGAGTTTTCAATTCTGCTATTGAGATCATCATCATAGGTCATCAATAGCAGAAGAAAACACTTCAGTTTTGTCCCTGTTCATTGTCAAGGGGGACAGCACTGAAAATGCATTCCGTTCCGTTTGGTTGTGTCCCCATCGCGGACAGAAAAATGCTGCAAGCAGCGTTTTTCTGTCTGTAATGTGGTGAGGAGCAAGACAGATCCGTCGTGACACAATGCAAGTCAAAACGGATCCGTCCCCCATTGACTTTCAGTGGTGTTCATGACGGATCCGTCTTGGCCATAGAAGACATAACACAATCGGATCCGTTCATGACAGAAGAATGCGGTTGTATTATTGTAGCGGAAGCGGTTTTGCAGATCCATGACGAATTATCAAAAAACGCTAGTGTGAAAGTAGCCTTGGTTACATTTTTCTGGAGGGCTGAATACATCTGTGATTACACAATCTACCCGTTGATTTCAATGGGTGCCATGTATTTTTCCGTTTCCCTTTTGATGGTGTTGCTTAAGAATGTAACCCTTGTTGCTGGATTCCACAGATTACCGCCAACTCTAGGAGGACTACATTGGTTTTGAATCTGACAGAGGAGCCAGTATGGCCCTGAAACGCGTAATTCCTGCCAATAAAGATTGTTCAGATTTATACTTCTCACCTTGGTCCTTCCAATCCACCAATATGGGCAGCGCTACCGTTCTTCTTGTTCCTTGGTAGAATGGCCGATCATATATGAAATGACACGTAGCCTGCACCTCCTCTTTATTAACCAGCGTTTCTTCAAGCAAATTAGGGCTTGTTAGATGAAGGTTAATGAAAGCAGGCTCACTATGTAGGTTAAATCTAATTAGTTAACATCATTAGGATGAGTATAAAAAATAAAAAGCTGCTGATGATACGCTTGGCAAAGTATGGGGTTTCATTCCTGTCATCTAGAGGTGCCTATAGGAGATATAATGTAGAGGAAGGAGGCAGGAAAAGCTGTTAGGTTATTATAATTAACTGGGCTAGGTGCTTGACTTGTGATGTCTTTCTGGGTTTTTCCTCTTTCTTTTTGTGACACGTAAGACAACTAATTATCTGTTTTAGCTCGTGTGCATCCAATTAGCAAGTGACAGGTGTTTTAAGTATGTTGTATGTTCAAAACATCCTAAACCACGGATTGCTTAAAATGCACATATAAATGGTGGGGCATAAATCATTGTCCTTGAGTGATTCTTCAAAGTAGAATTCAGCGTAGTAATGTATAGGAATGCCAGTCGGAGATTTCAGTCCGGTTATTCTGTATTGCATGGACTAAACAAGGTCCTTTAGTCATTAACCTGTTATGTGGACTGCTCGAGGAGACGTATCCAGTTAGAGGGTTGTATTAGCCAGACAGTGTCCAGAGGGTACAACTTTTTACAAAGTCGCCAAAATCTATATTTTCCACCCTTGTAGCTTGGTGGGCCAGTGGTAAACTAAGCAGTCATGGGGTTGAATGTGATCAGGGCAAAATATCTCTCAATTGTTGCTTAGATTGCTACTGGGTTCTGAAGATCTTCCCACAAATTTTTTCCTATGAATTTTTGAGAGGCTCAAAAAGCTGTAGAGCATAAGAACCTGTTCAGCTGACAAATTCCCCACCGCCTTATGCTGTTCTCTCATTGAGTCCTACGCCTATTGTCATCGAGTAGCATAGATTGGGCCTCCTCTTGAAGGACCTCTTCGACCAACCTCATGTTCTGCTTATATAATACGTATTGCCCTTGGATGTATTCTGTGGAGCACTGCCTATAATGCCTTATATAAATATGAACGTGTAAGCTACAATATAAAAGAGTAGATACGTTTTCACATTTGCTTAGCGTTACAATTTCTTTCTTATTCTCCAATATTTGTTCACTTACAGTAGACATAAAACATTTGCTCATGATCCAATAGGTTAGCCTCACTTATGGCTTGATGAATTTTCTGTAGTGTCCCACGATTGCCCCTTTTCTCCACAAAATATTTCACCCATTAGAGCAGCAGATTAGTCCATTCTACAGTAATTAAAGGGATTTCCGAGATTTTTTTTTTCTGATGACCTATCCTGTGGCTAGGTCATCAGTATCTGATCAGTGGGGGTCCGACACCTGGGACCCCCACTGATCAGTACCGCCGCAGCCTTCTCTCAGCTTACCAAGCACAGCACTGTACATTGTATAGTGCTTTGTATTGCGCTCAGCACCATTTACTTCTATGGGACACGTAACAAATAAACGTGACATCACTTACCTAGCAAGAGCTGAGAGAAGGCCGCGGCACTCACAGGAACGCCGGTGCCTTCTCGAACAGCTAATTGGAGGGGGTCCCGGGTGTTGGACCTATCCAGGGAATAGGCCATCAGTAAAAAAAAATCTCAGAAAACCCCAATAAGTACTGTCCTATTGTGGTGGTTCTGAAACGTTGTTCTTCATCTACTCACTCAGTCAATGTACAAGTATGCACAGGACGGACCACTAATCATGCCTCACACGTGGACAGTGTAAACCTAGACATGCTGTCTATCACAGTGGCTTAGACCTGGATGAGAAAATTGGTGCATGGCTAAACATTTTGGTCTAACTTTTTACCTACTACTTTTTCCCTTAGCGCGTGGTTCAGTGGTGCATATTAAGCCACATGCCCTTTCCTGCTAAACTCATTACAACCCATTAGCGGGTGCGACACTGTGGATTACTCTTTCTAGTTTACTTGTTACGTAAATATGTCTAAAATGAGATGCATAAAATTACACCAAAGACCAAAGATGTTTCGTGTTTTCGGCCCAAATTTTGTTAGCATTCAGAGGCAGCTACAAAAGTAAGTGTGGTTGGGTATCTCGCAATTTAAACAAAAATAGTATTGCTGCCCCCTGCCTCTCACCCCTGCACCCACACAAACACATAAAAACACATGCAAAAATACACACCTTCATACACACATTATGTGTATGCTATTACTGTGCACTTTTCATTCTGCTGATGTATTACAAATATCTTCAGTAATTTAAACATTTTAAATCTGAAGTAAGGGACAATGAATAAGATGTTCGCTTGGGCAATAGCCTATGGCGTTTATTGGTACCCTGCAAAATACCATGGTAACTGATGATGTCCGGTATTGTTATTTTATGTGGTGTTTTCCTATAGTGTGCATTTGATGGTATCTACACTACATTTTTGTAATGTGCCTTTACTTTGCCACATACTGTTCTGCTTTGTGCCGTCTATAATGTTCATTAGAGCGTACATTCATAGCACACATTACTTTTTAATTTGCTGTAATGATTCTGTGGTCATTTCCATTGTCGGATTGCCCTGCTACAATTACTTTTTGTTGAGAGTGACACACTGAGATTGTGTAAGCAGTCTATGAAGATAAATTGTTTTGTAACAGAATATTGAACTTAAGGTTGGCTGTATAAGTAATGCTAAGATCAATACACATTGACATTTAAATCAACATAAGTCATCTTGTATGGATCTCCAGGGGAGAGCTTTCTAGGATTCAGCCAGTACATAAAATAACCATTCACCACTTGTAATTCCTCGTTAATCTCTGAGTTGTACAGACAGAAATTGTCTATATTTAGTGCAGTCAATGGATCTGCCTTTCACGTGCCTGTGTATAACAATATGTACATTCATAATCTCTACTTCTAATCCCCTGCTGTATGTGGCAGTCTGTATAAACCTAAAACTTAAGACAATCTGACAGAACGTCAAAGAACATCTCCACCCACATCGTGTTGCTCTGCATTGTGCATGACTTGTTAGACGTTAGACTGAAAATGCAGTCCAGTTTACCTGCAGCTTGTTACAGAGCAGGAGGAGCTGAGCAGATAGATATATACACACTCACTGGCAAAAAAATAATGATGCATCTACATAGAAATGTTGGATGGCTGCAAAACTCGGCATGCACATATGTGAATGAGTACAGGTGTGGTCTGCTTAGACACTGGGTCTTGCCACAAGAGAGCATAAAAGTGCTTCCCCTACTGCTCTACAAATGGCTCTCAGAGGTTACTTTTGGTTAATTTACCTCTTGGTGAGAGATGATTGACTGCTAGACATGCCTCCATGCCAAACTCAAAGACATTTTTCCCAGACTTTGAGAGGGGGCACATAATTGAACTAAGAGAAGCAGGATGGTCGTTCTGACGAATTGCCCACCATCTAAGCTATTAGTAGGTGTTAGGAGCAGTGGTTACATGAGGGCACGCACATATGGCGAACAGGCTCTGGAAGGTCCAGACAGACCACCTGTAGAGAGGATCACCAATAAGCATGAGCAGCTCCCACTGTTTCATTGGGCACCACCCCCATCTCTGGCCAGACCATGCTCAACAGAAGGAAATTTGAAGTCACGGCGCCCATTAATTATTTTAGCGAAGAATTCAGGTTTTGTTTTAGACCCTACAACAGTCGGGTTGGAGTATGGAGGCCTTGTGGTGAGCGCTTCAATCCTGCCTTTGATGTGGAGTTACACACTGCCTCAACTGCTGGTGTGATGATCTGTGTAGCCATCGGATACGACAGCGGGTCACCCCTAGTAGTGATACGATGTGCAGGACATCCTGACGCCACATGTGTTGCCTCTCATGGAAGGGCTTCCAACAAGAGTTTTTAAAGCAGGATAATGCTAGTCAACACACATGAAGGATTTCCCAGGAATGTCTCTGCCGAATTGCAACACTTCCTTGACCTGCCCAGTCACTAGATTTATCGCCAATCAAGCATTTATGGGACCAGCTGGGACCCCCGCTTTGGCAACCTACAAGTAAACGATCTACAGGCCCAACTGTAAGATTTGTGGGCAAATGTGCTGCAGGATACCATACAGGACCTTAATGCCTCCATCCCCAACAGTATCTCATCTTGTATCCAGGCTAGATTCTCTTTAAATCTCTGCTCATTTTGGACTTAGAAATCCATTATACAGTCTTCCCTATATTAGTGTGTATACAGAGATAGTCACAGAGTAGGACCATCCATTGGACTCTTAAGCCCCAAATCAGCAGTGGTTTCAATTAATTAATAAATAATACTAGATCTACTGAGTCTTCTTCCCACAATACCATAACTCCATCTGCTCAGCTCCTCCTGTTCTATAACATAACTTGCTGCCGGCAGACAGCACTGAATGTGACATTAGACAGTGTATTCTTTCATGTTAGGTCTTATGGCTGTCATATGGATGGTTTCTACTTCAGTGTGGGGGGACATTTATCTTGTCTACTAATACTAGTCCATAAAGAAATCATTTGAACATGAATATATACACAGTTATGACAGAAATGAAAGGTGAAGAGGACTAATGTTATTGTATGCATGCAGTTGAGTGACTGGCCGGCAAAACTCTGCCACTAGAAAATCTGTGCATTGTTACATATGTCCTCAGTGAGAAGAGCTGCTCTGAAGTACAAACAGCTTTTATAGCAAGTAAAATACTGTGAGGAGAACAGGAACATTCATGAGCCGGGATCTGATCTTTCTAGGAACTCTCCCCAGAACAGTTTTTTTCCAATGCCCTCCATATCTGAATGGGGTTTTAACAAATCTCCAAAACAAGACTCCAGTTCAGATTATTGTAAAGTGGGAATCCATAGAGGTGCCAAAATCAAAAATGGAACTTGGCATACAACAAAATTACAGTAAATACAAGGAAGAAAGTATTACTCCCTGAACAGGTTGGATTAATACAACATTTTGGTTCAATTTTGGACCTTCTTGAAACAATCCATGTAGACTAGGTGATGATCCTTATCCTCATAGTTTATTGTATGAACGTAACCCTACTTCAACCTAGATTTACGTGAAGTTGGTCTGGAATCATCCAACCTTTTGTTTTGAGATCAGTTTCTAATTTGCATTCAATTTTAATGTGTACAGAGTTCCATTTCTGATTTATGTGGACTTGGACCCCCTACCATGTGAACCCTCTACCCAGAGGTGCTGAAGACCCGACAGATGTCCACTGTTGTAGACGTTTTCTCAGTTAAAAAAAAATGTATTTGATGTCCGATATAAAAGAGGAAAGAACTTTAATCTTAAATTGTGAAAGCGCATACGGATATTACAGAAAGCTAATAACTCAGCCGACTCATCACCAGCAGATGATGCCATGACAGAGCAGAAGGGAGAGCGGGAACAAAAGCCTTCACTGAAAAACAAGCTTTCACAAATCCAGAAACTAATTTGAAAGTGATAAAAATTAATTTGCACAGTTTAATTGGAAGCAGTCTCCCTCTCGAATGCCGGCAGAGGAGCTCAGGCGGCTTGTGCTACAGGCTGATTGAATTTTTTGTCAGCCAGGTATGTCGGAGTCGCCTGCTTATCCTCTCGAGCCTTTCTGTGCAATATATTACGTTCAGCTTCTGACTGGTGTTCTTTAAAAGGATCAATGCTATTCATGTTACGTCCCCAGTGTCTGAAATTTCATTGATCTTGGGACTTCACCTGACATTTCTCATTACTTTGCTTCCAACAGGATACTCACCCAAGGTGTGGGCTTCAGCTTCTCCATGTGAATTACAGCCATTTCTAAAGGGACTTTTTCTCCCCCGGTAGATGAGGATCCTGTATCTTCCAGCACACATGTTCAATATAAATCCTGAGCCGTTCAGTGAAATAGGATTATTGTCTGCTGTCTGTCATTTTGGATATGACTTTTTTTTCTTCTTCAAATCTAGCTTTACTTCATGAAGAAGGGTAATATTATAGTGGACTGTTACAGGATCTACTGTATAGACTTGGTCCTACACTATGACCTTGCTTAGAGCATCCATAGCACTATGAATCTGATCCAAATTCTTGGTTATCGCTACAGTTGAATAGGTTACATAAGAAACTGTTCTTGCTATAAAAATTGTGCACAGACTTGGCTGGTATTTCAGGGCTTTCTATATTTATTACATTGAGTCTAAGTGGAAAATTATATTTGCAGAGCTGCTGAAATATGGCTGTAAATTACTATATTGTCTGTTTCTAATGTAAAAAATGATGGCGGAATTTATTATGCGCCGTGACATTTTAACCTATGCTAACACCGTACCTACACGCTCAGTTACTGCAAACAAACTGGGGATCACAACATGGCAATGCATGGAGGCTCCATCAGGATTAGATTTCAGCAGCCCGTGATTAGACCTCTTGATGTAGCAACTTCAGCCAACGACCACTTACTACTTTCCGTCAATAACATTTTTAAATGTCAAATATTCCTCGCTATAAACTTGAGCATAAACCTAGTCCAGACATGCAGATGACAGATGCGCCAAATGCATCATTGACACAGTTAGGGGCCGTTCCTACAGTTTTTTGCAGCCAGAATTTGGCACAGATTCCATACCAAAAAGTCACCGGTTGGCCATACGGAATGTGCCTCCCATTGTTTTCATTGGTTTCATTGACCTCGTGCGGTAGTGCTCATGAATAGCATTGAAAACAGTGGGAGGAAGATTCGATGCATCTGTCAGGCTTTTTGCACAGAATCCAAATATTACCTGCTCCAATCACCCTGTGTTCAACCACTTAGACACTTTTCTGTTATTTCCCCGACCTCTTGACATTCATTGCCTATTCTACACGCGCCAAATTAATTCAGAAAATTCAACCAGAATTCTGTTGCATTTGGCTCAGTAAATCTCCTCTTGTGTATTAGGTTTTCTTGCCCGTGGGTTGTTTATGGTATTACAGCTTATCCCCATCCATCTGACTAAGGCTATGGCAATACCAGACACAATTAATGTGATGCTGGGCACTCTTGTAAATTGGAGATGTAGATCAGTGTATCATAAAATACACAAACAAACAGTAATGGTGACTGTCTGGCCAGACTGACAATACACAATGGTGCAATAAAAGATCTCATGGATCTAAATGTACTCAATAAAAAGGATGCTGTGCACTAAAAAACTCTTAAATAGCCGATCCACCTAAATTGAGGTTCAAATAAAATGTTTGGTCCACTTCAAATTAATTCCAAACGTGAAAAAAACAGAAACCTGAGTCCAACCAAATAAGTGTTCATAGGAATCCATATATTCAAAAGTCCATAAAGCTGTCAATCACGCCAATGTCATAGCAATTATGTGGGCATGAATCTCATAAGTATTCCTTATTGTAGTGCCGACTGGGTTAGTGTAGAAGAGTTCCTTTGTTATTTGATGTCTATATCGACCACATACACCATAACCCTGTATATACTCACAGAGCTCGGGTCTTCACAGGCAGCATGCAGGGTCAGCGCGGCGTCCCGCGCGCTAGCATCCACCTCGAGCCTGCTAAGTTATACTCACGTGGCGTACTTGTGTCAGCGTGGTGTACTAAGTCCGTGCGGTCTTAGGCTGTGATGTTTAGTCCAGGTCGGCACTTCAGGGGTCCCGTTGTTGGTCCGTCTCGGCGTCCTCTGTATACCAAACAATCCTTTCAGGAAGCCGATGTTCCCGGCCATACGTGTAGGTACCAGGTCGCCATGGGTCACTCTCTCTTCACACCACTGCCAAAGCTATTGTAAAATGGCTGCCAAGACCAATGAAAGAAAAGCAAAACTAAGCTAAGGCTATGGCAATACCAGACACAAGCCATGGGTAAGAGTGCAGCTGTTTCTAAAAAGCAGACGATCCTTTTAAAGGAGACCTCTTGGGTTATGTCCCGGATTTGATTTCTATTTAAGCTATTAAGGACAGGGCAAGATGTCTTTGAGCAGGTTCTCTAGGTTTGGGGTTGAGTTCTTGTTATGTAACTCAACACCACAATAATGCAGACCCTTTGACTTCAATAGGTCTGCGGTCCGCATTTTGGGGACAAGCGCTGTATAGGACATATTCTATCTATTTGTGGAACGGACATACAGTGCAGAAGTGGAAAGCATACAGATCATCTGGAGTATGTCCATTCTGCAAGAAGATAGAATACGGATGTTCGCAAAATGCCAACCACGGGATCATGGTAAATAACGGGTCCACAAAAAAACATGGACAGCACAAGGACTGTATTCGTACTTTGCGGATCTTCATTTTGCAAACGGCAAACTGGATACGGTTGCGTGCATGAGGCCTTAGACTGGGAAAAATAAGCAGCATATCCTCCCCAACATCCAAAGCTCTCTTCAAAGCCCATCAAACATATCTTTCCCATTGTAACGAAAACCTTATTTGCTCAGTTGTGATCTTTCCTCACAGATATCTTCCATAGTATCAGGACCATGGGATGTTTTGTGGTCCTGTATTTTACACCTTAGCTATGTACTTTTGTTTTTTTTGTTTTTGACTTTGTGTTTCCTTCCATGACTTTGTGCACGTAGAACATAAGCAATTTCTTCACATGTAATGGTGTCCTGCATTATACCGTCCCCATCTGACCTGCTATATCCGTAGCTAGCTGACCACCCTTCTGCTGAATTGGTTCAGCCTGGAGCAATGCAATTTTCAATTCCCAATAGCATCTCATCGCCTAAAGCCCTTTTTGTTCCTTAGCCTTTAGCCCTTTGCTACATCTATCATTTAGGATGTGACAGTATGTGTTGCTGAATTTTGAGTGATTGCTGCGGTGCTTGGCATCTGTCCCTTGGAAGGGTGGAGTTTGTCCTCTCTTTTTCCTGCATGATCTGAGGATACAAGGTTTTTCTTGTGCCGCTGTCCTGATATTGCAAAGATAACTAGACATGTACCCGTTTACATGATATCTTATGACGCTGTGGTTGCGCTGGTGCTGTTCTCTGTGATTGACATTACTAGTAATGCTTCTAAACAGTCGCGCTGTCATTGAAAATATTCCCGTCTGCTCACGTTCCTCCCTACTATTACTGCACAGACGGGCTTATAGGTCAGTGGACTTTGGTGGCTATGTGCATTTATCATTGTAGTATATAGCAGTGTTCATATCCAAGATTACATACAGGAATACATTTTGCCTACATGATGGGACTTTTCTTCATTTGTCACCAGTTTTATGTCATATCACAAAATGATGGTACTTTTTTTAACAGCATCTGTCAGCAGATTTGTACCTATGACACTGGCTGACCTGTTACATGTGCACTCGGCAGCTGAAGGCGTCTGTGTTGGTCCCATGGTCATATGTGCCCGCATTGCTGAGAAAAATGAAGTTTTACTGTATGCAAATGAGCCTCTAAGAGCAACAGAGGCGTTGCCGTTACACCTAGAGGCTCTGCTCTCTTTGCAACTGCTACGATCTGTCCACTTTCAATTACTTTAGGAGAAGTCAGGGCCAGGCAAGATCAGATTTACACTGCCTGGCCTTGTCAATCAAAGTGCAGAGGGTGCGGCAGTTACAGAGAGAGCAGAGCCTCTAGGTGTAATGGTAACGCCCCCGTTGCTCCTAGAGGCTCATGTGCATATATTAAAACCTAATTTTTCTCAGAAATGGGGACACATATGAACATGGGACCAACACAGATGCCTTCAGCTGCCAAGTGCACATGTAACAGGTCAGCCAGTGTCATAGTGACAAAACTGCTGACAGATGCCCTTTAAGACACGGCTATACGTGGTGTATACACTGCAGATATTTTGTAGTGGGATTGCTTGCAGTGAATTCGGTAGTAACAACTCAAATCTTATCCATATGCTGCGGAAAATTTTTACAACAGAATCAGCACATACCCTGACATGCGGTGCAGGTTTTAAATCCACAACATATCCATTTATACTGAGGATTTCCCTTGGGGCTTTCACTTTTTGCAGTGCAGATCCACATGAAGATTTTCAGCAACAAAACATGCCGTGGGGTGGATTTTCCACAGCAGAATATCCACTGTGGAATTTTTATTGCAGATTGTAAAGGGTGAAATCAATGGTGGAAATCTGCCCCCCCCCCCCCCCAATAAATGTCCATGGCTAAAAAAGTGTTTTCAACAGTTTTTTTTCTATCTACCAGTACTTGTATTACTATGTATGCAGTATTCAATAAAAAGTCCATGACCCAGTTCGTAGCTACGTTTGTTGTGCATTAAGCACTGAATCTTCGCTGTAACCCGAATGACACGTACTGGACTTTACATAACGTACAGACATTTTCTGCGTTGATATGTGCTTGTAAAAAGCATTTGTGGATGTCTATGTTGTTTTTGATAACGGTGCAAAGATGAAAAGAAACGCGTGGTTTTTGTGCGTTTTTTGGAATTGAATGTTACAATGTATGCAGCCATTGCTGATTGTGTCAGTATAAACTTGAGAGGAAAACTTTTACTTATAATAATTTGTAATCTTCCGTGTTTTTTAAACATTTCAGGTGACTACCCAGCTCCAAGAGCAGTCCTAACGGGCCACGACCATGAAGTTGTCTGTGTGTCCGTATGTGCAGAACTGGGTCTCGTCATCAGCGGCGCTAAAGGTGAGTGCGCAGTTTTCTTCTGTTATATTATTGCTCTTGACCTTTGTACTAAATGTATATCATTTTTGCTCAGTTTATTTTATTTTTTTATCGTCAACACCATTTAGCAAAAAAAAATTGAAACGATAAAGACGTGAGATACTGTAATATATTGTGTTTAGCACACTTTTCTTGTAGCTCTGGGGTCGTGGGTTTATATCCATCCAATGACAATATCTGGTACAGATAGGTTCATTCCGAATTTAGATGGTGAGGCCCAGTGATGATCCATAGGTGATGCCTTTGCAATGCAAGGTGGGTTCCTGACATTTACGTAGGATGGCTTGTGATGACTGACCGTCTGGTGAGTCGCCAGTTTTATCGCAGTGACTGGTGCGCCAGAATTGAGCACAAAAGTTCATCGACAATTTTGGCTTACATCTTAAGCCACAACCACCTTCTGCTAAGCCAAGACCCCTTGTTGAGCGCAGCAAACAAAGTGTTTAAAACCCTTAAAGGGAACCTGTCACGTTGTACATGGTGTCTAAGCTGAAGGCAGCAGAAGGAGCTGAGCAGATTGATATATCGTTTTATGGGAAAAGATTCAGTATAATTTGTATTTAATTCACTTAAATTCCTGCTTTGAAGTCCAAGAGGCGGTCCCATCAGTGATTGACAGCTCTCTCTGTATACACAGCCATAGAGGGAAGGCTGTCAATCACTGATAGGACCGCCTCCTGGACTTCAAAGCAGGAATTTAAGTGAATTAAATACAAATTACACTGAATCTTTTCCCATAAAACTATATATTAATCTGCTCCTCCTGCTCTATAACCTGCTGCCTTCAACCCAGACACCGTGTTCAACTTGACTGGTTCCCTTTAATAGTGTGACGTAATCGTATGTGGCTGAATTCTGGCACATTTTCATTAGTAAATCCGCCCAATTTATCAGTATTTGATAAATCAGATGCTCTTTTGCCAGTTATTGAGCTATTTTTATCTAAAAATACTGGAGGAAAAATTGGACAGTTGACGCAGTTTAGCATAATAGCAATTTATGGCAAACGTCAGGACTGGACATACATTTTTTTGCGCCCTGTGTCATTCCTGTTGCACCCCACTGATTTGGTATAGGTATTGGTGTTGAGCGAAGCAAAGCATCCGAATTCGGTCTGAAGTTTAGTAAAACTTTGATTCTAAACTAATCAAAATTTCCATGTGCGTTGTGGTAACGAATCAGTTGTCCTAAAATAGCGGCTGCATGTGTTAGAAAGTAAGTGTAGAGAAGACAAGCCTGAAAACGGGGGCCACTCTGTCCCTGTGGCCTATCCACAGATCGTGTATCCTGATAACGGCGATTCCATCCGGAACCTGACCCTAAAACCTACAATGCCCTAAGGCACACAGGATGCAGTGAATGCCGCCATACAGTGCCCAAATAATACAACGTTATAGTGACTAGTGACGTAGTAGCTTGTGAAGGTCACAAACCTTGAATACCAGGCTAGACACCAGTCACCCCTCACAGTGATTCTGCAGAAAGATTTAAGATGGTGCCAACTTCACACCTGCCAACATCCCATACACATCGCACGCCCATACCTCAGTCAACTTCTCACATTTGAGACCATTACATTCTTTTTCTAGTCTTTCGGCCCCAGTGAAGGAATCGCATTCTGATGAATTCATCCTCCATAAATGGTGCAGGATTTACATGAATTTTCCCAGATGATTAGCTTACAAGTTATTTTGTCCCCGGCTGACACCAGTGAACACTCTACGATCCTTTGATTGGATTTTCTCTCCTGAGAAGGCTTTTAGTATACGGTTTCACGTAGCCTGTTTTTTCCAAATAAGAGGACAGATGTCAGAAGCGCTTTAGGAAATCTCTCGGTGGCACTTTATACCTAAGCTGCCAGTTACTTTGATCAGGATCCACCTCCTGTGCAGCAGGACGTGCCTGATAATGGCCATGTTAACATGCATTTCTCAATAGATTGGTTGTAGGCTCGCTCACTCTGATATACGCTTTGCCAGTGTCTATTCTTTCCCTCATTTCTTCTGCTTGTTGACATGAATAAACCCAATGTTAATGACAAATCTGAGCACCCTTAACTTAACCGCCTGTCCCCGCTGCACCCTGCTGACTGCTGTATTTACCCTGCTATAGTGTGTTTTATGGACTTGCCCTTTGTATTATCTTTGGCATCCTAACACCCCCTCTCTACGGTAAACCATTTCTATTTCTGTAGTGTTTTATCTACTTTTATTCTTTATTTTTTAGTCATTTTTAATTTCATTACACACGGGTGCTCTCTACACATTACAAATCTATTTTGAATGGAGATATGGAGCTAATTTACAGGATCTCATCTGCTGATGGGTTTAAACATCCCGTGCCCAGGCACCGAAACGGCATTCTGGGTAGCGGATGTGAATGGTACTGTATTATCTAGCCATTTGGGAGCAGTCCTGCAGTACCTTTCACGGCCACTAGTGTGCGGAGCTGTGCTGTTCCAATGCCTGATCGATGGGGGTGCTGGGAGTCGGACCCCCACCTAAGGACAGGTCATCAGTATTAAAGTCCTATAGATCACCTTTAGTAATCCTTTTCATCTAAAAATTTTAAAGCATATCACAGTGATTGTTGGGGTCTGCTCACAGGGGCCCCCACCTATCCTGAGACCAAAGGGGTCAAGAACCTATTGGCTTATTCAAGAGGAAAACACATTTTATTTATACCAAAAATAATTTCTATGTCCCAGGGAGAAATAAGGAAAAAAATTGTAATGTGAACACTTTTAAGGGTTCTTCCACAGAACTACTTGCATCCAATCGGTGAGGGTCCAACACCCCACACCTAAGCCAATTAGCTGTTCCCTGAGGTCTCTACGCCCCAGAACAAGCAGTTTGAAGGTAGCCAGAAGCATAGCGCCGTCCAAAGTGCAGTGGCCGTGCTGGCTTACTGCAGCTCAGCTCCCAATGAAGTGAATGATAACCTGGCACTGCCACTGCATTTTGAACGGAGCTGCGTTCTGGCACATGAAGGCTGCAGGGAACAGCCGATTGTTGGGGGTGTGGGGTGTCAGACCCTCAATAATCAGATATTAATGACCTATCCTGAGGATAGGTCCTCCGTGTCAGGAGCCTGGAAAACCCCTTTAAAGCGATGATTATGATTAGAGATGAGCGAAGTATTGGAAAATTTAATTTGGCTGTTTCGCCGAATTTTACAAAAAAATTAGCTTTGTGACTAATTACTTTGCCATGAAATGCATTTCTTAGTAAGTAGTGGGAGCAATGACAGGGAGCTGCGGTTGCACTGGACCTCGTCATTGTGCCCCTCAGATGCCACATTCATACATAGAAAAATACAGTTTCAAATCAACAGAAAGATAAATTAAATCAAATTTACCTCGCACGCAACGAGACAGCTGCCGCCATCTTGCTTGAAGATCTGGCGCAAAATCTCACGCTGTCCGAGAAGACGTCATCACGCCAGCCAGCGCTTGGGATTTCATGCGAGATTTTCAATCAATGTGGCGGCGACCGACCAGTCGCAAGCAAATGGAGGAGGTAAGTATGATTTTTTTTATTTGTTTTAACACTATTTCAGGTGAAATCGATTCGCTACCACGAAGCACAAGGAAATTCAGCTTCGCGGTGAATTGAATTTATCCTGAAATTCGGATCGAATTCCACTTTGTCGGGTTTGATTAACTCGACACTAATGATAATAATAATCTGCAGATATTAAGAGTCCAAAATGTTACATTTGTCGTCAAGGTGGGGCCGGACCCCCCGATTAGGAAGTGGTTAAAAAGTGGCAAATAGCAGCCTTTGGTGACCTGATTGATTTTGCGGACTATTAATAGTAAGTAGCTTTATGCTAAAAGCACATCAGAGAGCCGACCCACATAGAATTAACTCAATACTGCGCTCTCAGAAAACAGTGATTATGCGGGATGTGCTCTGCACAACATTACAGCCCTCCCGGTGACTTCTTCAGAGGCCAAATTACTTTCATTTATGTGCAGCCAGCGGTGAATAATCCACGTCTCATTGAAATAACAAAAGGAGCAATCACCCAGAAGGCGGCCATCGTCTTTACATCTGTGTTCTCGCTTTCAGCAGTAAAAGAGGAGTGCAGGGGAGAGGCGTGTAGTAGATATGGGGGACGTGGTAACACCTGCAGCCGCCACCCTCCAATCTAAGGATAATTCATTCTAAGAACGATGTGACAAAATATTGATCGGGGGGGTGGCACAACTCTGACATCTTGTACCGGGTTGTGCTCAGTGTCAGAGTTCAGGAATTGATGAAAGGGTTAATATACATTTAATCACATTAATTATTGAATCCAGTTTTTGACTTTTTGCAGCTTTAAAGGGGTTGTCCCATGTCGGCGGGGGTGCAACCACATCAGTTTCCACTGCGGCGTTCAACTCTGTGAGCACTTGTACTCGGCTACCTCTGGCAGCCCTATACAGTTGAATGGAGTGTGAGAAACGCATCGTGGTCTACCACTCCATTCAGTTAGGGGAACGTAGGCGCCCATTCTACTGATCCCGCCGCGATCAGACACCTATCACTATTTTAAATTGTTTATCCCATCCGCAATATACCTTTAATTTCCTCCATTGAGAAATTTAATAAGCCAAAAGTTCTTAGAATTCGGCACTTGTTTCAAACCTAGATCTACATTCTGTGCTTGCTTTTTCCAAGACTAGAACCAGAAGACAGAACCTATTGAGGGGCCATTTACCAGGGCTGATGACTGGGAATAAATGTTGTTAAGGACATTTATTCGCCCGATCATTGCCACGTGTAACTTCACCCCGATCAGCCTACCAGTGAGAAAATGCTGATTGGATATTTTATGCGGCAGGAAAAATGATTATTTTTCGACAGCACCCCTCCCCATAGAAATGGCATGTGCTGCTCAGGATAGGCTGTCAATATCATACTGACGGGGGTGCAGGGTGCCTAATGAGCTGTTTCGGGGTATATCTACACAGATCCATCCCCTGTGTAGTGGATGAAGCTCGTTACTGCAGCATTGCTCCATCACTACACAATGGATGAAGATCTGTAGTTCTGGTGCTGGAGCTACCCTTAATCAGCTGATTGGGAGGGTGCAGGGTGTGGACCCCCACTAATCAGATATCGGTGTTGTATCTGTAGGATAGGCTATAATTAGTCAAATCCTGGACAAGCCTTTATCTTGTGTTTATGCCATTTTTTTCTGTTTTGTAGAGGGTCCATGCTTGGTCCATACAATCACAGGCGACCTGCTCAGAGCGCTGGAGGGACCCGAAAACTGCTTGTACCCTCGCTTGATTTCAGTATCCAGTGAAGGACATTGTATTATATACTACGAGAGGGGGAGATTTTGCAACTTCAGCATAAATGGCAAACTTCTGGGCCAAATGGAGATCAGCGATTCAACCAGGGTATGTGTTGATATATATATATACGGTTTCATGTTTTTATGGCAAGATATATGTAATTGTAAATTAAATTGAGTGACCTTTATTATTTAAAGAGTATCTGTAGCCCATATACACTGTGCAGTGAGGGCTCTGGGTCCATGCGTTGTTTTCTTTGGACATTCCCTTTTTATTAGTAGAATTGCCTTTGTCACAATGTATCCCGCAGGGGAACCTTGCATCACGTGTTCAGTTTCCCTGCAGTGTTACTGTAGGTGTATTAAAGCATTAGGCTACATGCACACAACCATGCTGTGTTTTGCGGTCCGCAATTTTGGGAACGGAACGGACGGCCCATTATAAACATACCTATTCTTGTCCGCAAAACGGACAAGCATAGGACGTGTTCTATTTTTTTTTGCAGGGCAACAGATCTGGACAGCACACTGAGTGCTGTCCACATCTTTTGTGGCCCCATTAAGGTGAATGAGGTTGTGTGAATGAGGCCTTACTCAAAGCTTAGTAATGTATAGATGTGCCAGGTCCTCCAAAGTGAGAGAGACTCTTTCTAACTTCTACTAAGTGAGACAACCCCAGATTAGTCCACTAAATGGTAATGTGATGTACTGTTGTTTGCTAATAGACTTATATTCCTTACTATTTTAAATTGCACATAAATATTCATTTTATTTAATTCAATAGTATAGGTGATAATAGTGAACTTTGTAATATATTTTATTATAGAAAAGTGCCTGCTTCTACCCTTATTTCTTGCTTGCCTGCCTCTGCTGCTACTATGTCTGGTCTCTGGCTGCCTCTGCTGCTCGTCCTCCAACATGTATATTGACCAGATGGCTAAAGTATAGAGCAGTGATCATATCACGCCTGCCAATAAAGATCTAATATAGGATTTCCCTATCTGTAGTTCAGTTCTGGTTACTCAGTGTGAGTCTGCTTGCAGCCGTTCTGAATGGGAGCTGTTTTCTGTTTTGCTCAGGCCATCCTTCTGAGCAGCGATGGGCAGAACCTTGTGACTGGCGGAGACAATGGAGTCGTAGAAGTCTGGCAGGCTTGTGATTTTAAGCAACTGTATATTTATCCTGGCTGTGATGCCGGGATAAGAGCCATGGATTTGTCACATGATCAGAGGTAAGTTTGCGACCTCCAATATAGTATATGAGATTATCTGTCTATCTTCGTCTGTCCTTGCAATGTATAATAGTGTTCTAAAGGATAGCGTAGTTTACCTATGTTTTGGCTCCCGTCCCTTTCCTTCAGTGGGACTTGTGGGAAATAACTGTAAAGTCTATCGCTCTCTGCTCATTTTTTGTTATTTTTTTATTTTTTTTTGTAAACGGTTTCCATGAACTGCAATATAGTATGCAACTTCATGATCCTCCACATTTTTCACTCATTGTGGCGGAACCCTTACTCCTCCAACATATTTACTACTTGGCCTCATTCTGTCTGCATTCTCCACAATTTACATTTTATGCCTTTTTTTGTGGAATACCTAACCAGGTAACACAGGACCCCAGGCTACTGAAGAACCAGCCCTTTCCAGACACTACCGCCTGCAAGTCACATGGCACACGATACAATATTATTTAAAAAAAATATGTGCCAAAAGTGGAGATTATGTACTTTTTTTCTATTTATTACCCAGGGTCTGAGCTTCGCTGTCCTTGTACAGAGGTCAGAGGGCTCTTCCCCCCTCCACCCTCTCTAGACTGCTCGGTATAGGTGCCTGTCAATCGTGGTCCTGAGAGGAGGGGGAAAGCAGGGAGATGAATACACAACAGTACAAATTTTTTGTACCATTTTTTGTGCCATTTTGGCTACTAGTACCAGAGACCTGTACTGTAGTTAACATATGCTACCCCTCATTAAAGGGGTCCTCCAGCCTAATTAAAAAAAACTACTGACAGGCAGCAGTGTGTTAAAGGGGCTGGCCACCTTCTGGTTATTGTTGACAGAGGTGTTTGTGAGATGAATATTTGACACTTACTAATATGGTCTTTCTGCACCATTTTCTAGATTTCATAAAGTATGTCCTCTTGTTTACAATGTCTTTTGTGCTGTCCACACAGAGGTCCTGTCCATAAAATGGCCGCTGATAGAGGGTCATGTGACCAGGCTAATCACCTCCATGTGACGTCTCCTCGATTCAGATACACTGCACCTGCCATCTGCACTTGTTCTGTTAGGAGTTTACTGCAGGTGCAATGTATTTGAATGGAGGAGACATCACATGGCGGTGATTTGCCTGGTCACATGACCTTCCGTCAGCAGCCATTTTACGGACAGGACCCTTGTAAACAATGGAGCATGCCTTTATAAAATATAGAAAATAGCAGACAATTT
The DNA here is from genome assembly GCA_033119425.1 of Bufotes viridis. Taxonomy (NCBI): domain Eukaryota; kingdom Metazoa; phylum Chordata; class Amphibia; order Anura; family Bufonidae; genus Bufotes; species Bufotes viridis. The sequence continues at coordinate 454,754,527 of CM065591.1, read as the reverse complement.
CAAATAAGACTATATTAATAAGTGTCATATAATCATCTTCCAAGCACATTGGTCAACAATAACCAGAAAGTGGTCAACCCCTTTAAAAAAAATAAAGAAAACCCTCATCTTTCAAACCATCCTCATTCACGGCTCCTGGCAGTCCACACCAGACAGGAAGTGACAGACACCCGTTCTTGGTCATGAGAACACTGCAGCCACTTGCTGGCCTCAGTGGTTACGTGTGTAAGAATAGCATGTCACTTCCGGTCGAGTGGGGGCTCCCAGGAGTCATGGTGTTGTAAATGAGAGGCGAGTTTTTTTGGGACATACTGCTGCCCAGGAAACCAATTTGAGCTGACAGATCCAGTTTAAACCTGATGACGATTACCCAATGTTTGTGTCCATTGTCTTCAATGTATGGAGCCGTTTAACCCTTGTCTCTTTTTATTGTCTTGTTAGGACCTTGATCACCGGCATGGCTTCTGGTAGCATTGTAGCTTTTAATATAGATTTTAATCGATGGCATTACGAACATCAGAACAGATATTAAAGTTGACTGAAGTGCTGAATGCCAAGTTTCATGCCGAGAGCACAAGCGCTGCAGTTAAAAGGCGTTGTCATCTCTGGTGGAAAAAGCAAGGCCGCATTGAGCTCCATTGTACATTCCATTACACTCAGCAATAGCTGTACATTGTAGTCAGCAGACCACTTTACATTGTGTGTGTTTTTTTTTTTCCACAACTGAACACCAGCTGCTAAAGGCAAGCTTGTACTATGTATATTATGATGAGCGGCGGGAGGAGTCTCGAAAAATTGTTTTTGGTTTTATTTATTCATTAAAACCTGGTAGGACACATGGCAAAGAGACTTCTGGTCACTCACGAAGAAGACTGTGTCCGGCTGCTATGGTGTTTAGTCCATGAATCTTACATCCCATTTCCAGCCTCTTTTCAAGCTGTGAAAAAAAATAATAAAAAAAAAAATATAAAAAATATGTTTGATACTTTGTACATCAGATGCACATCTTTAACTTTAAAAAGGGATACTTTTGTAAAAGTAAAACCTTGTATAAAGAACAAAAAGAAAAAAAAGTTTCTTAGTTTTATCGTGACGCTAAACCGTGCTTGTACTTTACGCCTGAGGGATCAGGCGTCTCCATGAAACGAAAAAAAAAAGATGCAGCTTGCATTAAAAGGTTGAAGATGGGTTTGTCCGATCCTTTTAACATTTACACCAAAATATCCTTTTGCACTTTTTTTTTTTTTCCTTTTACCCCCTTCTTAGTGAAATCCCATAAACTTTTAAAACCTAGGGATCTGAAGCCATGGTTTGCCATAAATCTCTCATAAGAGACATACTTGCTGTGGTTCTTGGTTGGTTTGTGATCACGATGAAGGAGAGATGAGGCAAATATATATATATATATACCTTGTTTTTTTGTTTTTTTTTGTTCCTAAGGGTCTTACATTTCATAGTGCCGATCAACATGGGTTCAAGATGAAAAGTCCAAGCCCCTCTGTACACAGGGAAAGGAGGTTACAATAAAAAAATGAGACCCTATTTACTGCTTAGGCTTTTGGTTACTGATTGGCATCATGGTGGTAAAGCCGCATGGCCGGCCTAAGACCCCGCAAGATACAATACTGCAGTGAAGGCGGTGGAAATCTTTTCCTGCAAATTGTACTGTTATAAATGACACACCCGGGGTAAACTCGTTTCTTCTTTGTATATTTAGTGACTGTATTGTCATAGATGTACATATTGTGTCGGTAGGGCTATGAGGCATGTAACAGGAATGTAATTTACACTCACTTGCAGTCATTTATTTAAAAACAAAAAATCAAGAAAATGTCAAATAAAATTGAGAATTTGTATTGGCACTTTGCACCAGGAACATATCATAATTTATTGACGTGATTAATTATTTGCTCTCCACCTTGTATTAGTAAGTTTTACCACTTGGTTTCTTCTACATTGTTGTTTGTATTTTAAAAGAAGACGAAGAAGAAAAAGAAGAAGAGAAGAATAATTGATTCCGATCCATTGACGGAGTCACCGTAAATATTAAGTTATTCATCACCAGTCTGTAAGCAATATCTTGAGTTTTAGCTTAGAGTAGAAGGATATTGAACACCTGGAAATCAAGTTCATTTCATCTTGAAATCATGGTGAAATATTTTGGATAAATGAATTCCTTAAGCTATTGTAACCATGTTTTATTGCAAAGATGTAAAATATGCCAGATGTGTTCAGTTGGAAATAAAAAAAAATAAAATAAAAATAAATTAAAAAAAAGAAATAATAAAAAAAGAAAAATAAAATATGCAAACAACTAAATTTTGCGCTTTTTTTAAACTTTTTTAAAAAATATCTGTATACATTTTCATATGTATGCTGGTCAAAGCAGTAGAAAGGAAGATTGTGAAGTTGATCTGAAATGGAAGCATTGGCTTAAACCAGGCATGCTCAACCTGCGGCCCTCCAGCTGTTGTAAAACTACAACTCCCACAATGCCCTGCTGTAGGCTGATAGCTGTAGGCTGTTCAGGCATGCTGGGAGTTGTAGTTTTGCAACAGCTGGAGGGCCACAGGTTGAGCATGCCTGGCTTAAACCTTAAAGGGAGTCCGTTGACTCATTCTCCCTATTAAAATACTGCCTGTGGACTGTAGGTGACATAAACAGCATGTGGCAGTGGCGTAACCAAAACGGACTGGGACCCACAGCAAATTTTTGAATAGCAACCCCTCCTGTGCAATTCTCATTCCTGTGGCTGGTCATAGCTCTTTCAGACAGGCCAGGCAGCCGATCTATCCATTTACGCATATACTGTATGTCATGCCACTGTGTATTCAGTCACTGTATATAATATCAATGTCATTGAGGGGGCCCTGACAATAAGATCTTTCAGTCGTCCTACTGGACGGGCCTCTTATGAGTTTGGGCCCCGTAGCAGCATCTCTCCCTGCTTCTACTACAACTACGCCCCTGATGTAGACCATACCCTTTTCCCTTGCAGAGAAAGAAGTATGCTCTAAAGGGCAACAGTTGTCGTCCATAGCACGGCATGTGCCCAGCACCCCTCCCCCTTGCTCATGATTGAGAATTCCCACTTAACCTGGCATCATGTACAATGTGTCTGTGTGAGGTGTCAGAACAGTAATGTGATAAATGGCGGGATGGCCCAATTTGTAGCCTGTAAATGAGCAAATCAAGGTTAAACTTTGTACATCAAAAAGTTGTGGAACTTTCCAATATGGTGATCACTAGTCTGCCTTACCATGGAGTGTGTGTGAGTGCATAATAAAGGTATAGAGTGAACCAAAGTAATAAGTGGACTACAGTACCCAGAAAGATTATGCAAATTGAATAACTATGTACTGTATATCGGGTCAGTGCTGAAATCGCTCCCATCATCTATTTATACCCAGGACTGTAATTGCATCAAGGGGACATCCCCAATGTCTATAGAAGGGATCAGCAACCTTCGGCACTCCAGCTGCTGTGAAACGTCAACTCTCAGCATGCCAACATGTTTAGCTGTTCTCAAAACTCTCATAGAAGTAAAAGGAGGGTTCTGGGAGTTGTAGTATCAGAACATCTGGAGTGACGGAGGTTGCTGATACCTGGTCTATAGCAAGGGTGCACAACATTTTTTGATCTGAAGTCAAAGGAGCACAATAATATTTTGGATGCCTAATACAGAAACAGATTACAGAGCTAAATGTTGTGTGGGGCCTTTTCAGTGGGGGCACTCTGATCTGAATTAAGAGGTGGCCGGGCAGTCTTCCTGCACTATTAATAGGTGGCACTCTACCTGCACTATTAATAATAGGAAGAGCTGCTGACAAAAGGGTTGCATGATAGAACTTACTGTACTCTAAGGGCTCATTCACACGGCCGTAGGTGGGCCGTTCCGTGCATTGCGGTCCCAATGCACGGTCAACCTCCATACGGCTGCCGGGATGAATCCAGACCTATTCAAGCCCTGTTCTGCCCGTTGCCGTATTGCAGACCGCATTTGCAGATCCACAATACACGGGCACCGTTCTGTGTGCATTCCTCATTACGGATGCGGACCAGTTCACTTCAATGGGTCTGCAAATACGGAGATGCGGAACGGAAGCACTACGGAGTGCTTCCGTGGGGTTCTGTTCCGTACTTCTGTTCCGCAAAAAAATAGGACTTGCTCTATCTTTTTGCGGAACAGACGAATGCAGACCCATTCAAGTTGAATAGGTCTGGGTTCATCCAGGCGGCCGTATGGAGGTTGCCCGTCCATTGGGGACTGCAAATTGCAGTCCCCAATGTACGGAACGGCACACCTCTGGCCGTGTGAATGAGCCCTTAGACCGAGAAATACGGAGGAACTCAAGGTCTCTGGGGGAAGAGGAGGAGAACAGAGAGTGCTAGACACTTTGAGTGAGTTTTATCATCTTCCTTGCGCCAGAAAAATCGCTTTAAAAAGTCATAAGCTGTGTGTTTGTGACTTTTAAATAAAATAAAATAAGTGCCTCTTTTTATTCCACCCTCAACACTTTCAAAAGTGGGCGTAGCAAGGGAAGGAAAGGGGGCACGTAAACAGCGGAGATAAATTTATCTTCATTTACACCAGTGTTCTCGTGCAAATGAAGCCAGAAATCTATAGCAGCTCTGAGCTGTTGTAGATTTCTGTTTAGGCACACAGACTGCCGGAGGATGTGCCTAATTTATGATGAGGCCTGCGCCTTGTCATGCGGTGCATCCTCCGGCAGCTCAGAGGATATCAAGACCAACGCAGAAAGTGCCTTGCTAAATCTTCCCCTTTGAGAGTGTGCAGGGGGATAACAGGAGCTCTAAGTGGGTAAGCGAAAAGGTGTCAGGGGCTTTCTTGAATGGTGAGGGGGTACCAAAGGTAAAAGAGGCTCTGAGAGGTGACGGGGTTAGAGAGGGGTACAAGATGAAGCTCTATACAGTAAGGTGAAGGCATAACCTGCATAGAGCTCTGGGGAGAGAGCAGAGTAGGTTGCAGGTGCTCTGATGGGCAACGTGATGGAGCGGTGGCATCCAAAATACAGCATTCAACTGAAGCTGCTGCCTGTACAGAAAACAGGCAGCAGCTTCAGGCTTCCCATCACCTCCCTTCACCCCACAGAGAAGAAACAGTCCAGACTCGCTTGATGTGAGTTATCTGGTGCTCTTCTTGTTGACTCTGCTGCACTGATATTAACCAGGGAGCTCTTTCTTATTCTACAGAGCAATTGCTGATTGGTTAGTGCAGGCTCCTCTCACACAGACAGTACCCATAACTGTGTGAAAGGCATCTCTATTAACCAATGAACACTTTCTGTGGTAAAAGGTGCTCGTTGGTTACTTGGCAGCACCAGTCAGGCAGTTTTCAGACTATGCCAATGTGATAGGAGCATGTATTAACAAAGGAGTTCATTCCTTCAATGGGGAGGAAAAGGTTCACCGTGGTCCTGCAGGGGCTGGCACTGGTGATCGGGGGGCTGCAGTTTGTGATACCCTGAGCTAGAGGGATGATGGTTTCTACACCAACATAGATGGGAATTCTTCACGGTAAGAGCAGTGAGACTATGGAACTCTCTGCCTGAGGAGGTGGTGATGGTGAGTACAATAAAGGAATTCAAGAGGGGCCTGGATGTATTTCTGGAGTGTAATAATATTACAGGCTACAGCTACTAGAGAGGGGTCGTTGATCCAGGGAGTTATTCTGATTGCCTGATTGGAGTCGGGAAGGAATTTCTCTGAGATGGGGAAATTGGCCTTTAACTCAGAGGTTTTTACCTTCCACCGGTTCAAATATCCAGATTATCCCATTAAGCCACTGTGACATAAATGTACACTCACCTAAAGAATTATCAGGAACACCATACTAATACGGTGTTGGACCCCCTTTTGCCTTCAGAACTGCCTTAATTCTAAGTGGCATTGATTCCACAAGGTGCTGATAGCATTCTTTAGAAATGTTGGCCCATATTGATAGGATAGCATCTTGCAGTTGATGGAGATTTGAGGGATGCACATCCAGGGCACGAAGCTCCCATTCAACCACATCCCAAAGATGCTCTATTGGGTTGAGATCTGGTGACTGTGGGGGCCATTTTAGTACAGTGAACTCATTGTCATGTTCAAGAAACCAATTTGAAATGATTCGAGCTTTGTGACATGGTGCATTATCCTGCTGGAAGTAGCCATCAGAGAATGGGTACATGGGGGTCATGAAGGGATGGACATGGTCAGAAACAATGCTCAGGTAGCCTGTGGCATTTAAACGATGCCCAATTGGGACTAAGGGGCCTAAAGTGTGCCCAGAAAACATCCCCCACACCATTACACCACCACCACCAGCCTGCACAGTGGTAACAAGGCATGATGGATACATGTTCTCATTCTGTCTACACCAAATTCGGACTCTACCATTTGAATGTCTCAACAGAAATCAAGACTTATCAGACCAGGCAACATTTCTCCAGTCTTCAACAGTCCAATTTTGGTGAGCTCGTGCAAATTGTAGCCTCTTTTTCCTATTTGTAGTGGAGATGAGTGGTACCCGGTGGGGTCTTCTGCTGTTGTAGCCCATCCGCCTCAAGGTTGTGCGTGTTGTGGCTTCACAAATGCTTTGCTGCATACCTCCGTTGTAACGAGTGGTTATTTCAGTCAACGTTGCTCTTCTATCAGCTTGAATCAGTCGGCCCATTCTCCTCTGACCTCTAGCATCAACAAGGCATTTTCGCCCACAGGACTGCCGCATACTGGATGTTTTTCCCTTTTCACACCATTCTTTGTAAACCCTAGAAATGGTTGTGTGTGAAAATCCCAGTAACTGAGCAGATTGTGAAATACTCAGACCGGCCCGTCTGGCACCAACAACCATGCCGCGCTCAAAATTGCTTAAACCACCTTTCTTTCCCATTCTGACATTCAGTTTGGAGTTCAGGAGATTGTCTTGACCAGGACCACCCCCCTAAATGCATTGAAGCAACTGCCATGTGATTGGTTGACTAGATAATTGCATTAATGAGAAATAGAACAGGTGTTCCTTATAATTCTTTAGGTGACTGTATATCCTGGATTGGCTTGCATTTAGTCTTCATGATATAAAGTTATGTCTTGATGATAGTAGGGGGTGCGGAAGCCAACAGTGACTTACAGCTAGGCTCACACTGTAATTGCTGTCTGTCTGTTAAACCCCTTACAGTTGCAAGAAAAAGTAAGTGAACCCTTTGGAATAATCTGCATTGATTACTAATAAAATGTGCTTTGACTGTAACTTAGTTCACAATTGCAGACAAACACTAACTAAAGTAATAAACCACAAACAGTTGTGCCTCATGTTATTGTACATTGATCCTTGGAATTTAATAACCTGTAGATCCCACTTTAACTGCAATCACCTCTACCAAAAGTTCCCTGTAGCTGCAAAAAAGATTTAAACAGCGTGGAGGAGGAATTTTGGACAATTAACATCGATTATCAAAGTGTTTCAGTTCATCAGTGTTTCTGGAATTAGCGTGCACATCCCCCTTCAGCTCTTGTTACAGGTCAAGACTCACTTGCTTAAAAAAAAACAAGATGGAAACCACCTCACTGTCCTGAAGTCAGCGTTCCACGTGTAAGCATCTCTGGCTCATCGGTGCGCAGAACAGCTGCTGGGCTGGGAACCAGGGGAATAAGATGAGCAGATGTAGGGATATGATAACCCAGCGTGCTGTCGGCAGTCCATGCACCTCAACTGAAATCTACGCTAGCCACTAACAGGCCTAGATTTCAGATTTCTTCTACACCAGAAAACTGGCATAAAGGAAGATAAATATGGCCTGCACTCCCTGCCTCACCTCACCCCCTTTTTGAGACAATGGCGAAGTCGTCTGAGAAACATCACTTACACATAAACAGAGTTTGCGACTTTTTCACGGCAGACAGTAATGATAATTCAGACTCATAGTGTGTGAACACCCATAGACAAAATACTCAGCTTAAGCATTTTAAACCTAGGAACGCTTCTTAGTCATAAGAACCGTCATTAGGCCATGATTAAGAAAAGTTTCTAGGTTTCGAAATGCGCAAGATGAGTTTTTTGTCCTCGAGTGCGCACACACTATGGCCCTGATTTATCATGCCTTCATTCCTAAATTTTGGCTTCAAGAAGTTTCAAAATGGGGCTTTTGTGATTTTTTTTTTTTTTTCCCTTGCTAAAAAAACCTCAGTCCAGTAGGAGGGTGGAGGAGGAAAACTGGAGGAGCTTTTCTAGACAAAAGTGTTAGGTTTAAGGATGAGACAAGTTTATCAAACATCCTGTGACATTTGATAAATGTGACATTTCTGTGATGTATTGTATAACACTGACAGTGTTATACAATACTTTCCAGACCTCTAAGGGTTACATAGCATCATAAATCAATATAATGCTATGCGACCCCGGCAGTGCTGGGAGGTCAGGAAGGGATTTGCCACAGACACACGCTGCTAGTACAATGTGTTGAACTGGCTCGTGTGAAAGGGGCCTTAATGTGTACAGAAGCAGAAAAGCGCTAAGCAGCCCCTCCTATAGCCCATCCCACATCAACGGCATGTTAGAAACAAACAAACTAGAAGCATAGTAATTGCAATGTACAGGGGCGTACATAGAAATCAAGGGGCCCCATAGCAAAACTCAGTATTGGGCCCCTCCCTCCCCGCACAAATATAAAGTGCAATTTAAGCAATATATATACACACCGTATTTTTAACTATATAAGATGCACCTACGTTTTTGAGGAGGAAAATAAGAAAAGAAAAATTGTGAACGAAAAGGTGTGCTTTTGGTGGGCTTTGAACTAATGGTGGTCTGTGGATGACACTGTTATGGGGGATCTGTGGATGACACACTGTTATGGGGGATTTGTGGATATCACTGTTATGGGGGATCTGTGGATGTCACTGTTATGGGGGATCTGTGGATGACACACTGTTATGGAGGATCTGTGGATGACACTGTTATGGGGGATCTGTGAAGGACACACTGTTATGGAGGATCTGTGGATGTCACTGTTATGGGGGCACTGTGGATGTCACTGTTATGGGGGATCTGTGGATGTCACTGTTATGGGGGATCTGTGGATGACACTGTTATGGGGCACTGTTGATGGCACTGTTATGGGGGCACTGTGGATGACACACTATTATGGTGGATCTGTGGATTACACTGTTATGGGGATCTGTGGATGACACTTATGGTGGATCTGTGGATGTCACTGTTATGGGGGGATCTGTGGATGTCACTGTTATGGGGGATCTGTGGATGTCACTGTTATGGGGGGATCTGTGGATGTCACTGTTATGGGGGATCTGTGGATGTCACTGTTGTGGGGGTTCTGTGGATGTCACTGTTGTGGGGGGGGGGATCTGTGGGTGACACTGCTATGGGGAACCTATGGGTGACACTTATGTGATTATAACCCCCCCACTATCCTAAAGAATACACTGCTATACTGTACATTGGTGTATTCTCAAGGATAAGGGGGGTGATAGTCATATTTAATATAAACACTGTCCAGTGACTGTTCTGTATTTGACATGTGTTTATAATAAATATGACTATCACCCCCCTCATCCATAGTAATCCACTCATATACTGCAGTACATGGGTGGATTCCTATGGATGAGGGGGGTGATAGTCATATTTATTATAAACACATGTCAAATACAGAACAGATCGCTGGACAGTGTTTATATTAAATATGACTATCACCCCCCTCATCCATAGAAATCCACCCATGTACTGCAGTATATGAGTGGATTACTATGGATGAGAGGGGTTATAGTTATATTTAATATCTATCACCCCCCTCATCCTCAGGAATCCATAGTGATAATTTTTTACAGTGCAGTAACTAGAGTTACTAGAGGGGGAGCAGGGGGTCTAGCAGGGCAGTATACAGAGCAGTGACACTCAGTGCCTGCATCTATGTGTATGACTAGGGAGCAGCAGGGCTGGCAGGCTCAGTGACAGAGGAGCTGGAGCGCACAGTGCCACAGGCAACCAGCACATGGACAAGTAGTGCACACAGGACCCTGGAGCTCAGGTCAGTGCCCGGGCCCCCAAGCAGCAGCTGGAGGAGGATAAGTAACTTGTCACTTACTGGAGCTGCAGGCTCCGGTCCAAACTTGTAGGTGACGCTGGGGCTGGACTCAGTATGGTGGCTGAGTGAGCAGGCAGTCACGGCAGTCAGATGTCCCGCCCGCTCACTTCCTTCTCCTGCTGCTGCAATGCACTAGCCAATCAGCAGCAGGAGCCTAGCACTGCTAAAAGCTGATTGGTTAGTGCAGTGCCCAGCAGGCAGAGGAGAGCGAGTGGCATGCTCACCTGCCTGCAGACTGTCCGGTCTGTGCACCGTTTGCTGTGCATACAAAAGGAGAGAGAGGCCAGAACAGAGGAGAAGCAGGGCCTGCCCGAGCCCCAGGGAGACAAGCTATAATGCAGACATGGTAGGGGGCGGGGCTTTTAATCTACTCCGGGCCCCCTTCTGCCCCGGGCCCCATAGCAGTTGCGTGGTCTGCCACTATTAGCGGTACGCCACTGGCAATGTATATATATATACACACACACACACAACACTTGTATTAGTGTATGCAATGCAGACTGCAGGCAGGTGATAAACCTAAAAAAAAAAAAAAAGGTCCATACCAAACCCCAAAAGGAGATGAAACAGCCGGCACTCTGTAGTATAGCATGCGGTGCGCGCGTCTAGGGTCGGCGTCCCATGAATACAGTTACAGAAGAGACCGGCACTCGCTGGACTGGATACAATATTATTATTTTCTTTTATTCTTGCCACATAGAGGAACAAGTAACGCATTTCGACTCAATAGGAGTCTCATATTGAGTGCAAACGCGTTACTTGTTCCTCTATGATAAACCAGACAAACGGGGACAATTTCAAGGATCCTAGTGGGAAGAGGAAGATGTAAGCAGGGTTTATATAGGCCCCACCTTAGCAACAAGGGGAGGGTTTTTGGGGTTGTCTCCTATTGGGCAACATCACTGGGCTTAAACCACACATCCAAAATATGTTAGGGTGGGTTCGCACTAGCGTTATGGTTTCCGTTATAGGTTACGTTTGTAACAGAATATAACGGAATTCCTGGACGGAAGCCTTTAAGAGGCATTCCGTTTTGATCCGTCATAATAGAAGTCAATGGGCAGTATAACGGATCCGTCTGATTTCCGTTATGCTGGACAGAAAACAAAGTCCTGCAGTTCCTATACACCAGAGTTCCTCAACTCCAGTCCTCAAGGCCCAACTACCAGTCAGGATTTGAGAATATCCCACAGAATGAATACCTGTGGTTAGTCCTGATGGATGGACCCTAATTATATCACCTGCTCAATACTAAGGAAATCCTGAAAACATGACCGGTAGGTGGGCCCTGAGGACTGGAGTTGAGGAACCCTGCTATACACCCTTCCTATTCCGTTGAGTGTACGCCAAAGTAGGAGACAAGTGAATCACGTATTATAGCAATAATATAAAATGAATTGAAGGTAGTCGGTACAACTATATAAAGATTTAAGTCTCTAAAGTTTATATAAAAATATATAAAAATTTTTGTCCCAAACCACACAATCTCCGTCAGCGCAGCAGGTCTTTGGTGAGGCAGGTTCAACTTCACTTCCTATATCGTTTCTATTGTGAAGACCGCGCAGCTTCCATTCATTCCAGAGGTCCAAATAAGAAAGTGGGCTCCAGAATCCCGTTTTCCAATGAAGCCGATCACTGAATTTCCAGCTCTCTTTCACCTCCTAGATATCAGCAAAGAGGGCTCCACATAGTGAAATACCACCACAATTCTTCCATAAAAGGATCATTTATTATACTCACAAAGGTACAAATTTTCATGCGTTTAAAATATCCAAAAATCTGTGCTCAGAGCACAGATTTTTGGATATTTTAAACGCATGAAAATTTGTACCTTTGTGAGTATAATAAATGATCCTTTTATGGAAGAATTGTGGTGGTATTTCACTATGTGGAGCCCTCTTTGCTGATATCTAGGAGGTGAAAGAGAGCTGGAAATATAAAGATTTAACCCTTTTGGTGCTCGGGTATCCATGTTAAGAGGCCAAAAAGCCTTGCCTGTTTACTCTTTCTATACCAGTTACTTTAAAGTTACTCTTGTTGCCCGTGCTTTTCCAAAAAAAGTGATGTGACGCTCCAGACAGGGAGTGTTTTGGTTGGTTTTTATTAATTTGAGGACCCACAGCATCTTCTGACACCCTGATTTTAATTTGCAAATGGAGCACCTCACATACTGGAGATTGCAGGTGACACACTCCAAAAGATACGGCCCCTTTAACAAAAAAAAATAATCACATTTTTCCCGCCATTCTGCACTCGATACCTCATAATGACAAAGTGAAATCAGAATGTTTGAAATCTTTGCTAATTTATTGAAAAGGAAAAACTAAATTCTTGCATTGACATATTCAGACCCTTTACTCAGGACTTAGCTGAAGCACCTTTGGCAGTGATTACAACCTCCAGTCCTCTTGGCAGGGGTGCCCCTAGCCTTTCTGCTGCTTAAGGCGAAAGCTGAAATGGCGCAGCCCCCCCCCCCCCTTCCCAATGCCAATTTCTTAACCTAACCCCTTCCATTCAGCCCATGGCCCTTCGGCTGTCCCCCTCTTGCTCCTACCTGGTGCTGCCTGAGGCGATCGCCTCACCTGGCCTCATTGGTGGTGCACCCCTGCTTTTTGGGATGATGCCACAAGGTTTGCCCCTGGATTTGTGGATTTTGTGCCATTTTTCTCTGCAGATCTTCTCAAGCTCCGTCAGGATGGATGGAGACCGTCTATGGACAGCCATTTTCAGGTCTCTCCAGAGATTTCCGGTTGGGTTGAAATCAGGGCTCTGACTGAGCCACTCAAGGACATTCACAGAGTTGTCCCTAAGCCTCTCCTGTGTTGTCTTGGCACTTTGTTATGTTGGAAGGTGAATCTTTGGCCCAGTCTGAGGTCTGGATCAGGTTTTCATTAGGAATATGTCTGTACTTTGCTCCCATTCAGCTTTAAAGGGGTAGTCCCGTTAGTTAAAGTTATCCCCTATATATACACCATATGTATGCAACACGCATTCACATAAATACACCATATACATGGTACACATCCATAAATACACTATATACACCCTACACACACATACCACCTAACTAAGGAGCTAAACTATCAGCGGTGCGCGAAGCAATGGAAGTGAACATCTCCAACTGCCCTGCGCCGCCAGAGCATCCGATCGGGACTCAGCCGGTAACATGGTTCTCCAGTTGTAATTTTAACAACCGGATCTGGAGTACTGGAGGGAACTGGCTGAATCCCATACCTGCTCGTAACCCCTGCAGCCCCCTTAAAAAGAATGGAGCGGCCAGTCACACATGCTCCATTCATTTCTATGGGAGTTCCGGTGATAGGGGAGCGCTGTAATCAGTTTTCTCCGGAACTCCGATAGAAATGAATGGAGCATGTGCGACCAGTTACTCCGTTCTTTTCAGGGGCCCCCGTTCTCACCGCTGGGCCCATACCCCCCAATCTGATAGTTATCCCCTGTCCACGGATAACTTCAACCAACTAGAATACCCTTTTAACTGAACTCTGAGCAGTCTCGGTGCCCCAGCTGCTGAAAAAAAGAACCCCCACACATAAATTTGTTCCAAAAAACAGAATTGCAACGCAAGACAAACACTCCAGAAAATGACATCACAAGGAAACATATTATTACAGTACCCCCTAAATTTATAGTCACTTAAGGGACATGCATGGTATATTACAAAAGATTCTTTATTGAAAATACAAAGACATATATATTAAAAATTAATATAATACAACACTGACAGCCAGCAAGGTGGTGACCAACAAAACAGTAGCTCGTGTACCATGGAGATCATACAACAAGTAATATCAGCCTATGCAGTCCAAACATTTTTATCAATACAAAAAAGTATGGGGTCCAAAAATTACATCTGCAGGAGAGAATCCTAACCAACAGGTCAAATATACATAAAGTGCGAGGAAAATGGACCTAGAATACCTGAATTAGGGCAGCAGCTGGTCAAAAAGAGTAAGTGAACCTCCAAATGGCACCGAGCTCCCCCGACGTACGTTTCGCGCCTGCTTTCTCAAGGGGCTACGGAACTTCTAATAAACCGGTCTATATATATGCTATCCTGATTGCACAATCCTCTACACATGTACAAAAACTGGGACTTGTAAAAAACGAAGCAACACCACCATCGGAACATACAGAGTCTCGCGAGATTGCCGCGCCACATGACGTCATGCACTCGCGCGAGACAGTACCCCCACAAATCTTTATAATCTAGAATAAATACCTAAAATGTACTCATCCATGTCAAATTCAAAGGAAAATAAACTACTGGACACCCAAAAAGTGATAATGAAGTTAGTGTGGATAATACCATCGGGCCGCACGAGATCTCGCGGAAGCGCCGCGTCATATGACGCTCACTCACGCGAGACCTCGGACGCACCCGCGGCATGCCCATTTACAAGTTTATAAATATATACCGACACAAATATTATACACAGAGAAGCAAGTGTTTAGGGGGCGGGATAATACGATTAATAAAAAATATATAAAATATATAAAAAATATGAAAAATGCAATAAGTGCCATGTTGGTCAGAAAATCTAGTGGGACTACAATACCACTGATAGTGTCACAAGTGCGATTACCAGCCCCACCAAAGATAATTATATATACATATGACCACATAGTGTGTTACTAACAATAAATATAAAACGTGTATCCACAAAGAAAATTACAATAAATATCTATAAGTATCAACAAAGGTACTATGCTTATACTTCTCCAAACAGGAATCCAATACTACTGTGTCAGTGTAAACTGCCACTCTGTGTATTAAGATGTGTTTATACCACAAAACATATATCAGTGTACATTATTGACCCTAAAAAGGCAATTATTGCCACATATAATAACCATGATTTTTCAAATACAATAAATAATTAAATAATTAAAAAGTGACGCAATTCATAAAACAATAAGGTGAAAAACGTGAAAAAGAAAGAAAACAGTGCCACCCAGTGCCAGTGAATAAATAAAAAGTGACAATAAAAGTGAAAGAAAAGTATAATACGGTCATACTATAAACTTATTACCCAACTGCCTCTTGGGGCCATTTAAAAAAAAAAAAAAAAAAAAATTCATCTTATCAAATAGATATGATACACAGGCACAGAAATAAAGATTAATTTTTTGTGGGTAAAGTCCAATGTCATCCAGAAAATTCCACATGATGAAGTTCCAGCATTCACGACATAAGGATTGGTGTCCCATATACAACCAGGGGGAAAAACAGACGTACATGAGCAATCTGAAATATATAGACACAATAGTTAGAAGGAACAACACACAACAGATAACAATACCAATATCAGAAAACAAAAAGATTAAAACCAATTTAAAACCAACCTGTTGTGTCAGCCAGGAGCCAACGGTAACAGGGGATCAGTGAACAGGAAAGAGCACATAGACCACCATAGGAAGGGGCCCTCCAATAATCTACAGACAAGGGGGTGTAGGGATCAAAGGAAGGGGGCAAAGCTAATTCCTTCATTTAATCCACATGGAGTCGTGGTATTCAGAGTAAAGATCCATTTGACTTCTTTTTGTGCCAATAGACTTTTCCAATCACCCCCTCTGGGTGATATCATAACTCGATCTATCCCGCGAAAACGGAGCAAAGATCCATCAGCATTGTGGCTCTCTTTATGTCTTGGTAGAGTTTTAAGGATGGTAGAATCCTCTTCATCTTTTGCTGCATTAATAGCTAGCACATGTTCCCTCACCCTTCTGCGAAAAGGACGGGATGTCATCCCCACATAGACAAGATCACATGACCAGTATATGACCCCAATGGTGGAACAATTGATAGCGTGTGTGATCTTGAATTGCTTATTTCGTGAGGAATCATGAAAGTGAGTCGCTCTCTCCATATTTATGCACGCAACACAACCCCCACATTCACGGCTACCCCAAACTGGACCTTTAGAGCCAAAGAGGTACTTGGAGTCATTACGGACATAAAAACTGCGAACCACATGGTCACGCAAATTTTTTGCACATGGTTCTCCAGTTGTAATTTTAACAACCGGATCTGGAGTACTGGAGGGAACTGGCTGAATCCCATACCTGCTCGTAACCCCTGCAGCCCCCTTAAAAAGAATGGAGCGGCCAGTCACACATGCTCCATTCATTTCTATGGGAGTTCCGGTGATAGGGGAGCGCTGTAATCAGTTTTCTCCGGAACTCCGATAGAAATGAATGGAGCATGTGCGACCAGTTACTCCGTTCTTTTCAGGGGCCCCCGTTCTCACCGCTGGGCCCATACCCCCCAATCTGATAGTTATCCCCTGTCCACGGATAACTTCAACCAACTAGAATACCCTTTTAACTGAACTCTGAGCAGTCTCGGTGCCCCAGCTGCTGAAAAAAAGAACCCCCACACATAAATTTGTTCCAAAAAACAGAATTGCAACGCAAGACAAACACTCCAGAAAATGACATCACAAGGAAACATATTATTGCAGTACCCCCTAAATTTACAGTGTCTAAATCGCAGACCGTAATAGTAAACCTGCCCCTGTGGATTTATTTTTTACTGTAACTGAGTGTAAATAGTAATGTTTCTGTTAATTTACTGCAATTAGAGATCTTGCAAGTGGGGAGGTATATATTAAAAAAGTCATGTGTATCATAAACCTGTGGAACTTTTTATTTTACAGAAAAAATCCTCATTTACAGTAAATGGGCATTTAGGCGTACAGCTGTAGATAAGGTATTATAATGAAAGTTGTTTTAGAAATGGTGATATCTCAGTGGTAAAGAGAAAACTACAGGACATGCTTGGTTATGAGGATCCTCTGTCCTGCAGATGACCCTCTGTGACAGATCATCTCATCCAGGCACTGACAGAATCTCCCCAAACTGCTGCATATCTGACCTGCTTTGATGGGTGACTGCATCTGAATCCTGAACTCACAGGCTAGTGACAAGTGACTGTAGAACGTCCAGCCTATGAGGGCGCCTTCACACGTGGCAGATTCTGGTGTCGAAAGTTCTGCAACTTTAAAATCAGTTCCTCTGAATGGGGCTTGTAAAAATCCTTGCGCTTGCAGCCCAAACAACCCCATGCAGACAAATGGAACTGATTTTTCAAGTCATAGATATGTCTCCAACAACACCTGCTGGGTGTAAGTGTAACATCACAGAGTGGTGTTACCACTCCTGCACCTTGCTACTGTCTTTATTGGTCTAACCTCATGTCATCTTATGCATTTATTCCTGGTCCTCTACAATGTGCATTTCTAATGTTATGTAACTGCTCATGTAATGTGCCTGGTTTACCAGCAGGTGGCAGCAAACACGACAAAGCTATACTTAGGTAGAATGGAGCGTTCCATTCTAACCCCCTTCTGTGGAGAAGTAGGCTAGCCCTATTTCCTGCAGGAAGGGTGGGGACCAGTTCTAGTGAGTCTAGCTTACCCCCTGCTAGGGGAAGGGTGTGCAGGGGCATGTCTCTGATGGACATGCCCACGCCAACCAGAGCACCCTAAGCTCTGCTGGCCATGGAGGCCAAAGCTTAAAGCCTCAGGAGCCAGAAGTAAACTTCCTGGCATAACCTAAAGTCAGACTACAAACAGAAGTGTAACATACAGGGGAAGCTGAGTTATACAGCCATCCTGTCAGAACAGCAGAGTCAGAGAGCAACAGATATAGCATAGTGAAGTTTGCCTGCCAGTTTAATGCTAAAGCCGGCTGGAACCAAGATAAAGCCTGAAACTGTTTTGGAGAAACGTTTATTCAAGTAAAGCTGCCATTGAACTTCATCTCAAGGTCTGGACTCAAGTTTTTTTTTTATTCCTCAATTATTCCCCCTATTTGTTGCTTCTGAGCCAAAGTCTGGGGTCCAGCAGTATCCAGGTAGGAGCACCGTGACACACATAGAGACATTTTAGGCCGCAACATAACGCTCTGTATTTCCTACACCTGGGACCCGGTATATATATAGAGGGCCCTATGGGGAGGCGCCCATTGCATAAGCACCCTAAGGGCTCATGCCAACAAAGGTATTTTTAGTCTGCAACCGATGCACATTTTTTGCGGACCCATTCACTTCAATGGGGCAGCAAAAATGCAGACAGCACACCGCGTGCTTTCCACATCTGTATGTGTGTTCCATGGCATTAGCAAGTGTCAATTTTGACGTAAATTTGTTTTCCCTTAGTCCTATCAGCAGCACAAGTGGGGATTTCTCCCCTGTGAACAAATCGGACAGCGAAATTTTTGCTGAGAATAAATTCCCTATCAAGTAATAATTGATTAATTACTAAAAAACACCCCTATAAAGGGCTACCCGCCCATGGAGCCAGTGCTTATTTACAAGAACATAAATCTACAGTAAGGGGGGGAAATTTGTGTGCTGCTGATAGGACTAAGGGAAAATTAATTTACGTCAAAATTGACGCTTCCCTTACGTCTTACAGCAGCACAAGTGGGGACTTAGCATGTATCCCTACAAATTGGGAGGGTGGCGGACAACACCGTACGCCCGAACAAAGCCCGTTCAGAGCGCCTAGAGTCTAAGCGGTAGTGCTTAATAAAAGTGCTATGGGAGCTCCATGATGCTGCAGCACAAATCTGGTCCAGTGGAACCAAGCTCTTTTCAGCAAAGGAGGTGGATACTGCCCTTGTAGTGTGGGCAGTAACAAAGGATGGAGGTGATACCCTCTGAGCAAGAAAAGCTTCGCTGAATGCTTCCTTCACCCATCTACTCAGAGAGGGTTTGGAATCCTTTAGACCTTTGTTCCGGCCTGAAAAGGATAGCAAAAGGTGTTCGGATCTTCTAAAGTCCGCAGTCCTGTCAAGATAAATCTTGAGACATCTGGCAATGTCCAGGGAGTGAAGAGCCTCCTCTTCAGGAGATGATGGAGAGGGACACAGGACCAGCAAGAAGATGGTTTGATTCCGATTAGCAAATGTTGGGACATTTGGAGTAGAGGATGGCAAAAATCTCAACAGGACAACTTCCTGGAGAAAGAGGGTATAGGGTTCAGCGGCCGCTAAGGCCTGTAATTCTCCAATTCTTTTAGCCGATGTTATGGCTAGTAGGAATGTGACCTATAGGATAGAAACCTAAGGTGAACGGACTCCAAGGGTTCAAAGGGGGGAGAGGATAGCCCCTTAAGAACAATAGAGAGATCCCATTCTGGGATTGGTCTCAGGATTCTAGGTTTCAATCTTTCGGCTCCTTTAAGGAACCTCCTGAGTAGGGGGTCTTGAGACAATGGTCTGCCTAAAAAGGCAGAAAGAGCACTGGAATGGACTCTGAGAGTTGACGGGCTTAAACCCTTGTCTAGGCTGTCCTGTAGAAACTGTAAGATACAGTAGCTGCAAGAGGAGGATCTGAGGGGACTACCTCTTTGCCAGCACACCACTGAAGAAATATCTTCTGAATTCTTGAGTAGGCCTTCTTTGTAGACTCCGCCCGGTAGTGTGAGATGACTCTCAAGACCGCCACAAAGAGCCCACTAGCTTCTAGTAGGGACCTGTCAGTCTCCAGGCTGTCAGACTGAGTCTCCTCAGATCTAGGCATGGACCTGTGTCCTGATATACTAGGTCCTGCACTGGGGGAAGCTTCCAATAGTTCCCCTGACTCATCTTCACGAGCTGGGTAAACCAAGACCTCTTTGGCCAGAATGGTATTATTGCTATGACCGGAGTCTGGTCTTGTCTGATTTTTGCCAATACCCTTGGTATCATGGAAAGTGGAGGGAAGATGTAAGCCAGCCTGAACTTCCAAGGTATGGACAGAGCGTCTATCGCCACAGGGTTGTCCTCTTTATAAAGGGAGCAGAACTTGTCCACCTTCTCGTTCAACCGGGTTGCCATCAGGTCGATCTCCGGCATGCCCCAACGGAGAGAGATCTGGGTGAAGATGTCTTTGTTCAACGACCATTTGCCCAGAACTGGCAGACCCCGACTGAGCTGATCCGCAACTACGTTGAGATCCCCTCTGATGTGAACTGCGAAAAGGTGGGATAGACATCGCTCTGCCCAAGCGAGAATTAGACCTACTTCCTGAAGAAGAGGCTAAGATCTCGTACCTCCCTATCTGTTTAAATAGGCGACTACTGTCGTACTGTCCGAGCGGACTCTCACCACCTTCCCATGAATGAGAGGAGCAAAATGACAAAGAGCTAGACTCTCAATTCTCTCATATTGGATGAGAGAAGCCTCTCCTGTGGAGTCCAAGTACCCTGTACTGGACTGTCTTCCAGATGGGCTCCTCCAACCTAGAAGGGAGTCGTCTGTGGTCAACGTGATCCAACGAGGTTGAATCAAGGACCTTCCATCTGATAGGTCCCTCCACCATTTGAGGGAGGACCGGACTTGGACAGACAGGGAGTGCATCTTGTCCAACCCCCTGGGGTTGCGATTCCAGACTGTCAACACTTCCTCTTGAAGTGGACGAAGGTGCCAAAGGGCCCAGGGAACTGCTTCTGCGGATGCTGACATGTGCCCCAACATCTTCATGAGGGTTCTGATGGACACCCGGCGGGGTGCCATGAGGAACTGTGCAGCTCTTGTGACTCTGTCCTTCCTCTGTGGAGAGAGCGAGAGTCTTCTGAGAGTCGACTATGAAGCCCAAAAAGGCCCTGGTAGTGGAGGGCAGGATTTGGGACTTTTCCCTGTTTATTAACCAGCCTAACTGCTGGAGTGTCTGAAGAGCCAGCTGAAGATGGGATTGAAGAACGTCTAGAGAAGCGGCTTTTAAGAGCCAGTTGTCTAGGTATGGCACGATTTCTAGTCCTTGAAGCCTGAGCTTGGCAACGACCGGGGCCACAACCTTGGTGAAGGTGTGGGGAGCGGAAGAGATGCCAAAGGGTAGAACAGCAAACTGATAGTGCTTTACTACACCCTTTATGGAGACCGCAACTCTTAAGAATTTTCGATGAGCTGGATGTATAGGGACGTAGAGATAAGCGTCTTTTAAATCTATGCTTTAATGTATATAGGGGGTATCAAAATGAAAATAATTTTCCTTTTTCCTCTATTTAACTTTTTCCTCTGACTGTGTGAGTTTTGAGATAATAGGCCCATTTGGATTTTCTAATATAGAAGGGCCTCCCCTTCTCCTCTAAAACAAATAATAATGATAATATATATAAAAAAAGAGAGCCTCATTAACGCTTCACTATATCATTGGTCTCATTTATTATCAATACTAGCATAAATATTGCAGCCAAAATGAATAAAGTACCAAATGTTTTAGCATCGTTATAATAAGGCCTAATCACTTCCTGAAGGGTGAAGCGCAGGTTGCGTTCCACACCTCCATTTGGCTCCTTGACTGCGTCTCCTATTCTATTCTATGACGACATCCGGTCTATCGGTGGAGCGCAGATGAGAACATCCGGTTCAGCGGTGGAACGCATTTGCGTTCCACACCGCGTCATATTACAACATCCGGTTTGGCTGTGGACCGCATTTGCGTTCCAACATAGCGTTCTTTCACCAACTAAGTAGTGGTTACTACAAAAGAATTGGACCCCGGGCTTATATAGATCCTTTATTTCTATAGGACATATATAAGTAACCATCAGTGGCAATATAGATCTGCCCCTTCAGTACATGCACATCTTTTTGATATGTCTACAAAGAGGAGGAAGTAGAGGGGAGGTGGCTATCAATTAATGGACCAATATAAGGCGCCAGTTTTCAAAGCATCAGTGAGACGCCTTCATCTCAGTGCCTTCATCCACACACAGGTCTGTCTTCATTTCCCTACTTAGGGACGTTATACTCCAGATATTTATTATATTTTGTACTGGGTATCTTGAGTCAGGGTTTATAATCAAATACCCTGAACCAAGAAAATCCTATATGCCCGGACTTTTGTCCAGGTATACAATCCCCTGACGAACCAGTGTGCTGCTGGGGAAACGCCGCGTCGGGACGTTTTTATTGCGGGCTATCCTTTACTTATTATATATCTGTTTGTAGACAATATATATTGTTTTTCCTTATCTACCCTATTCCTTTGGTAAGGGTCATTTTAGGGCAATTAGCAGTATTAGGAACGTGGACAGGGGACCCTCACCATCAGGGGTTTCCCTGGGCTAAGGGAGAGATAGGGAAGCCAGGGTTTAATAGGGATAATTTATATCTTTTACCCTGCCAGGTTATCCAACATATGACATCAATTCTCTACGGTTCCTAAATTTGTCTACAAACTGTAAGTAAAGAGGGCTTAACCCTTCATCTGGTATAGCCTTGTTATTGTTCTATATTTGGTCCGCATTTATCAAGATTTGACCTGGTATCAGAGAAAAGAAGGTTTTTGAAGTTTTTCTTCAGATTATTTACGTTACGTCTTTTAAAATTATCTATTAAAAGCTATATTTTAATGTTGGAAGGCAATTCAGTATTATGTAGTCTATAGACTTCCTCAGTATTTGTATCCGCCAAGAGGCGATTTATGTTTAAAGAGAATTAAATCTATGCTGACCATAAGGTCCCCGGGATTTAAGATGCTGAGTAAGGAACGAATGGTCTTCATACGAAAATGCTTCTTTCTTATGAAGCGATTTAGATAACGCAGATCTATTATCATGCGCCAATCCCCAGAAGGCTTTGGGACCAGAAAAATGGGGGAGGACACGCCCTGCCCCTGCTCGTGGGAGGGAACTTCCTCGAGAGCTTGCTTCTGAAGATACAGGAGAACCGCGTCCTCCAGGATCTTCTGCTTGGGTTGGGCCAGGAGACGGGTCAACAAAAATTTCTCCTGTGGAGGAGACATGAAGTCTATCATGTAACTGAACACAATTATATTGAGGACCCAATGGTCCAGAATTTCCTGAAGCCAGGTCCGTTGAAAAAAACGAAGACGACCTCCCACCGGAGAAGAAATTAAAGTCGGTGCATCGCAGGACGGGCCTGGAGGGGAAGGGGAGGGTAAGTGGAAGAGTCATAGGTCCGCTCTGCGATCCTTCCCACGACCGCGACCTCTTCCTCGCCTGGAAGATTCCTGGCGCCTCTGGGACCTGGAGGGACCCGGTGTTCTGGAACTTCTGGCCCGGGAATGGCCACAAAATGACTGTTGGTGGATATTCTTCCCCTTTTTGTCTGCCAAGCACTCCATAATCTTATCCAGCTCAGAGCCAAAGAGCCTGCCAGGCTCGTAGGGGAGGCCACAGAGATTAAATTTGGAGGCGTTGTCTGCAACCCAGGGACGCAGCCATAGGGGGCGACGGCTAGCTGAAGAAAGAGCCATCCCTTTCGCAGCGAGTTTTAGGTTCTGCGTAGAGGCATCGCAGAGGAAATCCGACCCTAAGAGCAGTGTTTTAAATTGGTCCAGGATATCAGTCCTGGCTACTCCGGATTCAAGATCAGACTGAATGCGCAGGATGTGCGAACGGACAAACTCAGAGACTTCAGAAGAAGCGATAGATACGGAAGCGGCGTCCGCCGAGTAGCACCGCCTAAGGGTACATTCGGCCTTCCGATCAAGGGGGTCTTGAAGATTACTGCCATCATCTGACGGAACCAAGGTCCTTTTAGACATCTTAGAAATCACAATGTCGACTTTCGGTGGCGGAAACCAGGTATCAGCCTCCGACTCCTGGATCGGGAACATGAGCTTAAACCTTTTGTTAAGGACCGGAGCTTTCTCCGGGTGCTTCCATTCAGTCTTCATTAACCTCTTCAGGTTCTCGTCCACTTTGAAGGCCCTTTGCCCTCTAGAGGTAGACGGTGGAGCTTCCCCCTGCTCAACATCACGGTCCCTTACCCGGATGGAGCGCAAAAGCCGTTGCGTTTTCTCAACGGGAAAATGGAACGCAGAATCTTCCTCTGCCGACGAAGATGAAGATTGGTCATCCAAGGAGATCACGTCTTCCAGCATGGGGACGGGCCCAGGAGAGGCCCCTCTTGGTCTCTTTGACGAAGTCAGGGCAGTCTTGATCTCCGAAATGGAGTTAGCCATGAACTCCTTCATCCACCCAAACATGTCCGACATGTTAGGTTGAGACTGGGGTGGACGACATAACGGACACCTGTTGTATTCATAAGAATCAAGCATCGGCACTTCACAAGAGGCACAAACCAGATGCCTCTGTTTGTGGGAAGACTTCCCATATTCGCCGTTGGGAGACGCCATCCTGCGAAATTTGAGCAACAAATTAGCAAGGTCAGTATAGACACCAGCTGCTCTCTGTAAACAAAGAGGTGTTCTGAAGGTTAGCAGGAGCTTTAACCACTTCAGCCCCCCTAGTTTAAACACCCTTAATGACCAGACCACTTTTTACAATTCTGGACTACACTACTTTTAAGTTTTTTTGCTCGGTCATACAACTTACCACCCAAATTAATTTTACCTCCTTGTTTTCTCACTAATAGAGCTTTCATTTGGTGGTATTTCATTGCTGCTGACATTTTAACTTTTTTTGATATTAATCAAAAATGACCAAAATTTTTGCAAAAAAATGACATTTTTCACTTTCTGTTGTAAATTTTTGTTAAAAAAAATACATTTCTATATAAATTTTTCTCTAAATTTATTTTTCTACATGTCTTTGATAAAAAAAAATCCAATAAGTGTATATTTATTGGTTTGGGTAAAAGTTATAGCGTTTACAAACTATGGTGCAAAAAAGTGAATTTCCGCATTTTGTAGCAGCTCTGACTTTCTGAGAACCTGTCATGTTTCTTCAGGTGCTAGAATGCCAGGATAGTATACATACCACCCAAATGACACCATTTTAGAAAGAAGACACCCCAAAGTATTCGCGGAGGGGCATGGTGAGTTCATGTATGATTTCATTTTTTTTCACAAGTTAGCGGAAAATTACACTTTCTGAGGAAAATAAATAAATAATAAAGTTTCCATTTCTGCTAACTTCTGGCAAAAAAAATAAAAATCTCCCACGGAATTACTATGCCCCTCAGTAAATACCTTGGGGTGTCTACTTTCCGAAATGGGGTCATTTGTGGGGTGTGTTTACTGTTCTGGCATTTTGGGCGGGGCTAAATTGTGAGCATCCCTGTAAAACCTAAAGGTACTCGTTGGACTTTACGCCCCTTTACGCACCTAGGCTGCAAAAAAGTGGCACACATGTGGTATCGCCGTACTCAGGAGAAGTAGGGCAATGTGTTTTGGGATGTATTTTCACATATACCCAAGCAGGGTGAGAGAAATATCTCTGTAAATTGTCAACTTTGTATAATTTTTTTTTAAAGTTGTCATTTACAGAGATATTTCACATTTGTGACACTTTTTTGCAGCCAAGATGCGCAAAGGGGCCCAAATTCCAATGAGTACCTTTCAGGATTTCACAGGGCCTTTTTACGCATTTGGATTCCAGATTTCTTCTCACGCATTAGAGGCCCCTGAAATGCCAGGGCAGTATAAATACCCCACATGTGACCCCATTTTAGAAAGAAGACACCCCAAAGTATTCCGTGAGGGGTATGGTGAGTTCATGTAAAATTTTATTTTTTGTCACAAGTTAGCGGAATATGAGACTTTTTAATAATAAAAAAAGCCAATTTCCGCTAACTTGTGCCAAAAATAAAAATCTTCTATGAACTCTCCATGCCCCTCACGGAATACCTTGGGGTGTCTTCTTTCCAAAATGGGGTCACTTGTGGGGTATTTATACTGCCCTGGCATTTTAGGGGTTCTAAAGCATGAGAAGAAGTCTGGAATCCAAATGCATAAAAATGCCCTCCTAAAAGGTACTCATTGGAATTTGGGCCCCTTTGCGCACCTAGGCTGCAAAAATGTGTCACACATGTGGTATCGCCGTACTCAGGAGAAGTAGGGCAATGTGTTTTGGGGTGTATTTTTACATATACCCATGCTATGTGTGAGATATATCTCTGTAAATGACAACTTTTAAAAAAAATGTATACAAAGTTGTCAAAGTTGTGAGCACGTTCACAGGAAATCTTGCCTCTTGCGAGATGACGCACCGATGCGTCCACCCAGAATAACCCGCACGCCCGCTGAACGCATCCGTGCGTTAGGCGGTCCTGGCATGGTTAAATAGGTGGAGCTCCACCTCTAAACATCTCCTCCTCCTAACTACTTCCTTCCTCCCCTAGATCACTTATTTTTATTTATTTTTGTTTTTTAGTTATTAAAATAAATGGGCAAACAAACCCCTCAGGGTTTTGAACTTAAGCCTTATTAATAATAAGGAAAAAGGTCCACTTTAAACTTTCCCTCCCCCTCCCCCCTCAGGCAGGAAGTCGTCCTGAGACTTCCCCAGCCTGTGGAGCACACGCCGGCAGCTATGCTGCTGGCCGCACAGCTGATCTGGAGGAAGGGAGAAGCCACGACCCCGCCTGAGTGCCGCAGCGCTCGAGGATACTG
The DNA here is from genome assembly GCA_033119425.1 of Bufotes viridis. NCBI lineage: Eukaryota > Metazoa > Chordata > Amphibia > Anura > Bufonidae > Bufotes > Bufotes viridis. The sequence continues at coordinate 454,728,094 of CM065591.1, read as the reverse complement.
CTGCCTCACAAGGCAGCTACAGCAGGTGCGCAGCCGGGATGTCGCAGCTGGAGGGCGGGTAAGAGGACTGTAGAAGTGGGGAGGAAGGGAAAAAGGTTCGTCCTAGCTACACCCCCCGCCGGAGCGCCGCAATGCAGCGCAGAGAGCGCGGGGGAAGGGAGAACGCCGAGGCAGACAAGCGGGAAAGCCTGCTAACGCTGCTAAGCTAACAGGGCCAAGGCTCTATCCTATAATAGAAACACACAGGGGGTGGGGGGGGGGGTGCAAAGAAAACAGGGACAGAGAAAAAAAGCACTGGCTCCATGGGCAGGTAGCCCTTTATAGGGGTGGGTTTTTTAGTAATTAATTAATTATTACTTGCTAAGGAATTTATTCTCAGCAAAAATTCCGCTTTCCTATTTGTTCACAGGGAAGAAATCCCCACTTGTGCTGCTGTAGGACGTAAGGGAAAGATATAATACGGGCAAGGATAGGACTGTTCTATCATGGGCTGGACATTACGTTCCACAAAATGCAGAAACCATACGAACGGTATCCATGTTTTGCGTAGCGTAAAAATGGGTACAGCCGAGTGCATGATCCCTATGGGGGATTCACACAGAGTTTAATGCATTTTTCAGCACTTCCTTTTTTTGGTGCGATTTTTCCTCAAATAAAAAAAAAACACCTGCTGCGGATGTTAACTAAACATTTATTATAAACATGAAATGCAGGACATGCGATTGTTGTTGTTTTTTTGTACTGATGTTTTTTTTCAGCTTCATGGTGCTTTTTGTGTCTCTTTTTAATTTTAAGTGGCATGTTAAAGCAATGACATTTTTTCAGATTTTTTTTTATCCCCTTCTCTATAGGGAAAAAAAACACCATAAACAACGCATTATGGCAAAACATGATGTGGCAAAATCTCAAGCATTAGTACAAAAAAACACCAGAGCAAATTTGTGCATGAAGGAAGCCATACTGGGGTTATCTACTTCCGAAGAAAATCGCAATATTTCTTCGCCAAAGAGCAAAACCGTATTTGTAACATCAAATAAGAAGGTTGTAATTTAGTGTCTTGTATCCGAGCGCCCGTCCAGGAGCTTCATATCCTGACAAGGTGTTGATTGACAGCATTAATATTACCTGACAGTGTGCCCGGGGCCATTCATTTACAACTTTTGTTTCTTTTGAGTTTGTTAATTTATCGATGACCTTAAAGGGCATCTGTCAGCAGATTTGTCCCTATGACACTGGCTGACCTGTTACATGTGCACTCAGCAGCTGAAGGCATCTGTGTTGGTCCCATGTTCATATGTGCCCACATTGCTGAGAAAAATTTATGTTTTAATCTATGCAAATTAGCCTCTAGGAGCAACGGGGGCGTTACCATTACACCTAGAGGCTCTGCTCTTTCTACAACTACTACGCCCTCTCCACTTTGATTGACCAGACCAGTCATGATGACGCTTACACTGCCTCACCCTGTCAAAGTGCAGAAGATGCAGCAGTTGCAGAGACAGCAGAGCCTCTAGGTGTAATGGTAACGCCCTCATTGCTCCTAGAGGCTCAAATGCATATATTAAAACATAATTTTTCTCAGCAATGTGAGAACATATAAACATGAGACCAACACAGATGCCTTCAGCTGACACATGTAACAGGTCAGCCAGTGTCATAGGGACAAATCTGCTGACAGACGCCATTTAAAAATGAAAGCCAAGCTAACAGAAAATATAATATAAGATGATCTCACAACATTAACTATCCCATATCTGCTCTGATAGTGTGCTGTCACTAAATATATTTAATGCTTATAGGGTAAGTTTCTTGAAATACGTTCAAGTCAATAAAAACTCTGGTTAATTGGACACCTTTTCTGGGTAATGGGACAGTTTCTGCAGCGTATTCTCTTAGGGTATATTCACATAGTGGAGAATTGCCTTACTGCAGCATCCTTGTCAGTGATTTTCCCAGACCCATAGACATCACGGACCAAAGTAGTGCATGTCTCCGGGATTTGTTTTTACCCGCGGTCAGTAAAAAAAATACTGATATGTGAACAGACACATTTAAATCAGTGGGTACGTGTGCTCTCTATGGAAATCTGGACAGCACACGTCCGTGAAAAACGGAAGTGTGGACAAGGCCTTATTCACAAGTCAGTGTTTTGAGCCAAAACCAGGATTGGAGCCTCTACAGACAGGGCTTTTTCACACGAACGTGCTGTGTTTTCCATCAGTGATTGTGAGCCAAAACCAGTTGGAAGTGAAAAACACAGAACAGGACAAATCCTCTCATTATACCCTATCTCTACGCAGGCTCAAATACACTGTGTGAAAACGGCCTAAGACCTCGCTCCCAGGCTCCTCTTCAGCTCTGGTTGCAGCTGTAAACAGGGTTCTGATGGCGCCAGTGCCAGGACGTTGTGTGTTCCGCCGCTGCACACTACATCCTGAAGCAAATTTCTTTGTGAAATTCAGCGAAGCAGCCGAATCAAATTTTCCATAACTTCGCCATCTCTCAGTTTTGGGTACAGTACATACATAGACTGTACTATACATACATACACAGTGCTGTACATATATGGATAGTACTCTACATAAGGCCAGATTAGAGTTTGCCAAATGACATCTAAAAAAGCCTTCACAGTTCTGGAACATCGTATGGACAGATGAGACCAAGATCAACTTGTACCAGAGTGATGGGAAGAGAAGAGTATGGAGAAGGAAAGGAACTGCTCATGATCCTAAGCATACCACCTCATCAGTGAAGCATGGTGGTGGTAGTGTCATGGCGTGGGCATGTATGGCTGCCAATGGAACTGGTTCTCTTGTATTTATTGATGATGTGACTGCTGACAAAAGCAGCAGGATGAATTCTGAAGTGTTTCGGGCAATATTATCTGCTCATATTCAGCCAAATGCTTCAGAACTCATTGGACGGCGCTTCACAGTGCAGATGGACAATGGCCCAAAGCATACTGCAAAAGCAACCAAAGAGTTTTTTAAGGGAAAGAAGTGGAATGTTATGCAATGGCCAAGTCAATCATCTGACCTGAATCCGATTGAGCATGCATTTCACTTGCTGAAGGGAAAATGCCCCAAGAACAAGCAGGAACTGAAGACAATTGCAGTAGAGGCCTGGCAGAGCATCACCAGGGATGAAACCCAGCGTCTGGTGATGTCTATGCGTTCCAGACTTCAGGCTGTAATCGACTGCAAAGGATTTGCAACCAAGTATTAAAAAGTGAAAGTTTGATTTATGATTATTATTCATTGTAATTGGGATAATGAGGGAATACCACACTCCTGGCCATGGAACAGCTGAGAAGCCAATTGTCCCATTACTTTTGGTCCCCCGACAAGTGGGAGGCACATATGCAAACTGTTGTAATTTCTACACCGTTCACCTGATTTGGACGTAAATACCCTCAAATTAAAGCCGAGAGTCTGCAGTTACAGCACATCTTGTTTGTTTCATTTCAAATCCATTGTGGTGGTATATAGAGCCAAAAATATTAGAATTGTGTCGATGTCCCAATATTTATGGACATGGCTGCCCATACATAGTATTATGCATACATACACCGTACTGTACATACATAGTAATGTACACACACACAATACTGTACATACACAGTACTGTACATACATACACAGTACTATACATACACAGTACTGTACATACATACACACACAGTACATACTCAGTACTACACATACAGAATACTGTATATACATAGCACTGTACATACATACACAGTTATATACATACATAGTACTATACATACATAATACTGTACATACATACACAGTACTGTACATACATAGCACTATACATACATACTCAGTACTATACATACACAGCACTATACATACACAGCACTGTACATACATAATACTGTACATACATAATACTGTACATACATAGCACTATACATACATACACAGTACTATACATATATACATAGCAGTGTACATACATACACAGAACTGTACATACATACACAGAACTGTACATACATACACAGTACATACTCAGTACTATACACACATAATACTGTACACACATACTCAGTACTGTACATACACAGTACTGTACATACACAGCACTGTACATACATACATAGCACTGTACATACATATATAGCACACACAGTGATATGTTCACACTCGGCTGCTTTTCTTTTTTAGGACGGGTATAACAGTTATGCTGTATAAGACGTCAGAGATTCAGCCATGGGTCGTTCCTACCTGTGTTGTGCTCATTACTCCATGACATATTAATTAGTACAGCGAGTGCATGACTTGGGTGTGCCCGGGTGATGGGTCAGAATGTCGGAGGTTGAGTGACAAGGGGTTAGGGGAGTAATATTACCAGGCTAACCAGCGAGCCTAAACTCCTGACCTTATGCTTATGTACAGCTGGAGGCGAATATTTGTGACAGGTTGACTTAGCTCACGGCATGTGATGTCCACTTCTCTACGTTAAGTAGAAGCTGTGGGTTAAATCGCGTTGGAAACATCTGCCAATACACCACATATTTTCTAGTCTATAGAGTAGACATGGAAACTATTTGTCATGAGTAGCAATAGTGATAACGCACAGGGGATATTATAGGGGATTCAGCAAAATTACTTAGGTACAGTACAAGAAATTGGGCTTATGTAGTAAAAAAAACTCTTCTGGTTTAGAGAGGACCTTTCACCTCTCCTGACATGTCTGTTTTAGTATCAACTTGCATTTCCCATGTACTAACAATTCTGCAGCATCTATTCTTATGGCTCTATGTTGTACCATTCCTCTATTATTCTTACTAGAAGTTTAATATTTCATTTCCAGCAGAAAGATCCAACTGGGTATTACCAGTTGGGGCTGTGACCCTGCACAGTCTGCCACAAGCAGCACTGATTGAATAGTGTCAACTGGTAACACCCATCAGGACTTTTGCTGCAGGAATTGTACAACATACAGTTATATAGATCGATGCTATAGAATTGTTACATAGGGAATGGTAGTAGTTACTAAGGTAGGTCCTTTTTAAACAAATAAAGCTCAAAAGGGTTAAACTCAAGCCCTTCTCTAATGACAGTGGCCTGATCACTGCAGATTCTTCAGAATTGTTACTGCAAAACCCACATCATAAAACAAGCTGAATTTCTTTACACCGTTTTCCAGCAATATCACATTATCATTATTATACGAGTTAATTAAAATATCAAATATGTTAATTAATTAATTTTTTAGATATTTGTTTCATAGAGAGTTTCTTTAAGAAAATTCTGATTATTTAAAAAAATATATATTTTATTATGTTGTTTTATTTAACATATTTTCCTCCGTTGAATTTTATTTAAATTAAAAGGTATTAAGGTATCTGTATATTCCACTGTATTAATATCTGAATATATAAAATACAGACATGTTACATACAATACCCAGATTTACTAAAGTGTCAGCACTTAGAATTTGTCTACAAATTGGCACAATTTGGCAAAGCTTGTTCTTCACCATTGTCTTCGGACTCACTTGAAAGGGGGTGGTACTTATCAGGAAAGGGGCGTGGTCTAGGATGCTACATTTGGGCTAAAATTGCACCTCCACTTTGGTGTAAAATTCTGTCTCAGAGTGAGCCAACCGGTAGTTGGTATAGAGTCAGAGAAATATGTCTGTCCCTGCACCAGATTTATCATCCAGACTGAGTCACTGTGATTAATCTGGTGTAGGTTTCAGCCGTTCTAAGAGGGTAATGGATGAAGTTAGCTGCGCCAAAAAATTAGAGTGATTTTGGCTGTTTTGACGGCGGAGCAGGCATTTGCGCCAAGCTTATGATGCATTTGCACCTTTTTTTAGAGGGGTTTGCTCCATGCCCGGCAAAGTGCATTTACTAAGTAGTGAACAGATGTTTTCTGGGCAGGGTTTTTAGTCAGCTCAAAAAGTTGCAAGTGTACTCCAATCCAATGGTGGCTTTTGTTGGAAACTTCTATAATAAAAGAGGTTCGACTTTAGACTGAAAATGTCATAGGTATTCTGTGCAACAAATGTAAAGAATGGTGTGTGACACGGGCCCCTAAGTCAGGGGTGCCCACGGGGCCCCCCAGGAGAGACGTAGTAAAGCCCTGAAGGTAAAGTAATAGATTGCATGTCAGCTATCAGGTCACAGCAGATTGAGCAGCGCGCCCTTCGTTTTCTTTTGGATAATCTGTAGGACTGTATATAACAATTATCCCTCTCCGGGCTGTTTTCTCCCTCTAACGCTCACCTGCGCTAAAACTACAACTCCCACAATGCCATTCTCCTCTCAGTAACGTCCCAATTCAAAATTTGTCCTGGGGCCCATAAAACTCTAGTTATGCCCCTGGTGTGTGACATGTATATTTGTCGCAAAAAACAAATGCAACTCATAACAGATGCTCTAAAAAAGCAAAAAGTGGCAAAATAATACATTACCCCTAGGTTTATGCTATCTTTAAGATTAGTAGATCTGCCCAAATGTTGTTGATTGGCATTAAAACCTAGCCCCCCAGAAATGTCCAAACCCACACCAGGGCCACCCACATATCTGTGTGGCCTACATAAGACCCTCCTTTTTGTGGCTCAGGGCAGCCTCAATTAGGGACAGATTCTGCAAATTTGGAACTGTTGGCAACTTCGCTGTTAGGGCAGAACAAGGAAAGTATATTTTTTAATATATCAGCTGTTGCTCAAACCAGAGAAGAGCCTTTTGAGTAGAAGCGATCAGTCACTCCTGCCAGCTCCTATGGAGCTACTAGGCACTGTGTTAGGGTATGCCTAAGATTTACTTATATCCAGGTTTGGGATGGGGTTCCTTGGGCCAACCAGAATAAATTATTCTTGTGGGCCATATCCCATATCATCAATAAGTCTAATAGAATTTGATTTAAAGGGGTTATCCCATTAATAATGTATATAATGAAAATCAGACCTCATATAGTACATAACAATCTCTAAAAAAGCTAGAACCAGCCCTGTACCTCACATGGATCCAGAGATCTCCCCATTCATTGCTCTGCTAGATTCATATAAGGCTGGCAGCTCAGGGGACATGTCTTTTCTACTGCAGCTAAGGGGGCGTGTCTCAGCTCTCCCTATCACAGCTCAGTGGGCGTGTCTCAGCTCTCCCTATCACAGCTCAGGATGAAACTGAGCATGTGCAGTCATCTCAGTAAGTACGACAAAGAAATGAGAAAAAACAAACAGCAGTAGACTGTATACAGATACATTTTATTGAATGCAATTGTGGGATTTTACTAAAACATGACGTAAAGTCATGATTTTATGAAAGACACGGAAGCGAGCATTGCTTAACTCTTTCTTTACTTATCTGAATAGCAGCAAAGAAAAAACAGAAATATCACAAATCCCACCCAACCGGTGGTAGCCCCTCCCTTGGAATCCCTATAAAAGGCCTTCCCCACAGGAGCTCTTCCTCTTTCTTTGATGTCCAAATCACCAGTCATAACGATGAACTTCTTCCGGACCAAAGGTAACCCTCTCGAATGGACTCGACCGGAGACCACAAACTGTCTAAAACATCTGGAGTCCTGAAAACCGGAACTCAAGGAAGCCGGAATCAACCTACAAGGGAGAGAAAAAACATAATAATAATATCTCATCCAAAGACGAAGAATCAGCACAAAAGCATGTTATACAATGCAGGCAAACAAAACGACAACACCCCAAACAGGTGAGAGTCCACCTCGAGAGGGGGAGGGTAGGGAGGGGCAATGCTCGCCTCCGTGTCTTTCATAAAATCATGACTTTACGTCATGTTTTAGTAAAATCCCACAATTTTATATCAAGACACGGAGGCTCCCATTGCTAGTTCAAAGCCGTGAAACTAAAGAAGAAAAAAAATATGAGAGCCCGGCCTGAAGTAGAAGTCCCTAAAGGTAGAGACACGAGACCAATCGGCCAGGCGCATGACATCTTCCAATTTGGCCCCCGCCAAAGTCAGCGAAGTGGCTGAGGCGCTGCGTACTGAATGTGCGGTGAATAAAGACGTGTCAATCCCTGACAAGGACAAAACCCACTTCACCCACCTGGATAAGGTGACGCTGGTTACAGGATGAAAGGGACGGCGGAAGGAGATAAACAACTGCGGGCTAGACCGATCGCGCAAGGGCAAAGTCCGCGCTTCATATTCCCTGAGGCAAGCCACTGGGCAAAGAAACGGCGAAGTGGGAAAAGCTGGGTAAGCGACCGATCTAATGCCCGTCTTCGTACGACGGGAAATGTTGAAAACCACCCCCTCCGGGGTGAAGGAACGCGCGTCGAAATCTAACGCACGTACATCCGATACCCTTTTGCATGAAATTAGACAAAGCAGGGTAACCAGCTTCGCCGAAAGCTGACGGAGGGACAATTGATCATTAGCGGGCCATGTCGTCAAAAAGGTTAAAACCGTGGCCACATCCCAGGTGCCGCTGAAGCGGGGCCGAGGTGGGCGAGAGAGTCGAGAACCCCGAAGCAACCGACAAACCAACGGGTGCCGACCCGCTGGGCAACCGTCAAAACCATGGTGTCCCGAGGATATCGCGGAACGGAAAACATTCAGTGTGCGATAAGCCTTGCCTGATTCGTAGAGGGATGACAAGAAGAGTACGACATAATTCACAGGGGCAGAAGTGGGATCCAGACCCCGTGGCAAGCACCAGACAGCCCACGACCGCCAGGCTGCTCGATAAGCACGTCTGGTCCCCGGGGCCCATGCGCTGTCCAACAGGAAGCGAGCCGTGTCCGAAAGACCCGCGGGGCCCCTGTGCCCCGGAAATCCGGCACGCCAGCAGGCTGAGCGACCCCGCCTCCACCAGCGGATGGGGTCGGTGAAGCGGATCTGACAACAGGTGAGGAGAGTGTGGCAACAGTCTGGGAATGTCCACCAACATCTCCAACAGGAGAGGAAACCACGCCTGGGACCCCCAAACGGAACAATCATGACTACATCCGCCTGAATGAACCGGACCGTCGAAAGGACCCGAGGAATCAGAGAGAACGGTGGAAACGCTGCACAAGCGGCCCGAGGCCAGGTCTGAGCGAAGGCATCTACCGCCTCCGCCCTCGGATCTGGGCGCCAGCTGAAGTAAGCGGGGCAACTGCGCGTTCCACCGGGAGGCGAACAGGTCCACCGACATCGGTCCCCAAACGGATTGAATGGCAGAGAACACCTCCACATCTAACCTCCAATCGCTGGAGTCTGAAATGAACCTGGAATTCCAGTCCGCCATGGTGTTGTGTAGGCCCGGGAGATACTCCGCCACTACCGAGATGTTGTGAGAGAGGCAGAACTCCCAAAATTCCTTGGCCAAGTGGGTCAGCATGGCTGAGTGAGTGCTGCCCATGGCATTGATGTATCGGACCGCCGATACATTGTCCATCCTGAGGCGAACGCACGCCCGCGCTCTGCCGTTCGCGAAACTGCGAATGGCGAACGACCCCGCAAGAAGCTCCAGGGCGTTGATATGCAAGGAGGTCTCTTCTAAAGCCCACGGGCCCCTGGTGGACACCCCTTCGCAGTGAGCCCCCCAACCATGCAAGCTGGCGTCTGATTCTATCACCAGGTCTGGGCGAGGCCCGAATATGGCTCTGCCATTCCACGCGTCGAGGTTGGCTATCCACCAGGTGAGCTCGTCTCGCGTTTCCGAGTCCAGAGAAATCAGATCCGCGAAGGAGGCACCCGCCTGCAAGTGGGCTATTTTGAGCCGTTGCAGAGCACGGTAATGAAGCGGGGCTGGAAAGATCGCCTGAATTGACGAAGTCAATAGACCTATCACCCTGGCTAGATGGCGTAAGGACACCCGTTGGGAGGACAGAGTGCGTCGCAATTTCTTGCGAATTGACGACACCTTCTGGGGAGGTAGACTGAGGGTTAACGCCTCTGAGTCGATGCGAAACCCGAGAAACTCCATGGATCTGGCGGGCTGGAGGCAAGACTTTTCCCAGTTGATGACAAAACCGAGATTTGTAAAAAGCTCCAGAGCTACCCGCAGGTGGGACAACAGTTTGCGGTGGTTCGTGGCCATCAGAAGGATATCGTCCAGGTAGACGATGAGCCGAACCCCCCGACTGCGCAGCCAGGCAACCACCGGCCGCAGCAGCTTGGTGAAGCACCACGGGGCGGAGGACAGGCCAAAGGGAAGGCACGTGAACCGCCACAGGGTATCTCGCCATCGAAACTGGAGGAGTTCTCTGGATTCGGTCGCCATGGGGACTGTGAGATATGCATCCTTCAAATCTAGTTTGACCATCCAGTCCCCCGGAAGCAACATGTCTCGCAAGAGGTGGATGCCCTCCATTTTGAAGTGACGGTATCGGACATAAGCATTGAGAGCTTTAAGATTGATAACGGGGCGGAATTGACCTCCTTTTTTCTCCACCAGGAAGATGCTGCTTATCACACTTCCCGGGTGAGCCACGGCTGGCTCTATAGCCCCCTTCTCGACCAGATCCGACAGTTCTCTGTCCACCAGGGACTGCATCTCCGCAGAGCCGAACCCGCGGCCCGGCGCGGGAATAATGTTTGGGTAAGCCACCAGGTCTATCCGGAACCCCTGGACCGTGCTCAGGACCCACGGATCCGAGGTGATAGAAACCCAAACATGCAAAAAAATGTCGGAGTCTGCCCCCGACCAACATGCCCGAAGAATGGTGAGCTAAGCTCGGACTTACCAAAGGGACGGCGAAGATTCGGTTGTCCTCTATAGGATCGCCCTCTTCCGAAGTTGCCTCTTGGCGGAAAGAAAGATGGAGGCTGTCTGGGGTCCTGGTAGGAACCGCGGTATGATGTTGATGGTATGATGCACGGCCGGCCAGACGGCCCCTCGCACTGCCGGCCCTGTTGGAGACCTTGTTGCCGAACACTCGTTTCATCGAGGATTGGGCCTTATCAAGGGCCGTAAAAGTGCCCACAAATTTCCCCAATTCTCTTATAAAGGGATCCCCAAAGAGAGAACCTTGGGCTTCTGCGCCTGACTCCGTAAGGGCCATGGCCGCCAATTTCGGTTCGATCTTAATCAAGATCGCTTTCCTACGCTCCACAGCTAGCGCCGTATTAGCATTGCCCGTAAGGCAAATTGCTCTTTGCACCCATCCCGTCAGTTCTACGGGGTCAACTTGGTGGCCTTCCATTTTGGCGGACTCCGCCAAGTCAAATATTTTCGCTAGTGGCCCCATTACGTCCAATAATTTGTCCTGGCAGGACTTCAGGGAGGCGTCCAACCCCTTACGCGGGTTGAACCCAGATTTAGACATGAATTGAATCACCTTCGGATCCACCGAGGGTGTTTCACACACCTTATTGGGTATGATTGGGCGTGGGCATTCTGCCCTCAGCTTACTCCTCGCCTCCTTATTGAGAGGTTTGCGGATACGCGCCTCAATATAACTGGCCACATGGGGCGCCGGGAGCCACTCAGAGGACCTCGGATGATGTAAGGAGTCCGGGTCGAATAAAGGAGCGCCAGAAGGGTCCGTAAGCCCAGGCTGAGGCTCGGCCACTGACGGTTGAGAAACCGAGGGCAGCAAACTAGGGGCGGTTTTGGGCGCCAACCCTTGCTGATCTGTAAATTCAGCCAAGTCCTCTCCGTCCGATATAACGGGGGAGTTAAGAATCACCTCCTCGTCTGACTCTAGAGAGTCTGATTCAGATTCCGGCTGTGATCTAGCCGTTTTCCAATTACGCGCATGTTCAGCCTGGCGCGTGCAAGCTCTTTTGCGCGACCGAGCGCGCCGTCATTTGATGGACCAGAGCCATCTGTCATAGGCACCACAGTATTGGAGGTTACAGGAGGCGGGACCGTGGCGGGCGGAGCCGCCTGTGCGCATAAGGCCTGGGACAATGACGCCGTTAAGGCTGATGAGACCGAGCCCATAGCCGAAAATATAGCATCAGAGATGGATTGCTGCAGTGCTCTAGTCTGCGCCTCCATATTTTGGGGAGCTAAATCAAATGAAGGGGGAGACCCCTGAATGGAAGGGACTGAGGCAGGGGTGTCTGAATGCCCCTGTGTGGCAGGAGTGGAGCGGTGAGGAGCAGACATGCTTATCAAAAAACCCTAAGCCCCCAAGGTAATGCTAGGGAAAAAATATATGAAGGCAGGCTATATTATAGGGTAGAATAAGAAAAGTGTGGCAACCCTCACTTGCAGAGTGGCGCGGCAGTGCGGTGGAAGCTCCGAGTGGCTATGGCCGAAATCTCGCGAGATCTCGCCACCAAGCCACAGGGAGCCTGGGAAGCCGACGCAGCCCCGCGATAACACGCAGGGCGCGAACTGCCGGGGCCAAGATGGCGGCCGAAATCTCGCGCCTCGCGAGACCACGCAGGGCGCGAACGGCCGGGGCCAAGATGGCGGCCGAAATCTCGCGCCTCTCGAGACCACGGCCGCCGCCCGAGGAGAGAAGCGCACCGGGCCCGAACAAGTATACAGGCCCGGCCGCCGTCAAAAGGAGCCCGGACAGTAGGAGCCGCTGGGAGGTACCGCACCACCGGCCAGGGGAGAGGGAGGGAGCTATACCCCCGAGGGGCAGAGCCAGAAAACACTTACCTATATGGAAGTAACACAGTATAACAATTACGACCTGAAAAACAAACTAGGAACAAAGCATACATAAAAAATAGACAAAATATATATATATATCCCTGCTGACCCAACCTGCAGCAGGGAGTATACTTATCTGAAAGCAGCAAAGAAAGAGGAAGAGTTCCTGTGGGGAAGGCCTTTTATAGGGATTCCAAGGGAGGGGCTACCACCGGTTGGGTGGGATTTGTGATATTTCTGTTTTTTCTTTGCTGCTATTCAGATAAGTAAAGAAAGAGTTAAGCAATGGGAGCCTCCGTGTCTTGATATAAAATTTTTAATTACATGCAATTACAACAGTATTTAGATGCAGGGGCTGGTTTAAAAACTGTTGAATATTTTTTGTGGGACAACCCCTTAAAATACACCCTATTGGTAAGTTATTAGCTCTAAGAGGCAGCTTTAAATGTTTTGTTTTTTCTCCTTGACCTTTGGGGCCCACTATGGTATCAAAGCCTAGTCCCACCAGAGCATCCTCTGGAAATCTGGTGGGCCAGTCCGATGCTGCATACCTAGCAGCCATTACTATTCGGCATCCTTGGTGGCTTACTTCAGCCTTGAGTAATCAAGGCTAAAACTTGATCCGCCTTGATGATCCTAATACTAGAGGTGATGGAGATCATTAATGGTGACGGCAACTAAGGAGATAAACTATCTGGTTCTGAGGTTTTTCTGAAGCCAGCCATCCCTGGCTGTCGTTATTATCCACCATCCTGCTGTTGATTGCACAAATGGCAAAACATGGAGCACACTTTTGTTATGCTGCACCAAAGGGTTAAATAACGAATAGCATTCAGTGTATGACTGTGGTTCCTATATTCGGCTCTGTGCAGAATGGATCTTCTCATAATATCATTAGCATCAAAAGTGGATCTTTTCTTTGATCAAATATAGAGTTTTTAGAACGAAAGAACGTTGACAGTTTTCTCTTCAAGGGAAGGAGATGAAACAAATAAATATTCAGTACAAGGGAATGATATCTCATGTGAGCATCAATGGAATTTAAATTTCTCATTAGATCTTACCTCTGGAACAGTGCGGACTGGAAGTCATCTGACACTAGTCCTCCTCTCTTTTCTTCTAATTATAGAGAAGAGCTGAAGGACTTAGTAATGGAGAAGTAAAAATATATGAAAAGTACTTCCAAAAGCCAATATGAGCTCCTTCTTGCTAATGTATTTGTGAATACAGATGTGTCCACCCTCACCTTAGCTCAGACTTAGTTATGGACTCCAATTTCTCATGAAACAAATCAAACACAATGGGGGGATTATTAAAGGGGTTGTCCAGTTTCATAATACTGATGACTTATCCTAGTGGTGCAATGTCATTACAGCTGTTTGGCCCATTCGCTTGAATAGAAAAGGAAGCAGTAATTACACCGTTTTACAGGTTAGGGCAGCGCTAAAGCTCGCCTATTAGTGCCGGTGATGTCACCGGGCTCATTGCTAGGTGGAAGCCTTTGCCTAGCTTTACTCATGGAGAGCCCGGTATGTCACTGGATCTCCAAAAAATGTCTTTGTCCTGCGTGATTCAGCTGAGTACAGGGGGCTGGAGGGGTGAAGATGTGGGTTATGCCTGGGTTCAGCTCTGAATCCTGACAACCCCTTTAACAGATCAGACTAGACCAGTCAGAACTACTTGAATGGATATGAAAAATGTGGTAGCCCATTTTTCAATTGTGGAGTATTGTAGTGCTTCAAGTTACAAGGGCTTATTAGCCATTGTGTGGTAAAGTGAGAAAATTAGAGACTTTTTTGGGGTGTTTTAATTTCCTTTTTATTTATTTATTTGATCTAACATTATGTCAGACAGAGAAGTGCCAGGCCCTGCACAGGGGAGTGGCAGAGGCCTAAATGTTTCTGGCGCAGGCGAGATCGCAGCAGAGTAAGGGGCCCTGGCAGCAGGGGTCACTTCGAGAGGCCTGAGCTCCCAGTTTCAGCTAGCGGTCATGTCATGACCAGCAACCCAGCGGTTCTTGAATGGTTGACTCGATATTCGACTTTGTCGCAAGTGACATCAGACACCCCCAGCCAAGAGTCAGTGGGTTCGTCAGACACAATCCTTAGTTGGCATGGCCCGGGAGCAGGCCCTGTGCCCTCACCTGTCTCTGTCCTTTTCTGTTCCCTCATTCGGAGATGTTTTATATGCTGTGGGCTCAGCTCCACTATACAGTGAGGACGAGCTATTGGAGGGCAGTCAGCAGTTATTGGCCAGCCAAGATGTGGAGGAGACATCCGCCGCTTCCTCCACTAGGCGGGCAAGTAGTGATGAGGAGAGTGGCGTGGGAGCTGGTGTTGCGAGCGGTCAGGCTCCTGACCCAGAGACGGTTGAGGAGAACATCAGTGACGTGCAGACAGTACTCGATGATGATGATGTAGCTGATCGCACTTGGGAGCTGGGTGACAAAGGGGCTTCATCATCATCGGGAGAAGAGAGTGGCAGCTTGCCCGTCAGGCAGTGGCGGAGCCAGCAAGTCGCTAGCATGGCCGGGGTGGCAGCAGTGGGTCGGGAGTCAAACGTGCCAGGGTAGACCACCCGCTTTGCAGGAGCCTACCTGCCCGGGAAGTAGCTGTGCACAAGTTCACGGAGGCAGCGGCGGTAGCAGTCAGTCAGTGCGTAGTGTGGGGGGTAAAAATCACATACTCGGCGGTGTGGTAGTTTTTTGTTAAGCCGCCGGAGGAGATGAACATGGCCATATTTAGAATCTGTGGGCAGAAGGTGAAGCGTGGCCAGGGTGCCAATGTTGGCACCATGGCCCTGCGTCAACATATGCAACGTCACCATAAAGTGGCCTGGGAGAGCCGTGGCTCTGATGTGGTGGTCCAGCCTGAAGCAGCAACTGCTGCATCACCCAGTGGCACGCAGCCGATTTCAGGCAGTCAAGGCTCCACCACCTCAGCCGAAGGGAGCTGTCTGTCCTTCCCATCATCTGCTGGTCCTGATGCTCCTGCTCCTTGCCCTCCTACTCCTCGTCAGTCACTCCATCAGCAATCGATCACCAAAGCGATTGCCAAGAGACAACAGTATGCGTGCACGCATCCAACGGCGCAGAAGCTAAACGTGCTCCTGTCCAAGTTGCTGGTGCTGCAGTCCCTCCCTTTCCAAGTGGTGGACTCTGCACCTTTCAGAGAACTGATGGCTTGTGCTGAGCCATGGTGGAGAATCCCAAGCCGTCATTTATTTGCCAAAAAGGCAGTACCAGCCGTGCACACGTATGTAGAACAGAAGGTGGGCCAGTCCTTGAGCCTGTCGGTGTCTGCCAAAGTGCATGTAAGTGCCGATGTTCTGAGCTGTAACTATGGTCAGGGACAATACATGTCCTTTACGGCCCACTGGGTGAATGTGGTCCTGCACAGCCACACCAGCAACTTGGCCAGGTGAGGCCGATTCTGCCTCCACGTACTCATGCCGTTGGTCATGCGACAATGTCCGCCTTTGCCTCCTCATCCTCCACCATGTCCTCAGCCTCCACTGCAGGGACAATTCACCGTGCCCCTCCAACATACCACATGTGGAGGGCACGGCGGTGTCACCTCGTTTGCCTGGGCAAACTGAATCACACAGGTGAGGAACTGCTCTGTGTCCTTCATCAAGAAATCGAATCCTGGCTTTCTCCGTGACAACGGGAAGAACATGGTGTTGGCGCTGCATCAAGGCGGGCTGAAACATGTTTAATCTGGGGTTGTCAAGCGGTTCCTGAAGTCTTCCAACCTCCTGCAAGACATCTTAAAAATAGCCAGGAAACTTTGCATGCACTTTAGCCACTCGTACACCACAAAGCACACCCTCCTTGAGCTGCAACGGCAGAACGGCATCCCCCAACATAGGCTGATATGCGACGTTTCCACCCGTTGAAATTCCACCCTCCATATGTTGGACCGACTACACGAACAGAGAAAGGCCATAAACAATTTCTTGATGATCTAAGCGGACAGGAATACTCCCCTGTGTAACTTTGATGTCAGCCAGTTTCAACTCATGCATGACACCTGCCGTTTGCTCAGGCCCTTTGAGGAGGCCACGTTATTTGTCAGTCACCAGGACTACGGGATGGACGATGTCATTCCACTGCTTCATGTCCTAGAACAGATGCTGCGAAATCTGGCTGGTCAGGGGACTGGAGACGTGGCGCCTAGATCTTACGGCCACATAAGCCCTGTGGGGGCTGAACTGGAGGAGGAGGAGGACACTGGAGCACAAGCAATATGTAGAGAAATGGGTGGTTTTTCTACACAGATGACAGGAGAGGAAGAGCAGGAGCAGCCAGAGGAGCTACAGGGCAATGACCCAGACACACCGTGGCAGTATGCAGTGGAGACGGAGGCAGGGAGTCCCTCCGAGTCACTTGCACGGCAGAGGGATGAATTCTGGCTCTCCACCTTGTTGGATCCTCGCTACCGGTCCAAAATGGGGGCCTTTTTTACACCAGCTGAGAGGGAGGACAAACTGAACTACTATAGAGACATCTTATGTAGTTAGTTGGCCGGTTCCTATCTGTGCCATCGCCCATCCTCTTGCAGGTCTGACCGGGGGGCCCTCTGCGATCACGTTCCACTGCCAAGGCTGCTGGGGAGGGGTGGGGTGGCAGGAGCAGTACTAGCTCCATCAGCAGCAGCCTGAGTCTAGAGTCGCTGATGAGCAGCTTCCTTCACCCGCATAGTAAAGAAACTACTCACCAGTAGCTAGACATATAGCAGGACCTGAACCAGCAGGTGTTGGCATACTTGGACAGCACCCTGCCACCCCGCATTGAAGATCCGCTGGACTACGGGGCAGCCAAACTAGATTTGTGGCCACAACTGGTAGAGTTTGCCCTGGAAAAGCTGTTCTGTCCGTCCAGTAGTGTGGCATCAGTGTGGGTGTTTAGTGCGGCGGGGGCCATAGTTATCCCAAGAAGAACTCACCTGTCTACCCAAAATGTGGAGAGACTGACCTTTGTCAAGATAAATCAGGCGTGGATCAGCCAGGATTTTCACCCACCAATGTCTCATGCATCAGACTTGATTATCCATGGTGCCACACAACACTGGCTACCTGCCTTAGCTGCTATTCTGATGCTGCTGCAAGTGCTCCTTCTTACACCCACTATCGTCAGAGGGTACTGGTATTGCCACCCATCTCCCCACTCTGTCACTGGGTCACTCTGTGGTCTTCTGATGCTGCTGCCACCTCCACACTATGTCACCTTGCCACTCTTTGGTCTCCAGATGCTGCTGCCACCTCTACACTATGTCACCTTGCCACTCTGTGGCCTCCTGATGCTGCTGTCACCTCCACACTATGTCAACTTGCCACTCTGTGGCCTCCTGATGCTGCTGTCACCTCCACACTATGTCACCTTGCCACTTTGTGGCCTCCTCATGCTGCTTCCACCTCCACACTATGTCACCTTGCCACTCTGTAGCCTCCTCATGGTGCTTCCACCTTCACACTATGTCACCTTTCCACTCTGTGGTTTCCTTATGCTGCTGTCACCTCCACACTATGTTGCCTTGCCACTCTGTGGCCTCCTGATGCTGCTGCCACCTCCACACTACATCACCTTGCCACTCTGTGGCCTCCTGATACTGCTGCCACCTCCACACTATGTCACCTTGCCACTTTGTGGCCTCCTCATGCTGCTTCCACCTCCATACTATGTCACCTTGCCACTCTGTGGCCTCATTATGCTGCTTCCACCTCCACACTATGTCACCTTGCCACTCTGTGGCCTCCTGATGCTGCTGCCACCTCCACACTATGTCACCTTGCCACTCTGTGGTCTCCTGATGCTGCTGTCACCTCCACACTATGTTACCTTGCCACTCTGTGGCCTCTTGATGATGAAGCTGCCACCTCCACACTGTCATTGTGCCACTCTGTGGCCTCCTCATGGTGCTTCCACCTTCACACTATGTCACCTTGCCACTCTGTGGTTTCCTGATGCTGCTGTCACCTCCACAATATGTCACCTTGCCACTGTGGCCTCCTGATGATGAAGCTGCCACCTCCACACTGTCATTGTGCCACTCTGTGGCCTCCTCATGGTGCTTCCACCTCACCACTATGTCATAGGGCTACTCTGTGGACATTTCATGCTGTTATCACCCTCCCCACTTCATGACGAGACCACTATTTTGCCTTTTGGCCTAGCTGACATCATCGTTTATTTGACCCTTCTGATCTGTCAGAATGAAGGAAAAATGGGACACACAACAGATCCTGTCTGTGTAGCAGCTGTAAGGGCTGTATGGTCCCATCAGAATTGGCTTGTGATTTGGTAGCCAAAAGCAAGAGTGGGTACAAAACACAGAAGACATGCAAATCGTCCATTTACGTGTCATCTCTGTTTTGGATGCACTCCTGTTTTTTGGAAAGATGGAGAACATACCCCCTTTTGTTAGGAGGTAGGACCCAATTGCTGAAAATGATATGCGTCCCCAAACTATTATATCTTATGCAAAACATCCCCCTTCTACTAAAACATTTGGATGTGAACAAGTTAGAAACACCCTTCAGGACCGGGAAAAAGCCTAGAATTGCTTTATCTAAATTACAACTCCCTAAAAGTAAAGGGGGCCTAGCGCTTCCATCCCTCCGTTTATACAATTTAGCCAGCCTAATGAGTCACTGTATGGATTGGGTAAACAATACCAACTTCTATACGAATCAACGGCTAGAATCCCAACTGGTACATCCCTGGAATTTAGGGGCATTGCTTCATACGAGATTAGCCGCAATACCCCCTGGGATAAAGACTAGTCTTCTGATAAGGGACACACTGGCCACGTGGAAAGCAGTTTGCAAAATATTCAGATATTCCTTCTTATTTTCCACACATATGCCTCTGTGGGGCCATCCTGAATTTAGGGCGGGTATAGAATCTCAATATTTTGTGAAGTGGAGAGAGAAAGGCATACGCACAGTCAAAGATGTCTGGAATACACAAGAGGTCAGATTCCTCATATTCTCAGAGGTTTCAGGAACGTATCACCTTACACACAGTTCGCATTTATTCGCTTACACCCAGCTCAAAGGTTTCCTGGGGAGTAGAGTTCAATCCCCGGCGGGAGCCCTAACCTCCAATTCCATAGACCGTTTACTGGGCCTGAATAGGGATAAAAAATCCCTCTCAGAAATATACAAGGAGACAGGAAGCAAAACAAAAACCGTTGGAGGAAACTCTTTTCTCTCATTGGAGGAAAGACTTCCCTCACTTAAACTTCGAACATGTAGTTTTGCCGGGGCTAGAGGAGATCAGAAAAGTGGTGACAAATGAAGGGTGGAGAGAAACACAATTCAGGATAGTACATAAAGCAATATATGGCTTCAAATACTCTGTTTCTGGGCAGTATTCGTCAAGAATTACCAAATGTCCGAAGTGCCACCTTAAGGGATTGTGGACATGTGAGATTTTGGAAAATCATTAGACATCAGCTTAAACCCCATTTAAAGGTATCAACCACACTAACTTCAGACATCATCTTCCATACCCCTCCAAACCACAAAATTATACCGCCAGTAGTACATATAGCGATCCTCGCGGCAAAAAGATGTCTCCTCAACAGGTGGCTACAACCCAATGTCCCAACTGCATCAGAGGTATTTTTACATATAAAGTAATGCTTCGATCTGGAGAGAATAGAAGTGGAACGGATTAAGGGAACTCAAAATAAGGCCTTTTTCGCTAAATGGGAAACCTTTATAGATGCAGTTTATTCTGCTGGGGATATAAAAACGCTTATGACACCCTTTGTGCATTCAGAATGGTACTTAAAAAGAACAGTGGCGGGTACTTTGGGAAAATTGCTAGTTGATTAAAACTGTTTTAAACACGGTGCGGGGTTGAGGAGCGACACCAAATATTGGAGGGAGGGAGGGAAAGTTTAAACAAACTCATGACAGTATTTATTGCTTTGTGGAAATGTCATAACCTTTGAGATGTACCAAATCACTGTCGTCATAATGTACAATTGATGATCTGTTTTGGATTCTTGTACAATGTTTATGAAAATGAAATAAACATTATATTTAAAAAAAAATATTAAAATGCTGAGGATTGAAGACAGGTTCTCCTTAGTAGAAGACTCGTTAAACCGAAACACCAGTTACACTTTAAGAACTATGGAGGCCACTATGCTCTTGTCCTGTCTTCAGAAGTAGACCAGGCATAGCACTCCCTCCCCTTAATAAAGCTCTGCACACTGAAAGACTTTTTAAGGAACAGGCAAAAAATTCTGCAGGTTTGCAAGCATTTTGGCACTGTTTTCTTTTGTATGTGTTTAAACAGTCTACCTTTCCTTTAAGTCCCTACTTGGCATTCAAGTGATCATGTCAAGATATGATAGAGGAAGAGAAACTGAGCTTTGTGATATGTAGGTTGTTATGGGCAGTTGGTGTGGAATCACTGTGTCAACCAACCGGTTTGACTTAAAGGGGTTTTACAGGCTTTTCATATTGATGACCTATCCTCAGGATAGGTCATCAATATCAGATCAGCAGGGGTCTGTCATCCGGCACCCCCGCCAATCAGCTGTATGCACAGTAGGCGTAGTGTGCACATGCCGTCTGCTGTCTCTCTTCCTGCTCACATAGACATAGCAGTAGCGAGCAGGAAGAGAGATGGGAGACGGCACATTCACACTGCGCGTGCCTTCCCTTCATACAGCTGATCGGTGGGGATGCCAGGTGTCAGACGCCTGCCAATCTGATTTTGATCACATATCCTAAGGGATATACAGGGATCTGAATTTGCTGCAGGGGAGCCATCAGACCGCTACCTCTTGAAATAGTCCTGTTGTGGTTGACAGCTGACCCACAGAGGACAGAGACATCGGTATGAAGCACTAAGGGTTCAGGCAAAACAAAGGCATGGTCAGAGCAGGCAGCACAGGGTCAGTACGGAGATCAGGCACGGGTCAGGTCAGACAGCCAAGGGTCAGAATCTGGTAATCAGGCAATAGTTAATCCATTGGCAGACAAGCAGACTATAGCGTCTTTGTTGGATCTAGCAAGCTAGTAAACCTATTGCGTACGCAGAGGACAAGAACAAATCATGCTATATACAGTATAGTAGAAGCTGATCAGCAGGTTGAAAACAGCCTGGCAGCTGCGCACAGAACCGATCTAGGGTTTAACACTTACTGCACTGAAAAATGAGATGAAGACCAATGACACACAGGACACTGGCGACCAGGCCAGCTGCAAGGCAAAATGGATATGGTCACATGCATGAGGCCTCATACTCAGAAATCTTGATCCAAATCACATAAATCTATACATCTCAGAGCTTAGCTTCTCTCTCTCTATCATATCTGGTTCTCACATAGGGTAGCAGAAATTGCCTTACCGGTTTTTACTTTAAAGGGTTTCTGTCACCAGTTTTAACCCTATGAAGTTAGCTGACATTAGCGATGTGCTAATGTCAGCTAAACCTAACTAGCCTATTCTTACTTTTCTCAATGCCCGCATAAACCTAAAAATCAAACTTTTATAATATGCTAATGAGGCTCTAGGAGCAGGGGGGGGCGTTGTTCCTGCTCCTAGAGCCTCCATTCTCCCACCTTGGTCTCCTCCCTCCAAGTCTTGATTGACAGGGCCAGGCAGCGCTTGCGTCTGTCTGCCAGCCCTGTGCTCGGATGAAATCTCGCGCCGTTCTGAACTCAGCGCAGGCGCGGTGAGGGAAAGACGTTCGTCGGCTGCCAGGTTCCTCACAGCGCCTGCGCTGAGTTCGTAACGGCGCGAGACTACATCCGAGCGCAGGGCTGGCAGACAGACGCAAGCGCTGCCTAGCCCTGTCAATCAAGACCTGGAGGGAGAAGACCAAGGTGGGAGAATGGAGGCTCTAGGAGCAGGAACAACGCCCCCCCTGCTCCTAGAGCCTCATTAGCATATTATAAAAGTTCGATTTTTAGGTTTATGCGGGCACTGAGAAAAGTAAGAATAGGCTAGTTAGGTTTAGCTGACATTAGCACATCGCTAATGTCAGCTAACTTCATAGGGTTAAAACTGGTGACAGAAACCCTTTAACTTTCATGTTCCCAAGCTTAGAAAATAAATCAGTACCACAGGTGATAATTTTGTACCAGAATAAATTGGAAATAGGAAGAAGGGGACCAGACAGCCCATCAGCACTGTTCATATAAATATTGCAGCATTCAGTTTATCTGAAAACATAATTAGTAAACCAAAATCTACCTGAAAGCATCTATCTCGATGGAGAGTGTTGTGGGCGCTAGTTTTTTTTTTTGCATTGTTTGTATCTTCAGGAATTTAGCAACAATTATCTTTTTCTTCGACAACCATATTTACGACATAAGAGCTCCCATCAGAATATTTCAGGATTTCATTTAGTTGACATTTTTGCTACAAACTTGCCTCATTTAAAGCTCTGCTCAGCATAAAGTGACAGCATGGCTGAACAATACACTACCTCCTCCTTATCATCCTACGGCTTTGAACTTTACTACTGCAAGGTAAAGCAGAAGTCAAAAACCTCTTGAACCTCATCTCATCTGTGAACATCTGTAGGCCTGTCTGGGTGGAAAGTTAGATATTTTTTGTCATCAGCACAACCGGTCATGGGCAATATGTAATGTATTATTAACCCCGCTAAGCCTATAAACCGATGATGCTGTCATTCTCACTCTTTTGCATAGTCATGATTTATTAATATCTTCTCATTGTACCATATGAGCAGCACCTGAAATATAAGGCAATAATTTTGTGTTTGGTGACAGTGTGAGATCCAAGTATCTGGGAATCCAAAATCTAGACTAGAAATCTTATACATGAACTCTCATTGTAAACTTCTATAAAACCCTTCGCATTGCCATATAATTCCTAGAATATTTGCCATTGAAAAACAGTATGGCCAATGGGGCAGATATACTAAGACTGGCGTTACAAATACCATAATTGCCAGGGCTGGGTGAGATGACTACTATCAATCTAAAAGGAGAGGGAGGGGGTGGCAGAGAAAGCAGGAGAAGCAAGAGTGCACAGAGTGGCCTGGGCCTGCCCCCAGTACACTTAACTGCTCATTTGAATAAGTACTCCACAATGAGACAACGGATCCCTAAGTGAAAGCTGAGCTAGTCCTTTAAAAAAATTGTGCTTGGTTACAAAGTGAATTTCCCAGTGACAGACCCTTTTAAACTTCCCCCAAAACAATGAGGTGAAATATGGGACATTTATAATTCATGGTACTGAGTGTGGAACCACACTGTCAACCAACAGATCAGACTTAGGGCTAATCCTAAGAATGTTAACCTGGCAGTCCTCTGGTATTCACCCTTTAACACCTGTAAAGGGATCTGGACTTTGCTGCGGGGGAACCACCAGGCTGCCTAGAGTGGTCTCTGTGTGATTGACAGCTGACCTATTGGGGTCCGAGATACCAGGACAGGGCACCAAGGGTCAAAGCAAAATTGCAGTCAGGGACTGGCCAAGATCGAGTACATTCTATTTGATAAATGGTCCGAGATTAGGGCAGGCAGTAAATGGTCAATACAGAGGTAAGGCACAAGTCAGGTCATGAAGCAGTGAGTCAGAATCCAGTAAACAGACAGAAAGTCAGTACATAGGCACACAACAGAATACAGCACACCTTTGCAGGAAACTAGCAAGCTAGACAACCTATTGCTCAGGCACACTCCTACAAGGGAAGGTGACAAAGGGGTTTTCTGAGATTTTAATACTGATGACCTGGATAATATAACTTTACTACTCACTGTTTATTCCAAAAGGCCGATTATGGTTTGGAATAGTTAACAAGCAGTAACAGTTGCCAGGTAGTGGGGTAGTCCCATTTTCCCCTGGTTAGTGGAGTCTGCTAGTAAGCAAGCTAGAGTAGACTGTTGACGCTAAGTAGGCCAGAAAAGAATCCTTCACCAGGAAGATATCATTCCTGTGAGTGAAAGCTACCAGAAAAGCAACTCTGCTGGGAATCAACCTATGAGGAAAGACGCATTGAATTATTACAGAAGGCAAAGGACCAATTTAACGCTGTGCTTGGAGTAAATCAGTAAAGATAACACACATGGTTGTAGAGACTTTACCGCCAATGCTTGAGGTTATGTTGCTTCTGGCGCTCACCACACTTCCAAGACTTCTGATCTTGGATTGCACCTAGCAGTTGGGAATTACATGCTTTTGGTCAGTTGAGAAGACTATTAGCACCTATAAAGAGAGACTCGGGGTAGACCACCATCTTAGACACCTGCTATACACAGCCATTGGGAAAAGCTTACTCTGTGAAGTACCTGAGAACTGTGTCTACTTCCTGTGTTTGTATTCTAACCCCCATGATCCATTCAGTAGAGAAGAAACTAGCCTTGTTATTGGTTACCAATCTCAGGTTCCATTCCGTGTTCTCCTGTCTTGAACCCTGCTGCCCCCTAACATCAAGAGCACTCTAGCTGCCACCAGACAGGAGACCTTGAAAATCCGGGAAGTGTCCCGAGGGAAAAAAGGGTTGATTCCCTCCATGCACTGTACAAACGGTCTCGGAGACCACCAGAGCAGGGTTCGGGCACCTTGAGGACTACAACCTCCCTCATCCTCCCCAACACCACTCCCATCTAGAGATGAGCGAACTTTAAAAAAAGTTTGGCGTTCGGCGTTCGGGTTGTGGTAACTCGCGCATCCCGTTATGGATTCCACTATCGCGGCATATGGAATCCATAAGGGGCGGCTTCCACCAACCCGAACTGTTGAACAGCCGAAGGACCTGGGGTGACATCACCGTCATGTGATCAGTGCAGGGGGCGTGGCTCAGCACTGGATTTGATCCCATGCTGAGCCACGCCCCCTGCACTGATCACATGACGGTGACGTCACCCCAGGTTCTTCGGCTGTTCAACAGTTCGGGTTGGTGGAAGCCGCCCCTTATGGATTCCATATGCCGCGATAGTGGAATCCATAACGGGATGCGCGAGTTACCACAACCCGAACGCCAAACTTTTTTTTAAAGTTCGCTCATCTCTACTCCCATCCTCTCCAACCACCTCCCTACACATCCCTCTGCAGCATAGCATGCTGCATTCTTAGCATTTAAAGAATACCTCCTAACTTTGAAAAGAATGAAGAGGGACACTATTTGCGGCAAATTTTTTCTACACTAGGCCGCGCTCTAACTCTGCCCAAAATATAACTAACACCTAATCCCACCCGGTCCCCTAAATGCCCCACATAGTACTTATTCCCCCTTTATACCACCTCACAGTATTTATGCCCACATTGTTCCCCCTTCACAGATTATGCCCAGCTTTGCCCCCTCACAGTAATATGCCCATTGTGGCCCCTAACAGTGATATGCCCAGCTATGTCCCGTCTGATCTGAGACAGTTGAGACTGGTATGTTTAAAGTATTCTTTTCATTATCTTCTGCTTCCATGTTTTCCCCTTGATGCTGCTAATCTATGCTGCTGGGGGCAGGCTCTAGTCAGAATCAGTTTCCTTCCCCTTCTGGCAGTTAACAATATAGTTCCTCTTTACTATCTATTCTAGTTTTACAAACTAAATCAGCTGACTACATGTTACTGTACTACCATGTTACTGTACTACCATGTTACTGAATAGGCTTTGCCCCTTCCCTGACAAGCAGGACAGGAAGCTATTTCTGTTGGCTGCTCTGTACAGATCAGTATGCAGAGACCTGGCTGAGGGGAGAAAGGGGTCCGTCATAAGTTTATGCTACTAGGGCTCATGCACACAACCGTTTTTTCTTTCCATCTCTGTTCCACCGTATGCGGAACCATTCATTTTAATAGGTCCAGAAAAAAATGGAATTTAGTCCGTGTGCATTCTGTTTCCGTATGTCCATTTCCGTTCCGCAAAAAAGTAGAACATGTCCTATTATTGTCCGCATTACAGACAAGAATAGTACTGTTCTATTAGGGGCCAGCTGTTCCGCTCCACAAAATACTGAATGCACACGGACATCATACTTTTTTTTGAAGATCCATTTTTGTGGACCTCAAAATACATACGGTCGTGTGCATGAGCCCTAAGCCTCCATAAAACTGGTGGCAGATCTCCTGGTCATCAATATCTGATTGGTAGGGGTCAGACTCTTAGCACCCATCCCCCACCATCAGTTGTTTGAAGAGGACATGGTGCTTGTGTGAGCGCTGCATCCTCGTCAATGGTTAGACTGTGTGCACATACAGTTGTGTTCAGAATTATTCAACCCCCAATGCTGTAAAGGGTTTTAGGGAATTTAGTGTACATTTGTAATTGTGTTCAGAATGAAATCTTACAAGGACTTTTTAAAGAACCAAATGCAACTAAAATGACATCAATTGTTTTTGTAATACAGTATTTTTTGTGATTTCTTCATTGACACAATTATTCAACCCCTTAAAGACGACCACTCTTAAGAACAGAGGTTCATTCAAGTGTTTTCGATCCAGTATTGAAAACACCTGTGGATGTCAAGGAGCAGCAATCAAGCATAATAAGCACCAATTAGGCAGATGTAAAATGACTGTGATACTCAGCTCCTTCTAGGCATTTACTGGTGTGTTTACAGACATGGTGAAGTCAAGAGAATGGTCCAGGAAGACAAGAGAAGAGGTAATTTCTCTTCACAGGAAGGGCAATGGCTATAAGAAGATTGCAAAGATGTTAAACATACCAAGAGACACCATAGGAAGCATCATTCGCAAATTCAAGGCAAAGGACACTGTTGAAACGCTACGTGGTCGTGGCAGAAAGAAGATGCTGACTTCGACTGCTGTGCGCTACCTGAAGCGCAAAGTGGAGAAAAGTCCCCGTGTGACTGCTGTAGAACTGAAAAAAGATTTGTCAGATGCGGGTACTGAAGTTTCAGCTCAGACAATAAGGCGCACACTGCGTAATGAGGGCCTCCATGCCGGAACTCCCAGGCGCACCCCCTTGCTGTCTCCAAAGAATAAGAAGAGTCGACTACAGTATGCCAAAAGTCATGTGGACAAACCACAAAAGTTTTGGGATAGTGTTCTGTGGACTGATGAAACAAAATTAGAACTGTTTGGGCCCATGGATCAACGCTATGTTTGGAGGAGGAAGAACAAGGCCTATGAAGAAAGAACACCTTGCCTACTGTGAAGCATGGCGGGGGTCAATCATGCTTTGGGGCTGTTTTGCTTCTACAGGTACAGGGAAGCTTCAGCGTGTGCAAGGTACCATGAATTCTCTTCAGTACCAGGAGATATTGGATGAAAATGTGATGCAGTCCGTCACAAACCTGAGGCTTGGGAGACGTTGGACCTTTCAACAGGACAATGATCCCAAGCATACCTCCAAGTCCACTAGAGCATGGTTGCAGATTAAAGGCTGGAACATTTTGAAGTGGCCATCGCAGTCACCAGACTTAAATCCGATTGAGAACCTCTGGTGGGACTTAAAGAAAGCAGTTGCAGCGCGCAAGCCTAAGAATGTGACTGAACTGGAGGCTTTTGCCCATGAAGAATGGGCGAAGATACCCGTAGATCTCTGCAAGACACTTGTGTCAAGCTATGCTTCACCTTTAAAAGCTGTTATAACTGGAAAAGGATGTTGTACTAAGTACTAAGATTGAATGTCACTTGGGGGTTGAATAAAACTGATAATGATGTGAGCACAGAAAAGACATTTGTGGTTATTTCATTATAAATGTTATGTTATATTTGTCTGACTTACAAGTGCCTCTTTGATTTAATTGTAAACAAGATGACTGAAATGATCGAAATCAATGTCAAACTGGCCAAAACACTCAATTTCAGTGGGGGTTGAATAATTTTGAACACAACTGTATGTATTGTGAATGCCAGCAACCTGATCAGCAGAGCAACAGAATGTTGGAGCTCACCGTATCTGGCATAGCCGGATAGGGCTGTACACAGCCAGATCCTCTTTGACTCCAATGGGGATGCCAGCTTTCAGCAGGACAAAAAGTGCTGCATGCAGGATCTTTTTGTCCGGCCAAAAGCCATCATTTATGCTGGAATTGGCCGAATCCCCGTTGGCATCAAAGAACGGATTTTGTAATTTTCTATCGGATCTTTCAGAGCATCTGGTGCATCGGTTTTGATGCAAGATGTTTTCTAGCACCGCACAGAAAAAAATAGCATGCAGTGTTTCTCTGTCTGGTGCCAGCAGGGGTGTCACTAGGCCAAAACATCTGAGGATAAGACCCAGGATGTTTTGCCCAAGGCCTTTAACATCAAGACTGCTGGCGGCAGTGCAACACATTCAAGTGTATCGCAATTCTCAAGACGGACATATAGTTGAATACTGCATGCAGGGTGACACGAGACCCGAAGGCTCCCTTCCCCACCGTTTCCTCTAATAGGCCACAAGCCACAAACCTATTAGGGGACGTATCAGCAGCACAGGCGGTACCATGACGTAATCGCGCCGACCTGTACTGGGACACAGGCTGCAGCTGAAGGAGGTTTGTGTGCCATCGCAGAAGACGGCTGTGTGGAGGGAATTTACGTATTTTATTTTACGTTGCTTCAAGAATTTGGCATTGGGGCTTGAGCCCCAGATCTTTTGAGACCCTATCAATGCCTCTGGGTGCCAGACACTGCCAGACTAGTGTACTGAAGTGCACTACACATATATCAGTTGTATCTGGTCCCTGTATAAATGCCTAATCCATACAGTACAGGGAGAAATGTCTTCTATTCAGTACATAGTTGTGTATAGTACATATGGAGAACCTATGTATTCACCTTGGACTTCTTGCATGAGTAGAAGATAGAAGGTTGTACAGACATGTTTAACACTAGCTGAGATCCAGGTGAAGAAAACAAAAGATCTTATGGGGTAACAACCTGAGCAGGTGTCAGAGAGGGAGTGTGATTTCGGATAACAGCCAAAGAAAGAAATAACTTTCTTCTTCTCATTTCTCTGTAGCACTGTAAACCTTTCCATGAAATATTCATTTCAAGTAGCTAAACGCATTTGAAATATTATACTCCAATTTTTACACATATCAGTTCAATGCCCTAATTATGGTATAGTTCCCATCATAAAATAAAAACTAGTCATTACCATGATATCTTGTTTCATATTGTGACTAACCCTGTATTAGAACCTAATATCAGGTGCAGCTGCTTCTGTTGCCCTCATATGCTCTCACCTTAATTCACTGAAATCACTTGCTGTACAGGTTCTAAGTCTATGTTCACACACATAAAAGTCACTTGCAGAATTCGCAGTGATTTTCCACTATGACATCTGCCATCAAAACGCCACCAACAGCTTCCCATTGACTTAAATCGAGACAATGCTAACACCAACATGTGTGCAGCGAGCCCCTGATGAGCCGGATCAAAGGATGGCAGTGGTAGTGACCCTGATGATATGTCACGGTGTACTCCCTCACACAATCGCTCCACGGGGTCAGTGCAATGAAAGTGCAGTGAAGGACAAGCACCCCGTATTCCCTCTGGGCACTCCTTGTAGCTGGGGTGCCCTTGATGCTAAATGTCCAAGTGGGTGCAAGACAGGACTTAAATGATGCAATGGCCAGTGTGTGGTGTTAGGAGAGTCAGTAACCAGGCCAGATTCACCAAATGAAAGCCTTTCTTTACTGTGCACAAAACAGGAGTTGTAGTACATCCAGCAATTTTTTGTACTCTTTTTCTTGCTACAGTTTTTAGTACTGGGATTTCTGGCTATCAACAGTAATCTGTCACAATGCTTACAATTCTCATGGCGGCATGCGGTTCCAATAATGACTGGCCAAATTGTACCTGAAGCATGCAAGATGTCTTAACTTGTTATCCCTCAACTGCAGCAGAGCCTGAGAGTACTATAGCCTGATCACCTTGCTGACTAAAATGTTGTAGCCCTTAGGGCTGGGAGATATGGCCTAAAATCTATATCGCAATATAATTTGAAGCAGGTGCGATAACGATATATATCGCAATATATTATTTTCTTCTGTATGTATACAAAATACAAAACATTGCAAGAAATTTTTAAGATGTGTATTGTGTAACAGATATTTTTCCAAACAATGTAAAGATGATGTGTTAGTAAAACGCAAAATTGTTTAAAATAAAGTGCAAAATGTAAAAAAATAAAGACCCTTCAAGTTCAACAGGTTTCTTTTCCGTTAAGGCCTTATTCACACGTCTGCAAAATGGATCCGCATCCCATCCGCAATTTTGCGGAAGGGTTGCAGACCCATTAATTTCAAAGGGGCAGGAATGGATGTGGACAACACACTATGTGATGTCCGCATCCGCATTTCCGCATCCGCGTTTCCGCAAAAAAATAGAACATGTCCTATTCTTGTCCGCAATTGCGGACAAGAAAAGGCATTCTCTATATAGTGCCAGCAATGTGCGGTCCGCAAAATGCGGAATGCACATTGCAGCCGTCCGTGTTTTGCGGATCCGTGTTTCCGCAAAACACACTACGGACGTGTGAATTAGGCCTAAAGGGAACCTGTCATCACCTTTATGCTGGCTATACTAACAGCAGTATAAAGTAGAGACAGGTGAGTTGATTTCAGCGGTCGGTCATTTATAAGTTAAAAGTAAGTGGTTGCCGAGAACCAACATCACAATCATTGCAGACTGGGCCTGGAAAAGAGTCCCGGCCACCGGAGAAGAGTCCTGATTATTCATGAATTCCTGCTCTCCTGCCCACCTGCTGATGACTGACCGGCTTCTACCTAGTTTTCTCCCTTTCTCTCTAGGAGAGAACTGCCAATCATCAGCAGATGGGCGGGAGAGCAGGAGATTATGGATAACCAGGACTCTACACAGGTAGATTTGACTCTTTTCAAGGCCTGGGCTGTAATGATTATGATGCTGGTTCTCGGCAACCACTTACTTTTAGCTGATGAGTGACACACCGCTGAGATCAGCATTTCTGTCACTATTTTATGCTGCCCTCAATGAGGGCATAAAGCTGACGACAGGTTCCCTTTTGGCCCCTTCCCCACGATCGAGTTTTCCGCGTGGGTGCAATGCGTGACATGCACGCATTGCACCCGCACTGAATCCGAACCCATTTATTTAAATGTGTCTCTGTACATGAGCGTTTTTTTTCACGCATCAGTTCTGCGTTGTGTGAAAATCGCAGCATGTTCTATATTCTGCGTTTTTCCCGCAAGCAAGTGCAGATGCAATGTGTTTTTCACTGATGGTTGATAGGAGTTGTTGTTTGTAAACCTTCAGTTTTTTATATTAACAACAACTGAACGCAATCACAAGCAAAACTGACTGAACTTGCAAAATGGTGCGAGTTTCCTTGAACGCACCCTAAACACGTCCGGACCTAATCCATCATGCTCGTGTGAAAGGGGCCTTAAATATACTACAATTTCAACTTACAATATGTAGTGCAAATACGAACATGACTGAACAACATCAGTGTTTATGCTCCTTACGTGCCGTGATTAAACCTTCTTGCGCAACAGACGAGGTTGTTCGCCAGGAACACAAGTTTGTCCACAGTCTCGGGCTTCAGTGCAGATCGGTGGCTTGTTACTATGTTGCCACTGATGCTAAATGCCCTTTCTGAGGGGGCACTCGTGGCAGGAATGCAAAGGTATTTCTTGGCTAGGCTTGCCACCCTGGGAAAATTAGCCTGGTGCAGCCTTCACCACACCAGTGGGTCAGCTGTTCCTTCTACATTTAGTGCCTCCAGGTAAAGCTACTTTCACAGTCGTGTTTTGTGCGGATCCATCATGGATCCATTTAGATAATACAACCATCTGCATCCGTTCAGAATGGATCCGTTTGTATTATCTTTAACATAGCCAAGACGGATCCGTCTTGAACACCACTGAAAGTCAATGGAGGACGAATCCGTTTTCTATTGTGCCAGATTGTGTCAGTGATCCGTCCTGGCACCATTGACTTACATTGTGTGCCAGGACAAATCAAGCAGCGTTTGGTATCCGTCTCCAAAGCGGAATGGAGACTGAACTGATGCAAACTGATGCATTCCTTTCAGAATACATTAGAATGCAAACTGATCCATTTTGGACCGCTTGTGAGAAAAGCCAAAACGCGAGCTTAAGACTAACTCTTAAGCTCAATTTCAATTGCTTCTCTGTCAGTGAAGGCAGCTGGGCTAGGCTGAGCGGATGCATTTTTAAAAAAGTTGCCCAAACTTCGCTTACTCCTCTTAGGTTCTCTCTGGGCTTCTCCACTCTCTGTGGCAGACACAGCTTGCGTCTCTAGCAGTGCCTGAATTTCAGCTGCTGCTTTTGTGAGGATGAACTCTCTTCGGTCATCAGCTATATATGATGATCTGAAACGTGGGTCAACAAAGGAGGCCAAATCCAGGAGGCCATCAATTGCAGGGTCTGGGTACTTCTCATTTAAATACTTGAGGATGGCTCTCTTCATGTCCTTCGTCAGGTCTGTGTCAATGTCATCACCAGCTAGAGGAAGAACTGTGGTGTTTAGAAGGTGGAGCACAGGTTTGACATACCACACACTCAAATTCTCTTCTCCAGACAGAGCATCTGTGAACTCCAACAGGGTCTTGTTCATAGATTCTAACACATCAAAGTCCTGACAAGTTGGTACCAGGTGCCTGGTTTTCCTGTCTGCTTTCAGGACCTATGATATGGCCTTCTCTTGTTCAAGCAACTGCTGAATCATCTTCTGTCGAGACCCCATCTTGTTGGTGTTTCAGTGATGAGGCGGTGAGGAGGCAGGTTTAGCTCAGCCTGGGCATTAGTCATTTCTCTCTTCTTTTTCCAAGTGTAAGAAAAGGCACTCACTATTTTCTTGCATTTGCCAATTGCATGTTCAACACGGGCGTCTTTCACACTTCTCTCTAAGGACAAAATTGGAAGATATTATTAGCACAGTCAACCCCTGCATAATGTTGAACTAGTCTAGGACTAAAAGAAACGTTACCTACCGATGGCGAGGTGGAGCCTGCGGCCGAAGAACTGCAGTCTTAGCCAGCCGTTCATTTCCACTGCTTTCACGATATTTGCGCCATTGTAGGTGGTTATGCAGGCTTATAACTCTTCTTTAAGTCCCCATGACTCCAGCGCTTCCTTTAATCCCTGAGATATCATTTCACCCGTATAATCCTCAGGTAAATAAGCTGTCTGTAGGCATCTGCCGCACAACTTCCACTCTTCATTGAAGAAGTGGACTGTGAAACTAATGTAAGGCTCCATTGTGCAACTCGACCACAAGTTCGTAGTAGTTGCATAGTGTTTTATGCTCCGGAGTTCTTTCTTCACTTGCTTGCGTACTTTGTCATACAGTTTGGCTAAAGTGTTTGCGGCTAGGTACCTCGTAACGTTGATCGAGTGTCTTAATCATGTTCTCAAAGCCGTTTTCTCCACTGTAAGAAACGGCACCATGTCCTTGTACAGGTACAGGGTAATGGCATTCGTAATATCAATCCACCGCCAATTATTTTGGTCATACGGAGTGCCTTTAGAAAATGATTTTAAAATATTAATCTGCTGGTGTGTAGCAACAGGGCCACCTTTTTTCTTTCCACTTGACTGACTGGCGTTTGTGAAGGGCTCCGTTTTTGGCTATCTTCGTATTCCAAAACGTGCTTCGTTTTGAGGTGATACAACAAATTAGTTGTATTCCTTGTCTTCGCTATTATTCTCACCCTGAATAGTTTTCAGATTTTATTTTCCCAAAACCAGGTCCATATGACTCATATCTCACCGGTCTTCTTTACGAGCACCTCCTCCTCCCCACGTGTAAGCTCCATGCTTTCGAGTCAACCAAAACAGGCACAGCTTGATAACATCTAGGGCTGCAGCAAACAATTATTTTAGCAATCGAGTATTAATCGAGTAATAAGAAAAACCTTCTTAAACTAACGTATTGCTAATTGCTTTATAAAAACACTATTTTTATTTCCTACAGACTGTGGTATAGCAAATCATCAGCCCCATGCCATTGCCACCATCATCCATGTCCCCAAGCCAGCGCCATCAGCCCCATGCCATTGCTATTTGCAATCATCCATGTCCCCCAGCCAGCGCCATCACCCCCGTGCCATAGCCATTCACCAACCCAACCCCCCTCGGGTGGATACGGGCCCCTGATAATATACTTACCTTTCCTGCAGGATGCGCGGCCGGCTGATGGAGTCTGCAGGGGACGCAAGACCCTGGCCAGTGCAGCGCAGTGCCGAGTCGGGAGGCCACAGAGCGGTGAATGAGAAGCTTCTTCAATTCACTACCACTCCGTGGTCATCTATCGCGATAGGGCAATATAGGCAAAATCTATATCGTTGCCCAAATTTATATTGTATATCGTTTGTATCGCCCACCCCTAGGAGCCCTTGCATCCACCCATCTGGGGTGCATCGGGTGTCTTAACTTGTTTCCCTGATTCAGCAGCAAAGTGTGTAATGCTTTACACTGGTTACCTTGCTGACTCTCACTTTATGGTCATGTAACTTCTCATAAAATCTTCTCTCCTTCTCTCTGATAGTAGCAGAGGACACCTAGGGATCTGTTAGTCATTGGAAGCATTGAAGCTGAATGCCTGAGCTCCTGCTTCCTCTAGACCCATCCTCACACTCCTAGAACAACTAGAATCTTCTCCTGGATTGAGTGAGGGGGCCAGCCCATACCCTAAAAGAGGGCTGGGTCAGGATAGTTAACTCTAGCCATGCCTGTTTAATTCTTAAGCATACTTGGTGTGTCACATTACATAGCAGTGTATAACATAACAATACAGTACAGTACCCCTTTCCACTGGGGTACTGCATGTGCACATGGTGGCACTTTTGCGAGCCGCACTACTCAGATCTTCCTAAGAAATTACATGTTACTTCTTTGAAGCAGCTCTGATGGTTGTTTTCCTTAGAAGTCAAGCAGACACTTCATAAATTAGTCGCAAATACCTACCCCACCGACAAAACAACATTTGATGCATTACTCCTTTTGGTCCTATTCAGATGTCAAAGAAACAAGGATGTATGCACATGTATCCATTTATTTTAATGTGTGTATTCACGCATCTGTGATTTACCATGGGCCGGGATCCAGGGTTACACCACAGAAGCATGCTCTATTCATCAATCAGCAGATTTGTCCCTATGACACTGACTGACCTGTTACATATGAAGCTGCCAAGTACACCTGTAACAGGTCAGCCAATTTTATTGGTACAAATAAAGGCTTTCCTAGGGTGTCTGGCACCCGGGGCCTGTCTGTTTTCTGCCCCCTCCCCCCAATACTTTAAAAAGATTGTACCCCTTACTGTAGTATTGCCCTTAATGTACAACCTTAACAGTAGTTTTGTCCAGATACTGTATGTGCCCACACTGTGCCCCTCACATTATTTATGCCCTCATTGTACAACTTTCACAGTAGTTATGCCCACATTGTGCCCCCTTAAAGTACTTCTCCCCTCATTGTGTCCCCCTTACAGTAGTTATGCCCTCTCTGTGCCCCTTTCACAGTAGTAAAGCCCACTCTGTGCCCCCTTCACAGTTGAAATGCCCTTTCTGTGCCACTTCAGAGTAGTTATGCCCTCACTGTGCCCCCTTAACAGTAATAATGCCCTCTGTGCTCCTTCACAGTAGCAATGCCCATTGTACCCCCTTCACAGTAATAATGTCCACTCAGTGCCCCATAACAGTTATGCCCACCACGCTCACAGGAGTAATTCTTTCTGTGCCCCCATCATAGTAGTAATACCCATTGTCCCCCCTTCATAGTAGTAATGTGCATAGTCCCCTTTTTATAGTAGTAATGCCTTCTGTGCCCCCTTTGTAGTAGTATTGCCCTGTGTGACCCCTTTGTAGTAATGCCCTCTGTGCCCCCTCCATGGTAGAAATGCCCTCTGTGCCCCCTCCATGGTAGAAATACCCTGTGTCCCCTCCATGGTAGAAATGCCTATTGTGCCCCTTTATAGCAGTAATGTCCATTGTGCCCCTTCATAGTAGTAATGCCCATTGTGCCCCCTCCACAGTAATAATGCCCATTGTGCATAGTAGTAATGCCTATTGTGCCCCTTCATAGTAGTAATGCCCATTGTGCCCCCTTCATAGTAGTAATACCCATTTCCCCCCTTTGTAGTAGTAATTCCCTCTGTGCCCCCTTCGAAGTAGTATTGCTCTCTGTGCCCCCTTCATAGTAGTGTTGCCCTCAGTGCCCCCTTTGTAGTAGTAAAGCCCCCTTTGCCCCCTTTGTAGTAGTATTGCCCTTTGTACCCCCTTTGTAGTAGTAATGCCCTCTGTGCCCCCTTTGTAGTAGTATTTCCCTGTGTGCCCCCTTTGTAGTAGTAATGCCCTCTGTGCCCCCTTTGTAGTAGTAAAGCTCTGGGCTCCCTTTGTAGTAGTATTGCCCTTTGTGCACCCTTTGTAGTAGTATTGACCTTTGTAGTAGTAAAGCCCCCTGTGTAGTAGTAATGACCTCTGTACCCCCTTTGTAGTAGTATTTCCCTATGTGCCCCCTTTGTAGTAGTAATGCCCTCTGTGCCCCCTTTGTAGTAGTAAAGCTCTGGGCCCCCTTTGTAGTAGTATTGCCCTTTGTTCGACCTTTGAAGTAGTATTGACCTTTGTAGTAGTAATGCCCTCTGTGCCCCTTTGTAGTAGTAATGCTCTGTGTCCCCTCCATGTTAGAAATGCCCTCTGTGCCCCCTCCATGGTAGAAATGCCCTCTGTGATCCCTCCATGGTGGTAATGCCCACTGTGCCCCCTCCATGGTAGTAATGCCCTCTGTGCCCCCTCCATGGTAGTAATGCCCTCTGTGCCCCCTCTGTTTAAAAAAAAAAAACACAGTAGCTACTTACATTGTCCAACTCCTGAAGCACACAGTCCTCTCTCCCCTGCAGACACAGATCGCTCTGCAGCCCTGTGTGGGCGGCGCTTATGCAGATTTCCGGGCTGCAGGCTCCGCCCACACAGGACAGCAGAGCCATCTGTGCCTGCAGGCTGAATGGAGGAGCGGTGGAGAAGTCTTCCTGCTTCACCATTCTGTGCACCACCGGCCTGAAGGGTGGTGAGCGGTGAGTGACAGGACCGCAGCTCCCTGCGCTCCAGCAATGAGCGCTTCCATATGTATTGATGGAAACGCTCATTGCTTCTGACACCCCCCACCCTGAGAGCGCCTCCCCTGGCGGACCGCCCCCCCCCGCCCCCTTAGCATTCCCCTTGTACTGTACAAGTACCCCATCATTGTGTGAAACACAGTGTATTATCCCACAGATTTTATAAGTCACATTTCACAAGGTCTAGGCACAATCATAGTGGCAAATCTGCCCATTCTCTGCCACATTTACCAGACCCCACCACTCCCAGGTCAGGGACCCTAGGAGAAAACCAATCCACCCAGTATTTTCAGTGCTGTATGGTGGACATTTTGAGACCTGTATCAATTGAAACTACAGGACACTTCTGTAAACAGGTTTTTAATGTTTATTTTTTTTACATGTATTATCTGCACAATATATGGTACTATATGAAGGTATTCATGGCAAGGTTGAGGGTCTGCATTGCATGTTTCCCAGGGCCTGCAAAGAGTGCATACTCACCATGCAAATACATGGCTTTGTGAAAACTTTTCCTGGAAAATAGTTAGGACTAAGCTTCTAATTTATCCAACTATTCCCTTATAAACTGATGAATGCTCGGCTTCAGAGGGTGTATCAATGATTATAATGAGTTTTGCCCACACAGCGAGGCACAGCATGATCTCAGTTATTACTCTCCTGGCAGTCAATACCAGGCATTATTAAGAGCAATAAATGTCACTGTCAAAGTTTTAGCTCCTTCTTGCGCTAATGTCTACCAGAGTGTCAAAAGCAGTAAATGAAGAAGTGACAACGTGTCCTCCAGAACCTGCGCATGAGAGCGGCTCACTAGCCAGACACCTAGAATGGAGGTAATGAAAGCTATATTTATATACGCCGTCTGATAGGGATCCCACGTCAAGTCTCTTCTCACCTGATAATAACCATCCTTTGAAGTCTACCAATTATGTGTAATCAATACCTCACCGACATATCACTTCAGGATCCGCGTTAACAATTTCTCCACCATAAATTCAGCCTAGAAATATTAGAATGAACTATATCCATCAACAAACCCATATTGTGAATCACTTCCCCCAGAAGGATAGAAAATCTAATATTACAGCATTTATACTTACATTTTACTTCTCACTATGTTTAATGAATTGAATCATTTACACGACAAACCATCACCAAGCTAAAAGTGCATTTAGATGGCCCGAGAATCGGGCAGATTATAGGGAACTAGTGAATGGTCGTTCCCGACAATCTGGCCATGTAAATGTGCCGCCGATCACCCAATAAATGAGCGAAACGCTTGTTCATTAGGTGATCCTTTCGTTCATGTAGGCACCACCGATCATGGCTTCTAGGCAGAAGATCGTGTGTTCTAAACAGCTATCTGCTCCACAGAAACCATTAATCTGTATGAGGACGAGCGATCGTGATCGCTATGAAGGAGATTGCAGCATGTAAATGTGCGGTCTTCTTCACTGAACAAGCCGCCGACTGTCGGGAACGGAACAGCTGGCCCCTAATAGTACAGTACTATCCTTGTCCGTAATGAAGACAATAATAGGACATGTTCTATTTTTTTGCAAAACGGACATACGGAATGCACGTGGAGTCATTTCCGTTTTTTGGAGCCCCATGAAGTGAATGGCTCTGCATATGGGCCGCACGGAAACAAAATACGTTTGTGTGCATGAGCCCTTAGGCTGGGGCGACACATCTCGGCTGTGTAAACTGCTTTTTCTTTTTCTGACGTTCCTCTATAGTGAAAAAATGGCAAGAGCTACAGCGTGCTATGTTTAAAAAAAAAGCAAGATAAAGACAAAAACTTCACCTACATAGTTAACAAAAACGCAGAAGCAAAAATGTGTCTTGTGCCCAAACTCCCCACGTTTCTGTGGCCAGCCCCCGCTGGCTGCTTTCCCACTGACTGGCACTGTCAATCAAAGCAGCCAGAAAGGGGCTGGCCACAGAAATGAGTAGAGCTTGGGTGCAACAAGAGCAATGGGGAAACCCTCATTGCACCAAAAGCCTAATTTGCATATTAAGAAAAAGTATAAAACTCGGGAACAGAGTCTTGGATCAACAAAAGAACAAGAGCACTTTA
The DNA here is from genome assembly GCA_033119425.1 of Bufotes viridis. Taxonomy (NCBI): domain Eukaryota; kingdom Metazoa; phylum Chordata; class Amphibia; order Anura; family Bufonidae; genus Bufotes; species Bufotes viridis. The sequence goes on along the minus strand of CM065591.1, from coordinate 454,688,465 downwards.
ATCAGATGGACCACAGCCATGTGTCTATGCATTCAGCTGGTGATAGATTCCTGTTCGCTGTCTCCATGCTTCTAGGTAAACCTTTACCACTGACCACTGGGTCACACTGGAGAAGGTGGCTCCTTACATCTTGAGAGCTCAAGCGAATGCACTGAATGTCCTTGTTATAATTCACCGTCTCACGTGAGCTGAAGGTTATGAGCATCGATGACAGGATGATTCCCTCTAGTTTTGTGTGAAGTATTTGTAAAAGATTTGAGATCAGCAACGTCAAAGTCCTTTTCTCAGGCATTGATAATACGATCTCTGGAGCTCCACCGTCTGACCCTCTCCATGAGGTCTCCAACATTTCTAGTCATGACATGAATGACCAAAAACTCAGCAGCTCTCTATATTTTTATAAAAAAGGTAGAAAATGTTTTTCGCAGGCCGCGCTGCTTTTACCCTCCAGCCTCCCCCTTACTAAGGCTCATTCTGCAGAAATTGCCGGATAAATCTTTTTCTCTTTTCTCTTCTTTATGTCGTTCTACCCTTGATGTAATGGAAATTAAGGGGTCATTTATAATCCAGAAATATACCTATATTAGGGTACTTTTACACTTGCGGCATGGCTATCCGGCAGGCTGTTCCGGCGGGTGAACAGCCCGCCGGATCTGCCATGCCGCAAGTATCCGTATGCTGCAGTGATCGCCGGACTAGTCGGACCTGCAGTACTTTTAGTCCGGCGATCTTCGGTCATGCATTGCCGTGCTGCGCCATATCTCTGCCCCCCGCCCCATTATAGTCAATGGGGACGGAGCGGCAGCACACGGGTACTTGCGGCATGGCGGATCCGGCAGGTGTACAGACTGCCGGATAGCCATGCCGCAAGTGTGAAAGTACCCTTAGGTGTATTTCTGGCACAGGTGGCAGTGCAAGATTTAGTTGCACCACAATTTGCGACTTTTCCCCGTTAACTCCAGGTTTACAAAAGTAGGCGTCAGTGGGCAAGTGGATGGGCGGGCAGGCCCATCTCATTCATCATTTTCTACGCCTGTTTTAGGCTTACATTTAGGCCTCTTGCACAGGGAAGTTGCCCCGCGGCGGGTCCACAATACACGGGGCACCGGCTGTGTGCATTCCGCATCACAGATGCGGACCCATTCACTTGAATGGTTGTGCAAATCCGGAGATGCGGTGCGCAACGTAAGCACGGAACAGAACCCTACGGAAATACTACGAAGTGCTTCCGTGGGGTTCCGTGCTTCCGTTCCGCATGCGGCTGCCCCATGGTTACTTGCTGTCCGCAGCACGGGCCCGGCCAGCACACGACCATGCATGTGCAAGAGACCTTAGACTGATGCTGGATGCGCCAAAGTTGTGGAGAGGCCCGCGCTTCTTTATAACTTCGGCGGATCCACCGCCAGATATAGAGGTTATTAGGAACGGTGTCTAAAATGCCGGTCTTAATAAATAATATGTAGCAAAACATATTAGCTTAGTAAATTAAACAGTCACTCATAGAAGTTTGTAGGGAGGATGCAGCCTCTCCAATTTGAGTATCTGCTTGTGTAAATTCACCTTCATTTTCATAGCATTAAACAAGCATTAGTTGTCACACAGAATACTTAGACTAGTTACATATATTTGACTCTTTCAGAATATATTTGTTATGTGCTATATAATGCCCTTAGCTCAGTTGAAAATAGCCATACTGGTATTTTTTTGTATTTTATATTGTTTGCTTTTTATAGAGCTGTTATAATTATCATAATTCATGTCAAAGTTGCCAAAGTTTACAATGAAAATCCCTGCACATCTGTCATCGCACATTAAAAATAGTCACATGTTAAACAATATTTTGTCACTTTTAGTGATTTTACACCTCTCTTCTCACTTTTGAAGTCAGGGGAAGGTAGCGACAAATAGGACACAACTTCACTGCAACATTTGTCGCGCGACAATTTTTATAATGGAAGTCTATGGTGTCGCAGTGCGACATGCGACATGCTGCGACTGCGACGCGACAGTCGCAGAAAAACCCATCTTGAATGGATTTTCTCCGACTTTCGTGTCGCAGTCGCAGCATGTCGCATGTCGCACTGCGACACCATAGACTCCCATTATAAAAATTGTCGCGCGACAATAGTGCGACAAAATGTCGCGCGACAATTGTCGTCGTGTGAACGTACCCTAAGAAGGCAATGTTTTTTTTGTATAGTGCCGTGTCTTTTTTTTTCTTCATTTTTTCTGCAGACATTGCTGTGTGAGTCATTGTTTGTTATGTATGTTTGTTAGATTTTTGTTTGATTTTTCATCAATATAACATAGAGCTTATTTAAATGCAAAAAAATAAGCAAAAAAATAAATAAAATTCCCCTAAATTACACGATAACTAAATTGTAGGGGTTGTCACAATTAAGAAATATGCAAATGTATTTTTATGTTTTCGTTTATTTAAAAAAATATATTTTTTTAAATTGCTAATAATTTATTTCTATCATTTATTTATTTATATTAAACTTTATTTAAATATTTTGTCCTACAAGGGGACTTTTATTTTTCATATTTTGTCTCATAATGCATTAAAGGGGTTATAAAATCCTAAAAATACCCCCCACAATGCCCGGGCCCATCTTATAGAGGCTAGTCACCGACACAGCTTGCAATTGGTTGGACCTCCTGTTGCCGGATGTTTTGATCCGTGCCGGGAGATACGATGGCGGCCGTGCAAGATCCGGAGTGACACAGGTGCTGGGGAGAGGGGTAAGTATGATCTATACCCCAGGGTATCTCTGGGGGCTTTTGTTAGGCTCAAGGCTCTCTCTTATAACCATCAAGCCCAGGGAAAATCTGAACACCTTAGCACCCTAGTCGTGGCACTCTAGTAATTTTATTTCTGGGGTGGTGCTATTTCTGGGTGAAACCATATCTCATATCTCATATAACTGCTTTAGGGCAAAATGGCACAGATGACAGCAGAAAAAATACATTTTGAAAGGTTTTTCCAAGATTTTTTGCAAAAGGAAAACGCTACAGTACATGACGCCTAAATGTATTCATCTATAACAGCGCAGCGTTGTGAGACAAAAATGACATTGGATTATAAGTATTGTATTATTCAATTATCTCATGATTAATAGAACATTTGGCTTCATCCTCTAGAGACTAATTGTATTGGGTGATTTTTTTTTTAGAAGAAAATGTTTTGCGTCACAAAGGCCATTCACAAAAGTGTTTCAATCCAATGAGATCTTTAGACGTCCCTTGAGCCTGCATGAAAAAAGTGTCATTTAATTTCACACTCAAGTAATCCTTTAACAGTTTTCTTTCCAACAGAATATAAAAGGCAAACATTATTAATTTCCTAATTAAATAAAATAAGTCATAAAAGATACGTCTGTAACCCCTGACAGTTCGTAATATGAATTTTCTGAGCAGACAAAGACCATTGCGAGGGGAGAATGATAAATTACTCTTCGAGACTTTTTTTTTTAATTCATCAGATGGCACCAACTCATTCATTTGGACTTCAAATAAGTTTTTGAAAAGTATTTGCATTTTTTAAAGATTCCTCGTCACATATCAGACAGTACAAAAGATGCTGCAGCTGTCATCATGTCTTTCTATTATACATGACCCTCATATCAGAATTTATAAACATATAGGGGGGGGGGGGATTTATCAAACTGGTGTAAAGTAGAACTCGCTTAGTCCATAGCAACCAATCAGATTCCTCCTTTCATTTTTCACAGCTCTTTTGGAAAATGAAAGGTGGAATCGGATTGGTTGCTATGGGCAACTAAGCCAGTTCTACTTTACACCAGTTTAATAAATCTCCCCCATACTCTATGTGTATGGGGACGTAACTGTAAGGGGTGCAATCTACAGAATTCATTTACTTCTGTTTCCATATTTTTCATCACAAAGAGACTGATTATGGAAGATTTGATAAGACTGGGCTGAGTCGTTTGGGAAATATCATAATTTTGGTATCCTCTGCCCTGTTCTAGTAGAACTTTCAAAAATCAATCACACTTTTATTATTATCATTATATAATACACAGACAGCTCCAAATCTTCATCCTAAGAAGCGCATGGGCCCATATTGGATGCCATACTATGTGGGTATTCTTCCCTAGAACCTCGGAGTATATTTTCCTGCAGGGGCGTAGCTAGAACTGCCCCACAGCCCCAACCCCCTCTGATATTGATGACCTATCCTGAGGACTGGTCATCAATAGTAAAAAGCTTTTTTTTTATACAGGTATCTGTCACAGTATCAGTGTCCCAAATATCTGGATAGTAGGAGTAGTAGTGCTCTAATTCTTTATATATATATATATATATATATATATATATATATATATATATAGACAAAAGAAGAAGACTGCGGCACCGCCTGGTAGTGAAATAAAGTGGATCCTTTATTCACCAATGTGCATGCGACGTTTCGATCCTCTCAATAGGATCCTTGTCAAGCTTAACAAGGATCCCATTGAGAGGATCGAAACGTCGCATGCACATGGGTGAATAAAGGATCCACTTTATTTCACTACCAGGCGGTGCCGCAGTCTTTTTCTTTTGTCTGCATACGGCTCAGTCCAGGCCTTCGACCGCGGGCACGCCACTTTACTTAATCGAGTGCCGCCATTGGAGACATCTTTCCTCTGCTATATATATATATATATATAAACCAGGGGTGTTGCTAGGTTAAAACATTTGGAGCCTGGGCCCCTGATGTTTTGTCCCAGGCCCCCAATGTCCTGCCTGTCAGCTAGATACAACGGTATTGCCGAGGGCAGCAATACAATTGAATCGAATGCAGTGGAAGAGCTGAAGGACCTGTGGTGACACCACAGGTCATGTGACCAGTAAAACAGGCAGTGGTTGAGAAGGACCTGCAATGATGTGAGCGGAGAAGACCTGGGGGAAGAAGCTGTAGTGTATAGAAGGTAAAACCTGCCAAAATTAAAATGAAATAGAAAAAACTAAAATTATAATTAAAATAACGTTTTTAACATTGTAATTTCATCTAGTGTCTGCAAAATGCATACCAAAATTAAAAAGAAAATGCAATTTCTCCATTTGAATTTTCTTTTCCAACTCCAGTGTGGGTCAGAAGTGTCAAAAATAAATGTACAAATAAATAGCCTGTTTCATTTTAAATTTCCACTTTGTCAATTAATTCTCCTCTTCCTATAGTGGGTTTTTCATGTCAAAATCATAAATCAAACGAAAACACCATGTAGAAGCTGAAAATGGTAGCTTGAGATTTCAATTTCATCTCTTGCAGGCATTTTCGCTGCCAAAATTCAAATGAAAAAGAAAGCCCATTTGAATTTTTTACGTTGTACTAACATTCAGATTTTACTTTTTAACGTTGTACTAACATTCAGATTCATGTAAATGAGCAGTAGTGGGCGTGGTGCAGCATGCAAAATGTTGTTATTTAATTCCTGACTGAACAGACAGTGACTTGTATGTCCACTAGAGGGCGCTATGCTTCTCCACATTTCCAACAGCTAACACAGAATCAAGTATATCATTCCAATAGATGGCGCTGTGACTGGGAAATCTTAGTACTGTGCTGAATGCATAGAATAAGATTATGAGTCTAATAGATGGTGCCCTCTTTTTGAGGAGTGAATTATACTTGGATTATGATTATATCATCAACTCTGCTGCCCTGTTAACCCCCTAGATGCCGTGGTTCCTAATCACCTGCAGCATCTTAGGGGTTAATCCGCTCTGCCATACTTGAGTGAGGACGTGGTGGACGTTGCTCCAAAAAAGTGCCAAGAATCTTAAAAAGCCGCAAATTATGGTACACATATGTCATGCGCCATAATCGGTAACTTTTTTACATCAGTATAGTGGCATAAAACAATTAGTAAATGTTCTCCATTGTGTCTGTGTGACAAAAAATCAGGGTGCATGACTTGCAGAAACGCAGAGCATCCTTGGCATCACTGTGCCGATTGGTGGGAGAGTTCAGACCCCCATGATCAGTGTTGATGGCCTACAATAGCGCTAAGCAACCTTTGGCCAGGAACGCAGCTTTAGGGTAGCTATGTCTTATTTTTGTCCATGTTGCAGACAAGGACAGGCATTGTTACAACGGATCTGCAAAAAAAAAAAAAATGGATGCAATATGGATGTCACACAGATTATGTCATCCATATTTTTTGTGGATCCGTGTTTTGCGGACCATAAAATACATACTGTACATTTACCCTAAGGGCTCATGCACATGACTATGCATTTTGTGGTACAGACATACGGAATGCACACGGAGTAACTTCGTTTTTTTGCGGACCCATTGAAATGAATGGTCCACTACGTCCTCACTCAAGTATGGCAGAGCGGATTAACCCCATAGATGATGCGGGTGATTAGGCACCACAGCATCTAGGGGGTTAACATGGCAGCAAAGTTGATGATATAATTATAATCCCAGTATAATTCACTCCTCAAAAAGAGGGCACCATCGATTAGACCAATGTTTCCCAACCAGTGTGTCTCCAGCTGTTGCAAAACTACAACTCCCAGCATGCCCGCAAAGCCAAAGGCTGTCCGGGCATGCTGGGAGTTGTAGTTTTTTCTAACAGCTGGAGGCACACTGGTTGGGAAACACTGTATTAGACTCATAATCTTATCCTATGCATTCAGCACAGTACTAAGATTTCCCTGTCACAGCGCCATCTATTGGAATGATATACTTGATCCTGTGTTAGCTGTTGGAAACGTGGAGAAGCACAGCAGCGCCCACTAGTGGACACACAGAGTTACTGTCTGTTCAGTCAGGAATTAAATAACATTTTGCATGCTGCACCACGTCCACTGCTGCTCATTTACATGAATCTGAATGTTAGTACAACGTTAAAATGAAAATTCAAATCAGCTTTTTTTTTCATTTGACTTTGGGCAGGGAAAATGCCTGCAAGAGATGAAATTGAAATCTCAAGCTACCATTTTCAGCTTCTACATGGTGTTTTCATTTGATTTATGATTTTGACATGAAAAACCCACTATTTTTACATTTATTTTTGACACTTCTGACCCACACTGGAGTTGGAAAAGAAAATTCAAATGGAGAAATTGAATTTTTCTTTTAATTTTGGCATGCATTTTGCAGACACTAGATGAAATAAAAATGTTAAAATGTTATTTTAATTATCATTTTAGTTTTTTCAATTTTATTTTAATTTTGGCAGGTTTTACCTTCCATAGTAGTGAGGTCTGCTACATGAGGAGAGGTAAGTGAAGGGAAAGGCAAAGCAACAGGGGCGGATTAAGTGCATGATAGGGCCGGGGCTGTCTACCCAACTTGGGCCCCTCCCTCCATTTTAGTTTCATTTTTTTCTGAATGAAGAGGCTGCAGTACTTCATGAGAGCCACAGTCTCTGCCTATGCCATATGACATTACATTGATCGTTCACGTGGTCTAGGTGCAGCTCTGTCTTATCTGAGTGATTGGGGCTGAGCTGCAATACCAAGCGCAGTGCTATTAATGGACAGCGCTGTGCTTGGTAAGGAGCAAGAAGGCTGCGGCGCCTATGATTTCTCATAATTGGGGTAATTTTTTAAACTGGTGTAAAGTAGAACTGGCTTAGTTGCCCATAGCAACCAATAAGATTTCACCTTTTATTTTCCAAAGGAGCTGTTAAAAATGAAAGGTAGAATCTGTTGCTATGGGCTACTAAGCCAGTTCTACTTTACACCAGTTTGATAAATTATCCCAAAGTTCCCTATAGTGTCTACAGCAGTTATAATGTCCCCTAGAGCAGGGTTCCCCAACTCCAGTCCTCAGGGCCCACTTGCCGGTCAGGATTTAGGAGTATCCCACAGAATGAATGCCTGTGGTAAATCCTAATGGATGGACACTAATTATATCAGCTGCCCAATACTAAGGAAATCCTGAAAACATGACCGGCAGGTGGGCCCTGAGGACTGGAGTTGAGGACCACTGCCCTAGAGTACCCCCAGTAATATCACCCTATATTGTGCTCCAGGTAATAATGCCTGTATAGTGTCCCCAAAAATAATGCCCCCTAATAGCAATGCCCCCCACACTGCCCCATATAGTAATTTTCCCTCCAAATATCCCCACATACAGTAATTTCCCCCACACTGCTCCCATATAGTAATTTCCCCCCACACTGCCCCCATATAGTAATTTCCCCCACACTGCCCCCATATAGTAATTCCCCACACTGCTCCCATATAGTAATTCCCCACACTGCCCCATATAGTAATTTCCCCCCACACTGCCCCCATATAGTAATTTCCCCCACACTGCCCCATATAGTAATTCCCCCCACACTGCCCCATGTAGTAATTTCCCCCACACTGCCCCATGAAGTAATTTGCCCCCCATGAAGTCATTTGCCCCCACACTGCCCACCTATGAAGTAATTTGCGCCCATGTAATTATCTGCCCCCATGTAATAATCTGCCCCCACACTGCCTCCCCTGAAGTGATTTGACCCCCCACTGCCCCCATGTCCTTCTTCGCACCCCAAAGTTGGCACACACAGAAAAAAAAAAACCTAAAAGCTCATTGTCCCAGCACAGGTGCGTGATGATGTCATCTGGCACACCTGCGCCAGGATTATACCACCACATTGTTCGGGTCGGCGTTGGTCCCCCCAGCGATGCCCGGCCCGCTGACCCGAACGTCCCTATGTTAATCCCTCATTGCAGAGCAATGCTGAGAGTTGTGGTTATTTAACTGAGACTGTATGTTAGGGCTGAAGGGAGGGATGTTATTTACATGGAACTGTGTGTTGGAGGTGTCTGGGGAGAGGGTCATGTTATTTACATGGGACTGTATGTTGATAGTGGCTGTAGGAGGGAGTGATGTTATTTACATGGGACTGTATGTTGGAGTGGGCTGGGGAAGGAGTGATGTTATTTACATGGGACTGAATGTTGAGGGGGTGATGTTATTTACATGGGACTAAATGTTGAAGGTGGCTGGTGGGGGGGGGATGATGTTATTTACATGGGACAGAATGTTGAGGGGGTGATATTACTTACTTGGGACTGTATGTTGAAGGCGGCTGGGGAGGAGGTGATGTTATTTACATGGGACTGTATTTGTGAGAGGGCTGTAGATAGAGAGGGATGTTATTTACATGGCACTATATATTGGAGGGGGCTGAATAGATGGTGTGATGTTATTTACATGGGACTCAATGGCGGAGGGAGGGAAATAGTGTTGTTTACATAGGACTGTATGTTGGAGGGGCTGAAGGGAGGGGAGTGATGTTATTTACATAGGACTGTATGTTGTAGCGGGCAGTAGAGACGGTGTGATGTTATTTACATGGGACTGTATTTCCAGGGGACATTAGGCGTTCTTATTACTACTGGGGGCTCTATAGGAGGGACTTATAGATCTGCCTTATTTCTACTAAGAGCACTATGGGGGCCGTATTACTACTGAGGGGTCTGTAGAGAGCTTTATTACCAGTGGGGGAAAAATAGGGGGCCTTATTTCTACTGGGTGCTCTGTGATGGTATGATTAATACTGGAGGGCTCTTTTACTAATGGAGGCACTCTTGGGGAGCATTATCATGGTTGGGGGCACTGTAGGGGCAGTATTACTAATGGGGGCATTTGTGGGGAGCATTATCACTGTTGGGGGCATTATTACTAATGGGGGAATTCTTGGGGAGCATTATCATTGTTGGGGGCACTGTGGGGCAGTAATACTAATGGGGAAATTCTTGGGGAGCATCATCACTGTTGGGGGCACTGTTGAGAGCCGTATTATTAATGGAGGCATTCTAAAAGGGAATTACTATTAATTGGACTTAGAGGAGCACTATTACGATGGGAGGACTATCTGTATGGCAGTAATATTTCTTCAAGAGAGTATTTGGGTGTATTGGGGCGCACAGCGAGCAGCAGGATAACACTGTGGGGACTCCAGGTTGGGGGATGATGATAGAATAGTGAGGAAGCTAAGATGTCCGTGTATCACACTCTGCAGAGACGAGGCACGCCTGAAAGTTGTACGGACTAAATGGAGAGGATGATGACAGGATGATGGGCCCATTACTCTTACTGGGGGCACTAATGGGGGGCAATAATTCTGGGGTGCACTGATGGGGGCATTACTATTATTGGGGGGCACTAATGGGGGCATTAATATTAGTGGGTGCCACAGTATGATAGCAACTTAACACCCCGTGTTTAGCCACGCCCCACAACTACACCACCTCTGGGGTGTGGCTTAACTTGGCCGGTATTTTTTGTTGGAAAAGGTGGCAACCCTACCTGGGAGGCACTGGATGTGAGAGGTATGTGCTGCTGTATAGCAAGTACTGCAAAATGCTGTGTGTGTGTGGGGGGGGGGGGGGGTGTGAGACTTAGAGAACTGGGTCATATTCATTGGGATCTTTTGAGATCCTAGCAACGCCCCTGATATAAATACTACTACCCATATCCAGATATCTTCTGTATACACAATAAGCAGATGTTGACATAGATACACAAACACTCACATACTAACACACAGATAAACATATATATACACACACACAAACACGGGCGTAGGAAGCGGGGGGACGGGGGGGTCGGATCCCCCCCAGGAAATAATGCGGGGGGGGGACAGTTATGCTAAAATCCCCCCCAGCGGCAGCGGGACAATGTGTGCGGCGGTGGCGGGGCACAGGGAGATGAACGCTTCCATTGTGGAAACGTTAATCTCCATAGTCATCTGTATTGCTGTCCTCAGGACACACACAGATAAATATATATATATACATACACACACACAAACACTCAGATAAACACATACACATATATACACACAGATATATATATACACACATACATTTACACAGATAAACACATATACACACCTATATGTGTTTCATTTGCTTGAGGACGGTTTCATTGGGAAAACCGAAACGTTGCCCTTGGTGAAATAAAGACACAGATTACTGAAGGTGGTGCCGTGGATTCTGTTTTTCTTCTATGTACTCAGAGTTGAAGTCCCTCTCTGCACCACAGGCACACCAAGCGATTTACAAGCTGTGCGGTTCACCAGTTTTTTCGTTTCTATATATATATATATTTACACACACACACATACACTTACTTACTTACAGGCTGCAGGTTCTCTGTTCTCCTCTGATGTCTCTTGACGGTGTTCTGTCAGATTCCTATACCTTGGAAGAATGCTATACCCGGAAGTGACCTGGCCGCACTGGAAGTGACGCGGCACAACGAAATCAGCTGGAGCGGGGGCGGGGGGGCGGGCGGTCCTGCACAAGCGCACATCCACTTGATTAGTAAAAATGATTGCACTGCCGCGGGAGAAGCAACCACTTCATGAGCGTGTGCAAAACCGTACACCGCGCGTACGCACTCAGGGGTAGGTAGATTTTTTAGTGCAAAATGTTCCATCAGATCTCCCTACCCCTGAGTACGCACGCGCGGACACATCATCAGGAGCAGTTCTGCCTCACCACTTAGCAGAGCTGAGTGCAGGATATTGGGGTCACCACATAGCAGGGCTGAGTGCAGGATATTTCCCCCAATATCCTGCACTCAGCTCTGCTATGTGGTGAGGCTGAACTGCTCCTGATGATGGTCCTTTAGCCTACCATTACTGCATTCCAAAGGTCCTTCATACTGGTATGTACACCTTTTCTAGTACATTTCAAGCCAGGCCGGGCCCCCTTCAGATACAGTCACACTGGGGGCCCGGTCTGGCTTGAATTATACTAGAAAAGACACTGCTTCCGGGCCCCTTCACCACTCGCGTCCCGAAGCAGCTGCTTCCCCTGTAGTTATGCCACTGTTTTCATGTGACCATTTTGTGACTTTTTGCATTGATTTAAAGTCACTATAGTTTTGCAAAATCAATGCTTTTTTGCTGTGATGTTGCTACAATTGCACAAAAAAGCATGAAACAGGCATGTGTTAGTACAAACTGCAACATAATCATCTTACCTTTGTATGAAACAAGTGATGTACATGGTTTATTGGGAGGCTTTACTATCCACCATGGTACAGGCTCAGTTGAAGTGTCACGATTGCTGAATATAAAGTGCACATTAGATAGATCCATGGATATGTTCTGAACATTAAAGGGGTTGGGCAGTCAAAGATATTGACGACCTATTCTCTGTATAGGTCATTATCAGATTGGCGGCACCCCCGCTGATCAGCTGTTTGAACAGGTAGACACGCTCGTGTGGGCGCTTGTAGAGGCCGTGCAGTGTAATTAGTATACATTCCCTTGAATGGGCCAAGCTACACGGCAAACGATGCAAAAAAGTCAGCTCACCACCTCATAGCAGAAGCATGGAAAGAGATCCTAGGCCGAAACAGGAGAGCACAGATATCCAAAAAAGAAAGGGTTCTTCCAGAACTTGTATAAAATTCAAACTTTTATTATCACGTGTCAAAAAACATCAAGGGTTCAGAACGAACGCTCATGCCTTTCAATCAATAAAATCCATGTATGATGCAATGATTAAGAACATAAATTGTATTGTTCGAAACGCGTGAGCGTCCGTGCTGAACCTCTGATGTTTTTTAGGATGTGATAATAAAAGTTAGAATTTTTTACAGAAGAAACATTTGTTTTTTGGATAATTACACTGCACCTCCTCTACAAGTGAGATGGCAGGCAGGTAATTTTAAAGTGGAAGCAGAGTTCCGCTACCTCTTCAAACAGCTTATCGGTGGCGGTGCAAGCAGTCAGACCACTGCCGATCTCCTATTGATGACCTATCCTGAATATAGGTCATCATTATCTTTGACTGCACAACCCCTTTAAGGCTAACATATACGTTCTCAATGTTAGAAAAAAAAATCTTACATCAATGATAATGTGTTATATTGTTATTTTTACATTTTCTAAAGGGAACCTGTCACCAGGAAATTCTCTATTAAACCAGACACAATGTCTTGTAGCTCTAGCTAAGCTGAATGTAATGGTACCTTTCACGAGACCAGATACTTCATTCTCGAGAAAGAATACTTTAAATCCAAATGCAAATGAACAGGTAAGTGCACTGAGGGTGGGCCCAAGTCACTCTGTGCACTCTTACTCCTCCTGCTTCCTCTGTCAGCCCCTCCCTCTCCTTGTTTGACAGGGCCACGTTCCTGCATAGTCATCTCGTCCTGCTCTATCAATCAAGAAGAAGAGGCTGGCAGAGGAAGCATGAGTGCACAGAATGGCTTGAGCCCACTCTTTGTGCACTTAACTGTTCATTTGCACCTGGATTAAAAGAACTTTTTATCCAGAATGAAGCCATAAGTGAGATGTATCATTACATTCAGCTCAGCTGCCCTACAAGGCATTGGTTTAAAGGTGACTTTCCTGGTGACATACTCCCTTTAGGCCGGGGCATTTAGCAAATGTCTTCATTCTTAAATCAATAAGAAAGTTTCCTACAAGGTAAATCAATGATAACAAATCAACAAAGATGAACTTTCTGTTGTCAAATTTATATATATATATATTTGTTACAACAAAATAGAAAAAGATCTTCCATATTTTTCGCCCTATAAAATGCACTTTCCCCCCCAAAAAAGTGGGTAGGGGAATGGCAGTGCGTCTTATGGGGCGAATGCTGCCATTTAACACTGATATATATTTCCGGCCGCGATGCCGCACAGTGCGGCCGGCGGTGTATCAGCAGGGAGGGAGGAGGGGCTGGGGGCCGGCAAATGATATTGGAGTGGCAGCGGGGCCTGATGCAGTCACTGTATTCTATTACATCACTGTAGTATTCACATCTAACCTGTAGGAATGGGCGCTTTGTTATACTAGCAATCCATTGCAGCAATAGAGAAATCCACATAGTACAGCACTCACTTCAAACTCCGTAGCAGGCAGGTCGGGCGGCGGCAGCGTAACGTCACTCACTACATCAGCGCCTGCTTCTCCCACTTTATGAATGAACAGGCGGAGCAAGCGTGTGACGTAGTGAGTGACGTTACGCTGCCGCCGCCCGCCCGACCTGCCTGCTACGGAGTTTGAAGTGAGTGCTGTACTACGTGGATTTCTCTATTGCTGCAATGGATTGCTAGTATAACAAAGCGCCCATTCCTACAGGTTAGATGTGAATACTACAGTGAGCGGGGCCCGGTGTAAGAGAATACTGTGACTGCACTGGGTCCCGCTGCTATTCCAATATCAATTGCTGGCCCCCACCCCCTGCATTGGGGGTCATTCACCATTACACAGGGACACTGTTATGGGGGAAATCTATGGATGACACATATAAAGCATAAGATGCTATATATGTGTCATCCACAGATCCCCCCATAACAGTGTCATCAACAGATGCCCCCATCCCAGTGCCATCCACAGATCCCCATAATAGTGGCATCCACAAATCCCCCTATAACAGTGCCATCCACAGATCCCCCCCATAACAGTGCCATCCACAGATCCCTCTATAACAGTGCCATCCACAGATCCCCCCCCATAACAGTGCCATCCACAGATCCCTCTATAACAGTGCCATCCACAGATCCCCCCATAACAGTGCCATCCACAGATCCCTTATAACAGTGCCATCCACAGATCCCCATAACAGTGTCATCCACAGATCCCTATGATAGTGCCATCCACAGATCCCCATAATAGTGACATCCACAGATCCCCCATAACAGTGCCATCCACAGATCCCTTATAACAGTGTCATCCACAGATTCCCATAACAGTGCCATCCACAAATCCCCATAATAGTGCCATCCACAAATCCCCATAATAGTGCCATCCACATATCCCCCCATAACAGTGCCATCCACAGATCCCCATAATAGTGCCATCCACAGATCCCCCCCATAACAGTGCCATCCACAGATCCCCCTATAACAGTGCCATCCACAGATCCCCCCATAACAGTGCCATCCACAGATCCCTTATAACAGTGCCATCCACAGATCCCCATAACAGTGTCATCCACAGATCCCTATGATAGTGCCATCCACAGATCCCCATAATAGTGACATCCACAGATCCCCCATAACAGTGCCATCCACAGATCCCTTATAACAGTGTCATCCACAGATTCCCATAACAGTGCCATCCACAAATCCCCATAATAGTGCCATCCACATATCCCCCCATAACAGTGCCATCCACAGATCCCCATAACAGTGCCATCCACAGATCCCCCCATAACAGTGTCATCCACAGATCCCCCATAATAGTGTCATCCACAGATCACCCATAATAGTGTCAAGCACCATTAGTTCAAAACCCACAAAAAGCACATCTTTTGGATCGAAATTTTTTTTCTTATTTTCCTCCTCAAAAACCTAGGTGCATCTTATGGGCAGGTACGTCTTATAGGGCGAAAAATGCGGTATATAAGTAAAATAAATATAATTACCAAACCTATTCTATCACTTTAATTTCTTATTTAATTATAGGTGGCCACATTTATTTTTTACATGTGATATAGTACTATAGTAGCATAGGGGGAGAGTCATCAAACTGGTGTAAAGTAGAACTGGCTTAGTTGCCCATAGCAACCAATCAGATTTCACTTTCATTTTCAGTCTGTCATAGACTTGTAGAGATTTTCAATACAGGTCTAAGGGAATGACTAAGCAGTTTTCCCAGACATAAGTCTACAGACCTAAAGAACAAAGCTGAACCAGACAGTCAAAAGGTCAGTGTGTCTATTTTTTCCCTCCAAAACTTTACATTGTCCCACATAGTAGCTGTGAAAGAATTCCAAGGTCTCAGGGCATAGGTAGAAAATCCCCATGTCTTAGCTGGCTGCATTTTAACTCTTTCCAAAGTGCAGTACAGATAAAGTGCAATAACAATGCAAGTGAACAGGATATATTACAATAAACATACAAAATACGGTTCAGAAATATAAAACGGCATAAGTGTAAACAATGGCATAAATCATAGTGCTTTAACCCTTCCAAGGGCAATGTAAAGTAGTGAGTTGATGGCTTTGTGTAGGAGCAATAGGGCCAAATGTCCACAAACATTCACAGACCAATGTACCCTTATTCCAGGGCTCTACACATATGCTGATCCACGCATCGTCAGAGACGTGGTTTCAAATGGATGTGTACATTATTTTCTGATTATGTTACTTTGTTAGTTGCTCGCACTGTATTTTCCGTGTCAGTCTTGTCGTGGGTCTCATAAAACTGCTTTGTTACATTGCAGCTAAAGTGCTTTCCGTCTTAAAACAACATTATCCAATTTTTTATTACCGAGTAATAAGCGCCTTAATTTGTATGCCTTGAAATGCGTCAGGCAGTTAAGTAGACAGCTGTAAGAGCACAGAACAGCACTAATGCACAATTTGCACATAAAGCCATCAATTCCAGCCTGTTAACAGAGATCACAAATTCCCATAGAAGTGGCGCATTGGAAAATAGCACTTGAAAGTACTAATGAGAATTGTGGAGTTTGCAGCTTCTGGAACAGCAGCACATCCATTAATGTATTATTTATGAAACTGTAAACGGCAAAATAAGTGTCAGGCTGTAAATTATGTTTTCTTTACAGTTTTCTACCATTCTCTGCCATTTCCCAGCATTCCTCTTAACACCAGAAGACGCTGAACCACAGCAGACATGACATAACTGACTATCATACATCGAGCAGATGTCATGAGGTTGGGAGTAAAGTGGGAGCAATTTCTCAGTCATTTTTTTGAATAAAATAGGATTGGCAGTCCCTTCCCAATATTTTCCAGTCCATGTCACTAGCATAACCATGTATAACGATGTAATAAAATATTTACGTTGCGTGTCTCATTCTTAACTCATAAAAATAATTTTGCTTTACTGTCTTTTGGGCTCATGCACACAAACGTATTTTCTTTCCGTGTCCGTTCCGGGATTTTTTGCAGACCGTATGCAGAGCCATTTATTCCAATGGGCCTGCAAAAAAAACGGAAGTTACTCTGTGTGTGTTCTGTTTCTGTATGTCTGTATGTCCGTTCCGCCAAAAAAATAGACAATGTCCTATTATTGTCCAGGAAAAAAGGAACGGAATAATCCAGCTCTGTGAAACGAACGATCCTTTATTCTTGAGTAAGGACCGACATGTGATGGTCC
Organism: Bufotes viridis; assembly: GCA_033119425.1. Taxonomy (NCBI): domain Eukaryota; kingdom Metazoa; phylum Chordata; class Amphibia; order Anura; family Bufonidae; genus Bufotes; species Bufotes viridis. Next base: position 454,671,412 of record CM065591.1, on the reverse strand, counting down.
GAAACGCGTAGATCGTTACCATGTGTATTTTGGAGTTTTTATACCGCTAGAAATAAAGGATCGTGCATTTCACAGAGCTGGATTATTCCTTTCCTTTTTCCTGCATATTCACGGCCATGTCCAGGCTGTATCCTTGCTCTTAACAAGCGGAGCAGTTAGAGCTGCCTTGCTTTGAACTGTTTGTATCCTATTATTATAAGGATTGGACTCTTCTATTAGGGGCCGGCTGTTCCATTCCGCAAAATACAGAATGCACACGGGTGTCATCCGTATTTTTTGCGGATCCGTGTTTTGCGGACCGCAAAATACATACGGTTGTGTGCATGAGCCCTAAAGGGAACCTGTCACTTGGTTTGTGATCAGTACACCACCCGCATGCCATTATGCAGCTTGGGTTCTAAACCTGCCCATAGCAAAAGAAAATAAATGAAAGAGTCTCGGACTCTTCTCCAGAAGCATCAAGCACATTTGACCTACCAGGGAATGTTACACCTCGCTTCACAGCGCATTCAGTGCACATTGAGAATATTGCAGTGAAGCAGTGTGCACCATCCTGGTCTTCATCAGGGTCAAAGAGAGCATCTCAAGAAAGAGAATGGAGCCAGTGGCCATCCAAGTGGTGAAGGGAAAGGAAGAACCCCTAAACCGAGCCCAAGAAAATCACAGACAATGAAAGGCAGGTGAGATGCTGGCTTCAGAAGCTCTGAGGTCTTTAAAGGAGCTTTGTCACTTCAGCAAGTGGCATTTATCATATAGAGAAAGTTAATACAAGGCACTTACTAATGTATTGTTATTACCCATATTGCCTCCTTTGCTGGCTGGATTCATTTTTCCATCAAGTTATGCACTGCTCGTTTCCATGGTTACGACCACCCTGTAAATCCATCAGTGGTGCTCGTGCTTGCACACTATAGGAAAAAATGTAGGCCTCAATGGTGACCGGGACCGTGGGAGCTCACATAGGCTGGTGCTTTTTTATAGTGTGCAAGTCTGGCCAAGCTGATGGATTGCAGGGTGGTCATAACCGTGGAAACAAGCAGTGTATAACTTGATGGAAAAATGAATCCAGCCAGCAAAGGAGACAATATGGGCAATCACAATACATTAGTAAGTGCCTTGTATTAACTTCCTCTACATAATAAATGCTATTTGCTGAAGTGACACAACCCCTTTAGGTGCTTCAATCCATATTAAAGAAGTTGCCTGGGTTCAGAGATGAACCAGGACATATCTCCTTTTTCACGCAGACAGCCCCTCTGATATGAGCATCTGAGCATTTCATGCTCCGATGCTCTCCCTAGCCCTGCGCTGTATCGCGCAGCGCAAGGGCTGTATGTTTATATTTTTTTCACTACTAGGAGGAGGCTTCCGCTTAGCAGTGTTTCCGGTGAAGTCACCATCACTGATGGGTGGGCATTAGCGCTGCTCTAGCCGTTTTATGGGCTAGGGCAGCGCTAAAGCCCACCCATTAGTGCCGATGACATCACTTGGTTCCCAGTTAGGCAGAAGCCTCCGCCTAGCTTTACCCATAGACAGTCGGGTACGTCACCGGATCACCAGAAAAAGCCTATGCCCTTCGTGAGTCAGCGCAGGGCAAAGGAGAGTATCGGAGCATGAAATGCTCTGATGCTCATATCAGAGCAGCTGCCTGGGTGAAAACGGGGATATGTCCGGGTTCAGCTCTGAACCAAGATAACCCCAAGTTAAGAGAGTGGAAGAGTTTCAGAGTTAGGCCCCTTGCACACGACCATATGCCCTCCAAGACATACAATCCGTGGGCGGGCCATATGCCCCAGAGCGGCATACATGGTGCGCACGGGATTTGCGCACAGCATCCTAGGTTACTATGGTTACTAGGTTATATGAGTGCAGGACAATAGTCCCGCGGGTGGCCCGATGCGCCGAGCATCATAGTAACCTACGATGCCGTGCGCTCCCGCGCGCACTATGTATGCCGCTCCGGGACATATGGCCCGCTCACGGACTGTATGTCTCGGAGGGCATACGGTCATGTGCAAGGGGCCTAACTTAACACAAAATAGGGGAGGGGAGAGCTTTTTTTTCAATCTTAGAGATATTTTGACAGTTGACACAAGGCATAGTACCAGTCCTACCAAACCCTGAAGAACACCTCCAACAAGAGCCAGAGACAGAGGAGAACATCCCTGTCAATCTAACAGTGGTATTAGCAATGAGATACTGTATACACTTATGATTGAACTTGCATGATACAAATCCTGATGTGGAAGGGAAAAGGATTTATTCTATAACCCCTCCAAAAAAGTGCAGATGAAGGTTTTAGAGTCACTGGTCAATCTACTCCAGTATTTCATAGACCAAATTAGGCTTCTGAGCATGAGCCTCATACGAAGCACAGTTCAAGGAGACGCTGTTAGCTGCTGATGGTATGAGACCTATACACGTTTCCCAGTATCATCATTCAATGGTCTCAGCCCAGAGGCCACCATCACATCCCACACCCTCCGCAAGAGAAAATATAAATGGCCAAGGGTGGATATAAATTGTATTCTCTACTATGAGGATAACCCGGAGAGGAATGAAGCCATAGCAGAAATAGGCAGAAAACATTTCTAATACACAGAAGATCCTTCCCAATGATCACTTACTGAGGACAGTATGATAGCTCCATCTAGCGTGATTGTGTATCTCATCCTGCAATTAGGATGCTTGCACATGATGAGCTTGCATAGAGAAGGGGGTGTTATAGGCTCCCTGTAAGCATAAGGGCCAAGAGATGACTGCAACTTCTTCACCCCCTTCCTCTACTGCATAGTGTTACCCCTGTGATGGTGACACCTACTCATAGGTAACACTTGTGAAATATACCTTACAATCCCTGCAATCAAACATTACTGAGACCTGACAGATGCTGGATTATCACATTGCGTCACTGGACTCTCAAGGAAAGTATAAAATTGGTCAAAAATTTTTCGTAGAAAAGTCCAAAATTAAATGTTAAAAGAGAATTTCTGTGATTGATTTGCTGCTCCAGGCTTGTGATCACCGGGCTTCCATCAGGCAAGGGATGGGAAAGGATATGGATGAAGGCAAGCAGTATGGCTGAACTTTAGAAATATTTTCTCCTTATTATTCCAAGGTAAAGTTGAAAATGCCCACACCAGTCTGCTCTAAAAGGTACAGAATTCCTATTCTATGACTAGGACATTCCAGATGAAGCATTGTTGTAATATACATCCTACATTCAACAAAAACATTGCTCTTTGTTATCTCCATTACATTTTGCCCTCTGCTGTTTATCCTTCTGGTCCACCTTGTCTTGGACTAACATGCTCAGTAGCTTCCCTGCTTCCTTCGCCTCCCTGCTAGTGAGGCACTTGAAGCAGCCCAGACACCATTCATTTATTCACCCATTCACTCATTCATTTAGTCATTCATTATCTCTTACTTTCAAAGCAATATATAGCTATATGTCCCTCTAGACATAGATGAAGGAAATCTCGGGGGCGTCACATACCATATGTATCTCTGGGGTTGTATGTGAGATGCAGATACTTGATGGGCTGCTGCCCACCCACAGAAAGGGAAGAAAGTCCTCTAGATAATTGAGTGCCTATGCGCACTCCCACGGTCAAGGCCACCAGAGAGGCCAGCACTTTTATACTTCCTATAGTGTGCAAGCACAGCCACCGCTGATGGATTGCAGGGGGGTCGTAACCCATGAATACGAGCCGTGTATAATGATTAGATTGAAAAACTAATCCAGCCAGTAAAGGAGGCAATATGGACAATCCCAATACATTAGTAAAAGCCTTGTATTAACTTGGTCTCTGTTGTAAATGCCACTTGCTGAAGTGAGACAGCTCCTTTTTAAATGCTTCCTCCGGGGAGACAGGGCCCATTAAGACAGGCATAGCACACGTGGTCTTGATAAATCTGGCCCATAGTGTCTTTCTTTCATAAGCAGCACCACACCTGTCTATGGGTTGTGTATCTTATTGCAGTTTACCTTCATTTAGTTGAATTGGGCTGAGGACTGAGAACAGAAGTGGTGCAGTTTTTGGAAAGAAGTTGCTATGTTTTTCTAATTCTGTACAGCCCTTTAAGTGCTTACTTGCATTACATATGGAAGGGCCTATAGCAAGAACTTTCTATTGTTATGTCCATAGGGACACTGTATTGGGGAGTCCTGTGACTGCAGCGAGTCTGGGCAGAAGGCAGTGGTAGTAGATGGTGGTAGTAGTCCTCACGGGGACTTCTCCCCGGCGCTCCCTGGGGCCAGTGCACACTGATGGGAGGGCACACCCTGGTTTTGGGGACCTCCTGCCTGGTGGAGGTTCGGGGGCTCTTGAAGTTAATGGGTGTTGGGGTGCAAAGCAAGGTCCCCATTGAACTTAGACAGAGGCAATGCAACACTGTGACAATGCAGGTGATGATGCATGCAATGATGAGATCGGTTTTGTGAAGTTCTTTACTGGTCATGAAGTTCAAATACAGCAGACACAGGGGCTATTTATCAAAGCCTTGAGGATGCACCGGTCAGTGTGCCTGGAGTGAAACTACCCCAGCCCCTAGTGCAGTGATTTCAAGCGTCATTTGCACCAGTTTCCTGGAGTAAATGTTTGTGAATATACCGGGGCTGATGGCCCGGCTCCTGCTAGGCCCCCACCACTCCCCAGTGTTAGAAAAGATTTGAAAACGTAGAGTGCCACAAGATATTGTTTCAAGGGCATTAAAAAGTCGCGACACGGGATTTTGTAAATTATTTTAGGCCTATAACTGGTGTAAGGACTGTTAGTAAGGCTGGGTTCACATCTGCGCTGTGAACTATGGCGGAGGAACAGACTTCTGGAGTTCACTGTATCCGGCATAGCCAGATACCACCGCGCACCGCCGGATACCCATTCATTTTAATGGGATCCGGCCGTAATCCGGCCACTTTATGACGTATATGCTGACTTTTGGCCACACAAAAAATGTTGCATGTAATATGTAATATTTTTTGTCCTGCTCAAAGCCAGCATGTACGCCGGATACAGTGACCGCATTACAGTGCCAGAGTTCACAATGCAGATGTGAACCCGGCCTAAGTGACCCCCACAGTGACCAGCATCGCCTGCATCCAGGAATCTACTCCTTGCTCACAAAGTCAGATCGCCGTAATCTCGCGATGCACGAGCTAGCACGTGTGCAGTTTCCTTCCCTGAGGCTGATGCCAGCACAGGGAAGGAACACTATGCCGGCACTGCGCATGCGCGAGTTCTTGCATCGCGCGATTATGGCGATCTGACTTTGTGAGCAAGGAGGAGATTCCTGTATACAGGCATGGCTGGGCTCCAGAACAGTTAGTACAGCCCCTTGGGCTCCTTACTAGGCTGATTTACATATATATAAAATAATTTTTTTAGACTCTATAAAACCACACAGCGCTATGGGACAGGTATATTGCAGGACATGCTAGCGGCGATCTAGCCGTGCATGTCCGCAACTCTATAGGGTATCGATCTGTATGATCCTATACTTCTGTATCCTTTTCTAGGAATACTATATTCAGACAAATGGCCTTTTTCTCTTTGACTATGGTGGGCAGCTTGTAGCTTGGAATTTCTCCACCTGGGGCAAAGAAGACTAGAGTCTGATACACGACAGTTACCTTCCTTTGGCGATATTCTCATTCCCTCTCTGAGTTGCCTGGATCTTCTATAATCCCTTCCCTGCTATTGGGCTGGTGCAGGGAACTAATTATGGAGTTTGGATAACTCGGCAAAATGGCTGCTTAGTTTCATCTTGTCCTCAGACGTTATACGCTGAACTTCTTCTTCCTGCTGCATCGTGCACTGAGTGTAGGGTGGAGTCAAGCCTGGGAGGCTTGTTAGAACCTCCCCCTCCCTATGCAACTTTATGAGCCCTCATATACAAACACAATTTACGTGAAACACAATCACAGTATGAAGCAGTGTGTTTCAGGACACTGCACATGGGTGGTAGATAGGCCAAATGCTTCCTGAGTCACTCTCCAAATATACAGTGCTCTCCTCCCAGTTCAGCCACGGGGTGGCCCCATTTAAAACAGACCAGTATCTGTCCTTCAAATAGACCTTAGATCTGTTCCTTGTAGAGGCTGCTTTACCTTTACCCTGGGTTCAGACCTCAGCGTATTTTAGCGCGTTTTTGCAAATAGGAAACGCGCGTCATACGCGCGTTCGTGATTCTGGAGACCAATAGAAAAAGGCATATCTACACTTTTACGCGCGTTCCTATTGAAGTCTATGGGAGGAAAAGCGCGACAAACGCCCAAAAAAACGCTCCTGAACGAGCTTATGCGTCGGGCGTTTTACAGCGCGTTTTTGCGCGCTGTAAAACGCTCAAGTGTGAACCACTCCCATAGGGATGCATTGGTTTTCATCTGTTGAGCGTTTTACAGCTCGTTTGAACGCGCTGAAAAATGCTCAGGTGTGAACCTAGGGTTAGAATAGATTCTCATTTGCTTCCTCAGAGGCGGATGGTAGGGCTCTGTCTCAAGCTGGCCGGCTAATTTTCCCTCAGGGCTTTTCGCTTCTTCCCTCACTCCCTGCACTAAGACACCCCCTATATGAGGAGTAACTGCCCCATCTAGAGACGAGCTACCATGGTCTGTTAACCCTTTGACAGCATGTAGAAAGGAAATGCATAACATCATACGGTATTTTCAGACATTTTAAACCCTTTTAGCAGTGGGCTGCCAGCACACTGCATGGCTCTCACTGTTTAAACTTGGAAGACTTGGTAGTTCCTAACGTCACAGCACAGACTGGGTCAAGTAGTGGCTGGCATCCTGGGACATCCGTGGATTGTCAAAGGGGTTATCCCACAAAGTTAACCCCATACATGTATGCTGGTGGTTGTGTCTTTAAGGCCTCTTTCACACGAGCGTGACGGATTAGGGAAACTCGCAGGCAAGCAAGTTCAGTCAGTTTTGTCTGCGATTGCGATTCAGTTGTTCAGTTTTTTCCGCGAGGGTGCAATGCGTTTTGATGCGTTTTTCACGGGCATAATAAAAAACGGAAGGTTTTCAAACAACATCTCTTAACAACCATCAGTAAAAACGCATCGCACCCGCACTTGCTTGCAGCTGCAATGCGTTTTTCACTGAAGCCACATTTACTTCTATGAGGCCAGGGCTGCGTGAAAAATGCAGAATACAGAACATGCAGCGTTTTTCACGCAGCGCAGAACTGATGCGTGAAAAAAAACGCTCATGTACACAGACCCATTGAAATGAATGGGTCAGGATTCAGTGCAGGTGCTATGCGTTAACGTCACGCATTGCACCCACGCGGAAAACTCGCTCGTGTGAAAGGGGCCTAAGGCCTCTTGCACACTGCAGTTGTGAGCCCGTGGCCGCATTGCAGCCCGCATACGGCAGGTCCGCAATAACGGATGCGGACCCATTCACTTAAATGGGTCTTCAATTACGGACATGCGGAACGGAAGCACGGATCAGAATCCCACGGAAGCACTACGGAGTGCTTCCGTGGTGTTTCTGTCCGTGCCTCCGCAACTTGTTTTATTTTTTTATGCAGTGCGGATGGATCACGGAACCATTCAAGTTGAATGGCTCTCGATCTGCCCCGGCCGCCGCACGGACGTTGCCTATGCATTGGGGACCGCAAATTGCGGAACGGACCCACAACGCCCGTGTGAAAGAGGCCTAAAGGTGATAGTTGCTGGGTTTCTGCTGTTTTTCACAGCAGAGACCCAGGGATAATCTCTGTGATTGGCGATAACGCACAGTGAGCGGGGGAGCTGGTCATTTCTGTGTAGGAGGAGGGCACAGGCTGATTCCTGGGACTGCATGCTCACTCCAACACAGCCCAGCAGAGCAATGGGTGTCTGTAACTGCATCGTGCCTGCTGGGGACTGGAGCACCTGACCAGCAGAGCAATGTGTCTGTGACTGCATCGTGCCTGCTGGGGAGCACCTGACCAGCAGAGCAATGTGTCTGTGACTGCATCGTGCCTGCTGGGGAGCACCTGCAGTTGAGGTGAATGGTGAAGCGAGGAGGGGATAGCCCCCTGCTTCACCATTAAAATCAACTGACTCTGCTGCTTCTATGGATGCAGTCAGCAGAGAGCAGGACACACCTCGACCCTCCAGTGCGGCACTGATTACAGTATATCAGCACACATGACTCTCTTATTTGGACCCTGTATACTGACATACTTTGAGTACAAGATGATTTTATGCATACAGTCACATATACTATTTCAGGACTAAATGCTAATATCTGTAACTAAGCACTGTATGGCAATGAGAGTTGGTGCCCTGTATGGTATTATTATTTGGACACTGTGCAGCAAGCATTATTTGGGCACTGTAGGAGGAGGCACTATATGCCAGCATTTTTGGGCATTGCAGGCTGCGGCTTTGGCAATGTAAAACAGTGAATGTAGTTTTTCTTAGACATTGTGAGACAATATTGGCTTTCATACCCCAGCAACGATAATGAGTCAACAAATCTATTTTATAATCTAGAATAACTTTCCATAACCGACGTCATGATTGGACCATTTAGAATTGCTTCTAGAAATCTGGAAAACAAACCACGGTTTATCATAAAAGTATCTGTAGCACATTTACTAAATTGAAATAAAATTGGAGCAAAACTGTGTATATTAACACACATTTCAACCATCTAGTTGAACTGTAGTAGTAATAATGTCCCCCATTGTGGCCCTCAGCTGTAATAATGTCCCCCATAGTGTCCCCCAGCAGTAATAATGTCCCCCATAGTGACCCTCAGCTGTAATAATGCCCCCATAGTGTCCCCCAGCAGTATAAATTCCCTACATAATGGCCGTAGCTGTAATAATGTCCCCCATATTGTCCCCCAGCAGTAATAATGTCCCCCATAGTGGCCCTCAGCTGTAATAATGTCCTCCATATTGGCCCTCAGCTGTAATAATGCCCCCATATTGGCCCCCAGCAGTACTAATGTCCCCCATAGTGGTCCATAGCTGTAACAATAACAATGTGTTTTGTTTTTGTTTTTTTAGCAAAAAAAAAAATGATTCACCTCATCCACTTGCATGCGCAGGGGTAGTCGATCCTCTCTTGATTCTAAAGGACTTGCCAAAGGAACTGCACTCAAGCGTGATGATGTCACCATGGGAGCTATCACTACTTGATTTGCAATAAGTGGCATAACTACCATAGTGACAAACTATGTGACTCCTATGGGGCCAAGGGTAACGGGGGCCCTGGTGCTTCTCTTGTTCCTGCATTTTTCATCATTAGGGGGAGCTCAGTGCAAAGCGCTTATTTACAGCTTCCATCAAAATCAATGGTAACTGTATAAATTCCTATGTACTGCAGGCAGACAATTTTATACAAAATACTGCGTGAATGGAAGCAGGAGGTTTATCAGGGGATTTATGCGGGTTGTGTCAATACACTGAAAAATATGGTGTTCAGAATGACTGCCATATTTACGAAGCACCGATTTCACTTAAAAAATTTGATAATGTGCGTTAGGCAACATTTTTATTAATTTTGTTTAATTAAAAAAATGATAAATTCATCAAAGGTCTGGGGGCCGCGCTTTGCATTCTATGGTGTCTAGGACTCTGGTGACTCCTAGGCATCCATGTGGAAACTGGCTATGGTGGAGGGTGGTTCATGCTAAGGTTTACTATGGTCTGTGTATGCCCTTGTTCATAACAAAGTGAATACTTTGAGTATACTGAGCACAAAATCGCAGTACGTCGCCGAGTAAAGCATCTTTGGTTTTTTACAAAGCTTTATATTTTCATGGAGAGAGGTGCTGCAGGGTGCTTGGCGCCACCTTGTGGTTAGTATGCACCACCATTGCTGCCCAGTCTCTGTATTTACTGATGGTTCATCTATGGAAGAACCAGTGCAGAGTTCAGGATAAGTTTTAGAATTTTTAGACTACTTATTGTACAATGCACATGGCTCCTGTTGTCGACGCTGTATAGATAATATGTACAGTGCCCTGCAAAAATATTCACCCCCTTTGACTTTTTTCGGATTTTGGTGCCTCACAACCTGGAATTAACATGGAATGTTTGAGGATTTGCATCATTTAATTTACAGAACATGCCCACAACTTTTAAGATTTTTTTTTAAATTTATTCTGAAGCAAACAACAAATAGGACAAAATAACAGAAAAGGTCAACGTGCATAACTAATCACCCCCCTAAAGTCAATACTTTGTAGAGCCACCTTTTGCGGCAATCACAGCTCCAAGTCGCTTTGGATAAGTGTCTATGAGCTTGCCACATCTTACCACTGGGATTTTTGCCCATTCCTCCTTGCAGAACTGCTCCAGCTCCTTCAAGTTGGATGGTTTGTGCTTGTGAACAGCGATCAGATTTTCTATTGGATTGAGATCTGGACTTTGACTAGGCCATTCCAACACATTTACATGTTTCTTTAGCAGTGTGTTTGGGGTCATTGTCCTGCTGGAAGGTGAACCTCCCCTAGCCTCAAATAACGCACAGAGTGGTACAGGTTTTGCTCAAGAATATCCCTGTATTTAGCACCATCCATCTTTCCCTCCACTCTGACCAGTTTCCCAGTCCCATCCCCCCAGTATGATGCTGCCACCAGCAGGTCTCACTGTGGGGATGGTGTTCTTTGGGTAATGTGTTGGGTTTGCGCCTGACATAGTGTTTTCTTTGATGGCCGAAAAGTTCAATTTTAGTCTCATCAGACAAGAGCACCTTCCTCCATACATTTTAGGAGTCTCCTACATGCCTTTTCACAAACTCACAATGTGCCTTTTTGTTTTTAGCTGAAAGTAATGGCTTTCTTTTGGCCACTCTGCCATAAAGCCCAACTCTATGTAGTGTTGTGGAAATTATGTCATGTATTGTCATTATGTCTCTTGGTGTGTAAACCATTGGAGTGGATATCTTACTGTGAATGTAGAGAACAATCAGCTGCCGGGCGCAGAGGTCTCCACCGGCAAAAAGTCTATGTGCTATGCACTGGGCTGTGGGCCAGGGGGAGACTGATGCGCTGCAGAGCAGTGTTGTCTTGGGAAATGTATGTGCGCCAGCTAGGGCCCCCGCCCAAAGAGCGGATTTATTGGCTTGGTGTGGATGCATTTATTAAGAGAACAATATACGGAAAGGAACGTGCATTCGTTATTTCCAGTGCGCCTGATCAACCGCTGGAGATGGTGACGCTGTTCCTCTAAGTAGGCCCACATGAGAATCCTGGTGAGCCTTGTTGAGCATTGATTGCTGATCGGTGCTGAACAAGACTCCCCCTACTGGTGATTGAGAGAAATGTTGTGTGTGATCACTTCCTGTATGTTTGTACTGTACATGAAGGGAGTGGTCAGGTATTGGGCCTATTGTTATCCCTTTTGTCTATGTAAATAAAGAAAGGGTCTGAGGAGGGCAGGTCTTATCTGATTACTGGAATATTGGGGCCTTTGCTTACACAAAAGGAGCTGATACACGTGCTTGTTAGCACGGGGTAATGACATTTCTATAACAGTAGCATACGGCTTATTGTCGTCCTATGTACAAATACTCCAGTCTCTGCTGTGGAACTCTGCAGCATCTTCAGGGTTACCTTAGGTCTCTGTGCTGCCTCTCCTTTTAATGCCCTCCTTGTCCGGTCCGGTCCGTGAGTTCTGGTGGGCATCCGTCTCTTGGTAGGTTTGCTGTTGTGCCATGTTCTTTCCATTTGGTTATGATAGATTTGATGGTGCTCCTGCGGATCATCAAAGATTTGGATATCTTTTTATAACCCAACCCTGACTTGTACTTCTCAACAACATTGTCCCTTACTTGTTTGGAGAGTTCCTTGGTCTTCATAGCAGTGTTTGGTTAGTGATGCCTCTTGCTTAGGTGTTGCAGCCTCTGGGGCATTTCAAAAAGGTGTGTATATGTAATGACAGTGACAAATCATGTATTCAAAGAACAATCCCAGCAACTGTCTTCTTTTATGCTGCTCTTTTATTGTTTATATCAAAACATAATGATATCCTGGACGCGTTTCAGCACATGGCCTTTGTCAGCAGGTAGTCACTTTCGACCACCAGAGACTCCGGGTAACTGGCTTTCTAGACGCCCCACGGGAACATTTAAATGTGGAAACTGTCTTGCCTGTAACCAGATATACAGAACAAAAACCTTCTCCATCAGGGATTTCATTAATTGTCTTAGCACGGGTGTCGTGTATCTGGCACAGTGTTCTTGCCCACTTGATTATGTGGGCAAGACAAAAAGAGAATTCAGGCGACGAATAAAGGACCATGTAAATGATGTCCTGAATAAAAAGGACACCCCTGTGGCGCGTCATGTAAATCAGTGTCACGTCGGGGACATAAGGTGTTTGAGATTTATAGGGATTCAGCAGGTCCCATTACCAGTCAGAGGTGGAAACTGGGACAATGGGATTTTGAGAGCTGAGACCAGATGGATTTATAGAATGGACTCGGTAACACCAAAAGGATTGAATAAGGTCCTGTCCTATAAACCGTTCTTGCAGGCTTAACCTTAAATGAGCCAGACTGGTATTTGCGTGTCTAAAGGATGTCCTCCTGTTTTAAATGAAGCTCCATTATTGTTCTATTAGAAATTCCTTTACCCACCCATGCTATAAATTCCAAGAAGCAGGACCAGATATCCTAGGACCATATTGGACAAGAAAACAGTCCCTCAAATGAGTTAATGTCCTAACCGAGGTAAATTGGGACAGGTTATAGTAAGGTAGGGCCGGAGATTCTTTACATTTGCAGTAGTTATACAATAATGCGGCATAATTGCATTTAACTGTATGTTTTGAGTCCACATCTACTGCATTGTGATACAAAATAAAATCACCTGATGTTGTAAATCCGTGTTTACGGCAATGTGACACAAAATAGAATCATCAGATGATAGTAGAAGGTATCTGCTATAATGTTTTAATATGGTCCTATCCTGATGATCAGTATAGATACATAGCAAGTCGCAAGCTTCACTTACGATCGCAGGACAAATGTGCTTCGACATAACCAGCGAGCCATGCCGGGGACGCGGTGTAAGGTCCCCATGACAACGGACGCGCCCCCTGCATGACTCACTTCCTGTAGGTACGGAGCATTGCGTCGCACACTGACCAGAGGGGAGTGTTGAACGACGCATCTCCGCTCCAATGAAAGGTGAGAATGTGGGGTGACGCAGTGGGAGTTATGCCCAATCTAGCCCATGGTCTGTTCCACCCTCGGCCAGGTATAGATCCTGATTGGCCGCAAGAGTGGAGGTGGGACCAAGGGCGGTATAAATATACGGCACTCACTGCTGTATGTTGCCACTGCCAAAAATCCTTTCAGGGGGAAGCGCTGCCACTGCGTTGAGCGCTCCCCTGATGAAAAAATCCCTGAAGAGCCATTAAGAATATATGGCGAAACGCGTCAGATAAGGAGATTACTTGCGCTAGAATCTATAGGGTAGTTGCTTTATGTAGGGTTTACTAGATTGGTCCGAGCTTCGAGAGGCCAGGGGTCGCCCTTTTCGGGCGGGTGCTCCGACTACGGCCATTTAGGGTATCCCACCTACTAGTGAGGGCCTTGAAGGGTCAGTATATAGAGATCAAGCGCCCGCAGAGAAAGAGAAGGACCCCCCTTAAGCCTAACACCTCACCGATATGACCTTCCCTACTAAGTGAAATAGACATCCCTATAGACATTGGGATTAGTCTATCAGTGTAAGAGTGACCGGATCAAAACTTTTATAGGAGTTCAAATAAAGGTTATATTTTAATTTGAAACAAAGGCACACTCTTATTTAAGTTAATAATTTTGAGGCCATTGAGTGTAGGCGGTGGATAACATGAGAGCTTACCACCAATATATGTGTTTAATTAGTGTGAAAATAGCCTAACCTGTAATATTATTACACTCCAGAAATACATCCAGTCCCCACTTGAATTCCTTTATTGTACTCACCATCACCACCTCCGCAGGCAGAGAGTTCTATAGTCTCACTGCTCTTACCGTAAAGAATCCTCTTCTATGTTTGTCGCAGAGGGAAGAGGGTGTAGAGTGTTTACTGCAGAGACCAAGGGCATTTAGTGGTATAATTGGTAATATTGTCCTTTATACAGTGCGTTTTGTTTAATTTCAGTATGGTGATTGGACTAGATGGACCGTTGCCTATTTTTTTCAACCATATCAACTATGCAACTATGTATTCAATATTTTATCACTGTACATTGGTAATATTTGGTCCTTGTATAGTGTTACAAGGGGGACATTTGCCTTGAGACTTTTGCCCCTGATCTTTTATGATCTTAGCCATACTCTGGTATACCGCCTTTTGAAGTGACTAAACGTGAGTGCATTACAATATGTAATATCGGGCCCCACATTATATCCAGGTCCACATATTGTATTAAAGCGGTCCTGCATACCATACCATGTTCTGCCATAGACAATGTTATGTATCTTGGGCACTTGGGCAAGCCCTGCGGCCTCTTCATTGCTTACACCGCCCATCATCTAGCAGCGGCTCTGCAGATATTGCAGATTTGTCTCATTCACGTAAATAAAAAGCATTTGTTAAGTTGAGAAAACCCCTTAAAATCATCATTCCCTCAAGAGATCCATGACAATAAATAAGGGCTCACAGTCCGTCTCCTCAGTAAATACTTTATTCACAGGTTTGGCTTTGCTTTATGTAGTATGCACCACATTGACATTGAGATGAGAGCTACTGTAAATATACAACATTTCCTATCAAGAAAGTCTCACTCTCCGCTCTAACAGTCTAAAGCAAGAAATGTATTGGTGGATATGAACGAGTTCACGGTCTGCTACGGTCAACATCATGAAAAGTGGTGGATTCTTCTTTTTTTTAAATTGTTTATATGATAGAAATACAATATTAAAGGGAAAAAAACTTAAAGGAACACCCTGGGGAAAACTGATAATGATGGGGATAGAGCCTGATCCAGGGATTCTTTATCAATCTCTGTGTCATGCTCCGCCCCTCTGTGAGGGAAATTCTGCAAACTCTTTGTTGCCCATAGTAACCATTCACAGTGCAACATGATTTCTGTGCTGTGATGGGTTGCTATGGGCAACAAAAAGTTTTCATTTTTGACACTTTCCTAATAATTTTTCATCGGTTTTGGGTGGAGTGTTCCTTTACTAATACTTTGATTCTAGAGAGGACAATCTTGAAGATCAAAGACAGTATCAGTCACCTAGACCAAAACTGTGAGCCGTAAAGAGCACTACCCAGTGTATGGAGCTGTGTTGTTCCGGAGAACTGCAGCCTGATCGGTGGGGATGCAGAGAATTGGACCCGACCAATGTGATATTGATGACCTCTTGTAAGGATACTTCATCAATATCATAATTGCCTTTAAAAAGCAGATAATTCAATAATGCTTCAAGTTCTTGTGCTTTTCTGTTATCCCTCTGAGCGCTGATATTTCCAGGATTGGCACACCCATATTATACTGATTATAATTCTAAATAATCTGAACAATTTTTGTCCAAATGTCCAAACCCTAAACATAATGACATCCCACAGACCTGATGCATACCGCTGTATTTGTGTCGGACATTCCATAATGTGGCTCCATCAGAAGTCTTTGGATCCACAATGTGGGATCATACAGGAGCATGTGGATGTTATTTTTTTCTCTCATGCATTAATATGGAATCCATAAGAAAAAAATGTAAATGTTGTATGCCATAGTACGGAGATAATCTCCCCTTAAAACCATATGACGACACATAGAAAGCCTATAGAATATATATAGGCCTTCAGGTTATATTCCAAATAGGTTTAGAGACAGCACACCAGGGATAACATATGATTTGAACCTTTATTCTTTATTTACCAATAGTGTATTTTACTTGTTACATTTATTGTATTGTATATATTAATATAATAAATGTAACAAGTAAAATACACCATTGGTGAATAAAGAATAAAGGTTCAAATCATATGTTATCCCAGGTGTCTCTAAACCTATTTGGATTATAAGCTACAAGACTTCTACGGTGGAAGAAGACCATTTGGGACGTGCAGCCATAAAAGACGAGTGCTGGGGTCCTATTGTGTATAGAATATATAGGCCTTCAGGTGCCACAGTGTTCCCAAAGTGAAGCATAAAGGTGTTATCCTGTTTTCTAAGCTAAACTGAGTTAGACAGTGATTTGTTAAATCCATGGATTACTCTTACGCTAAAATGAATGGCTGAAATTTGCTTTCGTCTAAAACACTTTAGATAGCCATGGTCTATTCTGGAGCAATGGACTGCGAGTGGTGAAGATCACAGGATGGCTGAGGTAACAGAAAAACTGAAGTTATCATGATCACCCAAGATGACAACTACTACTCATCTACAGATATGAATTCTAATCTAAGAAGCATTGTGGGAAATGTCCTCGCTGCCCAGCAATTAAAGGGCTTTTCTGGGAATTATTAACTAGCGTAGATCACTTAATGAATGATTGATCCTCACCTGCTCTCTGATCCTGTCTCCGATTCTGCCATCTTCTGGTCGTTGGTTTGTTTATTTCCGGCTAGGTATGGACATGGTCACGTGCACTGCTGAAGCCAATGACTGGCGTCAGTGGTGACGTGTCCTGCAGTGACATGCCGCTTGGGGACACATCACTGCTTAGGTCAGTCAATGGCTTCAGCGGTGCATGTGGTCATGTACATACCCGTCCAGAAATAAACAAGCCAGGGACCAAAAGGCGTAAAAAACCCGCCAAAGTGCAGGACTGGAACGGCGGTAGCATTCAAGTATGAATCTCACATTAGGTGATGCCTGCTACGGTCCATAAGTCAATACAGTAGTTAATAATAGCCAGAAAGTCCCTATAGTCCCCATGCACACAACAGTAACCCTAAACCATTCATTTCAATGGGGCTGCAAAAAGTGCAGACAGCACACCGTGTGCAACCATATGTCCATTCTGCCGGGCTGCAAAAAATAAATTAAAAAAATAGAACGTCCTACCTACTCTTGTCTATTTTACGGACAAGGGTAGGATACTTCTACAGAAGGAAAAAAAAATGGCAGCATGCACACGGCTCGTATGGGTGATTTGCGGATTCGTGGTTTGCGGAGCGCAATACACATACGGTCGTGAGCAGGAGACCTTAAAGGTACACTCCAGGAAAACCTTATCCACTGAAGGAGCGTGTCATTGGGGTTCTCTACAGCGCCCCCTCATGCCCTGTACTGCACATTACGCAGTGTTACTCATCGTGTTCATTTACACCATTCATCTCCAGGGGTTGAAAACATGAAACTTCTGCAGAAAAAAACCCCATTAGGGATCATCAATGAACACGTGGAGGTCCCCAGAGCTTACGGTTTTTATTTTGGAGTTGATAACTCCCTTTTAAGCTAATCATTGTAGGTATGATAACAAGAATAACATATCGGAAACAGTATATTTCTTTGTTCTTCCTAAATAGCATTTTCATAATTTCAAAATGTATCAGGTTTCCTCTGGATTCTCATGCAAATACATTTCTTGCTCAGACAGTATAATAAAAAAGATCGGCAGAAGGGCTGGAACATAGTTGACAGCAGGACTACAAGTTATTGCAAATGAAAGATTCTACAGTTTACATATATGATCAAGATATGACATGAAGAATAATCGTCAGACCCCGGTGTCACCTCTGTCCTGTTATACCGAGTACTTAGTGTGGTTATCTCTATGTCATGCATCAGCTTATGACAAACATACAAATGCCACAATTATAGAAATGCCTCCTCCTGGAGGAAGTCAAAGCCAAGGGTCAGGGTTCCCTACGGCTTAGTGCTACATTGAAAACAAGATGAGAGTCATCAATATCCAATCACAGGCCTTCCGAAATATGGCACTGGACCTGGACCTGTTTTTGCTACTGGATAGTTGTCATTTCTTTTGTTCAGATGCATATATTTTTTATAAAATAACACACATTATTAAGATGAAGACCATTTACAACCTTTTAAATGGGGGCATTTATTTTTCTGGTAACTGAAAATATGGCTTTAGAAACTCCATATATGTGATTATTTTCATGTTATAGATCTTTTTGATGTAGATATTCTAGACTACCGGTGAGGTTTCTCCGTTAAAGAACAAGCTAAAAGGAGTTGTCTGAGTGCTTAATACTGATGATCTATCCTCAGGACAGGTTATCAATATCTTCTCAGTGGGGGGCCGACTCCTGGCACCCATCTCAATCAGCTGTTGGAAGAGACTGCAGCAATCCATGAGCGCCACTAGTGGCATCATGTTGATTGGTCATACGGCCTAGGCACAGCTCAGTACCACTTAGGTGAATGGAGCTGAGCTGCAGTACCAGGAAAAGCAGCTATTCTATGGACAGCGCTGTGCTTTTTAAGCTGCAAACAGGCCTTGGTGCTCACCGCAGCACTGACACCTCTTCAAACAGCTGATCAGCAGGGGTCCCAGGTGTCGGACCCTCATCGATCACATACTGATTAGGAGGTTGTCCAGGATCAGAAAAAGGGTCTTCTTTTTGTCAGAGGCAGTGACGCACTTTTCCATAGATTTTTTTATGGTATTGTAGCCTAACCCCTTTCTCTTAAAAGGGAATGAGGTGCACTACATGACACGTCCTATGGACCAGAGTGGTGCAGTTTTTGAATAGAAAGTGAACCCTATTTGCTAATCCTGGACACAGTAAAGTCTGCATTCTGAAACGACCACTGCTTTCTGCAAAGCCAAGGCTCCATAAAGAACATAAACTCTCTTTGACCTGGCTCAAAGATCTTTCGGAAAGTTGTAAGGGCCCCATACAAGAATGCTGGGTCAGGCTGGCCGTCTTTGTGTATGTCTCCCGTCTCTCCCGACAGGTGATGTCAGAAGAGAGAAGAATGGGGTAAAGTGAATATGTTCCCCCGATCCTTTTGTTCTCTCAGGAGATATACTGCCACCAGCGTTGTCTCCACGCTCCCCGCTGAATACACATACACCTGAACTTGTATGTGTATGGCGGAGGTAGCCAGGAGAGATCGTTCGTCTGATAGCTGAACGTGTATGGCTTTACTAACGTAATGAATCAATGGCCCTTTACTTAGAATTTTGTGCCAGATTTACACAAACAGCACCAAAAGGTTTAATGGTTAGTAGAGCTTTCTTTTTGGCCAGTTCTGCCCAACATTCTTATATGGTATGTACCTCTCACCATCAGAGGCACAACTGACTGCTACCTCTGCCTCCCTTTAGCTCTGACCCTGATCACTGTGACCGGAATTCCCCATTAAATCAAACAAGCACCAGTTTCTGGTCAACCTTTAATGGATTAAAGGGCATCTGTCAGCAGATTTGTACCTATGACACTGGCTGACCTGTTACATGTGCGCTTGGCAGCTGAAGGCATCTGTGTTGGTCCCGTGTTCATATGTGTCCACATTGCCGAGAAAAATTATGTTTTATTATATGCGAATGAGCCTCTAGGAGCAACGGGGGCGTTACTGTTACACCTAAAGGCTCTGCTCTCTCTGCAACTGCCTCACCCTCTGCACTGTGATTGACAGGAGTCATCACACCTGGGACTGCCAATCAGAGTGCAGGAGGAGTGGCTGTTGCAGAGAGAGCAAAGCCTTTTGGTGTAATGACAACGCCCCCGTTGCTCCTAGAGGATCATTTGCATATACTAAAACTTCATTTTTCTCAGGAATGCGGCCACATATAAACATGGGACCAACACAGATGCCTTCAGCTCCTAAGAGCACATGTAACAAATCTGCTGACAGATGCCCTTTAAGGGATGGAATGGATTAACTTCTTCCTAATGTATCAACAGCCGTCTGTGGCCCGGGTTGTTGTTGCTGCATCTTACTACTGCACCTACTTGACTAAAAATCTGAGAAGTAGTGAGATTCGTCTGGTATCAGATTTATCATCTTCACTATACTATGCTCCTATCTACTTTGTTGAAGAAAGGCCAAAACTGCATAAAAAATCTAAAATAAACACTTTCATATCAACTACAGCCGCAAAGTCTTTGCCCTGAAAGACTGTCACCTATGTAGACTGATTGGGGTCATGCATTATTTTGCAATCTCCTCATCTGTGATATAAATTCTGCTACAAATACCAAGACTCAGAGGGCTAACATTGCTCATAAGAAAACGCATACCCCTTCTCAAGAAAGTAGTACATTCATTGCCCATATGAAACAAAATCCGGAAACGTGGCTTAACCCTTCGGAAACAGTTACACCAAGGTAGACGTGTCTAAGACTACAGTTGGCTTTAAGAGAGCATCCAGTTTTATGTTAACAAAGCTGAATGAATGTGTAATGAATACCTGTGTAAAGAAGAGTGCTTATGTTCTCTGAAAGCAAGCAGAGATCTTGAGCACTGTGAGAACTTTAGATACAAATGATATTAGAAAATGTAACCTAAATAAAAGTGTCAGTCTCCACACAACACCTCGGAATATAAATGCAGGATGACCGCCGCTTTCCTTCTCTGACTGCTGACAAATATTGCACTTTTTAGTATTTCTGAATAAGATGAAACGTATATTGTGTGACCTCTTGACGGCTATGAACTGCTTCTGGTCAGATGTCTCAATGTACAGCTTAGAGACACAGGGTGAATGCACACACTCAGGATCTATGTGTGGACAATCCGCACTGAAATCTGCAGGTGTTCGCCGAGAAATCCGTGCAGTCAATTCACATCAATTGTTGCGGATTTACTTGCAGATTTGATGCAGATTTTACTCTCTCCATTGAAGTGAATGGAGAAAATCCGGTCAGGAAAAATAAAATAAATGGACATTCTGCCAATTTTAAAATCCGCACCCTAGGTCAAAATCCGCGCAGAAAAAATCAGCATTGTGTGCATGAGAATTTTAAATTCTAATAGAATACAATATACATGACCTACGGTGCGGATTTTCCGCATGCAATCCTGATTGTGTGCATTTAGCCTAAGGCCTCCTGCACATGACCGGGTCCGTTTTTCCGTTTTTAGTTTCGGTAGTGTTTCCGTTTCCATTCCTCTTCCGTTACGTTTTGCCATTCTGTTTTTTCCTTTGTGATCCGTTTTTTGCGGATTGCAAATGGAAACGGAAGCATGCAATAATGTTTAAACAGTAAGTACATAAAAAATTGGGCTGGGTAAAAAATTTTCAATAGATAGATTTGCAAAAACGGAACGGATAAGGAAGACATAGGGATGCATTCCATATGCATTCCGCTTTTTTTGCGGAACCATTGACTTGAACAGAGCCACGGAAAGTGATTTGCAGGCAATAATAGGATATGTTCTATCTCTGAACGGAAATGGAATGCATACGGAGCAACTGTTTTTGCGGACCCATTGAAGTAAATGGTTCCGCATACGGCCTGCAAACGAAACGCAAAAAAAAACGGATTGGAAACGGGAAAAAATACGGTCGTGTGCAGGAGGCCTAAAGCAAGAGATATGATGTTTTTTGCTCCTCACACATTCATTGGGCTTCATCCATATCTGCCACCCAATGAGATGAAATGACCCCCCTAGCTGTAACCCCGCGTACAGACGCATCTTGCTTCTTCTTTGTATTTCCTGCATAACGTTTTTTACATCTCTGTGCTTTAACCTTTTAATAAATGCTGTTTATAGTCATGCATTCAGGGGTCAGCTATAAAGCTGCCTCCGGGTCCAGTAATATATAATGCAGGCAGCAAAACAGCACTGAGTGATCTTCTGGAGGATGTCAAAAGATGCGGCCTAAGGGCTCATGCACACAAGAGTAATAGCTCAGTGGTCGTGCTGCGGTCGGCAATGCATGAGCAGCGGCTGTGTGCACTTCGTTTGCGGATGCGGACTCATTGAATTGAATGGGTCAGCAATCTGGAAGTTACGGCCAAAGATAGAACATGTTCCATGTTTTTGCAGTGCAGCACGAACCCGAAAGCCCACAAAAGCGCTTCCGTGGTCTTCCGATCCGTACCTCCGCTTCGCAAAAGATAGGTGAAGTCCCATCTTTGGCCAGATCTTGTGGCTTGTGGACCCATCGAAGTCAATGGGTCCGCATCCACACCATGGAGTGCACACGAGTCGACCAGTGCCCGCATATTACGGTCTGTAATATGGGCACTGAGCTATTACACTCGTGTGCATGAGCCCTAAGCATGATGCCAAGGTTCAGTGATGCACAGCGCCTAGGGTGCAATGGGTATGGTACAAGAGGTCCATACACTGATTGATATTTCATCACAATCAATGAAGATATGATCGTATTGAGAAAGCCTTGCAAGAGAGGTTGATTGAAAACACCAATGGAGTCATTTATCAAACTGGTGTAAAGTAGAACTGGCCTAGATGCCCATAGCAACCAATCAGATTCCACCTTTCATTTTGGACAGTTCCTTTGGAAAATGAAAGATAGAACCTGATTGGTTGCTAAGGAAAACTAAGAAAGTTCTACTTTACACCAAATTTTCAAGTATAAGATTATTTGACGGTCATATCACCACCAAACTGGACAAAAAGCTCATTCAGTGCATGACCAGCTTTACGGTACAAAATATAATTTTTGGAAAAGTGAAAACTTTGTACCAACTAAGCTGTAAAATTCTGCTGAAGTGCAACTACCATCCAGGTACCTGCAAGCAAGAGTACAATACCACTGCAAAGACAAGGGAATGGGTCATTAGTTGATATACAATTGTATGTTCACCTTTAAATTCCACCTTACATTAAGTAAATATATATCATTAATTATCTCCTGCGTTAGGCCGCTTTCACACAGACTACACAGATATGGGGTAAAATGGGAAGATCAGCACCTGGTTTGGGCTCACAATAACTGATAGAAATGAATGAGTGAACTGACTGTGTGAAAGCGGCCTTACATCTTGGATTATAGTCCAGAACTGCAGTCACAATTTTGCAGGCTTCAGAGCTGAAATCTTCCAGCCTTTACTGGTCACTTGATGGGAGGAATTTATTAAGAATGTCAAATTTCATACGTCAGTCTTGATTTTATTTGGGCTGATTTGAGTCAGTTGCTTATCCTTGTGGTGCACTTTTTTCAGTGATTTATGTGTTTATATATCTTTATCCGCACACTGTTTCATTTTGTGTAGGATCTTTGTGTGGTGCATGTGGTTCGCGCCGGCATCCTCCATTGTATGCAATTTTTTCTGGGGATGGCCGTTCGCTGCGAACCACATGCGGAGGAGCTGCCCCCCCAGTTAGAAACACGCCACAGTGTTTGGGGTCTGAGCAGTTCCTCCCATTTGGGCCACGCTTATTTCAGTGATTTCTGATCTGAGATGCGTCAAAGCTATTAGGAGACACACTTCTCTTAATTTTTGTGGATCTGGGGATTCAATGTGCGCCATCTTGGAGCTGGTGTAGTTTTCAGGTGTAATATATAGCAGTTTGCTGTCTAGGGATGAGCGAATTTGTGTTTTCAAGTTCGGTGTACAAGGTTGGGGATATCTAAGAATTCTGTTATGGATTCCGCTACCATGGACAATAACTTATATTTAACAACCTTGTACGCCAAACTTGAAAACACAAGTTCGCTCAACACTATTTCTGACGTAAGAAATCTTAAATCTGATGGGCCACACTGCTTTAAAAAAAAAAAGAAAAAGTAGCGAACAGGGCATATACAGGCAAAAAGTTACAAATCTGATGAAGATAAGGTAAAGGGTAATCCGGGATCATTAGGATAGGCCAGGGGTGGGCAAACTGCGGCTCTCCAGCTGTTGTAAAACTACAATTCCCACCATGCCCTGCTGTAGGCTGATAGCTGTAAGCAGTCTTTGCATGCTGGGAGTTGTAGTTTTGCAACAGCTGGAGAGCCGCAGTTTGCCCATCCCTAGGATAGGCTATCAATTTCTGATCCGGGGGCTCTGACACCCCGCAGCCCCACTAATAAGTTGTTTCTGAGTAGCTCGATGATGAAAATACACAGCTTCATCTATTGTGGAGTGGACGGACCTGATTGCTGCAGTGTTAGAGCCATTAAAGTGAATGCAATACAAAATGGATAGAGCTGTGTAGTTCTGGCACTAATCTCTATCACGGAGCTACTGCAGAACAGCTGATAATTGAGTAGTGAGAGGGGTGTCGGACCCCGGTGTCGAATATTATAGCTTATCCCGAGTAAGCTTATCCAGTAGTAAAACCTTGGACTGCCCCTTTATATATTTGTTCAGCATCAAGCTTTGCAGACTTTTTCCAAGTTCAACCAGCAGAATTAAGAATGCAGCTCTTGAGTATAATAAAAGCTTTACATAAGGATTGGTGCATGTGTGTACAATTAAGCCCCATTCACACGTCCGTAGTGTGTTGCGGATCCGCAACACACCTTGCCGCCAACCCCATAGAGATGCCTATACTTGTCCGCAATTGCGGACAAGAATAGGACATGCTCTATATTATTGCGGAGCCGTCGTCCGGAAGATCAGCGGCGCTCCGCAAATGCGGATGCGGAGAGCACAGTGTGTGCTCTCCGTATCCATCACGTCCCCATTCAAAATGAATGGGTTCGCACCTGTTCTGCAGATTTGCGTAACGGGTGCGGACGAACATTGCGGACGTGTGAATGGGGCCTTACTGAACATTTTTATAGGTCATCCCTATGTAATTTGTAAAATGGCACTCATAGGTGAATATACAAAAATTATAATATATATGTGCATAAGCCCTAGTGAAGAAAATACCCTTCCATGTTACACTGCATCTTCCGTTTATGCTTTTTTCAGTCTTCCCATGTCTTAGTTTTGCATTGAAACATTATCAAACCCATAGCTGCTTAATAACTAGATATGACCCTGATCTATTTTACAGCCTGGGGTAAATGGGGCAATTCACAGAAGTGGAGCAGCCATAAAACCATTGTTATTTTGATCATTCAATGTTTTAATTACAATATTACTATAACAGAGGACAATGAAAGTGAAGAAATGGCTTATGATCAAAGCAAATCTTAAAACAATGACGGAGGATTCAAATTTTAATTTTAAAATGACAAACGAGAAAAAAAATATCTGAATTTATTTTTTCTTGGTGGAGTATGACAGACGTGGAAAGACAGGCAAGAAGGACATACGTCGCTCACGCATCGGCATCCGAGACATCCATTACGACTACATATGCTCACAGACAAACACTAACTGGTCATTTTGGATTTTGTACGATGTAGATTTTTCTGGATTTCTACAAGGTTTTATTGATACATCCACTCTCTGCGAATTTCCATCTGGGCCCCCTGGAGAATGAATGGAAGTGATAGGAACATGGACTGGACTGATTCAATCAGTCCATACTTGTAGCAATCCCTATGTTGTTTCTCATGCATCTGTGCTAATGTAGGCATACACTCATGACTTGGCCTGTTAAAGGCCCCGCGGACAGGTGTTCGGAAACATTAGGGTGAGAGATTGCCCACCATAATGTGACTGTGCTTCAAATTACATATAATAATTCACAATAATGTTATTCTATCATTCTTCTATATTTCAGTTACAATCAGTATATTTACTATTGATTCCGGGCTAAACAAGTGATGATATACCCATAATAATCTGCATGGTTGCTGTATATGGTCATCAATGCAAACGTAAACCCATCAACACCTCCTCCACAGACAGCAGCCTTATATTCATTCATAAATCAGTCATTCATAAGAAGATATTACAAGTATTTACCCAATTGGGACAAAGATGTCCCCAATGTCATATTTTCACCCCTGCTATTTGTTCTTTCAAACCTAGAATTATTATCAAGAGAGGTTACGTCCATAACAGATATCCAGAAGTGTTTCTTGTTCTCATTCTGAAGTCTCGAAGGGTTAAGCCAAGACTTAAAGTGTTTCCTTAAAAGGGTGAGTTAGGTGAGCGAACAGTCTCAGATGAACTTGGTGAATAGTCCTCTGACTCTGAAGTGAGTTCAGGTGCAGCTGGCTGGGCCATGAATCGTCTCCTCACATCCTGGTTGCGTCTTCGTCTGAAAACCTGCCTCTCCTTATCAAGAGCGGTGGTCTGGGGGGAGAGCATAAAATGAGAGCATTAGATTCTGAATATAATATTCAAACTTTAGCCACCAAAATAAATTATTTGTAGAATTAGTAGACCAATCCTATGAGATATGATAACATCTACCCAACAACAACCTCTTCAAGGATTGTTTGACCTTCTCAGTGCACTTTGAGTCTCTGCCACTAAAGCTCTCAACCAATAAATGGAAAGAAATCAACAAAATAAGAAGTTCCCACATAATCTACGAAAACACCATAATAATCTGCTCGGTACTGCCCAATACCTCTGCATGAATAGCTATTAGAAAAGATGCAACACAGAGCCCCTTATCCCATAATGAAGACTACAGGAAGTAATGGGGAAAAAAAATCCCATGCCACCTCAGACTATTTGGTGGTACATGATGTTTATATGCACTATATAGAAATATTCAATTTAATGTGATGAATGAGGATTAGGCCTCAGTAATGCAGTACTCTTTGGGGTGCATTAAAAAAATGCATCCAAAAACTGCACTTAAAACCATGTAAATTCTTCTATATGCCCTTGTGGACACCAATGAATCTAGAACCACCGGGTAAAGCAAAGGGTAAGCCTTTCAGTAAATGGGTAGGCTGAGCTGGATTGTGAGGATTCTAACTTAGTTTTACTGACACCTCTTTATTAAGAGGCCTATGGATTTTAATAAATTTGGCGCATCTTAGACCAGCAGTCTTTTTACTAAGGTTTGCATAGGAAATGCCACCCTTAGTAATTCTGCCCTATAGATTTTTTCCAGAGAAGGAGCACCTTCCCCTATTT
This sequence comes from Bufotes viridis, assembly GCA_033119425.1. Taxonomy (NCBI): domain Eukaryota; kingdom Metazoa; phylum Chordata; class Amphibia; order Anura; family Bufonidae; genus Bufotes; species Bufotes viridis. Next base: position 454,644,643 of record CM065591.1, on the reverse strand, counting down.
GAGGGTGCCTGAGCAATAAGTTCATAGCTTGCTAGTTCCTACAAAGGTGTATTTATTTGTCTGCCTGTGCACTGACTTCTGCCCATTTCCTGGATTTTCACCCTCCATTGTCTTATCTGATCTGTATTGACCCTTTGCTGTGTACCCAACCTCTGACTGTTTGTTGGATTGCTCATGTTCTTCCTGTCCTGACCTCGGCCTGTCCCCGACTATGGTTTTGCCTTATTCCTTGGTGCTTTGCGCCAGTGTTAACTGTCAATCATATGGAAACTATCACAGGAGGTAGTGGCCTGGTGGTTCCCCTGCTACAAAGTCCAGATCCCTGTACAGAGGTAAAGGGTAAAAACCAGGGGCCTGCTAGGATAACACCCTTAGGAGTAGCCCAACGTCAAATCTGTTGGTTGACTCAGTGGTTGCACGCTCATTGCCATAACATCAGTAGTGATGGTGTTGCCATTCTGACAGTCAGCCATCAGGAGGCTGTTACATTATGACATTTGGGAGATCACAATATAAAATGATTTAAGAAAATGACTCTCTTGCCATCATCTTTTTAACCAGGCAAAAGCCAAAGCTGTTTCTTGCACCTTAAAGGGGTTCTCTCACTAAGGCTACTTTCACACTAGTGTTTTTTGATAATCCATCAATACAACCGCATGCATCAGTCATGAACGGATCCGGTTGTATTATGTCTTATTCAGCCATGACGGATTCGTCATAAACACCATTAAAAGTCAATAGGGGACGGATCCGTTTTCTATTGTGTCACCCTGGACCACATCGCGGACAGAAAAACGCTGCTTGCAGCGTTATTCTGTCTGCGATGGAAACGCAATCAAACGGAACAGAATGCATTCTGGTGCATTCTGTTTCATTCAGTTCAGTTTTGTGTCCATTGACAATGAATAGAGACAAACGGATGCGTATTCATCCGCTATTGTGAGCCTATGACGGATATCAATAGCGGAATTGAAAACGCTAGTGTGAAAGTAGCCCAAGGCGAACCCTTTTCCAAATGTCCATCCTACTCAGACACCCCTTCTTTGAGCCAGAAATGAGAGCACTAAGCAACTGTAGCTTTAATTCTGGCAAATCTAATCTGTCATAGATTAAATAAATGGCCAATTACCTGATTGTCGGGCAAGCTTCATTAGACCATTCCTTTATGTCTGAGCTAAGAGGATTTGTATCTCCTAACTCTCCTAAATTATCATCTATAAAAAGGGTCAAAACACTTTAAAACAAAATACAATCACTTTTGAGGTACTTTACATAAACTAATGCACAAAGTAAAAAAAAAATCATAACCTGGCAGTCAATAGCACAATTAAAGGGTGGAAACCTGAGCACCAATCTTTTATATTTTTCATTTGCTTCATGGATGCAAAATGAATCAACTTTCAAAATTAAAAAAATATTACTATTTTACTGCCGTAGAGTCTGTGCAACTCCTTTACATAGCTGTCTAAGCTGCTGGATCAAGGACACACGCCTCAGGCCTAACGTCATCTGTCCTATATGTTATATCCCTTCCTCTTCTCAAAGTCACAGAATGTTAGAGATACCAACAGGGAGGGTGGGAGGTTGTGCATAACAGCAAGATAGAGAGAAGGGGGAACAAAGGTAAGAGGAGATTCCCTAGGGGTGATAGTATAACGAGAGACTAGTAAAGGAATAAAGCTAGGCTACTACATGAGAGGTAGTAAAGGCAGTAGATTCCAGAAGCTACAGAAGTCACATCAAGCATGTATTACTGGGAGGAACATGCCCACATGAGATACGTTTGAAACTAGGAGATCTAAAAATAAATGAAGGCTATGCGATTACTAGGGAGTCAGGGACCAGAATCCATTTTCCAAATGAAGGTCACTTTAGTGGTGGAAGAACATATTACTATCTCCCTTTTTTTATATAGTGGCAAGAATTTATGCAGAATTTTTCATTACATAATAATGCATGCAAATACAATCTCAGGTAAGGAGAGATGCCTACAGAGGTGCACAGTATACACCGATCAGCCATAACAATAAAACCACAGAGAGGTGATGTGAATAAGAATGGTTCCTCTCAAGGAGTAGGCAACAAGTGAACAGTCAGTTCTCAAAATGGGCAAGTGTGAGGACCTGAGCGACTCTATCAAGGGCCAAAGTGTAATGGCTAGGTGAGCATCTCCAAAGCATCAGGTATGTTCCCACTACTAAAAGTGAACTGAAAATATAGTCATGAGGGCCACCGAAAGGTCAATGATGTGTGTGGGGAATGCAGGCTAGCCCATTTGGTCCAATCACGTAGAAGAGCAGCTACAGCTCTAAGTGCTGAAAAAGTTCTCACTGCTTATGATAGAATAGACAGTATGTCTTAGATTGCTGCATACAGGGGCTACTTAGCCTCAGAGTAGTCAGAGTGCCCATGCTGACACTTGTCCACTCTGAAAATCACCTGCAACTGGACCATGGAGCAATGGAGGAAGGTTGCCTGGTCTGATGATTCACATTTTCTTTTATATAATATGGAAGGCCATGTGCTTGCAGAAGAAATGGCACAAGGGTACACTATAGGAAGAAGGCAAGCCAGCCCAGGTATTGCAATGTTCTGCTGGGAAACCATTGTTGCAGACCAAGTACACCCCTACCCCTTCATGGCAGAGGAATTCGCCACTGGCAGTGGCCTCTTTCAGAAGTATAATGTGCCCTGCCACATGGCAAAAATTGTCTTGAGGAACATGACAACAAGCTCAAGATGTTGATTTGGCCTTCAAATTTAGTAAAACTCAATTGACTTAGCATCTGTTGGGAAGTCCTGGAAGGCCCAACCTTGAACTTGCGGGACTTAAAGGGATTTTCAGAGACTACTACTGATGACCTATCCTCAGGATAGGTTAATGCTGTGCAGAGAAGTCAAAGAGGAACTGTCACCTTTCTTGAGTTGTCTGTTTTAGTAGCTACTTGCATTCCCCGTGTAATAACACTTCTGGAGCATTGTTTCTTATAACTCTATATTGTGTCATTCCTTTATTATTCCTGCTAGAGGTTTATGGATAAAGGTACAGATGGGAGTTACCAGTTAGGGGTGTGTTCCTGTAACTGGCAGCTCTGATTGGACAGTGCTAGACTGTGCAGGGACCCCGCCCTCCCCACCCCCAACTGGTAACTCCCATCTGTACCTTTATCCATAAACTTCTGGCAAGAATAGCAGAAGAATGGGAAAACAGAGTGATACGAAGAAATGTTCCACAATTGTAATTTCATGTGGAACATAATAATTAACCAAAAGAGACGTCTCCGGAGAGGTGAAAGGTCCTCTTCAAAAAGACAAAAAAGGGTAATTTACAAAGACCAGCTTTTTTAGGTCAGTCTCTGTTTGCCCTTTTTTTTAAATAAATTAGCCGCACCTTCGGAAGTCTGGCACCTCCAGCCCTTGGTAAATTTGCAAGCCCATGCCACTCCCTCGCCAATTCTAAGTCAAGATGATGTTGTCTGGGAGTTTTTTTATGCCTGAACCAGGCGTGGCGTGCTCTGTCAATTACCCCCAAAAAATGTGAAATTACATTGGAAAGCAGAGTCTTTGCATTGATATATTTTAAAATAATGGCTTGTGTTACTCCAGATACGTTATATTTTAATTAGTAGAATAACTACTTTTAGGATCTATAACTAATGTCTTGGTACCAGATATTACAGGAAACCCTGTGTAGTTTTGGGGGCACACGGGGAACCTACATAATAACAGATGGGTGGTTTTAAAGTTATGGCTGATCGTTGAATAAGTAATGTGCACCTCCAGTATTTCTCTGATGGTGAGGTGATCATGGTGGTTTTCAAATTCCAGTGCTGCCCACGAATTCCAGAATCTGCATGGAATATTTAGTCAGAAGAAATCGCTATGAAAAAAACATGGCTGATATATTTTTTAAAAAAGTGTCACAAGTGTTCATAGGTCGTGTATGGTATATAAGCTGTAATACCAGATACAACCTATAGTCAGGTGTGGCTCTGTTTTTCAAAGAAAACAGACAATTTTGTTGAACCTGTACAACCCCTTTAATAATTACAACAGCAGTTTTGAGTTATTAAGGAATCTTCCTTCGACAGCCTTGTCCATATCACACCACGCCACAGACCACTGTCTCTAGCAGATATCTACCGCAGAGTGCTATACACACTTGCAAACAGTTTATTGTCTGCTGGTGAGGACAATTGCTGGGGAAAACCTCTATGTTTTAACTCTTTGGACCCGGGCACTCCTATTCCAACCTGAGATAGCCTTGGTATACTGTATGGGGGGATAATACATTGTGTAATAATATATTTTGGCCACAATTTCTTGACTTCGTCCTAGTCATGCAGTTATGAGTGGGCTGAGTTTGTCATCCATGGTGTTGCTGCTGTTATTTTCTGGGGAACCCCTGACCGAGTTCTATAGGACGCCAGGGTTCTTGGTTGGCAATCGCTGGCATTGACCAGTTTCCCCAGTTGCCCCTATATTATTTGTTTTTATTATTCTAACAGCATTATAGACACATTTATCGAATTGTTATTTATGCAATTTCCTATTGTTTTATGTAAAGTACCTCACGTAAAATAAACATAAAAAGCTCTAGTTTCTGCTCTGTCTGACTATAACAATGGAAACCTACCCTTAGTATTTACTATACTTGGGCTCTGGAGAGTCATCTGCCACAAGGTGAATTGTGCTTGCAATCCTGAGCACTGAAACCTGTGTACATAAGTAATGCCTCGGTGGTGGAGTGATGGGTGATTCAGGACTTGATGGTCCAAACATGGCTTAATAGAAGATATACTTTATCAAAGGAAAGCCCGAGATTGGGTTTTGGAATAGCCACCCCGGCAGCTGGCTGTAACTTATGGGGGTGTCAGCCGTGTCTGGGAGATTAGACAAGGTTTGCATTAGAATGATTTGTGGTAAGCGGCTTATGGCCCAAAGCCAATAGTGATCAGCATATGTTCCCTATGGTAAATAACTCGCTGCCTGCTCCCAGCCTGATCAGTATAGTATACAGTTACAGTACGGCCATTCCTTATTCTATTATGCTGTATGAGTCTTTTATTCTATTTATTATACACAAATGTAAAATGAATGTCATGTACTTTACGCATTTAGATGTAGCAGGGCTCAATTTGTCAATTAGGGCTCATACATTTCTGCAGGAGTAAAAAAATAAGGGCGGCATGCACTTGGCTGGTATCTGTGTTTTGTGGATCCACGTTCTTGCGGCCTGCAAAACGCTTATGGCCATGTGCATGAGGCCTTAACTTGCTCCTGCTACATTATAATGTACTTTAGAATGTATGCCAGGTCTGCTGGAAGTCCTATGTAAAAAGCACAAATAACATTTGTGATAGCATCAGGAGTTGACAAATAACAAACTCAGCTCTGCTACATGTGTATATACTATTATATACACTATTAATAATTTACCACTAAAGGTGATGTCCCAATGGTATGTACTGAAAACTGGTCAGGCAGTTCTTTTGTAGATTTCTCTGATGCTTTACCTGCCTACACATAACCATATTTACACCGTCTCCTATATGGCTGGGTTCACACGGGCGTCATGTTTGACGCCCGGATTGGATGCGGGTGCGTTGCGGAAATATGCAAGATTTTCCCGCGCGTGTGCAAACTTTTGTAATGCGTTTTGCACGCACGTGTGAAAAATCGCCATTTTTGGTACCCAGACCCGAAGCCGGACTTTATCACTGAAGTCCGGTTTCGGGTTGAGTATTCTGGAGATTTTATTATTTTCCCTTATAACATGGTTATAAGGGAAAATAATAGCATTCTTAATAAAGAATGCTTTGTAGAATGAGAATTAAGGGGTTAAAAATAAAAAACTTAACTTACCTTAGCCACTTGATCGCGTAGTTGGCGATCTCTCTTCTCTCTTCATGCATTAGCTGTAGTCTAAAGGACCTGTGATGACGTCACATCACATGGTCCACACATGGTCCATCAGGGACCTCATTCTTAATCCTCATTCTACAAAGCATTCTTTATTAAGAATGCTATTATTTTCCCTTATAACCATGTTATAAGGGAAAATAATGAAGATCGGGTCCCGTCGCTTAGCAACCATGCGGGAAAATCGCACTGCATCCGCACTGCATGCTGCGATTTTCACGCAACGCAGAAGTGATGCGTGAAACTCAACGCTCATGTGCACAGCCCCATAGAAATGAATGGGTCCGGATTTAGTGCGGGTGCAATGCGTTCACATCACGCATTGCACCCGCGCGGAAAACTCGCCCGTGTGAATGCAGCCTAACTGTTTTATCTTTGCTCTATATTAGGGTGACCAAATTTGGGCTTTCAAAAAGGAGAACACTTGGGGCCAGAAGAACTCATTTGTAAAAAAAAAAAGGCCGTCCAGACATTTATTTTAGGTCCCAGAAAGAGGACATACCCTGGAAAAAGAGGATGTATGGACACCCTACTCTATATGTGATCCAGTGTATAGCCTCAGTCCTATAGTGAAGAATGAAGCAGCAGCAGCAGGTATTCTCAAATTTGCCCAGACAGCTCAAATTTGCAGGGACTGTCTCTGAAATCTTGGGATAACCCTTTAAAAAAACGGGTGTTCCCATCTGACACATTTACGGAGTATACACAGAATATGAGGTAGGTGCAGGTCACCTCTGGGAATTTTCAGGATTTACATATTGATAGCCCATCAATTTCAGATCGGTGGGGCTCAGACTCCTGGGATCCCGACCAATCAGCTATACGAGTAGGCCGTGGCACACCGTCAGCCCTCAAAGGGGTTTTCGCTAGGATATGCCCCCATTGTCTGATAGGTGCGGGTCCTACCGCTGGGACCTGCACCTTCACTGAGAACGGAGGCCCGAAAGTTGTGGGGGGCGTACTGCACATGACCAGCCGCCCTCCATACATATCTATGGGGCCTCTGAAAATAGCCGAGCACTGGCTCGTCTATTTCTGTTGGCCCCATAGAAATGAATGGGAGCGATGACCGCACACATTTACTACTATGGGGAGAGTGCTTGGTGGTGGCCAGACCCAAGGAAACCCAGGGTCCTCTGGCCACCACCTTCCCCACTCCGTCTGGGACCAGCACCTATCAGAGAATGGGGGATTATCCTAGAGATATGACCCCATTGTCTCAGATGGGAATACCCCTTTAAGCCTCTTCCTAGGCCACATGAACGATGAATGTGATGTCACATGGCGGCACTCAACGTGGAGCTGCGGTCTCCTCAAACAGCTGATTGGCAGGGGTGTCGGGAGTTGAACTCCTGCTGATCTCCTGAGGAAAGATCATCAATATGTAAATCCCGAAAAACCCCTTTAAAACTTGTACAGATGCTCTTAAAGGCACCAGTTATCTCTATGAAATACTATATTGGATGAACTGTGTACAGAACGGTGAGCTCAGATCAGTAATTCTTTATACATACCTCTGGTCCCCGCACCTGAAATAGAGGAGACTACAGAATTTTGTGCATCAAAGGGCGGTATACGCACCACAGTGGTGGACCGGGGATAAGCTAAAATAAGAATTACTGATCTGAGCTCTCCGTTTTGTAGACTATTTATCCATTACAGTAGTTTCTAGGGCTGGTCCAAAGTAACAGATGCCCTTTAAATGAGTTGTCTCACAATGGATATTTATCACCTATCCACAGCACAGGTGAGAGATGCGTAATCCCTAGGGGCACCGCTGTTGGGACCCCCATGATCACTAGAATTTGAGCCCACTGCTCCAGCTCACTGCATGACCACATTGAGGCAGCGTTTGAATGGAGAGGTGGCCGAGCATGCCCAGTGCTACTCCATTCAAAGTCTAACAGAGACTCTGACAGATTCAACTAAATACAGCACTCAGCTGTTTCTGTCAGCCCCATAGACATTAAACAAAGGATCAGGCATGTATAAATGCAATATGCATGATCCTTCTTTCAACTGCTTTTGAGCCAGGTATCTCCCATACAAATTAGAAGGATGACGAGTCTTGCTGAAATTCATACAATGTGTAAGTGCTGATAAAGGGGCTGTGATCCCCCTCTTGCCTCTTGAGCTTGGGAAGTGATCTAATGGCTGAACTGTGACAGGTCACACTAATGTTACCTTCTGATTTGTCTCAATAATGTATAACACGTAAAGAGTTCCTGAGTTTTCAAAAAAACTTTGCATAATGGCTGTGTATCTTTGTACAATATTGATTGTGAAGGAGCAGGTCTTTTTGGGGCTTCCCCAATGTCTTTTTCAGCCTAATTATTGCATTCTTCAGGTGCACAGCTAGATGCATTTCTCTCACAAACAGGGCTATCCCTTCTGTGAAATCTGACAGCACTGTACTGCTGTGACGTCCTTTCCCTTATTACCCAATATGTTTGTTTTAAGCTCCGGTGCTCACAAAACAGATAAGGAGGCAAAAATCACATTAACAGAAAGGCAGGAGGCTCCTATGAATTCAGAAGCAGTGTAGAAGCAGTTCTTTCATTAGGCTCAGGATCTCAGCTAGCTCTGATATGACCAGTGGCGTAACTCCAACTGACTGGGCCCCACAGCAAATTTTTGAACGCCCCCCTTCACCCCCCAGCAACTTCTTCACAACCCCCAAGTCACGAGCAACTCCCACTCCTGTTGCTAGTCAAGATTGAGCTGTCAGACAAGGCCCGGTAGTGTCACTGTATATAATGTCATTGCATAATACTGTTGAGGGGGCCCTGACGATAAAATCTTTTAGTCTTCCTCCTGAGGGGGCCCCTTGTGGGTCTGGACCCCAAAGCAGCCGTTTCCCCTACAGCTACGCCCCTGGATATGACTTCCCCTCTGCCATCTTTATTTATAAAGACGGATCTTGCCTGACAACAGGAAATGAACTGAAAATTGGGTAGAAGTGAGAACCCTATTGGCCATGACTTTACAGCTTTTTACAGGTGGAGGCAGGCAGATTTTTTAAATAAAGTGATTTAGAAATTTACCATTAAGTGTCCATTCACACATCCGTAAGTGTTTTGCGTTTCCGCAAAACACGGACACCGGCAATGTGCGATCCGTAATTTACGGACCGCACATTGCCGACACTATAATAGAAAATGCCTTTTCTGGTCCACAATTACGGACAAGAATAGGACATGTTCTATTTTTCTGGGGAACGGAATTGCGAATCCTGGAAAAGAGGATACCGGAAATGCGGATCCATTCCGGACCCAAATTACGGACGTATGAATAGACCCTTACACCATTCTCTATTAAATGAAATGAAATTGTGTAGTACAGAGACTCTTTAATGTTATTTTTCCTCAATACAAAAGCTCCCATTATCATGTTACTACAGTACAAATCACAATATGTTATCGGGCTATAATTATGTTGTATAAGTTCTAATATTCTCATAGAAATTAAATTCTCTTTATGTAACGTACATTTTCTTTTAACAAAGGATTAACGACAAAAAAGAAAATTCAAGGCTCTGTATCATAAAAACAGTGACATAACTAAAATATATACAGTAAATATAGAGAAAAAGACAAACAATACAAAGAACCAGACAAAAAACGTCCGACCATAACACACTGAAGTGACGGATGTTCAATGCATTACAATGTTATGCATTGTTAGTTGTCAGGTTTTCAGTAAGGGTCGTGTTTTGTGTGGTTTAAAACTACAGGATATACACAGGTTACACACTGATATTCTGTAAATTTAATCTGCAGTATAAAGATGTTGCAAAGCTGAGTTTGCAATGTGGAACACCATGTGTTCCCATCCAAATAAAAGCTAAAAAAACGAATTCAGCTCTGCTACATCTGAATCTATTTTTAATAGGAGAATTGATCTCACAATAGCAATTTTAATAAAATAATTTTTTTATCTAAGTGCAACACACTGTACTGTATCGCGTATATCCTGTCTTTTGAACCACAGGAGGTACTCAGCAAATGTGTGATGAAGAAAGCTGGCCATGTCAGCATGGATAATGGACGAAAAGGGATGGAGAAGGTGGTTTGCGAAATCTCAATAAAGCTTGAGACTACAACTCATAAAGCGGTATATGGACTGGGTATATAAAAATAAAGAAAGAAAGAAAAAAAAAAAGCATGTTTATCCACTGAAGGGACTGGTTAATGGAGACTGCCAGCACGTCGCCATGGAAACACTGACTGTTGGCGCTGAACCATCTCATACCTTATCCAATACATTCCTGGCTGTTGGTAGTAGTCCAAAGACCCTGATCTCTTGATGGAAAAACCGTGGTCCAGCTGAGCAGAAAGAAATGGGGCAACTCAGTGGATCATCAATTTACCAGAAAGCTTCTATTTCCACATGACCCTGATATTATAAAATATAATACAGCATCGTATCTGTTCCCCCTTCCCCCCCCAGTGATCAGAGGGGTCACTGCAACACTGTACCCCGTAAACAAAGTACAATTTCATAGAGTAACACTTTGTAAATCGAGATGACCTACCTACTGTATAAGTGGTTCCTTTCCTCAACATTGAATGTCTGATATATTATTAAAGGAACAGTCTAGACAGAACCAGTATACTGTATTATACATACAGCAGGGCCTGAAGGATTTGTTCTGGTTTCCTGGTCCTCTGATGTCTGTGTCATGCACCGCCCCCCTCAGGCCCTGCAACAGGCATAACACTTTATATCGGTTTTGGAGTGTTTTACCGACATCAAAATGTGCAGCGAGGAGTTTGTTTTTGCATATTTATTACTGTGTTCTAGATAATTACTACAATATGTTTGTTATCCCACAATAATGTAACATTTTCAATCCATTTAATGTAATTACAATTATGATCAATCCCATTGTACCACTACTATGACAGAACAAATATTCTACTAATAGAGCAACCGCTATACTAACAATAACACTATGTGATGTTAAGTACTTTTGCGTTAAAAAAGACAGAAGTATTATAGCAGTGATACTTTTATTGGCTAACCTCATTTTTGCACAAAGGCTCCTTCATCAGGTTGTATACTGCCTGATGAAGGAGCCTTTGACCGGAAAGCTTGCAAACAGATAAAAAATAATTGGCTACCCCATATCGCTGCTATAATACTGTTGCCTTTTTTAATGCAAAATTATTTAGCATCACATAGCTTTTTCTGGTACCACACTATTTTGGCTATACTTCAGCAACAACACTACTAATAGAACAATTACACTAATTATATGCTTTAGCAACAACATCTACAATACTGATAGAATACCCACTATAATAGTGAAATAATACCTATTATACTATTATAAAAAATACTATAGACTATACTACCACTAATAGAACTATACTAATTGTATAGCAACTATTACACTGACTGATACATAGTCTACTACACTAATACATCAGCTTCAATACTGATATAACTGTTATTTACACTAATATAATACCTATTATACAATTATAGCAACTATAAAAGAAAAACTACACTATCTATATATATATACATACAGCAACTACTATACTGATATATTATCTACTATACTAATACAACTACAATACTGATGGAATACCTACATACCTATTATGATACTTACATAATACTTATTCATTTCTATTATAACAACATGTGTACACTGCTACTGTAACTACATTAATTATATAAAAGCTGCTATATATATATATATCTATTACACTAATGCAACAATTAATATACTAATATACAGTAATACATACTGTACTATACTAATAGAGCAGCTACTCTAATATAGCCACTATACAATAACTGACATAACTAAAATAACTTTTCTATTAATATAAAACTTATACTACAAATATAATTATACTACCGATATAAAACCGAAATATCTAACATAACAACAACTTTACTGATATATCCACTATACAAACAATGTACCTACCTTGCTAATATTACAACCATACTAAGATCACTGCACTATTAATAGAACAACTACTAATAAGACTTTAAAAAAGTACACTGTATATATTATAACCACTAATCCACTAATATGACTGCACTATTAATAGAATACTACAACTAACCATAACATTAATTATATAAGTACCTTACTAGTATTACAACTCTACAAATAGAATTACATTACTGATATAATTACACTTCTACTAATATAAAGTCACACTAATATATCTACTAATACAAATCCTACACTGTTAACGGAACTACTACTCTACTAATATACATGATTAATATAACTACTATTCTGCTAATATACACTATTAATACTGTATAACTACTACTAATATACACTATCAATATAACAACTACTAATATACACTATTAATATAACTATTAATATACACTAATAATATCACAACTACTAATATACACTATTAATACTGTATAACTACTACTAATATACACTATTAATACTGTATAACTACTACTAATATACACTATTAATACTGTATAACTACTACTAATATACACTATTAATATAACTATTAATATACACTATAAATATATAACAATTATTAATATACACTATTAATATAACTACAGCTAAGATATACTGTTAACATAACTACTAATATACAATATTAATATAATAATTGCTAATATACACTATTACTACTCTACTAATATATATTATTATAACTACTACTAATGCACACTATTAATATAATTACTACTCTACACTATTATTATAACTACTACTCTTCTTCTAATATACACTATTAATATAACTACAGCACTAATATAATGCATTGAATAACTTTCCAAGTAAGTCCCGCTCTAAATTAACAGGATATGATTTTGGGTCTGCATGAAACAGAAGTGGCCATAACCATTTGTGTAGTTCAATGCTATAATTGTGTCACCATCATACAAACAGACTCAATTAAGATTTACAGCCTTTGATTATAAAACCACTAAAAGAAAAACGGATCATTCTTGGAAATACTGTCTTTTTCCAGTGCACGTGTCCAGAGATTACTCTGTAACGGAAAAGCTGGAGGAATACATTCTTATATTTAACCCTTTGCAGGGTTTGCTAAGCTGGTATAAAGGAACAGTTAATAAAGGGTGTTCTCTGTCTGTATGTACTATGATAGAAACCCAGACCTTGAGGATGATACTACCATGGTTTGATGCTGCCATCTACTGGTCTAACATGTCTTTAGCCAATCCAAATGTGAGGTACATGAGGTACTTAAGTGGAAGTAATAGGAATAGGGAACTAAATACTATACTTTCTGCATTACTATGTTTTTTTTTATCTAATGTAATATTCGTATGTCATTTGGAGCAAAAAACAGGTGTAGCCTGAAGCTCTAGGACACTAACCCAAAATCAGTAACAGGGCTCCCCAACTAACATGTGCCATATATAAAACAGGTGTTTTCTTATGTGTCAATTTGTACCTGGTCAAAAGAAAGAGGTGTTAGCCAGTAGTAAGAATGCGGTCAAAAAGAGAAAGAATATAAAATATTGTAATTTGATACCTTTTAATGGGTAACTAAAATAAATGATGTTATACGGCAAGCTTTCGAGCCTCTCAGGTTTTTGGAGACTCTCAGAGTTTTTCATTTCTGGCCTGAAGAACGTACCTGAGAATTTCCTTGAATATAAACAAAAAAAAAGCAATGACCGTGTACCTCTAGTGATGAACCGCAAGGAAACTACATAATACTCTACACAAAGAAGACCGTCTCAGGACAATATTCCCAGACTCTCCCACGCTATACTTCAGACAACCTCCGAATTTAAGAAATCTGATGATCAGGAGTTTACGTGGAGGAAACAGAGCAAGTATAAAGTCTCTCTATAAAGGAGAAACGGATAACTTTCCCTGTTGCTAAACATTTTGGTGATCCTGACCATAGCATTACAGACCTCCAAAGGTCAAACATTGACTTATAGGATGGCGGCCTTACATCTGGTGGCATCAGAGACAGATCTTATTAAGAGCTCATTTGCATCCCTTTCTTCCCAGAATTCCAGAGGAGCATTATGTCCTATAAGTCTCCTCATGCCAATTAGGCGTCTCCCCAAGGAGAGATAGTACCCCCCAAATCCTGACTTAGGGTACTTTCACACTTGCAGGAGAGGGATCTGGTAAGTAGTTCTGTTGCCGGCAATCTGTGTTGAAACGGACAGCATTTGTAGATGGATCTGGATGTGGATCCGTCTCACAAGTGCATTGTAGGAGTGGATTCGTCTCTACGGTTGTCATCCGGAGAAACTGATCCGTTACGTTTTTTTTTCACACTTTTACAGGTCTGTGCATGTGCAGACTGAAAGAATGGATCCGGCACTAATACATTCCTATGGAAATAATGCCAGACCGGCATTACGGCAAGTGTTCTGACATTTTGGACGGAGATAAAACCGAAGCTTGCTGCGGTATTTTCTCCGTCCAAAACGCTGTTCATTGACTGAACTGAAGACATCCTGATGCATCCTGAACGGATTTCTATCCATTCAGAATGCATTGGGATAAAAACTGAAGCGTTTTTTTTCCCCGATATTGAGCCTTGACGACGGAACTTAATGCCGGAAAAGAAAAACGCTAGTGTGAAAGTACCCTTAGGCCTCTCTGCACTGATGAGGGGCAATCACCCTGAAACAGCTGTCTGCAGATGAGGTGCTGGCTTATTTAATATCTGACTCATGTCTCAAGGCCTATTTAAAGACTGATAGGTGCTCTCTCCCCAAGACTTCCAAGTACTAATATTAAAGGGTTTCTGTCACCAACTTTTGACATTATAAGCTGTCTGACATTAGCTATGTGCTAATGTCAGACCAGCTTGATAATGTCTTTTTTATAAAAATCCGCTGTATATATAGTCTGAAAAACTTACTTTTATATTATGTAAATTAGCCTCTAGGAGCAGGGGGGGCGTTGCCCTGCTCCTAGCGGCTCCGTCCGGCAACCTGCTGGCACGCCCCTTCACACTTTGATTGACAGTGCAGGGCAGCGATCCTCCTGCACTGTCTCGTTCTGAAATCGCGCGCCCGCGCTGCCGCTCTGTATTCGGCGCAGGCGCGGTGAGCAGAGGACAGCAGGCACCAGCGTCCTCTGCTCACCGCGCCTGCGCCGAATACAGAGCGGCGGCGCGCGCGATTTCAGAACGAGACAGTGCAGGAGGATCGCTGCCCTGCACTGTCAATCAAAGTGTGAAGGGCTGCCAGCAGGTTGCCGGACAGAGCCGCTAGGAGCAGGGCAACGCCCCCCCTGCTCCTAGAGGCTAATTTACATAATATAAAAGTAAGTTTTTCAGACTATATATACAGCGGATTTTTATAAAAAAGACATTATCAAGCTGGTCTGACATTAGCACATAGCTAATGTCAGACAGCTTATAATGTCAAAAGTTGGTGACAGAAACCCTTTAAAGGATCATTTCAAATCCCGAAGGGACAGACGAGTTTTGGAATACAAATGTATGAATGTCTTTGATATAATTAACACAGGACTGAATTTGTTTTACGGCCTGCTTCAACATCTGAGGAGATAGAGGGGTGTCCTTTCTAAACTCAGAAACAAACAAACTTTCATATAGCTAAGGGTAGTTTCAATTTTGCTTTGTGAGGATCTGGCAGGCAGCTCTGTCTCCGGAACTGCCTGCCGGATCAGGAAATTCATGTGCAAACGGAAAGTATTTGTAGACGAATCTGGATGCAGATCCGGAACAAATGCAATGAAACACCGGATCCGTCTCTCCGGTGTCACCTGAAAAAAAGGAACCGGTATTTTTTTTTGCATTTTTAAAGGTCTGCGCATGTGCACACCGGAATACCGGATCCATTTTGCCGGAACACTTGGGGCATTTCAATGGAAAACAATGCTGCATCCGGCATTACGGCAAGTGTTCCAGAATTTTGGACAGAGAAAATACCGCAGCATGCAGTATTTTCTCCGGCCAAATACCATAAGAGTGACTGAACTGAAGACATCCTGGCTCTCCATTCAGAATGCATTAGGATAAAACTGATCAGTTTTTTTTTCCAGTATTGAGCCCCTAGAACAGAACTCAATAACGGAAAACTTTAACGCAAGTGTGAAAGTACCCTTATCTGTAAACTAACTATGTACTCTTTCTCCAAGACCATTCCTCCGTTTGTTAGTGTTTTGCAAGTTTTTTTTTCCTTTCTGACCTGAAGAAGAAGTGAACAGAGAGTCTTGAAAGCTTGCCTTACAACATCATTTAGTTTAGTTAAAAAGGTATCAAATTACAATATTTAATATTGTTTCTCTTTTTGAGAGCATCATGAATTTGTACATGTGCACTCCTTTAGCAACACCTCGGGGCGCAAGTCCATGGTCTTATATGATTGGGACAGTGCTTAACTAAATATTAGCAAAATCATATATGTTAGGCAATATTCGGTACAGTCATATATACTTATGGAGAAGTATACTAAAGGAAATAAAACAGAGGAGTGAAGCCCCATTGGGGGTACCTGAGTCAGGGCCTGTTCACTCTTTTGGCTTATAAGCGACAGGGCCCCTTTTACATATGGGGACCCCACAGTTCCAGCAAGATCCTACTGTATGTAATAAGTTTCTGAGTAGAATTTTGTACTGTACTGAATACAAAATCAAAAGCACAGCATGGACTCACCAACTTATACCTCTAGAGTAATATTTATGTATTATTCTCTTTTATTGCAGTTTGTTATATTCATACTTTCAGAGTTATTTCCCAGGACAGTTTTTCCATTGGAATAATAAAAAAAAATAGCTTAATGTCTAGATATTACTGTTACATATTTGTCATGGCGCCCCCTGGCATCCTTCTAATTCCAGCCTAATGTGTTTAGTGAATTTTTTGAGAGGGAATCAAAATAACATGAGGGGGCGCCAGAACTATACCGTGAGTGTGAAACTAGCCTAACTAAAGAGTTATTGAGTGTATTGTCACATCATTGTGTCTGTTATCCCTGTACCGGAACCAGGAATCCTCTGCTGAAGCCTGTGATGATGTCATTATCATGTGACCAGCGCAGCATGGAGGATTCCTGCCTCCAGCAGTGTCCGGCTTTCAAGCGCAACAGCATGGTTCCTCCTCTTGGTGTGGGGGTCTCTTTGCCTCTTCCTAGTCTTGTGCCTAGTCCTTGCTCAACACTTACGGGTAAGGTACCTGCCTCGGTGGCCTTATTCTTATCCCTGTGAGGATATCACACAAGGAGCACCGCCTCTTTCTTTTATTATCCCTGTACTGTGATATCACTGTGTTTATTATCCTTGTACTGTGACGACATCGCACTTATTATCCTTGTCCTGTGTACTGTGACATCACTGTTTATTATCCTTGTACTGTGACATCACTGTTTATTATCCTTGTACTGTGACATCACTGTTTATTATCCTTGTACTGTGACATCACTGTTTATTATCCTTGTACTGTGACATCACTGTTTATTATCCTTGTACTGTGACATCACTGTTTATTATCCTTGTACTGTGACATCACTATTTATTATCCTTGTACTGTGACATCACTGTTTATTATCCTTGTACTGTGACGACATTGCACTTATTATCCTTGTCCAGTGTACTGTGACATCACTGTTTATTATCCTTGTACTGTGACATCACTGTTTATTATCCTTGTACTGTGATATCACTGTGTTTATTATCCTTGTACTGTGACATCACTGTTTATTATCCTTGTACTGTGACATCACTATTTATTATCCGTGTACTGTGACATCACTGTTTATTATCCTTGTACTGTGACATCACTATTTATTATCCTTGTGCTGTGACATCAATGTGTTTAATATTCTTGTACTGTGACATCACTGTTTATTATCCTTGTACTGTGACATCACTGTTTATTATCCTTGTACTGTGACATCACTGTTTATTATCCTTGCACTGTGACATCACTGTTTATTATCCTTGTGCTGTGACATCAATGTGTTTATTATTCTTGTACTGTGACGACATCGCACTTATTATCCTTGTCCAGTGAGGCCGGACTGGAGGCGTAGCCTTAGGGTTTGGCTGGCATGAAGGGGGGGGGGGGGGGTTTCAGGGAAACAGGAATGAGGATTGGGCAGTTTAAGTTGCAGGTGGTGGGGGTTAGTAAATTGGGGGCTCATAGCTTTAAAAGGGGGCTGTGGGGGAAGAAAGGGCACCATTTTATAGAAGAAGGCATTGAACCCCTGCCCACCCTCCCTTGTTTTGGTGATTTATGTTCTTGATCCTGTTCGTGTATGGTGAAGAAAAGTTGGGGTGATGTTCTTTGGGATTGGTGATGTCGCGGCAGCTGTGGCGGTGAGAGGTCCTTGAAGTCGCCAGGTTGCTGAGGAGGGGAGGGCCCTACGGTTGGGGCTGGACTGCCTTGGTTGGTGGTGGATTTAAGGGGCCCATCGGTTGGTACCTCCAAGTTGGCTGAAGGCAAGACGGAGTTCCCCGTATGGGATTTAATTATTTTAGGCTTCGAGGACCTTCGTTTGTCGGTAATGTTCATAATTTTTATGGATGTAAATAGTAAAACGGCTGCTGAGGCCGAATAAAATCCACCACTGTGTCAGAAAGAAAAAAAAAAACGATCCTGGGACATAGGTTGGAGAGTTAGCGGACCAGTAACCAGTACCAACATCATGTGTACTGTGACATTACTGTTTATTATCCTTGCACTGTGACATCACTGTGTTTATTATCCTTGCACTGTGACATCACTGTGTATTATCCTTGTACTGTGACATCAGTGTGTTTATTATCCTGTACTGTGACATCACTGTGTTTATTATGTAATCATTGTGTTTATTGTCTTTGTATTGTGACATCACTCAGTTAGTTATCTTTGCTTTGTGACATCACTATGTATAGTATCCCTGCACTGGGACATCAATCTTGCATTGTCCACCTGCATTAGAGATACCAGACTCATTATTCCGAATGTTGCTATGGGGCCCCATAATTACTTGTTATGCCCCCAGATTCATAAATAAAAATAAATTGATACCTGATTTGTTAGGTTCTCATTTGATGTTTTATATGACAGATCAGATCTAATGTTAGGTTAACGTATGCAGAAATGTAGATAACTTTATGGGACCAGTGGTTGCAGCAACCATAGCAACCATATCAAGCCTTGTTGGGTTGTTTGGGTGGGTTTTTTGGGTGGGAGCGACGGCTGCTGAGCCTCCAGCCTGAGATCTACCAGATTTACTACTGTTATTTTTTAATACTGTAAATGACAAATCTTTTTACATAACAGACGTACAGTGCCTTGCAAAAGTATGCACCCCACTTGACTTTTTTTGTGTTTTGTTACATTATAGCCTTAAGTTCAATGTTTTGTTAATCTGAATTTTATGTGATGGATCAGAACACAATAGTCTAAGTTGGTGAAGTGAAATGAGAAAAATATATAAATAAAACAATTGTTTAGAAATAGAAATCAGAAAATTGGCATGTGCGTATGTATTCACCCCCTTTGTTAGGGAGCCCATAAAAAGCTCTGGTGAAACCAATTACCTTCAGAAGTCACATAATTAGTGAAATGATGTCCATCTGTGTGCAATCTAAGTGTCACATCATCTGTCATTACATACACCTTTGAAATGCCCCAGAGGCCTCAACACCTAAGCAAGAGGCATCACTAACCAAACACTGCCATGAAGACCAAGGAACTCTCCAAACAAGTAAGGGACAATGTTGTTGAGAAGTGCAAGTCAGGG
This sequence comes from Bufotes viridis, assembly GCA_033119425.1. Classification (NCBI taxonomy): domain Eukaryota; kingdom Metazoa; phylum Chordata; class Amphibia; order Anura; family Bufonidae; genus Bufotes; species Bufotes viridis. The sequence goes on along the minus strand of CM065591.1, from coordinate 454,625,017 downwards.
TTAGGTTATAAAAAATATCCAAATCTTTGATGATCCCCAGGAGCACCATCAAATCTATCATAACCAAATGGAAAGAACATGGCACAACAGCAAACCTGCCAGGAGACGGCCACCCACAAAAACTCACGGACCGGGCAAGGAGGGCATTAATCAGAGAGGCAGCACAGAGACCTAAGGTAACCCTGGAGGAGCTGCAGAGTTCCACAGCAGAGACTGGAGGATCTGTACATGGGACGACAATAAGCCGTACGCTCCATAGAGTTGGGCTTTATGGCAGAGTGGCCAGAAGAAAGCAATTACTTTCCGCAAAAAACAAAAAGGCACATTGTGAGTTTGCGAAAAGGCATGTAGGAGACTCCCAAAATGTATAGAGAAAGGTGCTCTGGTCTGATGAGACTAAAAGTGAACTTTTCGGCCATCAAAGAAAACGCTATGTCTGGCGCAAACCCAACACATCACATCACCCAAAGAACACCATCCCCACAGTGAGACATGGTGGTGGCAGCATCATGCTGGGGGGATGTTTTTTAGCAGCCGGGACTGGGAAACTGGTCAGAGTTGAGGGAAAGATGGATGGTGCTAAATACAGGGATATTCCTGAGCAAAACCTTTACCACTCTGTGCGTGATTTAAGGCTAGGACGGAGGTTCACCTTCCAGCAGGACAATGACCCCAAACACACTGCTAAAGCAACACTTGAGTGGTTTAAGGGGAAACATGTAAATGTGTTGGAATGGCCTAGTCAAATCACAGCTCTCAATCCAATAGAAAATCTGATTGCTGTTCAGAAGTGCAAACCATCCAACTTGAAAGAGCTGGAGCAGTTTTGCAAGGAGGAATGGGCAAAAATCCCAGTGGTCAGATGTGGCAAGCTCATAGAGAAATTATCCAAAGCGACTTGGAGCTGTGATTGCCGCAAAAGGTGGCTCTACAAAGTATTGACTTTATGGGGGTGATTAGTTATGCACATTGACTTTTTCTGTTATTTTGTCCTATTTGTTGTTTGCTTCACAATAAATAAATAAAAATATTTTAAAAGTTGTGGGCATGTTCTGTAAATTAAATGATGCAAATCATCAAACATTTCATGTTAATGCCAGGTTGTGAGGCACCAAAATACGAAAAAAGTCAAGGGGGGTGAATACTTTTGCAAGGCACTGTATGTGACAGGTCTTGTTTAAAGTAAGTTAGACTAAACTTCATTACCACACACAGACTATGAACGACAGTGGCTCTGTTTCTGGAAGACCCATGATACAAAGCACACGGACTGCTCTGTATGGGCATGTGAACGAATGCCGTATTCATGTGAGAAAAGTCTACTAGATATAGATTTATTTTTACCTCCCTGCAGCAGGCTCCCTCTCGATAGATCATCATTGATCGGCCGCTGGTGCTTTTCTTTTGGATAATTAGACTTTGGATTACATTTCATTTTGAGGCATATATCTCACAGCTGCCAAACCACTGTGCACTCCATGGCATTCAGAGCCGGACGAAATGAAACTTTCCCTTTCATTACTTTTCTCACTATAATTTATATTTTTACCCATTTTTATTCACCTTCATAAATGTTATTTACATAATGAAAACAGATCTTCGATGTTCCCAGTGGAAAGTCCCCTTTTAGAAGTAATGGCTTACGGTTGATTTACAACTGCAGGATGTCTTCACTGTAATGTGTCAAATTATGGCTTTCATGAATCCTGCAGCGTCTTATAATTAATGTAGAATGTCCAGTATTAAGTTACACTGTTGTTCGTAAATTGTGCACATGCAGTAATCGTTACCAGCAATGATACAGGCTGGGGTTGTCTGGGGTTGACAGATGCACATCTGCTACAAATAGCTTATTCCTAGACTATGAGCTAAAGATCACCATTGTATCATTGCTGCCATGAACTTATAGGGTACGGCCATACGGTCATATTTCCTGATTCTGTTTTAGAAAACTGCATCAGGAAGCCTAAATATGTAGACCTACATCTATGGACCGGGCGTCCTGATACACATGAAATACTAGAGGGGATACAGAGGGGAACGGTGACTTTATTTTTATAAAGTTTGAAATCTCAAAGTGTCTATTACCCTTGGCCTAACAGGTTTGTTTAATGTGCCTACATGACCCTAAATGATAGTTAAAAGCCCTTTGTACGAAGTAGAACATTGATCTCCTTTATTACTCGTCTGGGTCATTGTGCAGGTTTCTTTACAGTAGGGAAAAGTGGAATGTGTGTGACTTAAAGGTGTGAAGTATGCACCACGGAGGTACAGTAGTCCATGCAACTGCTCTGGGGGCCCAGAAGGGGCTCAGCCTACATTGACTGCATCCCTTCTTTTAATGGGTGGTGAGAACCTATGGTCCACTCCAAATACAAAGGCTCTACAATGTAAAGTAAGTGTGGAATTATGCAAGGAGTATACAAGCACTAAGATCTCCAATCCCAAGTAGCTAGCCAGATGCTGAAAACAACACAGCAAGAGGTTTCATTTTAATCTGCTATGGGACCCCTTCACCTCTACATATGCCCCCGGTGTAAAAGTGGATGAAGGTAGTAAAGTGTAAGCAGAAGTACTGTGCCACCCTCTAACCCCCTATACATAAGAGCCAACCCAGCAATTTCAGAGGGGACTAGATGCCGTATGTGTATAGGGGTGTTCCAACTTTTCCCCCAACAGATGATGTTGGGGGAAATAAGGATTGGGCACATTAAGTCAAAGCTTTCCATAAGTGGCATACACCCTAGGTATTTCCCAGTGTACAGTATACCACAGATGGAAGGCATTGATGGATACCTAAACAGTGGCATCTGTTGCCCATAGGGTCCCATTTGTATAGTTATTTTTACTGGATGCCTCTATATGGAATTGTGAAACCTGCTTTGCTGTTCCATAAAGTATATAAAAAAATTCAGCAGATTTTCCTAGTGTTCAAATGTGATATGAACAGTGGCGTAGCTTGGGGGTGGATAGGCGTAGCCGTTTTTCCGGCCCGAAGATGCAAGGGGGCGCCCAGCAGCACAGACAATATACAGCTCACTGCCTACATCATCAGTGAATGTTTTGGTCAGTCACTGCGCCCACCACCCACAACAGCTGTGCTACGGCGGGACGCAGCACTGGTAGTTTGCCCTACAGTCTGGGAGCTAAGGAGAGAGATCGCGTCACCTGACAGCCTCCTCTTCCTACTGATCGCAAGAACCAAGATCCTGTTCCCTCAATCTGATGGAGTGATAGGTCAGGCATGCTCTCTGCCATTCCAGTCATTCTCTATGGGACTGCCATAAATGGCCGAGCGCTGCACTGGGCTATCTCCGGAAGTCCAATGGAGAATGAATGGAGCGGCGACTTCATCAGATTGGGGAAAGGAACTCCCAGTATCAGTCTGGTGTAGTATTCAATTACATGAGGTGGTAATAAGTGTTCATGGTTTTGTCAGTATTATTTGTATATTAGGCTACATTCATATGTTGCCAATTACGTGCGTTTTTTCCTTGCAGAACCACGTGGGGAAAAACTTCAGTGTAATACAGTACCAGCAAAGTGTATGGGTTTAGACAAATCTCATGTGCACTTTGCAGATTTTATCTGTGTGGAAATTAACATGCTGTGCGGATTTTGAAATCTGCAGCATGTTAATTGTGTTTGCAATTTTTTATGTGGACTTCAACCTTTTATATAGAAGGGGGAGATCTGTTAAAAATCAGCATGAACTCTGAAACAAAAACCCCAAGTAATACATGTGCACAAAAAACAAGCGGTAAGTAGTCTATAGTGTTAAGTGTTGGTAATGCTGGTTTTGGTACAGTGTTGTATTATTATTCGGTATCAGTATGGTGGTAATATTCTGATCATATGTGACCAGGTGGTATTTGTATTATTACGCCTTTATATAGTCTTATTGGTAATGTTGGTCTTTGTATAATTTGGGGGTGTTTCTTTAAAAAGGGGTGTGTCCACAGATTAGGGGGCGCAATACTTTGCTTGCCCCGGGTGCTGGTAACCCACGCTACGCTCTAAGTTACAGCCTGTATTATATTTCAGAGATTCATTTAGTACTCTGCTTCAGAGCTAGAATCTCCCAAAATTCTTTGCTGGCTAAGTGACTAACATACAGACTGTAACCCAAGATTAACACAAGCTAAGTACTGCAATGTATTTATCAGGGTAATTAACATTTAAGTAGCTTCTATCTATATTTGTGCCACGAAGAAGACTCAAAGACCAGCATATTCGTTAACACATTAGCGTCCACTAGCCCCCAAAACAAGCCAATAATGAAAATGTGTCCATCAGCGTAGCAGTGAAATCAAATATTTTCTCAATATTCTAACCAGTTTAAACTATACTCTGGTTAATGAGATCAATATTGTGGAATGTTACTTCAATACCACAGTGTTGATCCATACTAAAGCTCTTAACCGGCTAGCAAGAAAAGAAAAAACAAAACAAATGCAGAACTTGTTAGGAAGGAATTGCCCGATCCCTCTCATGGACAAGCGTGCTGGCGGTCCTTGAATTTATTGCAGAGTGCTGGCTGCTGCCTTTGGTTTTTATCAACGAGAGCAATGACAACATAATACATATGAGCAATGAGCAGAGACTATGCAATGTGCATGTGTGCAAAGAATAACTCGAAGAGAAATCACTGAAAAGGCATGCAAGTAAGAAAATGCGCATAATACTAAGGTAAGTAGAAAGCCAACAACTCGAAAATAAATAAAATAATGAGAACAGGTAAGTTCCATGCTTCAATAATAAAATTAAAAAAAAAAAAAGCATTGCTAATACATAATGATGCCTGTCTACCTACATGGCACGGCCCACATTTATTAAAGGGTAACAGCAATGGCACATCTATCATTAAAGGGCATCTGTCAGCAGATTTGTACCTATGACACTGGCCGACCTGTTACATGTGTTCATATGTGACCGCATTGCTGAGAAAAATGATGTTTTAATATATGGGCCTCTAGGAGCAACGGGGGCGTTGTCATTACACCTAGAGGTTCAGCTCTCTCTGCAACTGCTGCATGCTCTGCACTTTGATTGACTTTAGGAGAAGTCAGGACCAGGCATGATGACGTTTACACTGCCTGGCTATGTCAATCAAAGAACTGAGTCTCTATGAGTAATGGCAGTCCTATAGGCTAATTTACATATATTAAAACTTAATTTTTCTCAGCAATGAGGGCATATAGGCATGGAACCAACACAGATGGCCTCAGCTTTTAAGCACATATGCAACAGGTCTGCCAGTTTCATAGGGACATTGGCAGCCAGGGGAACGTTAAACATTTACAGTCAACAGTCATGTTCCTATGTGAGAGTTGTATGTGCTGCTCTGCTAGTCCTCTCAGGAGGTGAATGAGACAGAAGTTAAAACGTGTTCCTAGTCCTAGTGGTTGGATTATGCTATTGATTTTATTTTTCTCTCCTGCAAGAGGAACCATTATGGTCCCTGAGTTATTGTCTACATGTATTTTCACAGGCCTCATTTAGACATCTCACCATTCACTACAGCTTCGAACGTGAGACTGCCATTATTTTATAGACAATCGTCTTGGCTATCTTATACGTAAATTGGACTTGCATGTGATTAGTTATGCAGATTCTTGTCATGTAACTGCATTGTTACTGTTTTGCTCCTGGTGGTGGAACAGTCTTTATCTTCTTCTATACTACAAATTACAACCTGTTCTCACATTCCCTAATAGCTCAGGGTGTTATTAGGTTGATTTCCAAGTGAAAGGTCACTGGTACGAATCCAAAAGCAGCCATGAAAATGATTTCCCAACAAAAGAGAAATAGCGGTATCTTGGCCGAGAAAATTGCTAAACTATATCATGTGAGCGCCAGGACGGTTGGAAGAAAACAAAATGAAGGCCGTCCATCCATTTCAAAGCCGTGCGATGGACGTCCAGGCAAAATATCAGAGTCAACAAGTTGGCTCATCACAAGGTCTATCAGTTCTGGCACGACAAACATGGCAGTGGAGATGCTTTGTAATAGTGAGATCACTGACCTCCATGCAAGCACCGTGTGAAGCGCATTACACAAGTCTGGAATGGCGGCCGAAAAAAGTTGAAGAAGCCTCAACTTCAATATCATCATAAAAAGTGTCAGCTTGAGTTTGCAAAAAAGTACGAACAGTAGAAGCTTGGAAACAGGTGATTGGGAGCAAAGAGATCAAAGTCAATAGATTGGGCTCTGATGGGTGCAAATGGGTCTGGGAAAAGGGGGATAATGGATCGAGAAATTGAAGGGACTGTCAAGTTTGGTGAATGAAGCTTGATGATATAGGGTTGTTTCACAGCCAAAGGCTTTGGATACTTCCCCAGGATCGATGGTGGGCTCAATGCTAAGCTATATGTGATATGCAAAACAAATGTGCAGCCCCAGTATTGGGTCTACAAAACAATAAAAAGCCAGTTATCCCTCAAAGGAAGGAAAACCGAGCAAAGGGGTGTCTCTATTACAGAGATCACCAAATCTACCATATTAAGTGGCCCCTATGTCAAGATTCCGCTTTTTTACAAGCTATAAGAATGTGGCGGGGAAAACCTAAGACAGTTATTCATCCACAGACAGCTGTTTCAGAATGTTGCCCCTCATCAGTGTGGAGTAGGATTCTGGCCAACCAGGAGCAATGCCTTGGAGACTACTCAAACAAAACAATAGCTGATCTCAGGGTGACCAGCTACGGAAAACACTGCGGAGCCTCATTTAAGAGTCTCAACACAGCAATCCAAAGTGGAAAGCTCCCTGGGAAACAGTAATATGCTAAACAAATGTGGAGCCCCAGTATTGGGTGTACAACAAAATGAAAGCCAGATATCCCTCAAAGGAAGGAAAACCGAGCAAAGGGGTGTCTCCATTACAGAGATTACCAAATCCACCATATTAAGTGGCCCCTATGTCAAGATCCCGCTTTTTTACAAGCTTTAAGGATGTGACGGGGAAAACCTAAACCAGTTATCCATCCACAGACAGCTGTTTAAGCTATATGTGAGTATCCGACAAGACGAGTTACTTTGTACACTCGAGTATTATGGGCATGAAAAGGACGACATAGTATTCCAGCAGGACAACGACCCAAAGCATACATAGAGATTGGCGAAGAAATGGTTCAATGACAATGAAGTAGAAGTGCTGGATTGGTCCCCACAGTTCCCAGACTTCAACCCAATCGAACATTTGAGGGTAGAGTTGAAGAAAAAGCTGTATCAACATTGCGCACGGGTAGAAGAGACGTGGGAACAGATTTCGTTTGAGACATGCTTGAATCTGATCGAGAGCATGTCCAGAAGGATTTAAGCAATGTTGAAAGCCAAAGGTGGATTTACAAAATAATAAAAATTAAAATTTAGAATTTTAGGAGCAAAACAGTAACAATGCAGTTCCATGACAAGAATCTGCATAACTAATCATATGCTAAATAGTTGCAAGTCCAATTTATGTATGAGATAGCCAAGATGATTGTCTATAAAATGATGGCAGTCTCATGTTCGAAGCTGTAATGGATGGCTAGATATGGAGCCGGAGCTGAGAGTCAAAAGTTCAAAACATTGTTACCCTTTTGCTCGTCAGTGTACATTTTTAAAATTTGATTACGGCCAGATAAACACAGATACAGGTAAATTTAAAAATTGGCCCCCATATTTATAATGAACCAAAGTTTAGTTTAGTAGACCCTCAAGTATGGCATAATTGTTTGGGTCTGAGCAGTTCATCAGGAAAGTGAACAGTAAAAATGATATGAAAGGTATGTTGTACAGTATGGACCAGAATAAAGCTGTAGCTGATAGACAGGGGTGCCGCCCCCTACTGATTTAATACGGAAAGATCATTGATTTTTAAAACCTGGATAGCCCCGTTAAAGATAAGACCTCAAATGTGGTCATAGAAAACGTAATCCTTATCTTAAAACTGTACTCTATAACCTCATAACGCAAATACTTTCTCACACCAATCTTGACCTATTGAATGATTGTTGATGATGTTATTTTTGATTAATTGTCTGTGGGGTACCCATGCAACTTGATTTTAATGGACGCCTCTAATCCTCTAGAGTCTCTTAACCTGGGGTACATTTTCCCTATTGGGTGAATATCATGCCTATAAGGGTATAGTTGCACCGTGGTCATGTTGTGCTTTACATAGACAGCACAGTGTATGAATAAAGCATTGGGGGTACTTAGATGTAATTGTTTTGAATAGGGGGTACTTGGCTTAGAAGTGTGAGAAACTGCTCTACAGCAGGCAAAAATGAACAAGGCTCTCAACCCTAGCTATAGGAGGGTCACCTAAATTAATGGCTTCATATACATGAATTAACTGCAGAGCAGCATTTTTACAAGCGTAGCTTGTGACCTGAAGGTCATTGTCATTACAATTAATAATGATACTAATAATAATTGTATCTCTGATGTCATTGTCTTAACTGACTTTAAAACCTAATATTTTGATAGGATTTCTTGCTCCAAAGCAAATGGTGGTAATCTGTTGTTCTCCCTCTAGGGATTACATTTAAAGCATTTAATGGATCATGTACCCAGACTAAATACCCAGACTAAATATTTTTCATGGCTGTGATATCAGAACACATTACATCAGCTGACAGGTCTTAACATAACTAAAAAAATGTATCAGATGGCAGGTCATTGCATTTCCTACATGTGACGTACTCATATTTGGCATGTATCTCCATATCATGTTTGTAGCCTATGTAAAAATAAGACTTTTCTCCTAAAAAGTTTTGGAAAAAATGTTGCAAAGAAGCATGCCTTCAAAAATAGTTTCCATTTTTTCTGAAGCAGGACAACGACCCCAAACATACAGTTAATGTCATTAAGAGCTATCTGCAGATCAAGGGAGAACAAGGAGGCCTTGTATATTTTGTATATCTTCTAATTAGCTTATATGTTCCCCACAGAGCCTTGATCTCAACATTATTGAGTCTGTCTGGGATTACATGAAGAGTCAGAAGGATCTGAGCAAGCCTTCATCCACAGAGGTTCTGTGACTAGTTCTTGGAGATGTTTGGAACAACCTCCTTGCTGAGTTCCTTCAAAACTATGTACAACTGTACCTAGAAGAAGTGATACTGTTCTGAAGGCAAAGTGTGGTCACATCAAATACTGATTTGATTTAGATTTCTCTTTTTGTTCATTTACTTTGCATTAAATAAACTATTAACACTTCTATTTTTGAAAGCATTCTTAGTTTACAACATTTTCCCCACATCTGCCTAAAACATTTGCGCAGTACTGTCTTTGAACGCAGAGTTTTATTTTACATGGTGACTTATTTTAGAAGAAGCAAACCATACTTATAGCTGAGAAAGACCAAGAAGTCTGGCTAGTCTACGGTATAAGTAATGGAACTACATTCCATATATCTTCTAATTAGCTTATTGTTATTTTCCCATGTGGAATCTGATTTCTAAATATCTAAAAATAAACAACAGAAAATGATACAATTTCTTCATCCAGAATAATATCCTTTATATCTAAAATACCTTTCACCTAATCTATACCTAATACCCCATATATTACAAAGCTCCTAGTGTGCCAATATACAAACGAATAGCCCAACACTATCAATAGTTCTCAGTGAAAAGTCTACGCAGATTTATGCCTTTCACTACGTCTTTGTCCCCCTTCTTCTCTACTCTATATAGGGGCGCAATCCTGAAACTAATGATACGTAGATGTACTGGTAACTTGTCCAGCCTAACCTAATGATAGTGTATGAATTATAGTCTTAAAATGAGAATACTCACTGATCTCACTGTGATATCATACAGACAGTACAAGGCTGTATACTGTAGGTGTCATTGTTATAAAGGTGCTGCAGGTAAGTGTGCTTACTGCGATGACGGACACTCCAGCAGTGGTGCTGTTCGGTTTTGGACCTGTGTTGAAGTGTTTCTTTATCTTTCCAGCCACTGATAATGGGTATTCATTTTCAGGCAGACCATCCTCCTGAGCAGATAGAATAGGGAGTTACTGGTAGAATTTCACATACTCAGAAACGGAGACAAGGTACAAGTGGTGTATTGCAATATCTGACCTGTCTATCATATATGGCACAATGGTATACCAGGGTACTGTAGCTCCTTATTAAAATGAATAGGAGCTGCAGAAACTGCACAGCTTGCATCACACTTACATTCACCCATGGATGTTCCAGAACCTGAAGAGCGGAATACCTCTGGTCTACATCTACCTGCAGCATCCTGGTGATCAGCCCCTGAAAAAGAGACAAGACTGACTCGTTAAGAATCAAGATAAGGATTGCTACGTCTGTAAATGTGTTTCTGAACCTAGGAGAAGACGACATTTGTGGGTACACTACTGCTGCCACTCATTACAGCCAGCCAGGAAACAAAGTCATAAAACTGTCTATACAGTGGCGTGCCAATGGAGTGGGTGGGGGCGGTCTGCCCCAGGTGCCAGCTCTCAGAGGGTGCTGGATGCAATGAGCGCTTCCGTCAATACAGATGGAAGCGCTCATTGCTAGAGCGTCGGGGAGCAGGCAGTCCTTTCACTTATTGACCGCTCAGCTCCCCGTTCTCCTTGCCTTCTCCAGACCGCCGCACTGAATGGTGAATTGGGAGCTGTCTGTTCCCTGCTTCACCATTCAGCCCTGCAGGCACAGAGGAGCCCGGGAATCTGACTGTGCACTCCTCCCATACAGTGCTGCAGCACGATCTGTGCCTGCAGGGGAGTGCTGGAGGGGACCTGATCATCATTAACACTGAGGGTCATAGAGAGTGCACAGAGAGGGAATTACTACTGTGAGGGGGCACAATGAGGGGATAACTACTCTGAAGGGGGCACAGAGGCGGCATAACTACTTTGAAGGGGACACAGTAACAGCATAACAAAACTGCAGATGCCACAGAGAGGGCTAACTACTGTCAGTGGGGCACATTGAGGGCACAACATGAAGGGGCCCGGCAAGGACATAACTACTGTGAGGGGGGAAACTGTGACGAGACAACTACTGTGAGGGGGACACAGAGAGGGCATTACTACTGTGAGGGGGACACAACGAGGGCATAACTACTCTGAAGGGGACACAATGAGGGCATAACTACTCTGAAGGGGGCACAAAGAGGGCATAACTACTGTGAGGGAGTTCAATGTTTTAAAGTACGCGGGAGGTGCCAGAAAAAGGACCCGCCTCGAGTGCCAAACACCTTAGGCACGCCACTATGTCTACACACTACATACATATGGCACAGGGATATAACAGCAGAAATAAAACAAAAATACCCCAAATGCCTCTCATTTTAATTGTATGTGGATGAGGAATCATAACCTAAAATGAGACGCAGGAGAAAAATGTCTCCGATGCTCACTGACTTGCTTGCTGCCTTCCTTGCACATTAATTCACCTATAGTTACAATCCTGCAATATTTTAAAGTGGATGACTGGGATTTTAAACATTTTCGTAAATGTGATTAAATAAAAAGATCAATACTTCCACCTTCAATCCGCTGCCACTCCAGCACCAATGCATTAGCGTTCCCCTTCAGTCTTTATTTCCCTGCAGTGATGACGTGCCTCATGTGACGGTTGCAGCCAATCACTGGCCTCAGCCGTGATGCTACCATGTGCAGCATGAGACAGCTGAGACTACTGATTGGCTGCAGGGAAGTAAACTAAGATTGGTGGGACCACTTGAATAGCAGCATTTAAGAGATGCAAATTGGTTATTTCCTGCAGTTAGCCAATTTTCTTAAAGGGGTTGTCCAACAAAAAATGTTCTACAGTTTTCAAACCAGCACCTGGATCTGAATACTTTTGTAATTGCTAAAATAATTAAAATAAATGTAGTATAGCCACTGATTTATTCACTGAAATCTGTCTGTATAGCGCCACCTGCTGTTTGGCGTTTTCTAAATTCTCTGTCCAGCTCACTGAGGCAGACATACATACATGCTCAGTTTCAACTTACAACTCCCACCAGCTGCAGCAGAAAGGAAATTCCCCCTGAGAAAGTGCACACCCCCTGAGCTGCCAGCTGAAAATAAATCTAGAAGAGCAATTACAGCAATGATTGTGCAGATCTCTGGATCCATGTGTGCTACAGGGCTGGTACTATATGGCGTCCGATTTTCATTTTCTACATTACTCATGGGATAACCTCTTTAAAATCCTAGACAAGCACTCTAGTGTCTGCAGGGCTCTTAGCCAAGCAACTTACAACATGCGGTAAAAAAGAAACCCAAAGTACAGCACCCCTAAAATTCTATGCACCGATACTGTGCCAAATCGTGGCTCTAATTTTGCACAGCATTGAATAGACACCCCATGCATGCAAGACAGTGCATGCATTGCTTATGTGTTGGCATGGTTGACCAGTAGTGATAGCGCAGTCTGTAAACTGCTATACAGAGACATAGTCAGAGCTACTTCATGAAGATCCTTTTGCAATTGAAACACCGCAGGATTGTACCCATAGGCCAGTAACTCTCTTCAGTGGTGCGCTCAGTGAAGAGACCGTCCATCATATATAAAACGTATAGCAATGATGTGTAATGATCCATATTAGTATTTTCTGCTGTGTAAGGACTGAATAATAGTTAATACATACCTGTAATAGTAACTATGATCATATGATTTGTATCAGTATGAGACTTTCACATTACCTTGGCAGAGTCAGAAACATTATCCCAGTAAGGTGACGGGAAATCCACTTGGCCCATTAGGATTTGATCAAAAAGTACTTCCTGGTCATCTCCACTTCTAAATGACAAAGAGAAGACAGAACAATAAATATAATAATATACAGAAATATATAAACTCACAATCATACATGAAAACGCATCACTAATTTCCTTAACTTCATTAATAAAACATTGTGTTCCAGTCTCATCTATAGTAGCATAAAAGATAAAATATAATATTTTTATATTCTATTAAACTGATGGAGGTCTACTAATGTGCCCTTTATGTCTCCCAGCAATTCCAGACAGGGACATACACAGATCTCAGAGCCCAATAGTAAAACTTAACCCCCATGAAAGTTCTTATAAATATATGATTTTTATTTTATTAAGTAAAGGATTAAAAAAAAAAAAACATTCTCCATTAAATGCAGTTTACCTAACTCCCATGTCAGGTGCTTCATAAATGTGGTGCTCATTCATAAATTTCCTTTCACACAGCTAAAGCCTCTGCTTCCCCTCACATAATATATTACAAAACTGTCTGCCTGCAGCCACCACTAGGGGGAGCTCAGTGCATAGAAATATATATAGTTACAATTGCACTCAATAGAAGTGGCAAAATCTCTATACAGTGAGCTCCACTTAGTAATGGCTGCAGTAAAATGCTGTCAAGCTATGTTGGGAACAGGAGAGATGGATTCCCCTCCCCTCTATCCTGGTCCTCATAGCACTCTCATGGTCTGCCTCCATGGTAGGTATGCCACTAATTGCAAAATGGCAAATCTGCCCAATTTTGTAGTGATAAATCTTCTAGCCTAATTGTTCAAAAATCATTTTCCCTGAACTGCAAGGGTCTGGCTTTGCTACTCAAGAGACTCCCTCCTCCTCTTTAATTGACAGGGCCAGATTTCTTACCTGGCCCTGTCAATCTCATGCCTGAACCGTTGCCCAAAGTAGCAGCACAAGTTGAGAGGCTCTGCTGCTGCTCCTTGAGCAGTGCATGTGCCAATACACTTCCTGATGTACCCAGATGTAAACAGTAAATGTACAGTCGGCATCTGTAGCAGTAGCAGAGCCTCTGAGCTTGCGCCACTACTTGGAGCAACGGTGCAGGCAAAAGACTGATAGGGCCAAGCAAGATGTCTCATCCTGTTAATTAAGGGGGTTAATCTGTGCAGTTCATCGAGACTGAATTTGAATTCGTATGAATCAATTAGCTCTTCACTAGGCCTAATATAACTTAATTAGCCAAGTTTGTCTTAAGAAGTCCAGTGGAGCTGATTGACAATCCTTAAGGGTACGGACACACAGGCTGGAATTCCATAATTCTATAGCTAAATCGGTGATGAATCCATGGCAAAATCAGCACGTTTTACATATATATTTGTTGTGGATTTTTCTGCCGATCTGCTGCAGATTTTCTGACCCTACTGTATTGCAAAGGTTGAGATCCAAGGTGGAAATCATCATAAATTGACATTTTGCAGATTTTCCATTCTCACCTTAGGTCAGTTGACGTTGCTGATTCTTTTCTGCAGTGTGTGCATAAGATCTGCTAAAATCTCATCCACTTTCCTAGTACTGTAATACATTGTGGATTTTCTGCACGCAATTACACAATTCCGTTACGTATCTGCCATGTGTGAACAACATACCCTGAAAGGGCTGTATTTGTAGCTTCCAACTTCAGTTTGAAAAGCTAGTTGACATGTAATACAGTCACAGTTGCAGCTCCCTTACAGCAAGTGTCCACCTTTGAATACTATTTTTTAAAGACTATGTACTCCTTTGGAACTAAAATCATTTATTTCAATTGGTCTTTATTAAATATTTTGAGCCCCTTTCTCTGTACAGCCTTGAGATTCTCTAGTAGCAGGCTCTGTATTTTTACTGTTTCCCATCAGGCAGCTCAAGTGACGGCTCCTTTTCTCTAATCTCTAACCTAATAAATACTCATTATAGCTCAATTCTTATCTTACTGATTGAGCTAATTGAGCTATTGGTAATTTAGAATGAGAGATATATCTAATATCAGCACAAAGTGAATGTATCATTCTCATAGCTAGACAGAAGTTAACCCTTTATGACAAAGCTGATGAATATTTTTTAATAAAGAACAATTGAAAAAATTATTTTAAGCCCAAAATGAGTAAAATACAATCATAAAAAAGTTAATCAAGCTGTGCATAGTCTTTAACTAATCAGACCTACAGTTATGGGCTACATTATAGGGTAAAATGGAACATTTCTCACATGAATACAGCCCTCAATAACTGTGTACATTTTTAACAATCCTTACACAAGAAAGGTGCAAAAGAAAAAAACTTAAAAAATCTATCAAAGGTGGTATTCCAGGATTCTACCATCTGCAGAATAAACCATCAATATCTAATTGGTGGTGATGGAGGACACCTCACAAAGTAGCTCCAACTACACGGCTCTGTCTATTTTGTAATGGACGTCGCCGGTAACTGCACTGCTTTTCCCATTGCAGTGAAGTTACACGGAAAGATAATTGGAGGAGTTGCGGCATGTTGGACCCCCGCCGATCAAATATTGATGGCCTATCGTGAGGAAAGCCCTGTGACATTAACATCTTGGAATACCCCTTTAAAGTGTCACTTCTGTTCTATTCTACTGCCCGATCTGACATTGTGTTGGAGAAATGTTAGGGCAAGTTGTACAGTTGCCTCTGCACGAGTGTCTCTACTATGCCGATGTCAGATTAGGCAGACGTTTTGGGTGGAGGACACTTTAAATTCTGTATACTATATAGCATTATGTTGTTTTACACATTTTGTAACCTGGCACCTCACCAACAGAGGAAGACAAGCTTTCATATCTAATTGCCCAAATATAACAGTTTATATAGAAAAACTTACCCACGGAACGGAGGAAAGCCACAAAGTAAGATGTAAGTAATTACACCTGCCGCCCAGATGTCCACTTTTAAGCCATATCTGAAGAAACACAAAAATGTAATGAAAAATATGCAGACAACACACCTTGCAATAAAGTAAACTATATACCGGTGTATATGTGTATATATATATATATATATATATATATAATAATATAATTGCCAAATGTGACCAAAGATTATGGGATCTTTATCTTTGGTGGGGGTAAAAGGATGGCCCAGTGGAGCTGGGTGGCAGGGGGTGTCAACAGGCCACTATACATTTGCTAGCGCATTTAGATCCAGGACTCAGGGGCAAACTTAATGTTTGCCTGGGGTGAAGAAAAGCCAAGCTATGACCCCAGGCTACTATAGATACACTAATATTTCATCAATAGTTGGCCTGCATATGGGACCTGGTGAATGAAGCAAGAAGCTCTATTAATCAAATAAGTTGATGTGAAAATGGAGTTTTGTTTTAGAAAAGATCTAATTTCCAGAAACAGATGCACTCTTGTGGATGGTCTGTGCCTAGTACTGCAGGTCTGCGACTGGCAGCAAAGGTGGTGTGTCTCCTCAAGTGACAGATGTCCCTATGATATCACTGCAGGGATGGGACTGAAGAAGCTGGACCCCAGCAGAGGAGAACAGATAAGTAGGGGGCAGCCATTAACTATCACAACACAAATTAACTTTGATGCTAATATCTTAGATACATTTTCATATACTGGATTTCAATGTGTATGGATTTGCTGGTTTTTATAATTTTTATAATTTACGAATATAAAAATGCTTTACCCAGTCTCTGCAATGATTTCTGGAGCTACATATGTTGGGGTTCCACACACAGTGTAAAGAGGTCCATCAACCACTGTGGCCAGTCCAAAGTCTCCAAGCTTCAAAGATTTACTCCCATCCTGGTGCTCATACACCTACAAAGTAATGGAAATTCACATTTATTGTAATTACCAGCTACACTACTAGCTACACTGGACCTTATATAAATTTCAGGTGATATATCTTGTAGGGCAGTATTGCAAATAGCAAACTAAGAAAGTGCTAAAGTTGCTGCTTCCAGATAGGGCCTCCTAAGTTTCTAATCTGTATACAAGCAACATGGATCTCCAGTGACATCTGAAGTTTCAGTAACAAATTTAAGACATTAATTTCCATACTTTAGAATATATGTACAGTAGATATTGAAATTAACATTTTGCATAATGGCTTGATCATTGGAATTACAAATGTGCAATTCAAGAAATTTGCTTTATATGGGGTATACAAAAGTATAGAACACATTACAGCAGTCACAGTCTCCCAGCCCCATTACATATGAAAAAGTTAAGCACTTATCCAATAATCCACATTTCTACATTTGGGATGCGCAGCCCCCTTATCCTACCACAAATGCTGCTGACATGGAAGCAATATTTGCTACCTGCAGTTCTGGAGCATATTGAGATTTAAAATGGTAACCTCTATTGGTAGCGCCTGGACCTATACAGGTTCTGCCTAGGAAGTTCTAAAAGATACACTGAAAAATACATCTGAAAAATCACAGTGAATCAGAACATAAAAACAGAACTTTTTAGGGTGGTTCCAAAATCCTACTGGTTTCTACCCAGTGATTGCACATATCAGCATATAACTACCTTTACAGGAACAAAGAATTGAGGATCATCACTTTCATTAATTGCAGGGGTCCACCTATCATACTGTTATTCACCTTGCCCAGTCCTACTGTTGGTCCTGGTGGGCATCCATGACTCAAGCAACTGTCAGCCTCTCAATTTTCTTCCCCTGTTCCCCAATAGGCCTGGCAACCTACTTAGGAGACTGACTGTGGTGCACCCCCTTTCCTATCTCTTGTTCCCTATGCTACTGATCTTGAACTTGGATTTGCTTCTGAATATCACTCCTGCCTTTCACTTTGGATTGTTTACCTGGTACCTGTTGTTCTACTCCTTGACTCCATTCCTGATTACACTTCCACCTCATCCTCCGGCCTGTCACATGCCGATTGCTCTCCAGGTGATGACCCTTGTCTCAGTTCCTGACTCCACTACTGCTGCATTAGCATTATCAGGGGGCTGTAACATGGGATTCCAACCGGGAACGTCCATACCTCTTTGCTGGGATTATGGGTTAAACTAATTAAGAATCCTTCCCCAGACTAACCAGCCCCAAAACCAATAGAGTCTTAGACTATTCACATCTCCAGTCAGAGATGTTATGCATTCCTGCCTAATTTGCCATTTATAAATGTGAGAAATGGGTTATCGGAGGACAACCCCCTTAAGTCTATTAAATTATTGTGCTTGAATAAGTGATTATATAGATTTGAGCCATGCAGACCCATATGGATAGACATACATGTACATGGATTTAGTTACATTAAATAAACCCTCAGGGATGAAAGGGAAATCAGTGTTCTGAGAAACCATTCTAAACCTAAGAAAATATATTAATAATTACTGTAGCATAAATCAAAGCATTTTTCCTTTTGGGGCAGCAGTGGATGATATATGTTGTAGCTCATCCAGATGCAACGCTAAGATTTTAGTTTGTCGGTTGCCAAACCAGATAGTTTATGCTTGGTTTCACTTTGTGCTGGACAGACCTGTAAGGAATCTAAGTAGACCTTCCCAATTAATTGAGATGTTTTTTGCATTATATCATGAGAAGACAATAATTTAATCAGCAGGAAAATTTCACAATGGTATTCCAACTATACTGCTGGAGAAGTCGAACGGCTGCCTCATTATCCCTTCTATTTATCCCAATTTAGCTCAAAGAAGCATATGTTAAACACATTGCAAACTAGCGAAAAGAAAAACAGCACAATTTCGCTTAGTCCTGCCAGCTAACCGACAATCAACCAGCAATGCAATAATTTGCTTTGGAACAGAAAGCAGAAAATGCCATGTTAGCAATTTAGTCTGTTCCCTGGCAGTGAAAAGAAGACACTGGAAACAATTAAGACAAGAAACTCCTTTGAGTGCCATAATACAATGTTAAATTCTTCAAGGGTAAGTCTAGTATATATATCCCAATATGTATTTCTTTTACAAAAAATGCATACGCCTTATATAATATCGCACAGTGTATATTCTATCAATGGGTTGAGTGTTATGATATTAGGGTATTAGTTAAAGGAGAAACCAAGGTTCCGCCATACAGTAACAAAACCCATGAGGTCCACCATAAGGTAGTCATAAGTCATATTTGAGGCTGACTGTGGAGCAGATGACTGAGATCTGTATTCTATTACTTTTTGGAGTAATGAACAAGTTACCGATTGGCCCTCACCCTGTAATTATGA
Organism: Bufotes viridis; assembly: GCA_033119425.1. Classification (NCBI taxonomy): domain Eukaryota; kingdom Metazoa; phylum Chordata; class Amphibia; order Anura; family Bufonidae; genus Bufotes; species Bufotes viridis. The sequence goes on along the minus strand of CM065591.1, from coordinate 454,606,113 downwards.
TTGTCACTCGCATTCAGTGTTGAACTGTGGTTCCTTAGACCCACCATAGGAAGTTGTCCTTACCACCGTTCATACATGCAGAACAGGTCAACTTTTAATTTCATAGCAATAATTGCACAGACCTGACATAGCAATAATAATTTTGTTTTGTGAACCAACTCATTAGGAATAGACCTTAGAGGCAAATAATTGACTCTTAAATTTTAGTTGTTTTCTTCCTGCCCTTTTTTCCAGAGCTTTGGTTTCTCCAGAGGATCCTCTGTTCTTGCGGTCCAATCTGACCTTTCATGCATTGGACTGCAGGGTCACGGACTGCAAAATGTATTCTCATTGCTATGTTGAATCATCTTAGTCAACTAACTTCAACTTGATGGACTTGTAAATGATTTTTGATCTTGCTATGTAATGATATGGGTTGCACATATTCTGTAACACTTTAGTGTGGACCCTCATAATTTAGTGGTTCTATATGCTGATGCCTGACAACCCCACTGAAGACTGCAGCTATTAGTTTTAATATACACTAGATGTATGGATAACATTTGATATAAAGAGTATTTGATGAATGAATCAGGTTACCTACAGATGTGCTTATTGACACCTCCTTTTATATCTCGACTGCACTCTAGTAGGTCCACGTTCTTTGCTCCGACTCGGCCAACTTCTATTACTAGCACTACAACTGAATGTGTTCATAGCCAAAATAAACTAATATAATATCCCTCCTCACTGTGGTAGAGGAAATTGTCTTGAAGATACATTAGATTGTTGGTAGAGTCTGCCAAATATGACAGAATCTTATCTTGTTTCTACACTTGATCTTAGCCAAAAGGCCGAGAAGCGATAGCACACTTATCTATAGCTGCCTGACCCTTGCAATAATGTGATGGATTAAATTAATTGTATCCCTAAACAGGATGGCTCCTCAGGTTAGGAGATAAAAGCTGATTATGATATTCTGCTAAGATCTTGCAAATTGCTCTTGATGTTAACTCTTATAGGCTATGTACATTTTTACAATCATTTATTTTTACTTCTTCAATGCATCTATACTATCATATACATCTACTAGCCTTCATAAACATCTACCACCTACCTGTCTACAGCTGCTCTGCAAATGTAAGCATTTCTATGGTAACAGACAATAAACACTGATGAGCGAACACGAACTGCGAACTTTTTCACTGAAGTCCGGGTTCGGGTTCGTGTTCAGGTGATTTTTGAATGACTTTATTATTTTCCGTTATAACACCTTTAGAGGAGTCCTGCAGTAAAGTGATCTGTACAGACCAAGAATTGGTGCCTATTATTAAGCTTCGTGTCCAGTGCGAAAACTGCAGGATTTTATGTTTTTTGTTCAAATATAGCTAGTGACATGGAAAATGAAAAATAACATCACCAAAAATTCTTTAAAACTGTGTTTAACATAAAAAAGTGGTCATTTTCTGATGACACATTCCCCTTAAATGAATTATCCAGGATTTTAATGTTTCATTTTTAATATATCATTTTACTATTTTTTTCTGGTATTGGAGAATTTTGCTATAATTTTACATGGTGAGAAAAGTTTGGGCTTTCACAAACACTCTTCCTCTTGCTGACGGCTCAGAGAGCAAATTGGTTCATGATCTTCTGATGCAATCTTTGGCTTGCAAGAAATTCCTTAATGAACACACAACTGGCTCTCATCATCCGCAGCAGCCTGAGTCAAAGAAAGAGCAACACTTGTCTGTTTCGTTGCCAGGGGAGGATGTCTGCACGGATGACAGCTAAGCAATGTATTTAACCGATTTATTTAAAACCGCATCTAGTTAAACACATCTGTCCCCATAAATACACGTAATATTCGCCATAAAATTCTCTTTGAAAATGTATAATAAAATCACAGATATGTTAGTCAACATGGCTTCATGCTGTCACCGAAGGACGCGGATCCTGATGTAGAGTAACCAGACACTTTTATTGCGGAGCTCCACCAAGGGGGATCATGTATGGAAATAAGAACAGAAGTTTTGCTGTCACCAGTAATCAGATTTTAACTGTGATTATGGAAGTAAAGTTTCTTGTAAGTTTCCTGTAAGCAACTCTACTGTGTACCATCTGTAATAGCTTACCTATGACCCCTACTATGCCAAATAAGGGATTTTTTGGAAGTATGCAATGACCGGGGATGCAGGTTGTTTTGATGGGGCATGAAAAAAAGGTGGAGGCAAAGTTCTGATGGAGCAATCAAGTTTTATCGCAAGAGTGATTGTTTATCCCCATCCCCATCACTGTTTGCCGGAAGTACGTTTCTGTTTACAGAAGAGGACGTGCTGCCGGCAAGAGATAACCAGGTAAGCTTCCTGGGCGATGCCCCTGACTTATCACAAGGTGTAGGCTTCGTCATAAATTAGGCACGGCATCCGTCAGTCTGTGCGCCTGAGCTGAAATCTGCCGATGGCTGGCGTACATTTCAGTGTTTTTCTACACCAGAAAACAGGTGTAAAACATGATAAATGTGGCAGGGCTGCCGGCCCCGGGCCCCCCCCACGCCTCCTTTTCGGGAAAGTGGAGGAACAGGCTGTTTGTGACCTTTTTACACCACAAAAATGGCATATTCAAATGATAAATCTGCCCAATTGTTTGGTGTGCAGCACATCACCCTGCGTAAATCATTTACTGGCAAACAATGATTCTGTAGGGAGGTGAACAATCGTAGTAATCATTCATTCCCATACAGAGGAGATTATTTAAATGCAGTTCCACTGCACTGGAACGACCAGGCAATGATGGGGGTCGAACAGATCATTCCCGATAAATGCATAAGCCCATGTAAGACATCCTTTAGACCTATTCGATGTGAACACTGCCAGAATTCTCTGATTTACATCCAGCTAAAGAATAAACAAGAGAACAGAATTGGTTTAAATTAGAGTTCAGCAAAACCTCTGCTTTCACAAAGCTATATAAAACTATAATTACAAAACAGTAATTAAAAGCATTATTATATAAATGTGTGCCGCCATATGTAACCTATTACTACAGCAATGTAGAATGGATTCCTAACAAGAGCTGGAGACAGAGACGCTTTTAGAAGCACCGATTTTCCATGAAAAAATCCACATGGGTAGATGCTAGGCCTAGTGATTGGCTTAGGGCTATTTCACACTGGTGTTTTTCCTTTCCGTCCTAGAGTTCCGTCCTCGGGTCTCTAGGACGGAAAGATACTGATCAGGATTTATCCCAATGCATTCTGAATGGAGAGCATTCCGTTCAGGATGCATCAGGATGTCTTCCTTTCAGTATGTGGACGTTTTTTGGACGTTGCTGCGGATTTGTCTCTGTCCAAAAATCTGGAAGACATGCCGTAACGCCGGATCCGGAATTAATGCCCATTGAAGTGCATTATTCCGGATCCGGCATTAGGCTAAATGCCATTTCGGCGCATCACCGGATCCGACGTTTAGCTTTTGTGAATGGTTACCATGGCAGCCAGGGTGCTAAAGTCCCGGCTGCCATGGTAAAGTGTAGTGGGGAGGCAGGGGAGAAGCATACTTACCTTCCGTGCGGCTCCCGAGTCCCGGGGCACTCCACAATGACGTCAGAGCGCCCCATGAGCATGGATCACATGATCGCATGGATCACGTGATCCATGCGCGTGGGCGCTGACGCCATTGTGGAGCGCCCGAGCCGCACGGACTGTAAGTATCTGCTCCCCTGGCTCCCCACTACTTACTATAGCAACCAGGACTTTAGTAGCGTCCTGGCTGCCATAGTAACACTGAAAGCATTTTGAAGACTGATCAGTCTTCAAATGCTTTCAGTTGTCTTGCGCTGTGGCGGATCCGGCGGGCATTTCCGGCGACGGAAGTGCACGCCGGATCCACACAACGCAAGTGTGAAAGAGGCCTTACTGTTCACCAAAATAAACCAATTATTGATAGCTTTTAAAAACTCTAAATCACCATATATATCGTAATACATATGGCCCATGTTTTTGTCATTTGAAATGTGTCTAGGGCTCAATGTATAGAAAAGTAACAGAATTATTATACCATTAAGTAAGATATAATTAGAAAGTGCTTATCCAGAGCTTATTAAATAACCTAGTCTTTCTCAGGACCTAGGTCAAAGACTTTTGGGCCCTGATTTACTAAGAATCGCATTTGGCACGCCAGTCTTAGTAATCCGATGTTCTTGATTGAGATGCTTCCAGCATAAATTATAGTAAATATGCCAGACTATGATAGTCTGGCCCCTTCTCATCCCATCCTACCCCCACAATGCCCACAAAACAGAACACAGATGCGTAAAAAAAAGGATGTCATCCATGTGTCGTCTGTGTTGCATCCGTTTTTTTTTTTTTTGCAGATCCATTGTAACAATGCCGGTCCTTGTCCGCAAAACGGAATAGGACATGTTCAATTTTTTTGCGGAATGGACATACAGACATATGGAAATAGAATGCACAGAGAATAACTTCAGGTTTTTTTTGCTGACCCATTGAAATGAATGGTTTCACATACGGTCCGCAAAAAAAATGGAACAGACACGGAAAGGATTATATTTGTGTGCATGAGTCTTAAAGAGGGGAAAAGTTAGGGGAGGAGATTTATGAAAACTGGTGCAAAGTTAAGCTGGTTTAGTTGCCCAAAACAACTGATCAGATTCCACCTTTCATTTTCAGAGCTCCTTTAAAATAAAAGGATCAATCTGATTGGTTATTATGGTGAAGTAAACTACTTTTCCTTTGCACCAGTTTTAATAAATCACCCCGACAGTTTTTGCAACCTGTGGCTTCCAAAAGTGGCGAAATTGTGACGTGTGCCACTTTTTTTTAAACAAACATGGGCAAACAACTTGGGGTTTACAATAAGGGATTGGGTTTTATGTTATTGATGTCTGAGCCTACAGACGGGTTAGCTGAGCTAGCTGAGGTATGTGGCAAGTATCCCTGCTGCCGATATTTGGAGGCCAGATAATCAAACCTGCAAAGGCATTGGATAAACTGGTGGGACAATCTGTACTGTTGTTTGAAAGAGGGGACGATATAAACAGAGATGCACTGGCTAAATTCGAAAGGTAATGGCGGCCATAGTTAACTTCTGCTGGTTTGGCCTCCAGCACTTTTTCTAACTCTCGCTTATTGCTGCTTTAAAGGCTAATTTTGATGACCAATCCACTTTAATCGGAGCTGATCTGCAGTAACCGAGCACGGCCACTACACTATGAATAGAGCTGTGCATCCAGCTCATTTCAAGAACCTAGTTCTGTTGGCAGCGGCTGCAGGGAACAACTGATTGGTGAGGGTGCTGGGTTTCGGACTTCCATGATCAGATATTGATGACCTATCCTGCAGCTCCGTCATTCCTGCATCATGTATGTGATGTAATCGCATCTGGATAGGTCATCAGTATCTGATTGGTGGAGGTCCGACACCCGGGACCCCCACTAATCTGCTGTTTCAGAAGGCACCGGTGCTTGCAGTAGGGCCACGGCCTTCTCTCAGTTCACCAAGCACAGCCCCATACACTGTATAGCGGCTGTGCTTGGTATCACAGCTCACCCCTATTCACTTCGATGGGACTGAGCTGTGCCTAGGTCATGTGAACGATGAATGTGACGTCACACGCCCTAGGCAAAGCGCCAAGAAGGCTGCAGCGCCACTGCAAACGCAGGGGGCCTTCTCAAACAGCTGATCATCTGTCATCAGTTAAAAAATCTTGCATGTACAAAAAATTTTTTAAATGCGCCTGGTCTGGAAGGGGGATAAATGGCCCGGTCTTGAACTGCTTATTGGACATCCTTATAGAAAGTGTATTTAACATCTTTTTCATCATAAATGTGAGTAATGTGAAGGATCCTGAGTAAAATAAATAATGTGTTGTCAGAGTGTAAAATCTTTCCTTAGGTGACAAGTTCTGTGTTTTTTAATGGTTTGGAAACCATAGCTGGACTATTTTCAGCACCTTCCTTTCCCAGGTATTCTTCACCATTAAAACATGCTGCCGGCTAAAGAGTCTCTGTCTGTAGAACGACTGTCTGAGAAATAATGTATAAGCCAAGCTCCTCAGAGGCTACTGTTCCTATTGTGTCTCATACTATTAATTACCACTGACACCATTGCTACTGCTCTGCCATAAAGCTTTCTACTTGTAATATATATTCTACCTAAAGAGAGCTATAAATCTTCATCTTTAACGAGAGCTCACTTATTATGCTAAACTCTAGGTTGGCACTCATAAATACTGGCATCCTAATAACCAACCTTGTCCAAGTTCACATTTCTTTCAACTTTTCCTCCTCCTAAAGACCAAGTTTTGCCAAGTGCCAAGTTTCAATAGTAATTTTTTAAATAGGATATGTATTGGCCTGGGATAAGTCTCTTGTCTTGAATGAGAAATCTGTCTTTGCCCTACAAATTTTTCCCACACTGTCAAAGCAGTCAACTTCTCTCAACCCCTTGTCATGACCCTGTGTTTGTCTTGTCCGCCATCCCCAGCTTTACATGATACCAGGAGATAAACCTCACTAATGAAATATGTCCTACCATGACTTGGGGGCTTCAACTACTGTAACTCGTTCAGCTCAGGTCCAAGGAAATATCATTTTTTGCCATTGGAGGAGAACATTGAAATATTAGAAGAAGATCCTGAGAAAGTGGTTGTCTTCTCATGACAACACCTTTTCAGGTTGAAGCCGATCCAGTGATTAGCTAATCAATGTGGGCCTGGCTTCAGAAACCCCATATGATCAGCTGCTTCTAGGACCACAGACCACCCAACAAATTCAGTGGGTGCTTTGAAATTTGGCATATTTATTGCTGTCATTTGCGCCAAGTTTATCAAACAAATTTAGCACATCTTATAACACTTGTGTCTAGAAATGTTCCAGTTTTTAAGCAACCCTCTCCTGCTTCTTGGAGTAAGATATCAACTTTTCAGTAGCTTTTTTAAAGAGTATATATAATTAACATTGCTGTAGATGCCCAGTGCTCCACCATTTTAAAAAACACAAATACAAAAATCATGTGTCCTAAAATGTGTGACTACCCCCCCATATTACACAAGTACAAGTTATATGACTACACACATAGAAAATTAGCTGGTGCTAAAAACAAGCTTGATGCATGTGGGCCATTGAGAGTTATTTTCTTAGATTTACTAAGCCAACTGTGCCAGAATTTAATGTGGGGTACACAAAGCCAGTGCTTATGTTTTGGGGATCCGCGGTTTTTGGATCATGTGAATGGGACCTAAGGGGGAATGTATGGAGACTGGCGTTACTGATGTTAGTTCTAGAGCAGTGATGGGCAAAGTGCGGCTCTCAGGCTGTTGCTAAACTACAACTCCCACCATGCCCTGCAGTAGGCTGATAGCTATAGACAGGCTTTGCATGCTGGGAGTTGTAGTTCTGCAACAGCTGGAGAGCCGCACTTTGCCCATCACTGTCCTAGAGAGTTGAAAGGCTTTGTAACAGTAAAATTGAGTTATTTTGGCTGTTTTGTCAGAGGAGTAGGATTGGGTGCAAATTTAGGGAGAGTAGTTTAGCATTTTTTATATATATTTTGTGGGCAGAAGTACATTTTTAGCCAGATTTATCACTTGCACTAAAAAGTAGCAAAATTGCAAATCTACTCTAATGGAGTAAAAACGGATGACACTCCAAAAAAGATTTTAAGTGTTAGGGTCCATTTACACGTCCGTGGTGTATTGCGGATCCGCAATACACCCGGCCAGCACCCCCATAGTACAGCCTATTTTTGTCTGCAGCTGCGGACAAGAATAGGACACGTTCTATTTTCTTCCAGAGCCGCGGACCGGGAGTTCGGCGGAGAGCACACTGTGTGCTCTCCGCATCCATTCCGTCCCCATTCAGAATGAATGGGTCCGCACCCGCCCCGCATAATTGCGGAACGGGTGCGGACACTGAATGCGGACGTGTGAATGGAGCCCTAACCTCTTGATACATGACCCTCTCTATTAGGCAGGTTTAGTAATTCTCCCCCACTGTTTGGTAGCAGCCGGCCCAGTGAGCGTGAGGTTTATCTCAGATGTTGGGAGTAAGACTCCCTCTTTATAATTTTCTGTTACATGGTGGTGGTACTTACCAACAGGTTCTCGGGTTTGATATCCCTATGGACAATGTTCAAGCTGTGCAGATATTTGATGGCGCTCATTAAGTTGTACAGCATGCCATTGGCGTCCCGCTCTGTGTACTTGTTAGTAGAGGTAATAGCATCGAAGAGATCCCCTCCCTGATGAAGAGAAGAGAGTCAGTGTATGGCAGTACTATAACAGATTGCTTGTACAGTAATGATACAATGCATGAGATCAATTTACTGCAACAGAATGAAAGTATTTATTGTTTTAAGAAATATGATATTGTATGGGTCTGTGTCTGATTAAGTCCCAAGGCCTAATATAAATCGTTTCTCTGTCAACCTGTAACATCCTTTTATCATTTGATATGACGGGAACTTTAAAGAGGATGAAAAATGAAATAAGTTAAGTACTTTTTAAAATCAGAATTATTCCCAGGTGGCCCATCTATGATCAGTACCACCTGCTGTGCACGAACTCTGCCTGTGCTGGTATTACCACTAGATGGCAGTGCTCCTCAGTAAACTACAATACCAGGGCCACGCACAAAGATGGACCACCGGCATGACAGTTCAGAATGCTGCTATCTGGGGCTAGGATCGAGTAATGCTATTGTGCTTTATCAAAGTCCAGGAGCACCCACAGTAATGATGTGCTTCTGCTTCTGTGACTTAACACGTTTCTGTCTTTAAAGGGCATCTGTCAGCAGATTTGTCCCTATGACACTGGCTGACCTGTTACATGTGCTCTTGGCAGCTGAAGGCGTCTGTGTTGGTCGTATGTTCATATGTGTCTGCATTGCTGAGAAAAATGATGGGGGAGGGGGGATTCTTTTGCATATATTTAAAAATTGGGAGAGATTTATCAAACTGTTGTAAAGTAGAACTGGCTTAGTTGCCCATAGCAACCAGATTCCACCTTTCATTTTTCACAGCTCCTTTGAAAAATTAAAGGTGGAATCTGATTGGTTGCTATGGGCAACTAAGCCAGTTCTCCTTTACAACAGTTTGATAAATCTCCCCCAATGTTTAAATATATGCAAAAGAATCTCTAGGAGCAATGGGGGCGTTGCTATTACACCTAGAGGCTCCACTTTTTCTGCAACTGCTACATCCTCTGCACTTTATTAGTAGGACCAGGTGTGATGATGCCTGGCCCTGTTGATCAAAGTGCAGAGGATGCAGCAGTTGCAGAGAGAACAGAGCCTCTAGGTGTAATGACAACGCCCCCTTTGCTCCTAGAGGCTCATTTGCATATATGAAAACGTCATTTTTCTCAGCAATGTGGGCACATGGGAACATGGGACCAACACAGATGTCTTCAGCTGCCAAGTGCACATGTAATAGGTCAGCTAGTTTCATAGGTACAAATCTCAAGTGAGATTTATCAAAACTGGTGTAAAGGAAAACTGCTTAGTTTCTCATAGCAACCAATCAGATTCCACCTTTCATTTTTCACAGCTCCTTTGGAAAATGAAAGGTGTAATCTGATTGGTTGCTATGGGCAACTAAGCCAGTTCTACTTTACACCAGTTTTGATAAATCTCCCATCCTACAGATAAGTACAGATGAAGCATATGTTTTTATGTTTTTCACCTATCCATGCCACAAAACCACATCAGTTTGTGATAAACCACTTCTCGGGCATGTGGTACACTACCGCCCAGTGGCCACAATGTGAGTACCCAGCCTTGGTCTAGCTGAAAAGTGCATACAATGCTTGAACTACAACTACTAGCCTGGAGACTGATATCTATCCGCTGACCTTAACAAGTTCCATCACAAGATACAGCTCGTTGGGCATGTCCATCTCCTCAATGAGTAGGACGATGTTAGGATGCTTCACTCTTCTCAGAATGGAGACCTCATTTTGAATCATGTGCTCCTGTTAATGAGACAATAAACACACGAATGCATACATTGAAGTGGTAAAGCAAAAAACGGATAAATCTGTTCACTCAACTTCAGTCAATAAAACCTTTATGTGTAGACAGTCAAAATACGATGTCTAAGGACTTGTTCACATTAAGAAATTAGAACTTTTTTTTGCCAGAAACAGCACAATTCTTGCCCATAGGTGGTGTCTGGTAATGCCGTCCATTCCCAGTCACTTGAACAAGGCTGACTGCTGTTTGAAACTTTGAATACAGGCTTTCTGTGCGCATTTCTCAGCATGTATACCGCATACATAATACTTAAAGGGGTTATCCGACCCCTGAAATGCCCCCACATATGCCCAGGCCCCTTACACACAATGTACTTACATGGTAGGCGGTAACGAGAACGAGCCTTTCTAGCATCTCAGGTGACACTAGAGATGCCCGCCCTCGTCACCGCCTGCTATTGGCTGGCCCCCCTCCCATGACGCTATAGGCTTCAGAAGTGGGTGCCAGGGAGCCAGGTAAGTACAACCTCTGTGAGGGGCCCGGGTGTATGGGAATGCATCTCAGGGGTCAGATAACCACTTTAATAAATGGTCTATCAAGTTATGGCCTGCACACTCATGAGTAGGGTGACCGTAGGATAAGTATTGTTCCAGTACTATGACAGGTACTCTCTCAGACATAAAAAATATAGTACGTACATACTCTATGTGGGTCACTAACTGGGAACTTTAAATCCCATAGCTGATTAGATGACCATAGATGATTGCTCCGGCAACACAGTAAATACTGTTTGTGTGGCCTAAATTTTAGAGCTCTCTCGAGGGCATAGGGTACTGTTTCTCCTTGTGGAGAGCAAAAGAACTCACATTGGCAGTCTTATAGACCATGCAATGCCCGCTGGGAAAAAAGGATATGCAGATTAAATTACATTATATAGTCCAGCCTTTAAAGGTCTTACAACATAACTAAGGATATCAGCCAAATCAAGAGCCTTTTCCAAAAGGAAACCGAGACCCATATGCACACAGCTGTTTCAGGGTTTAGTACAGAGCAGGGAGCTTGGGTAGTGCCAGCGAGTCTTAAAGGTTATGTACACCTTCGGAGCAGGGCTGTGGAGTCGGTAGATAAATTGTCCGACTCCGACTCCGACTCCGACTCCTCAGATTTTGAAACTTCCGACTCCGACTCCGACTCCGACTCCTCGACTCCGACTCCTCTGTATTTAATATGCAAATACGAAGCTGTTCCACCAAGTTCTTCTAATCTCCTCTAGCACAGAGAGGTAGTTGAACAGAAGCTGCTACCTTCTCCTTTGTGTGCTGATCTTCTGCTGAAGATAGAGCAGTGGGAGGATCCAGGAAGGGGCAGGGGAAGGGGCATTTATTTTAAAACATGATTTTCCTAGTAGAATCCCATAGTCATGTTTAAAATTTAAGCTAACAATCTGAGTTTACATGTTTTATAGCCTTAGCTGAATGATAGCAGTTTTTCAAATGGTTTACAGCTTCAGTCTTGAACTATTGAGTATCCATTCCCTTCACTTATACAAGTGTCTCCAGTCCTTAATCAGTTATCAGTGAGAGGCTAGGATAACCATGGGTTCCCTGTAACAGCAGACCACAAGACAATGGAAAGTGTAAGTATTGCCGCTCCTTAAAGGGACACTGACAGGCTGATTTTCCAGCTAAAGATATATATATACTGGTATTCATCAGAGAATTAGGAATAAAACTATACTAATGTTACCCCAGTTAAGCTGTACTTGTGTTTAAAAAACATTTTAATCTGTATGCAAATTCACTATCTTTGTGCCCAATGGGGCAGCGTCTCCTGCGGCTTTGTGCCCAGCCGCGCCAAGTACAGCTTCCCAGCGCTGTTCCCCTCGTTATTATTCACTGCATTGGCCTTTTTTTCAGGCTAGCCGAGCGCTGAATTCCTGCGCAGGCGCATGTGTAGAGTGCTGGCAGCAGCCTCGTCTGGCTATGCTGAGGCTGTGCCAGCATTCTCTCTTCCTCCTTGCTACCTAGTCCTGTCTAGTGCTGCCAGTACTCTACATGTGTGCCTGCCCCCTTGGGCACAAAGGTAGAGAATTTGCATATTGATTAAAACGTTTTTAAACACAAGTAAACCTCAACTGGGGGTAACAGTCGTCTAGTTGTATTCCTAATCCTCTGATGAATACCAGCAGATATATCTTTAGCGGTAAATCAGCCTGTCAGTGTCCCTTTAACTGCATAGTAAAGCATATGAAAAGCTTCTTCACGGTCACTTAACGTCTTTGTTTAGCGGTAACGTGACGCACTGCATGCATTGGCCTTTATTCTTACAGTAGAGAAGTAATTCATTATAACTTTATCTGAATTGGGACATTTAAACTTGCTTTTTTATTCCAATTTTTTTATTCCAATTTAAATCTAGTAGGAGTCGGAGTCGGAGTCGGTCCATTTTTGCCGACTCCGACTCGACTCCAAGTACCAAAATTGCCTCCGACTCCGACTCCTCGACTCCGACTCCGACTCCGACTCCACAGCACTGCCATATGTTTTTATGTTCTTCACCTATCCATGCCACAAAACCACATCAGTTTGTGATAAACCACTTCTCGGGCATGTGGTACACTACCGCCCAGTGGCCACAATGTGAGTACCCAGCCTTGGTCTAGCTGAAAAGTGCATACAATGCTTGAACTACAACTACTAGCCTGGAGACTGATATCTATCCGCTGACCTTAACAAGTTCCATCACAAGATACAGCTCGTTGGGCATGTCCATCTCCTCAATGAGTAGGACGATGTTAGGATGCTTCACTCTTCTCAGAATGGAGACCTCATTTTGAATCATGTGCTCCTGTTAATGAGACAATAAACACACGAATGCATACATTGAAGTGGTAAAGCAAAAAACGGATAAATCTGTTCACTCAACTTCAGTCAATAAAACCTTTATGTGTAGACAGTCAAAATACGATGTCTAAGGACTTGTTCACATTAAGAAATTAGAACTTTTTTTGCCAGAAACAGCACAATTCTTGCCCATAGCACCTCGACTCCGACCACCCGACTCCACAGCACTCTCCGTTTCTCGGAGGCAATTTTTTATGATTGCATGTTACTCAATTTTGGCTAAAAGTAATTTTTTTCAGTTGATCTTTATTAAAAATATTGAGCTGTTCTGTCACAAAGGGTTAACTGTTTTTGCAACGACCATTTTTTGACATTAATAAAATGATAACTTTATTCTCTTGGTCAGTGCAATTACAGCAATACTAAATACATATTATTTTTTTTACATTTTACCACTTTTGTACAATAAACCCCCCTTTTCTAAAGAAAAAATAAAAATGTTTTTGCATCGCCGCAACCCAACACCCTTAACTTTTTTTCACTACAGAGCTGTATAAGAGTTTGACTTTTGCGGGTTGACTTGTAGTTTTCATTAGTACCATTGTGGGGTACATAACACTTTTTTGATCGCTATTTATTCAGTTTTATTCAGGAGACTAATGCAGGAGACTAGGCTGCCATAAAAAGGCATTGGTTAGTGACTTCTGAAAAAGGGCATACAGAAAAGTCAGCAATGTTTCAACTCTTGGATCTTTTCAAGCTATGTGAAGATGAATTTTATTTAGGACCTCCATGGGCTCAAATGTAACCCCAACTTTGCTATAGCAGCCGTGGTTTTCTGTATATTTAGGATATTAAGCTTTATGCAGATGTGTTTAAAAAACCAACAGATCGCAACAGTGTATTGCATTATAGGAGAAATCATCCAAAAATAGTGGTGGAATCTTTCTCATGGAGTGGACTCCTTAGAGTACATAGGATTACTTTAGATTAAAATTAGATTTCTCATAATGTTTACAAGACGTGCTGTCTCACCGACATTTTCTATACATACAATTATAACTTGCAGTCCCATAATGCACTTCACTTTATTTTTTCACAATAAGGAACATGACTGCATACAGCAATGTACTGGACCACCAGAGTACCAGAGGATCCTCCAGTGGGCCCAGGTTTGGATGCCATAGTGGGGCCCAAAGGTCCAGAGAAAAAAATAATTGGAGCTACTATTGGAGACAAAAATTGTCACTAGGGTCTATTTCTTTGAAACAAAACCTATTAAGATTTATTGATGATAAGGAGGTTGGGCTCTGAGAATAGTTTTCTCTGGTGGGCTCAAGGAACCCCTATCTGATGCTTACTGCTATTATTATTAAATCCTTAAGTTGTTATTCAATTAAATTATTAAATCCCTTCCTGGCCATACACCAGTGCCAGTGATAGTCTCTGACTCACTAGCTGTGCTCCTGGTTCCTGTGCTTACTGGATTGCTCGTTCCTCTAAACCCGACTTGTCTTCTGATCCCTCTCTGTCTCTCGTTTGGTACTGCATTGTCTGTCTGGTTTTGATCTTGGCTTGTCTTTTGACTACTCTCTGTTTCTCATTTGGTATTGCATAGCCTGTCGAATTCTAACCCTGTTTTTGTCTTGTTTTGTCTCTTGGTGTTTGTCTGTCTCTGCATGTAAGTAACGCAGGGGCCATCGACCAGTTGCGGTCTTTCTACTTGGGGACTGCAAGTAAGTAGGGAAAGCAGGCTGGGTTCTAGGTCAGGGCTCAATATCAGTGTCTTTCCCTACATACAGGTGTTACAATATGATAATAGATTTTACTTTCTTATAAAACACCCACCTTTCCTCGGCACTTGCTTTTGTTGATGATTTTCAATGCATATTCTCTGCCAGTTGACCTAGAAACAAAAATATAGAACTAATGATTTAAATAAAGCAACATTTTGTCATTAATTGTATTCTGCATTAAAATTTGTCTGGGTTGTCAAGTTTGGGATATTGGATCAATGGGGGTTCAACTGTTGGCATCCTGCTCATAAACAGTTTGAAGGGGGCCGCAGAACTTGCGTTATCACTGCACTTCTTCATTTTTGGCACCAAGCCATCTATCTGTACACTGTTTACTTAGTAGACAATGTCCAACTTTGTCCTCTGCTAGGGACCAGGACGAAGTTTCAATACCGTGCACCTCTGGGTCTAAGTAGCCGCATTGAACAGCTGATCAGCCAGGGTGCAGAGAGCAAGACCCCATTATCTCATATAGATAACCTAAGCTGAGGTTAGGCTGTCAATATTCTGATCCCAAAAAACGCTTACACCACCAATTAGGTGCTGCAGAAACATCCCCAAGTTTGCTATAATAATCCAAGTATCCATGAGAAAAATAACTTTTATTCAGTCATGCACAGTATGTCACTGAATGATTAAAGGAGATTTGCACGTTTTGGGGGGTGGGGGGGGGGGGTTGCAAACCCCATCTCCTGGGCAGACCTGCAAAGAGAAGCATACCTACTGTACCGACTTCTCCACTCTGGCTCCCGGCTCCTTCCCTTACCGGCCTGCACTGCTCTGCTTGTTTCCCTGGATGTTAACTTCTGTTTTCATGCCGCTGTGGCCAGCGATTGGACCTTCTCCCCTTGTGTAATGTGACCATTTGCATTGGACATGACGCATGTCATGTTACACATGCATGATTTGCTTTTTCATTATGTGTGTCCCTTCTTTCTTCCCCTAGCTTTGCTCTCTCTCTTGTCTCCTCCCTTCTTCTTCATTCTGGCTTCAACCCTCATCTCAGCTACATGCTCCTGTTAGCTAAGACTGCAGTTATAGCTATCTCATCACAACTGTAAGTTCAGAGATCACATTGTAGTGCTTAGACTGGAGAGGCAGAACAATGCAAAAGGAACAGTGACTGCTGTGGCCACATCTGGCTGCAGCGACATTAAACTGGAAGTTTATATCCAGAGTCCTGAGCGGAGCAACAGAGGCTGGAGAGTGCGGGAGCTGGGAGCCTGCATAGGGAAGCAGGTCTTCTTTTTACAGATGTTAACACCCCCATCCCCCCAAATGTGCACAACCTTTTTAAGTATCCATTGGGTATTCTTTCATCTTTGATGTTTCCTGTTTTATCAGGTGCAATCCCATACCTCTTGATTGACAGGTTCTGGAAAGGTAATTGGATGATGCAGAAGATGGGAGGGACTGCTATCGATAACACAGGACACTTCTGAGATCAAAGAACATTCACGTAATAGGATGGTTATCTGTAAATGTCACTAGGAAGGACCACCCACTAGACTCCTAA
The DNA here is from genome assembly GCA_033119425.1 of Bufotes viridis. Classification (NCBI taxonomy): domain Eukaryota; kingdom Metazoa; phylum Chordata; class Amphibia; order Anura; family Bufonidae; genus Bufotes; species Bufotes viridis. Next base: position 454,589,989 of record CM065591.1, on the reverse strand, counting down.
GCTCAAGACATAATGCTCAAGACATATTGGAGCCTACTGAAGACAAAAATAAAGTAGATGAATATACATAAGTCCTTAAATTTATAGCATTGTACGGGAAGAGTTAAAGATTATATACTGTATGTGAATCACCTACCTGCTATCTCTTTTCTACAGTGTTCACTGCATAGCTGATTCTATCGGTGACTGCAGCACAATTACTACAGTCACTGATAATAAAACATAGTTCTAGTCTTATCATTGGCTTAGACGTCTGCTCCGTCCCTCCATAAGACTTTATACTGTAGCTCGGCATGCTCAGATTGGCTTCTATGTACAAGCACAAGCCCAGCACAGGCTCATCAGCAGGTCAGTGTATGAAGATCTGAATGATAATATACTACTAGCGACTACTGTATACCGCCAGTTAGAAAAGCTATGTTTTTCATTCCACACATACTGGTTCCCGAAAAGCCGCTTTAATTAGTATACAAGTGAAAGCTTCACAATGCAAAGAACATAGTAGTAGCTTTAATTATATTTGCTGTGCATTATTTCATTAAAATGGCTTTGTTACTTGTAATTGTTATCTTATGTCCGCTAAGATTACCGCTGTTTCTTTCCAGCTGTGCCTAGATACAATTTATATGATTTTTAATAAAAGATCCAAAATCGTTCATCCATTCGCTGAACCATGCAGCTGCTCCTTATTTTTTACTCATAAATCATCCAGTGAGAGAAGCCAAACAATAAGGAGAAATCACTATGCTAATAACCTTTATGTTTTCTCTCTTCGCAAAATTAATACACTTCATATCCAGCTCTGTAATTCATTCGCTACTATAGTGCAGACTAATGTACAATTCTTCAGCCTTTCCTGCTATACATTAACCTATAGCTACGCGTTGGCATTGCACAGTACCTCACTGAGGTCTGACTTTTTCCCACTATTCATCACATCCGTTGTATTGGTTGCACATAATTTAATAATTATAATGACCTTCTGAGTCATCCTAGACCTTTTGAGTCAGGACCAAAGACAATATTGTTTGATGAGTGAATTGTCTTCTGCAAAAATAATATTCTACAATGAATCCTGTATGGCTTAGTATAGTTTGCAAGCATCTGATTTTATTTTAGATTTGGTTGATCAAATGATAAACTAAGAACTGGGGAATAAAGCAATCTGATTATGAAAGAGCATGATTGGTCCAGTAAGGTCTTAAAGGGGTATTCTGGTTGTAATAAGTTATCCCCTATCCACACGTACCCTGGAGGTCTTTTCTTTTTTTTTATAAATTCTTTATTTTTCAAGTTAACAGAAAGTTATAGACACAATGAAAAGATAGCACATGACCAGTGATGTACACAATATTATGACCAAGTATGTTTAAGAACAGCATAATGGCGCAAAAGGAATTGGGGAGAATCAGTCCCCACTGTACTTAAAGTTACATATGCAGCTATTAAGGGCGCAACAACTGTGAAGAAACTGTGTATCACAGTTCAGCTGTCTAATGACAACTTAGTGTAGCATTAAATCAGTATCCATTAACCACAATGGTGATGGTGGGATTCTGAGTATAGGTCTGAGTATAGGAAGAATAAAGGAGGGAAGGGTAGGGTGAAAGAGATGGGGGAGAGGGGGAGGTGTGAGTGTGACCACCTCTGCTGCATTCCCTGTGGCTTCGTGAGGAAACCCACGGAGCCCGGGCTGCCGGTGACACAATCAGCTATAGACACACAACCCCAATATCCTAGCAAGGGATATTGCACTTAGGCATGTTTCACAGAGGTATAAACCCCTAGGCTCGTTTCATATAAGTGTTCCAGCTGTCCCATACCTTCAGGTAACCGCCGTGGGATCTGTTAATCCAGCTAGACATCTCTTCAAATTTCAATATTTGATTCACCTTAGCGTTCCATTCCTGGACCGTGGGCGGGTTTGTATCTAACCAATGTAATGGGATCAAAGATTTAGCCGCTGCGATAAGATGAGTTTCCAATCGTCTCTTTGAAGGGGAAAATTGGCTAGATGGTCTGGCCAGAACCACCATGTCTATGGTGATCTCAAAATTCTTCGATGTAACATTACCTATTTCTGTAGCTATCTCCTTCCAGTAATTCACTACCTTTGGACATGACCACCAGATGTGGGATAGCGAACCCGTCTCGCCCTCACACCTCCAGCACTTCTTGGAGGCCGACAGACCTCTATCATAGAGGAATTTCGGCGTTTTATACCACCTTGTGAGTAATTTGAAATGATTTCACTGGAGGCCTGTGAGGTCTTTTGAAATGAGTGGAGTGGCAATTTGGGTATGCCTATAAGCACCTGGCTATTTCTGGTAGTCCCAAATAGATAAATCGAGTGGCAGTGTACATAACCAACCTGCTGCTCCATTCATTTTGGAAGTTCCTGTTCTTGTGATCAAGGGGGATGGGGGTCCGATCGCTAAGACCTAATAGTTATCCCCTATCCTGTGGCTTGGGGGTAACTTGTTACAACTGAGATACACCTTTAAGCTTGCCATCTACATAGGAGAAATGATGATGAACCAGACTATATTGAGGGATCATGTGACAATCTAATGTGTATGGGGGCCTGCCACAAATGGGGGGGGATATCCCATAAATGTCAATAGGTGTAGAACCCACACTTGGGACCCTCTCCTATGTCTAGAATGGGCCCCATATCAGACCACCAGGAATGGAGAAGTGGCCATACATACACGACTCTCTCCATTTTACTTTTATGGGTCTTCTGAAAACAGCTGAGAGCATAGGAATGAAGACATATAGCGGCAACTACAATAGTTACTGTTAGCTAGAGCTATCACCCAGAAGCTAGTTACATCCCCTTACTTCCTGTGCCTTAGTTGTTCCATTCTTCTACCATATAACTTATTAGGTCACAGAGTAGGGTACCTGCTGAGGAGAAGAACAACGAGCAGCTCCAACTCTAATGGCCAGAACCATGTATTAGATGGTTGTCCATTTCCTTGAATGGCTGTCCACAATGAATGATGGCAGAAAATTGAAGACGTGATGATGTACGTGTGGCTGCGTCATGCCTCCCTCCTCTCCTTTCACCCTGCCAAGCCGTGCTCTCTTCTACTTGCCCTGGAGGTGCTGCACCCCGGTCTGACCTGATGGGTATCTGCGAGGGTGCTGTGAACACCGGATCCCTGATTGGTGCTCCGTGGACGGATGGTGCGCCCGGCTTCCTCTGGCTCCTGTTGGTTTCTCCGCCCTCCGTTCGTGCTGGTTCCTGAAAGAGGTCTGGCCTCGTGCTTCCTCCTGCCTCCATGCTTAGTCCACCTCTCCTTTGCACTCTGTATCCACCTCCTCGATCCTCCTGCTGACAACCAGATATCAGTGGCTCCCCGTTTCCTCTACAATTCGTCCTGCCGTGGTCTTTATGATTCTGGTACCGCATTTGTGCTGGCCCTGAATTGGATGAACTGTTGCAGTACTTTTGTTTACCATAAGAAGATCGGTGAGTCCTGTCCATATTGGGTTTGGTTTTTGTTTTTTCTTTGTTTTTTTTAGTTTTATATGGAAGAGTATGACACAGTTGAATTAGATGGGAAAAATTCCCCTTGATTAAGATGAAAAAAGTGGTCTTGTGGAGTTGCTAAGGTGGTGATAAGCTTAAAGGGATTCTGTCACGGCATTTGACCCTATAGAGCTGCGGACACGCACAGCTAGATCACCGCTAGCATGTCCGCAATATAGCAGTAGAATAGCTCTGGGTGTTTTTTTTTTCTTTAAAAAATGATTTTATTGATATGCAAATTAACCCGGGAAGGTGCCCAAGGGGCGGTACTAACCATCCTGTTGCCTAGCCACGCCCCCATCTGAAGCCCAGCACCGCCCGCGTCCACCGAATCTCCTCCTTGCTTCAGTGAGATCGCCGTAAATCTCGCGATGCGCGAGATTGCGCATGAGCAGTTGCAACATAGTGTTCCTTCCCTGTGCTGGCATCAGCCTCAGGGAAGATTTATGGCGATAATGATATAATGATGGAACATGAGATTGTGCGTTTCTGGGATAGTAATTATAACTCAGCAAAAACTTAAGTGGTATGGGATGCATTTAAGGCCTTTATGAGGGGGCTATGTGTCAGTAATATTTCTAATCTAAGAAAGGGGTACAGTATGAAAGAGAGGGATTTAAAAGAAGCAGCGCTAGGCGCTATGAAGGAATTTGCTGGGAATAGAACAGAAGAAAATAGAAAAAATATGCAGAATACAAGCCGTTCATCTGAAGGTATAATTATTGAAGATCAAGATTGTATAAAAGGAATCTTTTTGAAGCATTTCTCGGATTTATATAAATCAGATAATAATATTCCAGATGAAGTGATAGATTCATATTTGGATTCCATCTCTCTTCCAGTCCTTACAGACACCCAAAGAGAATTTCTTGATGTTGATTTCTCCCTGCAGGAGTTAGAGGCTGCAATAAAGGCCTGCTCGGGAAACTCCTCCCCTGGTTCAGATGGATTCCCATATGAATTCTATCGAAAATATAGGTTATTCTCCCCTGTTTATTGAGTGTGTTCACTGAATCATTGGAGAATGGTAGCCTTCCGGAATCAATGACCGCAGATGTAATAACATTAATATTAAAGAAAGGCAAGGATTCTCTTGATATAGGGTCACATAGGCCGATTTCTCTATGAAGCTTCTCTCAAGGATTCTGTCTACAAGGCTCGCTAAGATTATTACATCAATTATACATCCCGATCAGAATGGCTTTATTTCCACTAAGGGTACGCACTATAATCTGCCATGCTTGTTTGCGAATATACAACTTCCCGGGGGGGGGGTGGGGGGTTCCCGCTCCATCCTGTCTCTTGACGCCTCTAAGGCTTTTAACAGGGTGGAGTGGGGAAGGTTTTGGAAAAAATGGGATTTGGTATTAGGTTCATAAATATGATTAAGCTTCTGTGTAAGTCGCCCAAGGCGGATTTGAACTTCAACGGGAGCCTGACAGAGAGGATTTTACTGAATAGAGGTACCCGTCAAGGGTGCCCACTCTCGCCATTATTATTTCTATATCGAGCATCTTGCTGCTAAGGGTAAGGCAAGACTCTAGGATTGAAGGGTTTGGGACATTAGGAGTAGAGGACCGTATTTCTTTATATGCGGACAATGTGTTATTTTATATACATCATACTAATATTACACTCCCAAGAATAAGTCAAATAGTTAATTCCTTTGGTGAAGTTTCAGGTCTCGATATTAATTGGTCAAAAACCCCTCTTATGCCTGTAGATAGACTCGAACTTCCCAGTGAGGGGTGCTTGAGTATTTTGAAGATTTCTGACTCTTTTGAAAGGAAGAAAATAAATAATAATGTTGATCTTAATTTGTATGGAAAATAATTGATTGCTTCTTAATAAAATTTTGGAATTAAAAAAATAAAATAAAATGATGGCAGAAAATTGCTAGAGGGAAGAGTAGAAAATCCAGATCTGCAGATAGCTTAAAGGGTGGCTCTAATCTAAGGACGGGTGGCCCAGATGGGACAACTAGTTTATGAACTACAACGCTGATTAGAAAAGTTTTCGACCTTAGTAAACTTTGATTAGATGTTTAAAATCTCAATTTTCAACTTGAAGCTGCAGGATAGTAATGATATAAATGTACTCACTGATAGATTCTACATATGTGTCAAGGTTCCTGCAATCCAAAGTTTCTACAATGCATAATTTATGTCCATGGATAACAGGCACAGAGATCCCTCAGGGAGTGACTAAATTGTCTCAGATTTGAATTTTGATTTGGATTGTAATAAATTTCGAATAAAAAAAGTATTCTCCACATAGTTACTGTTGAGGTTTGGCAATGTGATCCGAGTGTTGTTAGGTTTGCATTCTAAGCTGCCATTTAATGAAGATGGGTTTATCAAATGTGCCAAGATTTATATATTGTTTATTGATGTATCATTGTTAAAAGGGGTTGTATGGGATTTGTAAAAAGGGTCTGTTTTGTTAACCCAAAAACAGCGCCCGTCATGTTTATGGGCTATGTCTGGTATTGCAGTAATTCTCATTCACTTGAATTTAGTTAAACTGCACTCTTTGTATTATTATTATTTTTTTATATTATTGAAAATTCTACCATTGGCAAACTATTAAAAAAAACACACTATTCTCTAACATCAAGAAATAGAAAAATTGCATGATCCTGTGTTCTATTGTATTGCAATACATTAATAGTGTGGAATGATCTGGATGCCCAAATGGTTCGGCTGTTTCAGGGTTGAGAGATGGAAATCAAATTATTAGAAGCCATGAGGGGTGGTGGATTCATCTATCTCTATCTGTCTGAGTGGTTGGAGTTTGCAAATACTTACCATAGAATGTCTAAAATGTATTTAAAGTGGTTTTCCTGGACTTCAATTGTTACTAACTTTCACACATCTTTGCATAAATTAATAGTGCTGGTGAACATCAGAAACTTTGTAATATATCTTATCATAGAAAAATGCCCTGTTCTCTATTTATCATCCCTTTTCTTCCCCTTTCCCTAAACAAACATTCACCTTGAATTTTCTGCTAAATCCCTCTTGATGTGTCCTCTAAGGGATCAGATGGTATCAGAAGTCTATGCAGAGGAGAGGAGTGAGCGGCAGTAACACAGAGGAAGAGAGACAGAACACTACTGAAGCTACTAGTAAGTATACTGTCTCACCCCAAGTACTTTACTTGACATCATTACTGTTCAGTACTTCTCTATCATGTCCTATATGGTAGTTCTTACTGATTCTGATTGAGTGGGAATCTGCTCTCTCAGTCCTAAAAATGCTAGATACAAGTCATATAATGGTCAAATATAGTGCCATCTCTCATGTTTAAACACAGGACAGTTTATGTTGCAAATTATCTGAAAATGTAGGTACGCTTTAAATACACAGATCACTTTATGGGTGCCCAGTGTCAGACCCACAAAATCTGATCTGAAGGATCAATCCTTAGGATAGGTCATCAAGATCAGATGTTGTGGGTCTGACACTGGGCACCATGTGTAGGGAGCTTGGCCAATTGTGGTGTACCATGGGTCCAGCGGATCAGTTGTGGTGCCAGAAGTCAGGCCTCCACCAATGTTATTGACCTATTCTAAGGATGAGTTATTTGGCATTGAATTTTCATAAAACTCCACATAAATCAATAGAACGGGTGAATATTAGAAACTTTGTGATATATCTTATCGATCTTATCAGAGAAAAATGCCTCGTTCTGAAGTGATCACATATTTTCAACCTCCCCCATTTAAAACTAACTTTCTCTCTGACATCTGTTTAGAAATAGTCTTGTGAGACCAAGACAGACTGCCTGATCACTGAAGCATCAGATTATATCATCCCATAAAAGTTTATGGAGAGGGGAAGGGGGGGAGGGAGGAAGTGCAGAGAGACAAGACAGAATAGAAATGATTCAGCAGGTTCAGCAGCTAATAATAAGTGTTATATCTCACCTAATGTGTTATATATATACTTCTCTAGAATGTCCTATACAAGGGTGGATCTAAGTCATTTTGAATTAGTAAAAGACACTCAGCAAGCAGAATCTTCTGACTCCATGTATATTCTGTGGGGATATATGATGAGTAGCTAGTCCACACTTACCAGCTCAGGGACAACTGAGAATGAGAGATATAGCCTGCAAAGGAGAAAACTGCTAAACATGCCATATACAATAATGGCCAGATATAGTGCTATCACTTATGTATATACATATGGCAGTTTATTCTAAAAACCGAACCAATAGGTACTGTAGGTCCTTTAAACCACATTAAATCTTTAGAGCTAAGATCTCTTCCATAAAGGAATCCAAAAGGATCTTATACGTGAAGATCATACCCAACTGATAAATGGGAACATGTTGGTGCCAGTTTATTGGACTTCTGCTGGATTCAGATATATTTCTCACTATTTTTGTAATGCTATTCTTTCCCTATCTGTATAATTCAATGCTACATAAGGTGAAGGAAGAGATGTAGGAGGCAGATGGTGACAGGTCAGTGATTGCTAAGCCACTGATCACTTCTCTCCTGTTCATGTAGGGTGAGTGGGCTGACAGGTGCAGATAATTCTCGTACTTCTTAAGGCGCATTCAGACCCGAAGAGCGAGCAGGCAATTATTGGGAAGGACTGTGACTGTCTGCTCGTCAGTGGATGAGAAGAGCTGCATTCACATACTGCAATCACCTCCACTGTACGGGGATGAGAGATGGCTTCCAACCATGCCAGTTATCAGAATTTTGCTTCAACATGATTTTGTTTTAAGCTAGTGCTGATTTATTATCAACGTATCTTTCCAATGGATGTTCTGTAGCTTCCTATGGTTCCCTTCACGCGTGATAGTAGTAAAAGGGTTTTTCAAGTTTATAAAGTGGTGCCATATTGATAGGCTATGTCAACCCTATGTGATTGGCAGGTGTCCAAATGCCAGGACCACCATTAGTCCTAGGAATAATGTGATGGCGCCACAGAACTGCTATAGTGTTGGGGACTCAACAAGTTTTGGGTCTATGCAGTACAACAGAGGGACGACCAACTTTGAAGAGGAGCATGTTAAAGCAGCATTATGGCCCCATTACTTTGGCAGTGAGCGGCTCCCATTTGGTAGCTGCACGAAACCAGAATTTTGAACTTACCTCTTTGACCATGTGAAGGGAGCAGTTCAGTTCTCGGCCCCATAGCACCCTAACAGCTGTAGTTTAGTTTGCCTCTATGGTGAGCATACAACTGCCAAAAAGTAAGATCACCAAAGAGTATAGAAAACTGGTCACTTACCTTTCTATACACTCTTTAACTATGGCGAAATTTCCATCCCCTATGGTTCTTCCAACTTTGTATCTCTCTGCTATAGACACTGGTACCTGGAATTCTTCATCCATAATATCTGTAACATAGGTAAGAATATACAGCAGGTCACAAAACTGTGTAGTTAAAAATGTTCTGCCTTTATACCTATTCTATGTCTATGCATCCATCCTAGCCAAGAGTATAATTGCACAGTGCGGCCACCAGGTGACAGTCTGGTTTTAGTATAGTTAGCAAAGCTATTTCTGCAACTAAAAATGTGACAAATGGTATTCTGGAAAAATACAGCTTCAGCAATAGTAATAAAGTAAAGCTCATAAGTACCATGGATCACCACTGTAAGGCTTCTTTCACACCAATGCTATTGATTTTCATTGTTCTGCTCCATTATAAATGTCGGATGTGGCACATAACTGACCCAAACAGATCCCATTTACTATAAGGGGGTGTGTTTGGTTAACAATCATGAGTTTACTTTTTTTCGCATCATTCAGGACTTTTCTTTCCATGGTGCGGAGCCTCTGACATAGATGTGAACAAGCCCTAACCTATATTAGTATGGTTTTCTGTATATTCAGAAGGTTATATCATATTATTGATGTATATAGTACTGTACTAATTTAATCAATTCACAGTACTAAGCAGCTATCTCACCTCATTGTAAAATACTACATGCAGTCGACCATGAGGTAGGTCGCATCATGTAGTTTGGGTTCAGCACATGCAAATAAAATTTGCATTGGTGCGATATGAAGATTTGGCAGCAGAATAGTTAGATTTAGTCCTGTTTGTTTTATTGAAATGTAATCACTTAAGATGCCATTCTTTCTACCTATAGGCTACATTTACACGACGTATGGCATTCTTTTTTTTGCAGATCCATTGTAACAATGCCTATCCTTGTCTGCAAAACGGACAAGAATAGGACATGTTCTATTTTTTTTGCGTGGCAACGATAAGGACATACGGATGTGGATAGCACATGGTGTGCTGCCCGCATTTTTTGTGGAACCTTTTGAAATGAATGGGTCTGCATCCTGTGCGCAAAAAAATGGAACAGACACGGAAACAAAATACGTTTGTGTGAATATAGCCTTACCCTTTCATACATATTTGGATGATGAATAAATGGTGACTTCTTACATGCCAGAGGGGCCGGACACCAGGACCCAGATGCAACTGCTACCTCTACAACCACTATAGCTGTTCCCCAGCCCTGCTAGGTGAAATTATTATTTCATGTGTCTTTCACCCTCATTTTGACCTATTTAGATCCATCAGTTTTTTTTTTTACCATTAAACCATCACTTTAGGCACAGATGATGCAGTGTTCCACAGTATAACACAGTGGTCCCTTGCAAAAGGGTTTTTATGTGTATTTTAAGATGTAGAAAATGTGATTTATCTATGCAATTTCTGTGTACAAAGCAATTAACAGGCCTTAATTGTCAACACTAGGTGGGGCTGTATCCTCTCCCCTTAGGGAGGTGGAGTTAGGAGTCTAGAGCTAGACAGCAAAGTTTATGCAGCACGCTACAGCCCTATAGTGTAAACCAGCCAGAGAGAAACAAAAATGTAGAGATAAAAGTGAACTTTACACAGCATTCCAGTGTTAAGAGGAGGTGCATGTCGAAGCCCTGTAGAGATAACTTTCCTGAACGCGTATAGACTCTACAGGAACCTTGTTCAGGGGAATTAAAGAGGACCTTTCATCACTTCTAAAGATATAAACCAAGTATGCTCACATGTAGAGCGGCGCCCAGGGATCTCCCTGCACTTACTATTATCCCTGGGCGCCGCTCCGTTCTCCCGGTATAGGCTCCGGTATCTGTGCTCACTAAGTTATAGTGGGCGGAGCCTGCCCTTCATCTCCTTCTCGCAGGCTGCAGCGCTGGCCAATCGCAGCGCAGAGCTCATAGCCTGGGAGAAAAAAAAACTCCCAGGCTATGAGCTCTGTGCTGTGACTGGCCAGCGCTACAGCCGGGGAGAAGGAGATGAAGGGCAGGCGCCGCCTACTATAACCAAGTCCCCGCCTACTATAACTTTGTGAGGAAAGAGACCGGAGCCTATACCGGGAGAATGGAGCGGCGCCCAGGGATAATAGTAAGTGCAGGGAGATCCCTGGGCGCCGCTCTACATGTGAGCATCGTTAGTTGATATCTTTAGAAGTCATGAAAGGTCCTCTTTAAGTCTTGGACATACTTTACAAGCACACTGTGGAAGTTGCTAAATGATCTGCATCCCACCTTGGGCACTGTGCCAACCTTTACTGTAAGTACAGCAACCTGTAAAAATGGTGCACAGTCTGACTTTGCGTTCTGCTCTGTGGTTGCAGCGTACAAGAGAAAGGGCTCTTGCAGACGAGCGGATCTGCTGCGTGTTATCCGCAGTGAGAATGAGACCCAAGCTGCGTGGTGGACATCAGAGGCACGAAGCAGTAACATGATAGACAACTTTATCTCACAGTGATTTTGTAGTGAAAGAGTCACAGAGAGGCACGGAGCAGTATCTATCATGTTACTGCTTCGTGCCTCTGATGTCCACCGTGCAGCTTGGCTCTCATTCTCGCTGCGGATAACACGCAAGAGATACGCTCGTCTGCAAGAACCCAAAGTGTTGCAGGTCAGCTAGAGAAGTGCAGAGTGAGGAAAATTGCTTTAAAGAGACACCTTGGCCTGTTATTTACCACTGCAGCCATGTAACCTATAAGATCTATAAAAAGTGCACTTGTGTGACAACTGCCAGCCCATGTATGCTGAGAACTGTGACTAATGCACCTGAACTTAAAGGGGTATTCCCATCACAGACAATGGAGGCATATCGCTAGGATATGCTCCCATTGATCTGATAGGTGCAGGTCCCACCTCTGGGACCAACACCTACACCGAGAACAGAGCGGGAAGAGTGGTGGCTGGAGGATCCCGGGTTTCCCGGGGTCCGGCCACTGCCAAGCGCTCTCCGCATACAAGTGAACGGGAGAACACCGCGCTTGCACGGCCACTGCTCCTCTTCATTTCCATGGAGCCGACAGAAAATAGCCAACGCTCAGCTATTTTCGGCGGCCCCATAGAAATGAATGGACGACGGCTCCACATGCACAGTGCGCCCTCCACCACATTTCCCGATCCGTTCTTGGTGTAGGTACGGGTCCCAGAGGTAGGAACCGCACCTATCAGACAATGGGGGCATATCCTAGCAATAGGCTCCCATTGTCTGTGATGGGAATACTTCTTTAATGCTTCAGGAGAGAACCGTTTTGCTGTTAACTTGGCCACAGCACTTCTACACTGCAGCAACATCCTCAGCTGCCAAGGGAACCTGCCTTGCACCTTACAGCAATTCTAAACACAAAGGGCACCTCAGTCAATACCAGGCAGGAGAACCCCAAAACTAGAGAATGCCCTGAAGGGAAGAAAGGAGCTTCCTTCCCATCACTGCATGGCCAAGGGGAGCATCAGAGTGAGTGCAAACTATGATCACCCCTCTTGCTACTATCACTCCTATCCGCTCCTCTGCCCTCCTCCTCTGTGGCTTGCTGCAATAGGATGGAAAAAGCTTTACTTACTTTGTGCTCCCATCGACAAGAATGTCACTGATGTAATGGCAGGTGAAATGCTATGTATATACAGGTGGTATAGTCTTGTAGGCTACACAATTTCCCATCTTACCTTCCACTAAGACGTCACCCTCATCCATGGAGCCGCACACTTTGGTGGAAGCTAATGAGGTAGAGGAGCCACTGTGCTGAGAGCCCTGAAACAAGCAAAGGTACAAGTTATTATATTGCTAGTTACATCCCAACCAGAGAAGGCAGATAAGACATATTTTCTGTGCTTTTCCTTCTCTTCCAAAAAAGTCATTTCTCGCATGGCTGGATTTTTGCTTCTGTAAATGATGTAATGGTTTTTATAGGGATTAAAGTGTCACTGTGTTTTCTTAAAACTTTTGATATGTTAGAGAGACATACCAAAAGTTTTGATCATGGGGGTCTGACGGCTGAGACCCCCGCCGATCACTAGAATGAGAATATCACACTCTTTCTCCCATAATAGAAAGTCTATGGACCCATCTCAATTCCATCTACTGCAGCGACGAGAGAGAGCGTGAAATATATACGCTTCTCTTGTCTCGTTCTCGTGATTGGTGGGGATCTCAGCCCTCACCCACCAATCAAAACTTTTGGTCTGTCTCTATGAGTTTTTAGACCCTTTCAATTATAGAAGTTTAAAATGTTCTTTCGGTAGAAATTGTCCACATTGTGAATGGTGTAGTTCTTCATCGAAGAGTATTTCTGAGAAAATCACTGGGAAATCTGAATTGGGTCCTAACATCCCGATGCAGAAGAGACAAGAATTCAACAATCAGATAGGAGTGAATGCTGTAGATTGATACAAACGGATACATAGTATGACTGGTTGTCATGGTTACAGTGTATTGCTGTGCTTAATATAATGATATGTCTTCTATGAAGAATCCTTTTTAACATTGTGGGTCACACAGAGGCTGATTGAACGGGGTAGTGATCGTGGGGACTCTTTTGATCAATTGTTATTGCCAGGGAATGTGCAGTGTAGATCCAAATGACACAGTGCCCTTAGAAATCAATGAATTCCCTACAGAACGGCAGCCTTTCAGAACTGCATACAATGTATGGCACACATTTACTAATGCAGGTGCACCTGTATTATGGCAGAAATTGCTCCAAAATTTGGCAAATCTAGGTTTAGAGAATTGGTATTTTCAACCAGACCGTCAAGGGGGTATGACTTACCAGGAAAGGGGCATGGCCTCACACAAACAGGAGCATGGTCTAATATGTTACATTCTGCACCAAAATTGAGTCATGATTTCAAACTAAGCCAACCAATAGTTGGTAAAGAGTCAGAGAAAGTGTCTGTCCCTGCACCACCTGTATCCTCCAGACTGAGCCACTGAGATACAATTTGTGCTTTTCTACATAGCTGGCCTAATTTTTCTCCATCTGTAGGCCTAGTAAATCTGCCCCAATATGTCTCATGGCTAATAAAGGGGGGCATACAAAAGGAGGGCCCCTCCCCCCTCATGGAAATGGATTTTCCAGAAGGCTAATAAGGCAGTAATGCGTTTCACCAGTGTAGATAACTTTTTGAATTTCACTTGATGAATGTTTGTACAATGGGAAGTTATACCAATAGTATTTATATCAGCAGTATTTTACTGCTTTCTACAGTGTTCAAAATCCCTGCTTGCTAGCAACCTTCATTCAAATCTGTCCTGGTCATGTCATGTTGACAGAGGTGCCCCACTCATTATGCAGTGACCCAGCGGATCACTGCTAACGGTTAATTGTTTGCTAAGGGCTAAATGTTGTGACAATGTTAAAAGCACTTATGCTTCTATGGACTATGTTGTCTATGGACAAACAGTTAGAGAGGTTGTGCAGAGGTTTATACTGATGACCTATCCTCAGGATAGGTCATCAATATCTGATCGGTGGGGGTCTGACACCCAGCACCCTACTAATCAGTTGCATTATAGCACCGCTTCCGTTGTCTCGGAAGTCGAGTGTAATTACAAGTACTGTACTACCTCCATTCAAGTGAATGATGCGAGTACTTGTTATTACATTGCACCGCTGAGACTTCCGAGACGACAGGCAGTGTAATGAATATGGAGCAGCACTTGCATGGAGTGCTGCCTCCTCTTTAAACAGCTGATTGGCCGATCAGATATTGCCCCACCGATCAGATATTGATGACCTATCCTGAGGATAGATCATCAATATAAACCTCTGCCTGACCCCTTAAAAACTGGCAGTCTTGGGTAGGTTGTTGTAGAGACCGGCTGCCTCCTCTGGTTAGTTAGAGAGTCTTAGTGGTGAAGGACTAGAGAAGACCTACATGTGTGAGCTGCTGCTAAGTAAACCTAAAGAGAAGACTTATCCAGGGAACACCATTCCTGAGACTGAAAATCTGCTAAAGAGCAACTTAACTGAGAGACTACCCCAAAGGGAAAGAGAACAGACAGAGAATTGAGAACCATTTTTAAGGTTGTGCACTGGATTCAGACAGTAAGGTGCTGCATGTTTATGGCATTAAGACTTTACTGCTTGTGGACGAGCTTAATTGCCTCAGGCATCCACCACACTTTGAGACAGGCTGGCCATCCGGATTTAAGATCTGCACTCCTCAGCCTGGGAATTGCTGAGAGAGTTAATGAGAATGGAATTGCACTCCTGTGGTTATTCAGGTGGGGTTATGGCAGGCGGGGGCAGGGATGAAGCTGCTGCAGTCCTTCAGATTTAGGACATGGTCATGAGTAAGGATCAGTATCAGGGGATCCGAAATGCGTAGACATGGACTGTCTGTCTGGTTTTTAATGCATCTTGAATAAAAGCTGCCACGTTTGTTAAGCAGCTGGAACTTTTTTCTTCATTTTGAATATGGACTGTACGCCAGGTTCCCGGCATGTTCCGTGCTTCAGCCGTTACTTATAACCAGTTGAGCGCACCCCTCCTTCTTTTTCGTGGACTTCAGATTTAGGACATTCCGCATTTTTACAGACCGATAGACACCAATGGGGCTCTGTCCTGATTTTCACTGACAAGTATAGGGCATGTTTTATTTGCGGGGCCGTGGAATAGAAGAAGAAATGCGGACAGCACACGGTATGCTGTCCGCATCTTTTGGGGCCCCATAGAAGTGAATGGGTCCGCACCTAATCCACAAAATTGCGGATCAGATGCAGAAAGCAACATGCGGCCATCTGAATGAGCCTTTACTATAATTTAGAAACTGGAATAAATGATAGTTCAAATCTATGTCAGTTCATAGTTGGTGTAGATTTGAACTTCTGGAACATGGACTGCCTGGAAATGAGTAAAATATATGAAATTTATTATTAAATTTGGCATCAAATTTGGCCCACCCTGTGCTGACTTTATACTAACACTGGCACTTCAAAGTTTAGTATATCTGCTCCAAACGAGTTATGCTTGTGCAGATGGTAACATACATTAGGTAGATATGAGGCTGATAAAGGAACTTTATCATCATAATTTACATGACCCAACCATTGCACTGTCCAGGCACATGGGGGGACAGTTATTAAGACCAGTGTTTTACATGCCGGTCTTAATCTATCCCCCTTTGGTGTCCGATGTGCCACAATTATTAACATTAATAATTAATCCGAATTGAACTCTACAACAGCAAGGGAGCCGATCTAGATCTGAGGTATAATCTACACCAGTTTACAGGAATAGATTATAATAAATGTGAAGGTGCGGCCATCCATCCTGCCCCCACAACACCCACTCCTTGCCTTGCTCTGCCCACTTTTTTGAAAAAGTGGAGAGCTGGGCTAAAACACACAAAACGTCGCAGAATTTCATCCAAGCAGGGCTTGTACCACACTTTTCAGCGTTTGCATGTCAGTTTTCTGGTGTACAGGGGATGATAAATGCCCCCCATGGTCTCTGAGCCTTTAGGATAGATATTTCATATTCCTTGATACAATCTCACCATGGGCAACATCTGCATGGGGTTTATGTTTTTGTGCGAGTCGGTACAGGCTGTGAACAGACAAATACATAAGACATCTTTGATATAGATCTTCAGGTCACAACAGAAGAAAATGATCTTTGCAGACAAAAAAATGTGTGCGCTAAATTGTAAAGATTTTTAAAAATTTATTTTTATAAAAAATTCCATAAATCAGATGAACATTCATTAAAGTCACAAAGCCAGTTAGTGAAAAGAAGAAGCGCAGGCCTCTTAATAGCCATAATAGCCATATATTGTATTTTTATTCATTATACACACTTATATAACGCTGACATATTCCGCAGTGCTTTACAGACATTATCATCACTTTGTCCCCAATGGGGCTCACAATCTCAGTTCCCTATCAATATGTCTTTGGAGTGTGGGAGTAAACTGGAATACCCAGAGGAAACCCACACAAACATGGGTCATACATAAACCAAGAGGAACCTACATTTTTATTAAATTAAAGGCATAAAAACACAAACAAACCAGAGCTCCTGTGAAAGCGTTCTTGACGCACAAAAATAACCCACAGGCTCACGTCAGAGGAATTTGGATAGATGCGATGTAACAGGGAGCCGGCAAAGCATTCTCCCTCTGCAGTGCCGCTGGTGTGCCGCTCATGAGGAGGAGCGAAGAGGCGGCAGGCTTCCGCATCTCCATGGTGACAAGAGGGTAGGGAGGACACAGGCGTGCACGTCTCCTCAGTGTGGCCTCCATCTCCTAGACAACGAGCAGTTGGGGAACTGAGCGCCTGGGTTAATGAGTTGGCGCTCAAGTGTACTGAGGTGCTGGACATGGGTCATGTGACGTTGGTCACATCACGCGACCCCTCAAGAGGACCTATTTAAGCAGGTAACCTGCTGGCCACAGGTTGCCTGTGATTGGTCTTATTTCCTCACAAGTGTATCCTGTATGTGCGACTTCTACCTTTTGAGATCAGCTTGTATTCGACTCTGACCTGCTGTTTACCCTTGTATTGACGCGATCTCTTGGCTCCTGACCTCAGTTTGTATTGGACTCTGACCTGGTGTACCACTTGTACTGACGCAATCTCTTGACCTCGGCCTGTACTTTTTTGATATTACAGTACCTGTCTGCTTGTGTTACCTCCTGACCCTTGACCTCGGCCCTAGTGCTTCTATTGCTATTCTGTGCCAGCTTGGGAAGACTTTGCTTCTGTGTGATCTGTCATATTAATTGTGTACTCCATGTGTTGTTTCATTTCTTTAGGCCCCTGCGCGTACGTAAGCTAGGGACTGCCGCCCGGTTGTATGCTGTCGGTTAGGACGGACTGGGCAAGTAGGTAGGGATAGGGGTGTGGGTGGAGTTAGGGCTGCACTTATCCTTACCTATTTGTGACACGTGAGTATTATGGAGTGGGTCACACGAGAGATGTAACACAGTAAGGAAGAAGGTAGGGTCTATAGCCAGGAGCTTATGATGTAAGCATTATGAATCCAGGGAGCCCAGGTTTTTCGAAACTTTGTGAGATCTGTTCTCCCAACTGGCTAGTTCTTCTAGTCGGTGTACATAGTTGACTTGTCAATCCATGTAAAGGATGATGTCAAATCTTCAGAATGCCATAATTAGGGGGATAAGTAGTTTTGCAACGTTGAGGAGGAAACTACTGGATGAAAAGACGATGAAGGGGCCCATAGTAAGATCAGGCCTAGGGAGATGGTAAAGGAAGAAACACTGACCTTGCACACTACAGACTCGGTAAATTGCCAAAAGTTCAAAATGTTCAAGCCTTTCCACTTAATATGGAGGCAGCTGCCTGGGTGTACACCACATTACAATTGGAAAGATTGTGATGACTTGAATGGTTTTAATGCTCATACAACAATTATCCTGTGTGCTAATACCATCATCTAGAGGCATTTCTTCAGACAATTGTCTTCTTCTGATCTTTTACCTGCTGAAAAATCTTAAAGGGGTTATCCCAAGATTTAACCTATCCCTATCCACAGGGGTTAATTGTCTTATTGGTGGGGGTCTGGTCTGACTCCTGGGACCTGTATCAATCACAAAAATGGAGCAGTGGTCAAGCAGTCCCATAGGGATGAATGCCATAGACTGCCATCTGTAGGTGAGTGGCTATTTCTGGTACTGTATCTCAGCCTTAATTTTTTTAATGGGCTGAGGCTGTAGCACCAGATACAGCGAAATTCGTATGGACGTCACTGGGCCGGGTATTGCAGTGGCTGGGTAGATCTGCTCATTGTGGCTAATTATACTCATGGCTCATGCTAAGGATAGTCGTCAGTGTAAACTGCCTGAAAATACCCAAACAAAATCAATGTGTCTTATAGGTAGTCTAACTTCCCCTAAACAATTGAGGATATCCCTTTATCACTCTATATGCCCTTAAATATAATAATGGGAATGTCTACAATAGACAACCCCCTTTAAATGTACAGAATATACTGCTAAAATATATGGCAAATATAACTTATTAAATGAGGTTGATATATGGCAGTATGTGAAGTCTCCAGGGTAGTTATCAGTATTCCTTTTTTTAAGTCATCTCATTATTTTTATACGATCGTACATCTCTGCATATCTTCCAGTAATACTTTTCATCAGGCTTAGGATTCTACACTAGTAATTTCAATTTCTTGACTGCTCCTTCCACTACATTATACACCAGTGCCCTTTACCCAAGGTCAGAATAACACTTGAAGCAAATTACTGGTAGAAATATGGATAAATCATATAAGTGTTATTACCCACAACACTTTCCTTCGGAAAATGAAGTAAGCTGTGGAAACCGCTGCAGGAGCCGACACTTTCAATAAAACGCCAAGGCCAGCAATACTGCAATTATCTTATGGATGCTGTACAGATACATTTCATTCCTTTAAGGGCTCATTCAGATGGCTGTATGAATAAGTCCGCATCCGTTATGCAATTTTGCGGAACGGGTGTGGACCCATTAATTTCAATGGGGCCGCGAAAGATGGGAACAGCACACTGTATTCCGTTCCGCGGCTCTGCAGAAAAGATAGAACATGTCCTATTCTTGTCCGCAATCTCGGACAAGAATAGGCATTTTCTATTATGGTTGCGGCCATGTGCGGTCCACAAATTGCGTAACACACGCTGCCGGTATCCGTATTTTGCGGATCCGCAAAGCACTATAGCTGTGCTTAATGTGATAAGTGCAGTGATTACAACTATTCCTCTCCTAGAGTTAAACACATCAAGAGTAGTACTGCAGAGCTGGAATATCATGATGCGTAAAGTGTATAAATGGTACTGCAAATGTTAAGAAAAAGTGTTGCCATTGTCACGCATGGACTGGGTCTGGTACTGCAGCACAGACCCATTCATATGAGTATGAGCTGCAATACCGGACATAGTTTATAGTCAGTAGTGGTGCTGTTTCTGGAAAAAAAAAAGCAGATCTTTATTCCTAATCTTAGCCAAAACCCTTAAAGGGGTTATCCCATGATTAATGTAAAAAACTATTTAACCAGACATCATAAAGTACATGACAAAGCTAGAACCAGCCCTGTACCTCACATGGATCCAGAGATCTACCCATTCATTTCTTCAATTGCTCTACTGGATTTATTTCAAGCTGGCATCAAAAGGGGTGTCTTTTCTTCGAGGGTATCTCCTCTCTGCTGCAGCTCTATCACCGTTCAGTGGGCATGGCCTTTCTCAGAAGACATGTCCTTACATGTCTCTCCCTGTAACTGTTACAGCTTCTAACAGTAAATACGTCTGGTGTCAGTTTTAGGGATGGAACTGAGCATGTGCGACCATGTCAGTGAGTTGGACAGAGAAATTTCAAAACGAACAAACAGCAGTTTGGCTTCCTTTAGGGTTCTGTGATTAGGGCAGAGACACAAGTACTTCTCGCATACTATTTACTAAGTTTTCTGGCTCTCGACTAAGCACCCTCAAAGCCACCAAATACCAAATTGGGTAGGGCTACTTCTATGGTTCTGTGTTCAGGGCCAGGTTCTAGACGGGACCACCCCTTGCGGGGCTTTTTGGACCCTGTATCTAGGACTTTAATAGGGTGTACCAGGCCAAGTAGGGTATAACAGGGATAGCATTTTTTCCCTTTGTTCCTCCAACCCTCACTGGCCTTCTGCAGTAAGTTAAGGGTGCCACTTTTTGACACATTGTCTATATTATGATTTGAGCACCCCGCCATCATTAGTGGTGAGTTCATCCAGTCAGAACCAATACCCCCTCTTTAGGCCATCTGACTGGGGGCCTTGTTTCCTTATCAACTGTCTGTTGAGCTCCGGGCCCTTGATTTTTGTATGTTCGTTCTGTCGGTTGGGGCTTTTTTTATTGATTGACACTATTAAAAGTTAAGTTTTATTAGGTTACTGCCCCTCTCTGTTTTTTTTCTCTATGTAATTTCATAACACTGAAAAATGATGTAATCTGATAATGGACAACTTACACTGTCTAGAAGGTTCTCAGGTTCCTTGTTGTAGAGTGCCCCTAACAATTCACCACATGGCCTTCTCGCCTTATTGTCAAAATGCTCTGATTTGTAGTGAGATGGATACCACTAAAACCACATTTATTCCCCTTAGGCCATGCACACGAATGTATTTTGTTTCCGTGTCCTTTCAGTTTTTTGCGGATAGGATGCAGACCCATTCATTTCAATGGGTCTGCAAAAAATGCGGACAGCACACGGTGTGCTATCCGCATCCATATGTCCGTTCCTTAGCCCCGCAAAAAAAATGTAACATGTCCTATTCTTGTCCGTTTTAGGCATTGTTACAATGGATCCGCAAAAAAAAACGGATGGCATATCAATGTCATCTATTTTATTTTGCGGATCCGCAATTTGCGGACCGCAAAACACATACTGTTGTCTGCATGTAGCCTTAGCCAGCTATGCAGTTCCTAAAGTTGAACTTACACTTTAAGATATTGAGCTTTCGATGGACACTTATTTCAATTTTCCATAATATATGATTTTTCTCTTCTTAAAGAGGACCTTTCACCTAAAAAAAATATATCCAAAAGTTATATCACCTTATAGGGGTCAAACCCCTGATGTCTTCACCATTTTTCATTTTTTAAAACGACCCCCCATTCGCCCGCCTTGCTCCCCGATATCTTCTGCGCCTCATATGCAAATGAGGCGTCTTGGTTATAGTAGGCGTTATCTCCAAAGTTATGGTGGGCGTGTCCGGGTGTTCCTCCTCACTCCCTGGCTGCGAGCCATCCAATAGCAGCGCTCGGCTCTTAGCCAGGGAGAAGGAGCTCAAGTTCTCGCGAGAACTGCGAGAACTTGAGCTTGCCGAGTCCCGGAACCCGTGCCATCTTGGATTCCCCAGCGCAGAAGAGGAGCGTGGCGAGTGTACCAAGATGACGCGGGTTCGGGACTCAGCAAGCTCAAGTTCTCGCGAGAGCTAGGCTCCTTCTCCTGGCTAGAGCCGGCGCTGCTATTGGATGCGCTCGCAGCCAGGGTGAGGAACACCGGACCGCCCACCATACTTTGGAGATGCGCCTACTACCAAGACGCCTCATTTGCATATAGGCATGGCAGACTCGAGAGCAAGCTGGAGTCGTTTAAAAGAAAAATGGTGAGTATCAGGGTTGACCCTATAGGTGATATAACTTTGGATATATTTTGATGGAGTCCTCTAGGTTATACAGTATAAGTTGTCTTGGTCAGTGACAAAAAATTGCAAGTGCAAAATCAGATTAAGGCCCCTTTCACACGGGCGTGATTTCCTTGTGGGTGCAATGCGTGAGGTGAACGCATTGCACCCGCACTGAATCCGGACCCATTCATTTCTATGGGGCTGTGTACATGAGCGTTGTTTTTCACGCATCACTTCTGCGTTGCATGAAAATCGCAGCATGCTCCAGTTTCTGTGTTTTTCACGCAACGCAGGCCCCATAGAAGTGAATGGGGCTGCGGGAAAATCACAAGCATCCGCAAGCAAGTGCGGAAAAATCGCGCATTTTCCTGCAACGCACCCGCCTCATGACCGAATTTTTGGTCTGCATCTGATCTGCATTTTTTGCGGACTGGATGTGGACAAATTCATCTCAATGGGGCAGCAAAAAATGTGGACAACACACCGTGCTATACTGCTAAGCATCTTGTAGCACACCGTGCTATACAGCTACGCATCTTGTAGCACACCGTGCTATACAGCTACGCATCTTGTAGCACACCGTGCTATACAGCTAAGCATCTTGTAGCACACCGTGCTATACAGCTACGCATCTTGTAGCACACCGTACTATACAGCTACGCATCTTGTAGCACACCGTGCTATACAGCTACGCATCTTGTAGCACACCGTGCTATACAGCTAAGCATCATGTAGCACACCGTGCTATACAGCTAAGCATCTTGTAGCACACCGTGCTATACAGCTACGCATCTTGTAGCACACCGTGCTATACAGCTACGCATCTTGTAGCACACCATGCTATACAGCTACGCATCTTGTAGCACACCGTGCTATACAGCTACGCATCTTGTAGCACACCGTGCTATACAGCTAAGCATCTTGTAGTACACCGTGCTATACAGCTACGCATCTTGTAGTACACCGTGCTATACAGCTAAGCATCTTGTAGCACACCGTGCTATACAGCTAAGCATCTTGTAGCACACCGTGCTATACAGCTACGCATCTTGTAGCACACCGTGCTATACAGCTACGCATCTTGTAGCACACCGTGCTATACAGCTACGCATCTTGTAGCACACCGTGCTATACTGCTAAGCATCTTGTAGCACACCGTGCTATACAGCTAAGCATCTTGTAGCACACCGTGCTATACAGCTAAGCATCTTGTAGCACACCGTGCTATACAGCTACGCATCTTGTAGCACACCGTGCTATACTGCTAAGCATCTTGTAGCACACCGTGCTATACAGCTAAGCATCTTGTAGCACACCGTGCTATACAGCTAAGCATCTTGTAGCACACCGTGCTATACTGCTAAGCATCTTGTAGCACACCGTGCTATACAGCTACGCATCTTGTAGCACACCGTGCTATACTGCTAAACATCTTGTAGCACACCGTGCTATACAGCTAAGCATCTTGTAGCACACCGTGCTATACAGCTAAGCATCTTGTAGCACACCGTGCTATACTGCTAAGCATCTTGTAGCACACCGTGCTATACAGCTAAACATCTTGTAGCACACCGTGCTATACAGCTAAGCATCTTGTAGCACACCGTGCTATACAGCTAAGCATCCTACTTGCTTTCCCTGCTGCTTGTCCACACTGTGCACTCATTTTGAAGCTGTCTGATATTAGGACACCTTAATTCTTCCCTTCTGAAGTCCTCGCTAACGCAGAGCTGCCAATACGATATTCAGACTGAGAGTTCCTTCTTCCCAAGCGCATTATTTTACATTTAGAAACATTGAACTGCATTTTCCATTGTTTGCACCATTTTTAGTGAAGCTAAAATCAATTGGTACCATTTTCTAAAGGGCATCTTAAAAAATGGAGTTGGAATCAATATGGACAAATGTTTTGCCTTTTTCTGCACTAGTTTTGGTAAATCTTCCTGAAGTGATTATTAGGATGATATACCGTAGTAATGTACATAAATGGGATTGTTAGTAGGAAGTCCAGAAGAATGGCTTCCAGTGCGGATAACCTTCAGAACCATTTACTGATGACCTGCAAAGAGTTGACCTACATTGGCAATTGAGATAATCTCAACATACCGCACTATTTATTGCTTATTCATAAAATTCTAAGGCAAAACATCCAGCAACTTCAAATTATTAAGGCCTCATGCTCATGGCCCTAACTGCGGATCTGAAAAACACAGATACCAGACAAGTGCATCCCAGACTTTCCTGGTCCACATTGTAGAAATGCTTATTCTTGTCTACAATACAGACAAGAATAGGACATGGGTCCACATCTGATCTACAAAAAATGCCGATTGGTTGCAGACAGAAAATACAGTCATGTGCATGAGGCCTAAGAGTTATATTGAATGTGGGCAATAACTTATTGAACTCCATGTTAGATGATGTGTTTTCATATTCATTGTATAAACTACACGATTGCCCTTCAGAGGGATAAAATAATTAATGTTATGATGTGATTAAAATAAACTGATGTGATGGAAATGGTAGAATGAAAAATAGCAAAAATGGTTTGAAATATTCTATAAGAGAACCTAAAGAATATAATAATTATATAAGCCAGGATATCAGGAGGGACCACACAGCCGACAGCGCTTTATTCTGCTTCAAAGCAATATGGTTAGATGGGAAAATAAGAGGTTGCAGAAACAGACGAGGTGTCACGGCTGGGACAGTAAAAAAGAAATGTCATCTCTGCTTTCAAGTGTTATTATTCTTGTTTTTTGTAAAAACACCGATGACGGAAAAGTCATTTCATTTTCCTTGGATAAATAAACGACTTGATTTCAAAGAATACCTTTTCTCTGACAGGCGTTTGTTTCATTTTCTGTATTCTTGCATTTGTATTCACAATATACAAAATAAAAACAATACATTGCGGCGAATTGTAAAGTTTCGTTTAAAAATATCTCTTAGGCTGCTTTCACATCAGCTTATTACACGCTTACATCGCTTATTACACGTATTTCCGTTATAGGAGCAGAAGAAAGAAAATAATGGTTTCGGCAAATAATTGACAGGAACAGAAGATAACATCCCATCGACTATAATGGGATCCGTTAGTTTTCCGTGCAGAACATTTTTGTAGTGGAGAAAAAAGTCTGGCATGCAGCACTTTTCTCTCCGCCATTTCTACAGAAAATTGTGAAAGAAGCCCCGAACAGAGCCTCCGATACATATGTGAATGTAGAGTAAAAGTGTGTGTTCCCTTTTACAACCAAAAGGTTTTGTTTATGTCACTGGATATAAAATTTTTTTTTTACAAGTTTGGAGAGAGAGTTGATTACAAATATCCTATTCTGTGTTATATATACAGCTTTTATACAGAACTATGTGTCTCCGTGGTTACAGACTTCAAAATAACACTGTGTAGTCTGATTTTGCTGTCATACTCCCTTTTGCAAGTATGTTTGCATGGGGAAGGGGACAGGTGGAAGAAAATATGCGAACTTTGGGTGAGATTTATAAAAAAAAAAAAGCTAAGGAAAACTGGCTTAGTTGCCCATAGCAACCAATCAGATTGATCCTTTCATCTTCCAAAGGAGCTAAAAAAATGAAAGGTGGAATCAGATTTGTTGCTATGGGCAACTAAGCCAGTTTTCCTTTGCATCAGTTTTTAAAAAAATATCCCCCTTTGCTCTTTTCTCAGGTTACTTCTTTCATATTCTATTGGAATCCACTTTAATATATCAGTTGCAGTGCTGGTGACGAGGGCATCAATGTAAGAGCTCCCCTAGTAAGTAGGGCCGGTTTAAAATGGCATAATACGGCATAAGATTCAGACCCTCTGCAGTACCACTAACGCCTATACATGATCTAAGTTCAGTGACCCATGGGTTTTCCAGGTGTGTAAGTCATGTAAATGCAATGAGGGTCACCTGAAGCAATAACCTTTGGAATGAAATATGAACTGGTTATTTTAGCAATCGAGTATTCTACCAATTATTTTTACGATTAATCGAGTACTCTAATAAGAAAAAAATATAAAAACTCATCAGACCCCCTGCCATCATTCCCCAACACCCTTTGTTCCCTCCTGTGCGATCAGACCAAGTGCATCAGTTCCCCCCAGTGCCATCTGCTCCACTATCCCACAGTGCCATCAGCTTCCCACCCCCAGTGCCATCAGCTCCACTCCCCCAGTGCCTTCAGCTCTTCTCACCCAGTGCCATAAGCTCTCCCCACCCCAGTACCTTCAGCTCTCCCCCACCCTAGTGCCATCAGCTCTCCCCCACCCCAGTGCCTTCAGCTCTCCTCACCCAGTGCCATAATCTCTCCCCCACCCCAGTGCCTTCAGCTCTCCCCCACCCTAGTGCCATCAGCTCTCCCCCACCCCAGTGCCATTAGCTCTCCCCCACCCCAGTGCCATCAGCTCTCCCCCACCCTAGTGCCATCAGCTCTCCTCCACCCCAGTGCCTTTAGCTCTCCTCACCCAGTGCCATAAGCTCTCCTCACCGAGTGCCATAATCTCTCCCCCACCCCAGTGCCTTCAGCTCTCCCCCACCCTAGTGCCATCAGCTCTCCCCCACCCCAGTGCCATCAGCTCTCCCCCACCCCAGTGCCTTCAGCTCTCCCCCACCCTAGTGCCATCAGCTGTCCTCCACCCCAGTGCCTTCAGCTCTCCTCACCCAGTGCCATAAGCTCTCCCCCACCCCAGTGCCTTCAGCTCTCCCCCACCCTAGTGCCCTCAGCTCTCCCCCACCCAGTGCCATCAGCTTCACTCCCTCTTGTGCCATGGTCTCTCCCCCCTTGTGCGATGGTCTCTTCCCCTCTTGTGCCAACATCTCTTCTCCCTTGTGCCATCGTCTCTGTTCCTCTTGTGCCATCTCTTCCCTAAGGCCAGGCCACACTTCACTTAAATGACGAACGCATGGTCTGTGAAAGCCCAGCCTGCCTTCCTCCTGACACCCAGAGTGCACAGCACATTGGTTGCTATGACACTGTGCACTCCGGGCACCCAGCCTTAGTCGCGCACCCCCACCCCCTCGGTGTCACCAACTTACGTTTCCAGCACGGCGTTTGTACGTCAGTGCAGTGTGGGACCATGGACGTGCTGAGGAGTGTGTTAGAGATGTGTGAATTTTATTCTATATTTGTATTGTTTGGACTCTAACGGGTTAAACCTTTCTTTGAAGCTGTAACAAACTTCTTCTTCTCTTATCTCAGGGGCCTCCCCCCTCCCCTCTCTGCTGTTCCAGCTTTCTGTCTATGCAAGGCCATGAGGAGAAGGGGGGGGGGCGGCAGTGTTTGTCTTCTTTCTCCCCACAGGTGCTTTGAAGGATGCCTAAGCCAATCACGTAGCTTGATGATATATATACACATATTATTCACTGCCGATAGAGATGCACCTCCTTGAAGCGTCACATATGATGTATGCAGTATTGTTGTTGGGATAGCCGCCATTATAAGATGGCGGACACTTAGATGTTTACATTAAGTTCACATTCCAAAGTAGTGCATACTGCGCAGATGCTAGAGCGTTATCTCTTCTTCTCTTTTCTTCCTTTTTAACCAATGAAATAATGCCTGAGCCTCAGGGGAGAACCGCCCTCTTCTGAAGATGTATAATTGCTTTTACTTTTTGTAATAAAGGTAGAGATTGCATTGACCATCTATGTGTCAGCGTTTAGTCTCTCATCCACGCGTGGATTGTAACTCCTTGGGGGTACCTTGATTTGGAGCACCAGAGTGCATCTCAAATGCTCTGATTAGAGTGTCTTTAACAAGGGTCCGCAAGGCCCCTGCTAGAAAGGTGAGTATCCTGAGCGCATTGCGGGCTAGCGGGAGACCACGGAGCGGGAGTAATAGCAAACTCTTCACTCCCGTTCCGTGGTCACGTAACACAAATGAATCCTCGATTCAAAAAATTTGAATCGAGGATTTTTTTATGTCGAATTACTCAATTTAATCGAGCACTCGTTGCAGCCCTAGTCGAAAGTTTCATTATTTTACAATTCATGGTGGTTTTCTGTGTTCATTACCTAGAATCAATTTAAGACTTGGAATAACTGAAACTTCAGAAAATATTTACAGGAAGAGTTATTTGGGTCAAATAATGTATATTGATAAAAAAAATCCAGTTTATGAATTCAGGAAGACTGAATCACAGAGAAGGATATTGTCATTTTAATATAAAACTTTCCTACAGGGAAAATGTGTGAAATTGGAATTTTATGTTCAACTGAATGTAAAGTCGTTCCATGTATAGGAGAAACATGAATTCAAATGTTTAGGTCAGAAAATTTAACTAATGAAGCTTTCATGTAGGGATGAGCGAATCGACTTTGGATGAAACATCTGAAGTCGATTCGCATAATACTTTGTTTGAATAGTGTACGGAATAAATTCCTAAAGCTGGCACAGCGCTACGTACAGTATTAGAATGTATTGGCTCCTATAAGCCGAAGTTATTACTTCGCGAAGTCAAGTGGTACCTTGGGACCGAACCCGAGTTTGGGAAATGTTTTTTTACAGTAAAAAATGTATTTATGAAGTTATTATGCGAAATTTAGCGAGACTTCGTGAAGTAATAAGCTCGGCTCATCGGAGCCAATACATTCTAATACTGTACGAAGCGCTCGCTCCATACAGTTTTCAAACGAAGTATTATGTGAATCGGCTTCGGTTGTTTCATCTGAAGTCGATTTGCTCATCTGTAGTTTTATGTGATTGGATTCAGTATGTAAAGAGCTGTTTAAAGAGGACCTATTGTCTCTTCTGACAGGTCCATTTTAGTAAGTACTTGTATTTCACTTTATATAACAGTTCTCATGCATCGTTTCTTAGCCCTTTATGTTGTGCAGTTACTCCTCCTAGATATTTAGCATTCTTTTCTTAGCCCTCTACATTATGATGTTCCTCTGTTATTCCTCCTAGATATTTAGCATCTTCTCTTAGCCCTCTATGTTGTGCAGTTCCTCTGTTATTCCTCCTATATATTCATGAAAAAATTGACTACTGGGTGCTACCATCCCCCCTGGTCAAAAGGGTGTGTCCCTAAACAGTCCAGCACTGCTCAATCAGTGGTGCCGGGTTCAGATATCCGTTATGCTTGCCCATAGACTTCTATTATGACGGTTCAAAACTGAATACCTAAAGCTCTAAAGATTTCCGTTTTGATTTCTGTCTTACGAATTCCGTTATTTTACGTTATAACCATGTTATAACAGAAAACAGTAACGGAATTCATAACACTGAAGTGAACATGGACGGATTATCTGACAGATTATTGGGAACTAAGCAGACGCTCTCGATCACTGGTAGATCATCTGTGGAGATGAGGGCTGCATTTACTTCCACTGTATGGGGCTAAGCAAACAATTCAGCAATTCTCCGCATAAAAAATAGTTGTTCCAGCGCAGCAGATAGCTGTTTTTACTCCACGATCTTCTGCGCAGGAACGATGATTTTCCGTGACGGCAGACTGAACATGATCACTCAATGAACAAGCGCTTGCTTGTTTATTGGGTTATTTAAATTACAAAAATACGTGGTCTCAAAAGGCAGAAAATGCTCAACCCCAAATACAGTTGTGCATTTATACTTGGGGGAGCAGATACTGCGCTTGTGTTCTGTTGCTAAGGGCTAAGCCTCCTCTCTCCTCCCATTGTATGTGTGGTTAGTCACACTGGAGGGAACCGAGAGCTGTTTGCTGTGAGTCGGAGCCTAACGCTGCTGTAATTAACCCACTGGCTCCTGGTACTACCCATACGGTACAGGTAGGTTTAGCGTTAGGTCCTGTGCCACTTGAGAAACCTTGGCGTGGTGCGCTGGCTCAGGTATGTCCTTAATATAAGGATATACTGACTAAGGTCTCATTTTTAATATAAGTGTGAGGGTTTAGTCAGATGTTACTGTTTGCATCCACCACAGTAGTGCACCTATTCTTGTAATTACTTATTCTATATATCATTCCACATCCACACATTTTACCATCTGGTGTAGGATGTCTCTGTGGCACTTGTGGTCCGCTGCGGGCATCCTCCACTGTATGCATTTTTCTGGGGATCGCCCTTAGCAACGGACCACAAGCGCAGTATCTTCTCCCGAGTATAAATGCACAACTGCACTTGGGGTTGAGCATTTCCTGCCTTTTGAGAACACCTATTTTTGTCATTGCCAAATATAAATATACCATTGTTAGTGTATAAACTCCAATTTAAATGCGCCTTGATATTAGCATCCATAGGAAGCATTTAGGTGCACCTGTGAGGCCTGCAACATATCAGCCAGCCATGGCTGGGAATCTAAGCCTCCTCCCATTGTATGTGTTGTTAGTCACACTGGAGGGAACTGGGAGCTGTTTGCTGTGAGTCGGACCTTCCGCTGCTGTAATTTACCCACTGGCTCCTGGTACTACCCATATGGTACAGGTAGGTTTAGCATTAGGTCCAGTGCCACTTGAGAAACCTTGGCGTGGTGCGCTGGCTCAGGTATGTCCTTAATATAAGGCAATACTGACTAAAGTCTCATTTTTAACATCAGTGTGAGGGTTTAGTCAGATGTTACTGTTTGCATCCACCACGGTAGTGCACCTATTCTTGTAATAATGTATTCATTGGGTGATTGCCATTACCTTTTACACTGTCAGATTTTGGGAACAAGGATCTATGCAAATGCTCTTAACCAATAATCAGCAGATAATCGGTGAGTGCAAAAAGACCCTTAGGGCTCATGCATACGAACGTTTTATTTTTCGTGCCCGTATGCGGAATCATATCCTTCAATCGGGCAGCAAAAAAGAGGAAATGACTCTGTGTGCATTCCATGTCCGTATGTCCACATGGTCGTGCCGAAAAAAAAAAGAACATGTCCTATTATTGTACGCATTACAGCGAAGGATAGGACTGCTCTATTACGGGCTGGCCCTTCCGTTTCGCAAAATGCAGAATGCACACGACCGGTATCTGTGTGTTGTGGATCCGCAATTTGTGGATTGCAAAATAGTCAATGGTTGCTGAATCTGGCACTTACATTATTTTTGTCTTTCTGCTCCTATAATGGATCAGAATAAATGAAATAAATAACGCTGATGTGAAAGAGGCCCAACACCTGTAGCATAATCTGCATTGTACATTTACCATTCTGCAAAGTTTACATTGTACAGAGACAAGTCCAGAGGATTGAATACATAAACTAATGAAGGAGATCAGTGGATTGTCAATTGCAGCATTTCAGTTCAACCTACTCTTCCATGTCTACATCTAACTTTCCAAACGTACAGATGTATTTACGGAGGGCTGTGGTGTCAGTCGCACCTCTATGTGAACTGCACATTTCTTTTTTGTTATCAGACAATAAACACTGATCATTTCCCAGAAAACTTTATTCAATTATCAAAACATCTGAACTGTAACAAAACATTCGAGACTCAACAAAACATCAGAAGAGTATAAGAAAGATCCAGTGATCAATATACAAGACATCCTCATCAATGAACTGTCTATGGCTACTTTCACACTAGCGTTTTCAATTACGCTTCCGTTTTGTCCCCATTCCGTTTGGTTGCGTCCTCATCGGGGACAGAATAACACTGCAAGCAGTGTTTTTCTGTCCATGATGTGATGTGATGTAAATCAATAGGGAGGGATCCGTTTTCTCTGAAAAAAAAAAAACACAAAACGGAACCATCCCCCCCGACTTTCAATGGTGTTCATAACGGACATAATACAACTGGATCCGTTCATGATGGATGCATGCGGTTGTATTATGGTAATAAAGTGTTTTTGCAGATCCATGATGGATCAGCAAAAAACGCAAGTGTGAACGTAGCCTATGTAGAAAGCGTCTACAAAGTGTGCTATTTAGCAATTTGCATCTAAAATATTAAGTTATTGATTAGACCAAATTAAAAGACTTTGGGGGTCATTTACGAACAGATATACACCATTTCTGTAGTATATATCAGTCGCAGATTCTGTTGCAGCAGAATCTGCGACTTCTTTTCCGCTTACGCCAGTCTATAAAGGGGGCATGGTATGAACAGTGAAGGGAATGGGCTGGCATTTTCTACACCTATTATAATTATTTCATTTATTACATTTAGACCTCTTTCACACGAGCGTGTCCGGATTAGATCCGGATCCGTTGCGGATGCGTTCAGTGAAAACTGTGCGATTTCACAGTCAAAGCCATTCAGTTTTGCCTGCGATTGCGTTCAGTTGTTTCCGCGCGGGTGCAATGTGTTTTGATGCGTTTTTCATGCACGTAACAAAAAACTGAAGGTTTACAAACAACATCTCCTAGCAACCATCAGTGAAAAACGCATCGCACCTGCACTTGCTTGCGTGAAAAACGCAGAATATAGAACATGCTGCGATTTTCACACAACGCACAAGTGATGCGTGAAAAAAAACGCTCATGTACACAGACCTATTGAAATAAATGGGTCCGGATTCAGTGCGGGTGCAATGCGTTCACATCACGCATTGCACCCGCGCGGAAAACTCACCCGTGTGAAAGGGGCCTTAGAAGCGGCAGTGGATATGTCAAAGTTATGGAGAGGCCAACTCCTTGTCATAACTCCGGTGGATTCACTGCCAGGTATAGGGCTTATTAAGACTGGCATCTAAAACGCCGGTCTTAATAAATTTGCCCCATTATTTTAAACCTTATCAAACTATGGTTACTCTAGGAGTATAGTAATGAATTATGTATGGGATCTGGTCAACAGGTTCAATACAACAGATAAGACTTAAATCGCTAGCATATGCCCCCATTGTCTGATAGGTGTGGGTCGCACCTATATCGAGAACGGAGCAGGAAGAGCTGTGGCTGGAGGACCCCGGATTTCCCGGGGTCCGTCCACCACCCAGCGCTTCTCCCTGCCTCTCCCATAGAAATGAATGGGAGCGTACCGCGCATGTGCGGCCCATGTTCCCATTCATTTCTATGAGGCAGACGGAAATAGCCGAGCGCTACACAGTGGATGGAGCTGTCTACTTCCAGCTCCGTCCACTGCATAGTTTCTGGCAACTGCTGAAATAACTGATTGGTAGGGGTGCCGGGCATCAGGACCCCCACTGATGTGATATTGACTAACTATTCTGAGGATCAGTCATCAATAACTAAGTCCCCAAAAAACCCTTTTAGTGTATTCTCATCTTTGATTACAGTTTTATAGTTTATTTAGAGGTAAAATCTACCCAGAACATTGAGTAATACTGTAAAAACATTGCATTACTTATGTAGCACCGATCCTGGGCTACAGCCTACAGTACAGTCTACCGTTGAATATACAATTCTGCTGGTTGTCACTGGAAACAGTCACCAAGTTGTCTGGCAGGTTGTTAGACCCCCCCTGTAGCTGAGCTGAGGCAGTTTTCCCTAAATCCTACTCCTGTACAGGGCCTACTGTACACAATGCACATCACCAGCACAAGCTTTGTGCACAGATTTATCCAGCGAGGATTTCAGCTCTGCAGTAATGTGAATGCAGCTCCAGGCTTAAATGCAGTGACAAATTGTTATGTAGAGTAATACTATATGTTAACTATAAAAAAAAGAGCTCTACAATAATTTAAGAAAAGTCATCACATTTAATGCATGTTTTTTATCCCATCTATATTTTAAAAAGAGATTAATTACATCTTTATATAGGGCGACTGTTTTACAGATTTGGACTAAATCTGAATGAATGAAATTTTTTCTCCAGAAAATTTTGAATATAAATTTGTTAAACACAACATCATAGTTATACAAAATAATGAAATTATACAATTAAAAGCGGAATAATACAGTACATTTCTACATGCAACTAACAATGTGTCTTCAGAGCTGAAAACAATAAGAAAAAACATACAAATATATTACAAACAATAAAAAAACTCATGTAAGGTTAGAATTCATAATCATTTTTTAACCAGACTACTGTCAGTATTACAGTCATGGGAGGTTTTAATAAAGGGCATCTGTCAGCAGATTTCTACCTATGACACTGGCTGACCTGTTACATGTGCGCTTGGTAGCTGAAGACATCTGTGTTAGTCCCATGATCATATGTCCCTGCATTTTTGTGAAAAATGTTTTAATATATGCAAATGAGCCTCTAGGAGCAATGGGGGCGTTGCTATTACACCTAGAGGCTCTGCTCTCTCTGCAACTGCTGCACCCTCTGCACTTTGATTGACAGGGTCAGGCAGTATAAACGTGATCACACCTGGTTCTGTCGATCAAAGTGCAGAGGGAGGCAATTTTTGATTGCATTTTACTTTGAGCCAAAAATAATGAAACCAGAACGTTTGGGAAATGAGGGTTAGATCAGATAGGGGATCTGGGAGAGTACACTCCAGTATCAGTAGCCTTGACAAGCTTCTGTGAGATAGTCCATACATGGACCGTATGGACCCGCTTGTCCGTACTGGTAAAACCAGTTTGTAACACTTTCATACGAACCCAGGAGGGCACCTGCCAGGGCCGTGGCATACTATAGTCAGTGTCAACCCACCAATGAGCACAGATAAATTTAGACGTCAGAAAATAATAATACATATTAGGAGCAGAGAGACCACCATGTCGTTTTGGTTCCTGTAGGGCGGACAAACTGAACCTTGGACACCAGCCCTGCCAATAGAATGTACTAAAGATGGTATTCAGGGATTTGAAAAACCTTGGCACTATTGGCACTACAACGACTATTGGCACTACATGAAATAGATAAAGCAATTTCGTCAGATAAATCATTTTAAAAAGATTAATTCTGCCAGTGAGCATAAGGCCTCATGCACGCGTGGCCGTATTGCGGCTCGCAAACAACGGGTCTGCAATATGCGGGCACCGGCCGTGTCCTCCCCGCATCACAAATGCGGACCCATTTACTTGAATGGGTCCGGAATCTGGAGCTGTGGTGCGGAACGGAGGCACGGAACCCCATGGAGGCACTACGGAGTTCCATGGTGTTTCTCTCTGTGCCACCGCACCACAAAAAATAGAATACATTCTATTTTTTTGTGGTGCGGACAGATCATGGACCCATTCAAGTTGAATGGGTCTCGATCCATCTTGACCGCACGGATGTTGCCCGTGCATAGGGGATTGCAAATTGCACCCTGACGTGTGTCGCGCTTCAAGGGAAAAGGGCTAGAGCAGGGATGGGCAAACTCGGCCCTCCAGCTGTTGTAAAACTACAATTCCCACCATGCCCTGCTGTAGGCTGATAGCTGTAAGCAGTCTTTGCATGCTGGGAGTTGTAGTTTTGCAACAGCTGGAGGGCCGAGTTTGCCCATCCCTGGGTTAGAGACTTCAAGATTTGAATTTGCGACCGGGGAGAGCCATAGAGCAGTTGAACCCATTTACAGAAATCATGGTAATAGCTATCAGAGATGAGTCCACTCAATAGAGTCAAAAGCTTTGCAGCTATCTAAAGCGAATACAAATCTGGGTGACTCTGAGCCCTCCGCAGCTGCTAAGTCTAAGTATAATCAATGAATGCTTATAACGGTGGTCTTCCCGGTATGAAGCCAATTTTGTCAGGATGGATTAAGGACTAGATCACTTTATTTGGCCTCATAGTGAGTATTTTTACTAGTATTTTAATGTCAGAGTTGAGGAGTGAAATAGGGTCCTTCCTTGGTTTAAGCAGAACCACCAATGGAGCCTCTCTCAGGGAATCGCAATGTTATACATTTCACACAGCCGGGAGTCAATTAATTCAGAGTTTGCCCTATACCAGTCTCCAGTGATACCATCTAAGCCTGGGGTTTTCCACAAAGGAAAAGTGCCAATGTCCTCCGTAACATCATCTATTGTAACGGGGGCATCCAGAAAGGCTGTCTGTGCTACAGTTAGCTGTGGCAGAAGAAGGGTTTTAAGAAAAATGTCGGCCATAGTTGCATCTGCTGGGCACCTGGAACAATAGAGGTCCTCATAAAAGGAGCGAAAAATCAGATTAATCTCCAAAGGATCAGTACATGAACCATTACTTGTCATAAGACAGGGGTTATAACACAGGAAACGCATGGTGCTCAGACCAGGCTAGATAAGCCAAAAGCTTCCCATTTTTATCCCCAAATTCAAAGTTAGATGCCTCCCTGGAGATCTTTTTTTGTTTGTTTGTTCCTTATGTAGCAACAGGAGCTCCCTTTGCACTCTCACCTATTTCCTTTTATGTAATTCTCGGGGATCCTTAGCATAGATTGCATTATACACTTCAATGGTAAGGTGGGATTTCCGTTGTTTAAGAGGTTACCTGGGTGCCGCAACCCCCGCTATAAATACCCCCGAACAGTGGCCTTATACGCATCCCATCTAGAGGAAGGGTTGGGGTGGTCGGAGTTATCGGCCCAATACTCAGCATGAGTTTCTAGCACTGCAGAGTTCACTGCAGGGACTTCAAGCCAAGCTGCATGCATTCGCCACACCTTGGACTGATGTGAGGGCCCTGTACAGTCACAGGTCTTCTTTAAGCCATATTCTTATCAGTTTGATATTAAGCTATAATGAGTGTTTATGAGGGCAGGACATCACGGATAAGAACTCTACATGAGCCATCATGAAATTCAAGAAAGACTCTCCGAGCTTGCAAACAGACTAATTTGGATTAACATTTTTAATAAAGACTAATTGGAAAAAATTATTTTTAGCTCAAAATGAGTAGAATGCCTAAAAAATTGCCCTGAAGGTGTCCATAGCCTTTAGCATTGCTCACCTATCATCAGGATAGACCATTGATATCAAATGAATGGGACTGAGAAGCAATGCCAAGCACAACCAGTATACAATGCATGGCAGTGTACTTTGTATACCGTAAAGAGGCTGCAGTCCCACCAAAGATCTGATCGATGGGGGTGTCGGGAGCTAGGTCCTCACCATTATTTAATTCCCGAACAACCTCTTTAATGTTGTATGGCCAAAGGTACCTTGCAGCCTTTCTAGAACACAACGCCAAGTACAGACACTGACACAGCAAACAATCAACCAGCTTTGGGAAATGCATGGGTTACAGATGGTCATTTTCATCTTCCATATATGTCTCACTCCACTGTGTATTTGCTAAGAATGTTCCTTCCCTAGATACTGTTTTGTACGTTCAGCCTGTGCTATTCCATGTGCAAAATGAAGACATAACCATGCTGGCAGGAACCAAGTGTGTTTTCAGTCTGGTAGGACATATATACCGTATGTATTCCAATGACAGCAGGATTCTGCGACTGCTGAGAAGAAGATGAGTGGTTGTCACCCGTGACAGATTAGTTGAGATATAATTGCACCGCTTGGCATTATTTCAGTATAAAACAACTCTCAGCATGTAAGGCTGGTCTAAGCCATATTTCAGAGCTTTAATGACAGCAGTCATGTTTGCTAAGCTGATTCTATGGAACCTATATGCATAAATGGAGCCCAAATGATCCCGAATTACAGATAACTTTTAGCACAAGTGATGCCCAACCTCTGACTGTACCCATGCTTGATTGGTGGACTATGCTATGGACACATTGCAATTATATGTTCATGTTGCATGGCACCACGGCTGACCAGTGGAATCCTGCTTTCAGACAGCAGTAAGGCCCTTTTCCTGCTGTGTCTATTGTGTCGATCCATGGCTTCCGTCAGGAAAATTCTCTGAAACAGACCTTGGGTGCATGCATTTAAAGGGTTTCTCCAGAATTTATTAAAGAGGTTGTGATACGAAACATATACCACATTTGTCAAGCCATCACCTAGATCTAAATACATTTGTAATTGCTTGTAATTAAAAATTTTGTATAGCCACTGAGCTATTTAATAAAATGTATCTGTACAGCACCACCTGCTGATTGTTCTTTTCCTTATTTCTTGTCCACCTCACTGAGGTGGTCATACATGATCAGTTTAAGGCCTCTTTAACACGAGCGTGTCCGGATTAGGTCCGGATGCGTTGCGGATGCGTTCAGTGAAAACTGTGCGATTTCACAGGCAAAGCCATTCAGTTTTGCCTGCGATTGCGTTCAGTTGTTCCGTTTTTTCCGCGCGGGTGCAATGCGTATTGATGCGTTTTTCACGCGCGTGATAAAAAACTGAAGGTTTACAAACAACATCTCCTAGCAACCATCAGTGAAAAACGCAACACACCCGCACTTGCTTGCGGATGCAATGCGTTTTTCACGCAGCCCCATTCACTTCTATGGGACTAGGGCTGCGTGAAAAACGCAGAATATAGAACATGCTGCGATTTTCACGCAACGCACAAGTGATGCGTGAAAAAAAACGCTCATGTACACAGACCCATTGAAATGAATGGGTCAGGATTCAGTGCGGGTGCAATGCGTCCTCCTCACGCATTGCACCCACGCGGAAAACTCGCTCGTGTGAAAGGGGCCTAACACAAAAGCATTTTTGAAAAAAAAAATCATGTTATAGGGTCTCCATATTCTGAGAGCCAAAGTTTTTTTATTTTTTGGGCGATTGTCTAAGGTAGGGGCTCATTTTTTGCGGGATGAGGTGACGGTTTGATTGGTACTATTTTGGGTGGCATACGCCTTTTTGATCGCTTCGTGTTGCACTTTTTGTGATGCAAGGTGACAAAAAAAATGGTTGTTTTAGCACAGTTTTTATTTTATTTTATCTACGGCGTTCAGGTGAGGGGGTGAATCATGTGATATTTTTATAGAGCCAGTTGTTATGGAAGCGGCAATACCCAATATGTCTGTTTTTCTTTTCTTTTTTTCACAATTTTATGTGTTTTATTTTGGTAAATTTGTTTTTTTTTTCTTATTACTTGAAACTTTTTTTTTACTTTATTTTTTTACTTTTTTTTTTGTCCCACTCTGGGACTTCAACTTCTGGGTTCTGATCCCCTCTGCAATGTATTCCAATACAACCTGTATTGTAATGCATTGGCTGTGAGCTTTTATGCTAACAGCCTACCTGTGAGACCCAGCTAAGGGCTGGATCTCACAGGCTTCCGTAGGAGGCAAGCTTCGATGTCATCGGGTCCCCGCTAGAGATAAGCGAACTTTAAAAAAAAGTTCGGCGTTCGGGTTGTGGTAACTCGCGCATCCCGTTATGGAGTCCACTATCGCGGCATATGGAATCCATAAGGGGCGGCTTCCACCAACCTGAACTGTTGAACAGCCGAAGGACCTGGGGTGACGTCACCGTCATGTGATCAGTGCAGGGGGCGTGGCTCAGCACTGGATTTGATCCCGTGCTAAGCCACGGCCCCTGCACTGATCACATGACGGTGACGTCACCCCAGGTCCTTCGGCTGTTCAACAGTTCGGGTTGGTGGAAGCCGCCCCTTATGGACTCCATATGCCGCGATAGTGGAATCCATAACGGGATGCGTGAGTTACCACAACCCGAACGCCAAACTTTTTTTTAAAGTTCGCTCATCTCTAGTCCCCGCCACTGCAGCGCGGGGACCCGATGGAGATGCAAACACTCTGCATGCGACGGTCATACAAGGGGTTATTACGCCAGCATCAGTGTCTTCACCGATGCCGGCGTATGCAGCAGGGACCCGGCTGTCAGTGACAGCTCCTGCACCCGCCCGATCAGCCTGCCGTACATGTACGTCCCTGGTCCTTAAGTCATGTCCAGCTGTGACGTACACGTACGGCATGGGTCCTTAAGGGGTTAAAAATGCACAAATAACAGCAGCACATGTCCCCGTATAATCAGTGATGTACTGGCAATAATCATTAGATATGAATATGGGAGAAACGACTGTGGTAGCAATCCTTCCTTCCAGATTCACTGGCGTGTGATATTCCAGTGCAAATGAGCGCCAATGGGCGTGTTAATCATTTTGTTCAGCTCGAATATCAGGCAGTATAATTAAGTGTATGGAGTCTACAGTAGTGATTGTTCACCCCCATACAGAGGCTCTCACCTCCTCTGATGTGTAGGCAATTATCGGGAACGAATGGTTAGTTTCCAATAACTGTCTGCTCATTTAGCCTGTGTAAAGTGGCCTTTGGGCAGGGTTCATACGAAGCGGTAGTGTGTCACGTGGCCAATTATTGGGTTACACGTTGCCACAGTTTTTCAAAGCAGTCAGTCATGTGGTTTTACAGGTGAAACATATTAAAAATGTGTGTTTTATAAGTAAAAAAAAACCTCATGGACAAATATCTTCTACTGTGATGTCCATGCACTATCATGACAGCCTCTGTTAATAGTGCACCGATAGGATAAGGCTGCAGTTAATGGTTATATAGCTTACATAGCTCCTTCTTGGAAAAAAAGTTCCACTGCAGATATTGTTTTAAAAAAACTGCTGGAATTCTAGAAAATTTTGTCTGTCACCTTGAATCTGGTATATGGGTTCCCATGAATATGTCATCTATAAGCAGCTCTGTATCCCACTGTCTAATAAATAGTGTAAGGCCAATTGCTGCCGGGATGCTAAACAGACTAAGGCTAGGTTCACATCATCATTTAGTTTTCCGTTCTTCTGATCCATCAGAAGAAAAGAAAATGTAAGAAATGAAAAAAACGGATCTTTATTTGGAACATCTACTTTGCTTATTTTGCATCCGTTTTAGTTTTTAGTTCCATCTGAGAGCCAATCCGAAGGACTTTTCCCCCCGTCAAAAATAATGAATCTCAGACAGAAATGACTAAAATGGATGCAAAATAAGGACAATGGATGCTCAAAATAATTGGATCCGTTTTTTTCGGTTTCCCGTTCTTCTGACGGATCAGAAGAATGGAAAACTAAACGGTGATGTGAACCTACCCTAAGCCAGGCTGCCCCAACTCATTACATGTGTGAACATCACATGCATCAAGGTAAAAAGGCTGACTCCATTAATAATCCATACATCATGCAAATCAGAACTATATAAGAAACGCTTACTTTGACAAGCAATATATCAAAGAA
This sequence comes from Bufotes viridis, assembly GCA_033119425.1. Taxonomy (NCBI): domain Eukaryota; kingdom Metazoa; phylum Chordata; class Amphibia; order Anura; family Bufonidae; genus Bufotes; species Bufotes viridis. Next base: position 454,549,217 of record CM065591.1, on the reverse strand, counting down.
AAGGTGACGAAAGACAAGTCGGTGTATTCATCTTAATATTTTATTGTACATAAGCATTGTGGTTTCATGGAAAATTCGCTATAATAATTTCACAATTGGGTTTTATCCAGTTTTTAACCAATATTACAGCAGAAGAACCCATCTAAAGGGCAAAATGATACCGAAATGTAGGTGACAGTCAACGGGCCTCATATATGAAAATCGGGACAAGCCTCTTTGCGGCTCATTGACTCCAACCCTCAGGGTAGAAAATAAAAACTGAATCCCGGCTGGTTACTATGAACAACAAGGACACTTTTTCTTGGAAACATTTTAATACATAAGGCCCAATGTGGCTAATATTTGAAAGGTATTGGCACATGACTATTGATTCTGTTTTCAAAATGGCTGCCTGTAGATTCGGCAGGTAACAGGATCTTGTATAGATACTTGCTATGTATCTATACAAGATCTTTATAATATAGTTATAGCTTTTAAACATATAGGGGGAAGATTTATCAAACTGGTGTAAAAGTAGAACTGGGTTAGTTTTCCATAATAGCCAATCAGATTCATCCTTTCATTTTCCATAGGAGCTGTGAAAAATAAAAGGTGGAATCTGATTGGTTGCTGTGGGCAACTAAACCAGTTCTGCTTTACACTAGTTTGATAAAGGACCCCATAGTTTATATAGAAAAAATGGTCTTGAAAGTTGACATCCCATGTTTCATTTCCAAGTGCAGTTTACTAAATGAAAGCTGAACTCTAATTGGTTGATATGGGTAACCATGACACCGAGCCTCAGCACAGACAAATGACACTGATGTTGCTTATGACAACCAATTTAAATATATCTATTTATTGCTCCTAAATTCATATCTAAGATTTTTTTTTAAATAAAACCTTATTTGTCAGCCATTTTGGTAACAGAACCAATAGGTATGAGATTCATGTTAAAGGTATTGTCCATCAGCAGAATACATGTATTATTATTCCTGGACCACCACTTCCACGCTGCGACACAGTTGTTTTGGTGACATTATGAGGGGAACTGTCTGTCTGCCTCAGTTCGATAGCTCAGCCGTCTCCTTCTCCATCATGGCTGGTTCAGAGATGGAGAAGGGGAATGGCTTAGCTAATGGGCCGAGGCGGACAGACGGATTCCTTCATCACATCTGCCTGTGTCAGGACCAATGAAGAAGTGGAGCTGGAGATCAGATATGAAATTGGAGGAGCCGTATAGTAGCAAATATAATGATTTCACAGGTCATAAATGCTAAAACATATTATCTGCTGATGGACAACCCCTTTAATGATCAACACCTTATTAAATGGGTTTTATGGAAGTTCAATATTAATGAGCTTGGGATAGGTCATCCATATCTAATCGGTGGGGGTCCGACTTCCAGCCCCCCTGCCGATCAACAGGCCGCAAAGCTCTGGTGAGCACAGTGGCATCGTCTTAGGCCAGTGATGTCATATTCATGTGCCCTATGTACAGGTCAATACCATTCAAGTAAACGGGCCTGAATGGCAATACTAAGCTCAGCCACTATACAATGTACGGAGCTATGGTTAGCTGATTGGTGGGAGTACCGGGAGGCAGACCCCACTGATCAGATACTAATGATCTATCCTGAGGATAGGCTATCAATACTGAACTCCTCGAAAACCCCTTTAATGCCTCATGCACACGTCAGTGTCAGTTTTGGATCAGTGGTAACACGGACAGTGTTCACTCCGTGTTTACTCCCGTGACACATCCGTGTTGGGTCCGTGGGTCAGTTTTTTGCTGACTTTGTGCCATCCGTTTTTCACAGACACTGAGCAGCTGGAAAATAATTTTCAAACAATCTCTTTTTAATGATCCGTGAAACACAGATGCAACACAGATGGCATCCGTGGTTTTCACGGACTCACTGACTATAATGGGTGTGAGGGATCCGGGAACACGAACAAGATAGGACATGCATCCGTGCTGAAAACACGGACCCACGGACCGTGCTAAAACACTGATGTGTGAAAATACACATTCAAATGAATGGGGACGTGTGCTGTCCGCGGAGAACACGTACAGCACACGTCCGGGAAACACTGATGCGTGAATGAGGCTTACGTTTTTTCCTGCCTCACAAACATTAGCATAAACAACTGTCGATGTCGTACAAACATGGAAAATACATTAAAAACCTTGAGCCTCGGCTATGAAAACTGTATGATTAGATAAAAGAGAGTATAAAGTATTCTTGTTGTCCGTAGCAACCTGTCCATACAGAAATTTGGTTGCTGTGGGCAACAGACACTTTTTCTTTTTTTCAATAGGTTAGTTTTACAAGGCCTCGAGTATATTTTATTGATAAAAAAATGTCATAACTACGTAATAACCAAATACCAACGCTCCCCTCAGACACACTTAACGTTCAGTTCCTATAAAACACGAATCAATAAAGAATTTAAAAAGTGCAAACATTAAATGAGGATCGGTAAGCGACTCAATGGATACAATCTGAATAGTGAATGATTCTGCATTAATAAATTAGGCTTTACCACAGAGCTCTGTTAACATTCATCAAGAAGCAAGTTAAAAGTAAAGCACAAAATGATTATTAGTCGACAATTTCCTGGCAATTCAGACGTGATAGCAGAGACGTTAGCAGAATACAACGAGACAAAAGCTGCACAACTGATTCATAAAATGCAAAAATGGGGCTGTAGAGAACTATAAATCATGTGTTTTAGTGTTAATGTGCTATATTTATATAGTCAACCTCAATAGAAAGCAGCCTGCTGCAGCTCACTTTGGCTGTGTGCAAATTAAAGGGGGTACAAAAAAAGGGTCTGCTTTTTTTTTTTCATTTTTTCACTTAAATGTTATCTTAATATAATTCAGCATGAAAAACTAGCCATTTTTGTAAATGACTTTCAGTTACAAAAATGCTCCGGTTGTGAGACATTCCCTTTACTTTATTATAAGGACGCCCCCTGGTGTTTAATCTGTATTGTATTGTGCACGTCAACATGTTGAGGTGGTCGCACATGCTCAGTTCCATCCTTGCCACCAGCTGTATCTACTGTTGGAAGCTGCAGTATTTGCAGGGAGAGAGATGCAGCTGAAAGGATGTGCCCCCTCATCTGTGATAGGGACAGAGCTGCAGCAGAATGGACACCCCCCTGATTAATGACACGCCCACTGAAGAGAACCTTGCAGAGCAATTGGACAATGAATGGGGAGATCTCTGGATTCATGTGAGGTAGAGGGCTCGTTCTAGCTTTGTTAGAAAGAGATTTAAATGTATCTGATCGAAAATATCAAGGTACAAAATCCAAAATGACTAAAGGACGAAGGTGGTTGGATATGTAATTTCGCATTTACAGTCCAGTTGGGAGGTACATTCCACAAATATTAGGGACGTGAATAAATAACAACTGCAGGATACAATTCCTAGAATCCAGAATGAAGTGTGACCGATACATTGCAGTAAATAGCTCAGTGGCTATACTAAATTTTTACTACATGCAATTACAAAAGTATTCAAATCCAGGGGCTGGTTTGAAAAATGTAGAATATTTTTCACAGGATAGCCCCTGTAATAACAATACTTCCAAAAATTGCTGTTCTCACAGCACCCAAATATTTCTACGAATTGTACCTCCGAACCAGGGTTACGTTGGTCATGTCCATTGGATAGTCGGGACTATACTGCAATGTTAAAATCAAAAGGCTTGGCATACATTGAAAAGATGCATTAGAATATAAGGAGGGGGGGGGGGGTCTGTTTTTGTAAGATTTAGGTTCCTTGTCAGAAGTGACCTCTGCCGAGTCCCACGTGGTAGCGCACTTTGTAATATCTGATGACCAGAAGCCACAATTGCTGCAGAAGGCTGCATATATTAAAATGACAGATCCTCTGAATCTCAGCATACTGGAAGAATGCCTAAGCATTACCGAATACGACTGCAGATTTGGATGTAGTCATCATGAGATCATTTTTGGAAGTCACACTCATAATGTCTTCTCAAAATGGACCAAATAGGGGTGAATAAAATAAAGGTAACATACCTAGTGCCCCAAGAACACTTTATGAACCAGAGTCAGCCTTTGTTTCACGTCATGTTACGTTAATTAGCTTAAACTATCACCGAGTCACAAACCAGAAACACTGCTCCATTTTCTCTTTTAAACTGAGTCTCCTACTGAATCCAAATCATCCGATGACAGGTGACGATACAGGTCCTGTAAGATGAAGTGGATTATAGATTTGTTCACCCGTTATTCCTCGCAATATTGTTCATATTCATTCTGTCACAAGCAACTATAGCGCTGACATTTCACAGAGCAGAACATAACAGATTCCAAAAACGGATATAATGACAGCCTAAAAAAATCTTACGTTAACACTGTATAAAAATACAAAGAGCAATAAAAACACAATACATAAAAGTAACACAGTAACAGTTCAAGACCACTGCAACAAAGTAACAGGAAATGCAAAGTGCTTCATAGCAGGCGAGACATTTTAGCGTTCCTTTTCCTTTCTTGACAACAGTTTACAGGATATAGCAAATTGCAGCAGATGCTAACGGCGGAAAGATTTTCTGAGAAAACATTTACAAAAGTTGAAAGTCGATAATCTTGAAGAAGCAACAGAAAGTAGAAAAAAAATTGTGTATAAGAAACAAAAGAAGCGCCATCATTATGTTGGTAAGAAGCACGCAGTACAGTCCTGCCAAAATTTATTGTGAGATTAAGTTATTACAACTTAGGGTACTTCCACACTGGCGTTTTGGATTCCGTTTGTGAGATCAGTTTCAGGGCTCTCACAAGCGGCCCAAACGGATCAGTTTAGCCCCCATGCATTCTGAATAGATAAGGATCCGCTCAGAATGCATCAGTTCGGCTCTGTTCAGTCTCCATTTAGCTTTGGAGGTGAACACCAAAACGCTAGTCCGCCTGATCATGCGGAGCCAAACAGATCCTGACCTACAATGTAAGTCAATGGGGATGGATCCGTTTTTATTGACACAATGTGTTTTGACTTTGTTCCTGATAATGCAAACGGATGTGTTCTGAACGGATACAAGCGCTTGCATTATCGGTGCGGATCCGTCTGTGCACATACAAGACGGATTCGCACCAAACGCAGGTCTGAAAGTAACCTTACAAGGAATGATGTAAGGCTACTTTCACATCTGCGCTATTGAGATCGGTCATAGGATCGCAATACTGGAGGAAAATGCTTCTGCTTTGTCCTTATTCATTGTCAATGGGACAAAACTGAATCCACCAGAATGCATTCCGTTCCAAATTGGTTGCGTCCCTATCGCAGACAGTCCGGCATGGGAAGTGGATCAAGACGGATCTGGCATGAAACACAATGTAAGTCAATGATGCCAGATCCATTTTCTAGGACACAAAAGAATGCGCCCCCCATTGACTTACATGGTTTTAGTGACCGATCCGTTATGGCTATTTTAGAGATAATATAACCGGATCCGTTCATAACGGATGCAGATGTTGCATTATCATCACAGAAGCGTTTTTGCTGATCCCTGACGGATCCAGCAAAAACGCAGATGTGAAAGTAGCCTATGTCGGTCAGTCTAATGAATGTTTACCTTGGATATACCGGATACGTCACTGGAAGAAAAAATGACTGGCATTGCCAGTGTACTAGCAGCCTTAGCAGTCTGTGATCCGAACCAATTACTCTGCTAGGGATTCATGCAAACAGCTATGGTATATTAGTGATTCATCGACGGATCCACACCATACCATAATCTTACAGATTCTAACAGAGAAAAGAATTGCTGCACGTTCTATTGTGGTGAATATTACAAATATTCCGGGACTATTTTCCATGAAAAAGGCACCATATGGCAGCAGATCATTTTTATAAACATTTAAATAAAATGTGATACAGAATTGGGGTAAACAACCTGACAAATTTACGTTTTCATTCTGGTTACCATGACTCCATCAATAATTATCTATCTATCTATCTTATGCGTCTGAACCTTTAAAGGGCATCTGTCAGCAGATTTGTACCTATGACACTGGCTGACCTGTTACATGTGCACTTGGCAGCTGAAGGCGTCTGTGTTGGTCCCATGTTCCTATGTGCCTGTGTTGCTGCACAAAATTATATTTTTTAATATATGCAAATGAGATTCTAGGAGCAACGGGGGCGTTGCCGTTACACCTAGAGGCTCTGCTCTCTCGGCAATTACCGCCCCCTCCACTATGACTGACCAGGTGTGATGCTGTTTTCACTGCCTGGTCCTGTTGATCAATGTGGAGAAGACACAGCATTTGCAGAGCCTCTAAGTGTAACGGCAATGCCCCTGTTGCTCCTTGAGGCTCATTTGCATATATTAAAACATAATTTTTCTAAGCAATGCGGGCACATATGGACATGGGACCAACACAGATGTCTTCAGCTTTTAAGCGCACATGTAACAGGTCAGCCAGTGTCATAGGGACAAATCTGCTGACAGATGCCCTTTAAAAGTGGATATGTCCATTGGTTAGTCACTGAGATGACAGCTACATCACAGCCCAACTGTGGGTTGGAACAGACCTTCCCCTAAGCAATACCTATAGACTGCTGTCATGATTTCCTGAATTTGTACAGTACCTTATAACCATTAAGCGTATGCCTCTACTAGGAGTTGAAACCATTAAGAGTTTGTGCTGTACATTTTGCAAACACCAAAATTGTAGTCTATTGTAACTGTCAAGCTTGTGCCTCATCAGAGATAATGTTTGGCGTTCTATAACCAGCCTGAGTGTCTGTGTCCATTACTGCGCCATTCTTAGTGAGGCAGCCTTACGTTCACAGCTCATATGCAGAGTTATGTTTCCACAAGGAAACGTACCACAAACAAATCCTGGGCCATCCGACCCTGCACTCATACTCCCTTCCATACCTCCCCAGGACTCCCCTAGGACTTCAGGATCAAATTACAGAGAGCTTCCCAATCCCTATATTTCAGCCCCAAATGAAGTACCCCCCAGTTTCTCTCAGGAATGGTTGCCCCCCCAATCATAGAGAAACACCTTTTTATAAGAAACCCCCCCTTTCATAGGGTTCATAGGAATGTAAGGAGCAATGCATAGTAGATCAAGAACACTTACTGTGATTGGTTGCTACTGCCAAAGATCAAGGGGGAGATTTATCAAAATCTGAATGGTTGCTATGGGCAACTCAGCCAGTTTTCCTTTCCTCCAGTCTTGATAAATCTCCCCCATAGGTTTTCCGAACCCTACTATTTACATGCTGGAAGCTAGAAATATTTTGTCCTAATTATTATGCGGATGCTATGTGTGCTGGATATGTAAAGTTCGGGCATAATCACAGAAGCAATTAATTCATCTAAAAACTTTTCAAGTGTGTTTGTGTATAATTGCTGCCGTTCATTAATGAAAGCATGCTTCTGCTAGAGGCCAAAATAAGTGCCGACTATTCCCATCTGGCTAACCGGTGCCGACATATACAACAGCCCGAACATCAAAGCCTGGCACCAGGAGTTACTGCAAATCTGGATTTCAACATGTCAAAACAAATGGGCTAGCAAAGCCGGCTTTCCATCGATAGCAGGAAAAATAAACCTTACATAGAGGGAAAAAAAATAAAAAATCTTCTAAATTGGGGCATGTATTTTAATAGAAGGAAGAGATTTTCTGTAACAGTACCTGTTGCCAGGCAACCGCGCAAAGGCATGAGATCAGTTACACGGACTTTTCTGTACATTTATTTTTAAAGAATAGTCAGTCAATGATGGATAAGGCTGCAGCAGATGTAGCCGCCATGCTAAGTGAATGATTAACACGGGGCCCATTCACTTCAGTATTACACAATAAATAAACGAAGTCTTATATCCTATTTGCACGCCTGAATGTAGCAAATGTATTGTAAATCTTACCTAGAAGATCTTTCATGTTTCATCATGCATATTATCTAATGTCATCCATGCCATTCCAGGGCTTCAACACTAGGGGGCACATTTATTAAGACTGGCGTTTTAGACGCCCATATCTGGTGGAGGATCTGCCGGAGTTATGACGAGGCGCCGGCCTCTCCATAACTTCAGCGCATCCAGCGCCAGTTCTAAACGTAAGACAGCTTTCGAGCTGTCTTGCATTCATTTATTATTTATTTATTTTATGCACTTTATATAGCGCTACTATATTCCGCAGCGCGTTACAGACATTAGCATCAAGCTGAATCAGGAAAAGAAATCCAGCACTGGAGTCACCAATTGAAAAAGCCAAAATTACCTTTATTCCGTTGTATTGAAATACAAGCGACAGCTCTGCCTTGACACATGGAAACACTCCCGGTCTACGCGTTTCAGACAACGAAGACTTTGTTGGTCATGATTAAGGACAGGTGTGTCTGAAACGCGTAGAGCGGGAGTGTTTCCATGTGTCAAGACAGAGTTGTCACTTGTATTTCAATGCAACGGAATAAAGGTAATTTTGGCTTTTTCAATTGGTGACTCCAGGGCTGGATTTCTTTTCCTGATTCAGGATGCCGCACAAGTCTTTGCCTGAATGATCCGTGCACTACAGAGAAGTAAGCTGTTCTGAATATAGCAGGAGAGCTGGTGTACTATATACCTTCCATTAGCATCAAGCTGTCCCCAATGGGGCTCACAATCTAAGTTCCCTATCAGTCTGTCTTTGGAGTGTGGGGGAAACCGGAGAACCCGGAGGAAACCCACACAAACACGGGAAGAACATACAAACTCCATCCATGTTGTCCTTTAGACCATTTTCTTCCCTAAACCAGGAGTAGAAAATGGCACTCACAATTTTAGAACTGGCTTGAGGGGCGAAGTCGCAGATATCGGTACAACCATCTGCACCTGAAATACGCCTAATTTAGGCATATTTCAGCTGAGTAATGACCCCATAAGATGGTTAAAACCGCCATAACGAGAGCTACACAATAGTCATGCGTTACCTAAGGTAAAATGTTACACAGTTTTAGGTGTGTTCCTTAGTATGGGCAAGGCTTTACACATTTCTGGTTAAATATCCATTAGCTACAGGATAGATACAGTTGCTGTCGACCAAACGAATGTGTCATTAGAAAGTGACCGTTTTACGTTTTTAAGGAAAACACATTTTTAATGAATTTTTGATGTTATTTTAAATTTTTCACATCACTATATAATTAAAATCCTGTGGTTTTTGCACTGCACACTAAGCCTAATAATAGACGCCACTCTTTTTCTTTGCAGCTCACTTTTCAGCAGTCATCTCATTACCATTACAGGTAGGATTACAACGACACACATATTATATATAGAGAACACTGGATCCACCATTCACAATAAGTGATAGAACAGCTTATCTGCTCCCTCCTGACCTCTACACAGGGCACGGAGCATGCCTAGAAAACACTCCTATAAAAGTTACTGAGGTTCCTCCAGACCATTGTGTCTATGGCCCATGGTGGCTGCTGTAAACAACAGTTTAGGCAAGATGACTGCCCCATAATCAGGTTCAGGAAACAGAATAAAAAGATCTGAAATCAGCAAATAAAAGCAGATTAGAAAAAAATATATATGTGTGCCACCATCTGGTTTTAATGGGCAGAAAGAAAACAAATTTAGGCAACACATTCCTTTTCACTCCCCCATACATATACATGTTTGGCTTGGCCGAGCAAGAAGACATCCAGAGTGGTGAGAAAGATGTTTGTAGACACCTCTGACAGCAGCTTATCTCCCCAAGAAGACCAGGATTGGACCATTAGATGGACAAATGTCTGATATTAGAGCCTTCAGGTGACATTTATAATGTGTACAGCCATCCTAAGTGGCTCCAATGGGGTCCGTGATCCCATCCCTTCTGCTTTAGGGTGATGATCATCTGTGCAGGAATGCCCTAGCCATAGGAAATGAGGTGGAGATTTGTCCTAAAGAAAATAGAAAGGCGAGTGGAGGAGGAACCAAACATCAGGCCCTTCTCTCTTGGGTAGCAAAACCAGGAGCTTTAGGCCTGTTTCACATTTGCCTTGTTGTTTTCCAGTGTTGGGATCCGGCAGAGGACCTCAATATCGGAAAAAAATGTTTCCATTTAGTCCTCAGGCATTCTGAATGGAAAGAAATCCATTTAGAATGCATCAGGATGTCTTCCGTTCCAGCAGCATTCCGTTTTGTGACCAGAAACAAAACCGCTGCAAGCTCCGGTTTTGTGTCCGGTTATAAAAACGGGAAAAAAAACAGATCCGGCTCTGAAAACAATGTAAGTCAATAATGACGGATCCGTTTTTATGGAGCCTAAAAAAACGGATCAGCCATCCATTGACTTTCAATGTATTTAGTGACGGATCCGTTTTTTTTCCCCATTTTGATTTCACACAACCACATCCTAACAGAACGGATGCATCCTGATGTGCAAAATCCAAACGGATCCGTTATTGAGATGCTCTGCCGGATCTCAATACCAGAATTTACAACACAAGTGTTGAAGTAGCCTTAATGGGGTGCCAATTTTGATCTTTGCTGTGATATCCCCTCTCTTCTTCATACTCTACTTTCCATAACATAACAACGCATAGAAAATGGACAGTACAGTAAGTGATAGCTTAAAATTCTCTATAGCTACGTTATATTAGGGAACGTAAGGCATGTTGGAAATGTTCGGAATAATGTGGTTGAGCACATTCAGCTTTGGCCCCTATGGAATGGCACTTGGCTACTTTGCATATGTATGTGCATTTTTACCATCTGTTTCATTTGTGCTGTTTACTCATGCACTTATTTTTACTGGAAGATCCTGAGCTCGAATAATATGTGGATATGCTTTTCCCTATAGAGACAGAATATGGGTCTACTCTGATATTAGTTGGTGTTACACGCTTTGGTATCTGGAAAAAAAACTTGATTAATTTAGAATGTGGGTCTCCAACATATACCTGGAAACAAAGCCCTTGTGTCCAATATCCCTGGTGGACCAGTGGTCGCTTACCTATCCAGGACAAAGTATGCAAAAGTATTATTTAGTCCAAACAAAAAAGATACAAAGAGTTGGGTCCCCACAACTGTTATGGGGAGTCCTCATGGCATTGTGACAGAATCCTAAATTCCTGACTAGGGTCTCTCCCTAATGTAAAACATGGTAAAATGATGAACATGAATATATCTCACCAGATGAGGGTGCGCAGTGTCATGCCACCTGCTGAGCTGCTCGAGGAGGACCATATACAATGATAAAGGGGTTAAAAATAAAAAACAGGTTTCTGGGGTCCTGTCATCTAATAGTTAAAAAGGTCTGGTAAAGGAGAATGTGCAACGCATTTCGGACGGTCAATCTTCTTCCTCAGACATAACAGGTGTGGCTGAGGAAGGAGACTGACTCTTCAAAAAGCATCAGGCGTAGCGATAAGTGAATCAAATCAAAATTTTTGAAATTTGATCAGAATTTTAGATTTTAAAGGACCTGAATTTTGTGTGATTTGAATAGAGAGAGCTTTTTCCAGGCAATTGGGGAACTTTTGACTAGGAATTAATATATTCAGATGCAAATCGAATCAGCTGGCAAATTTTACACATTATTCTTTTAATATACCTTTTTAGCTATTACTGTATATGCTCTAGAAACTAGTTTTTTTTTTACTTTTATTTTTAACTATTTTATCAGTCTAATAAATATTGATATGCATTCAGCTGCAGAGTACATCACAAGTGTTTTCATCTATTGAAAAATCTAAATCTTACAGAATTTCTTATTTTTTCTGGGCTTGCCAAACTAACCTATCCCGAATAATTATCAGTGGCTGCACAGTGTACCAGGCTGTGCATTTAGAAAAGAACAACAGGCAATTGGAGACAACTAGATAACCAATGACTATGAAAGATATCACAGTCACATCACAGCACGAGAACATTGCAAGTACCTCCAAACATTGTGTGTGTGCCCCCTGGGGTATACATGTCAGGTTGAGAATTCAAATGGTCACTAACTTTCACACAACTTTGCATAAATCAATAGTACAAGAAAATGTAACAAACTTTATAATATATCTGATCAGAGAAAATGCCTTGTTCTAGAGTTATCAGCTATTTCTCTCCACTCCCCTTTCTAAAATGATGCCGAGGCCTTCTCACAGTTTTCTCTGAACCATGGGACATCACATTCATTGGTTAGATTCACTACAATTCCCAGCATGCTCCATTTATTTCAATGAGAGTTCTGAGAAGAGCAGAGCAAGTATGCATGCTGAGAGTTGTAGTTTCACAACAGCTGGAGTGCCGCAGGTTGCCTACCCCTGGCCTAGCTGTAGCTCAGCCCCATTAAAGTAAATGGGGCTAAACTGTGATACCAAGCACAGCCAGTATCTAAGGGATGGCGCTGTACTTGGTGAACAGGGAGAAAGCTGTGGTGCTACTGCGAGCACTGGGGCCTTCTCAAAGACCTGATCAGCAGGAGTCCTGGGTGTTGGACCTCCACAGATCAGTATAAAGATCTCGGAAATTTCATTTTTTACATTTTTTAAAACTTTTGAGTTAACCTACAATAAATAAAAAGTTGTGCAACTCTATAAACAGTTTACATTACTTAGACCATAGCTGCATTTGCAATTATGCAGGCTCGTAATATCAATCCTTGTAAGCGTCATATCTGCAAAGACCCTGCTGTGGTGAATTGTAATCTGGACAGTGCAACAGAAGATAGGAGCTAAAAGAAATACATTACAACATTACAGCCACCTTCATGAATGATTACTTTAAGGATCTGGATGCAAACCGGAAAGCCCCTTTAAAAACAATATAAAACAATCCAAATATAAAACAATAATTGTAGGAAAAGAGATTTTTGCATGCTAGTGACTTTGGTAATTACAAGCCTTGAATTCTACTCCTATCATCCGCCTCCCTGGTAATTGTACCCAAATTAACAGCACCATTTCTGTAATGAAAACAGGGAAGAGGGATTCCTGGTAATGATTTTGTGACAAAGTATATGTTTTTGTAAAAGGCTCGTGGCAGCCTGTGATCAGTGCAGCTTTCCTGAAGGTCAGACAGCTTTAGACTTTATATTCTGTGGTTGTTAACAATAAGCCATTCAATGCAGAGGTTCGTTCCTTTCCACTTTTTCTACCCCATCTTCTGAAGATAAACAATTACAGCATGTCCTGTGATTTACCGCTATTATACATCCCAACAGGATGTCCGTGCACTTGTAACTCTTCTCTTTAAGCTTTAGAACATGAAAAATTGCAAGGATCCTTTTAAATACACTTTCATATTATGGCTTCAATGGCTAGGTTCAACATTTGCAAAGTGCAAGCGGTACATTGCGAATGGCAGTCCATATTTTGGCATATTGCGATAGGTAGTCCACATTGGCGCTAAAGCAGAGGAACAGTCTGCCGGAGTTCACAGACTGCCAGATACTGCCGTGCACCGCCAGACCCCATTGGCTATAATGGGATGCGGACAGTTTCCAGCATGAGCACAGGGCGTGGGGCAGACAAAAACCAATGAGTGCACCGGTGTCTGTCCAGCTGAAATCTGGCAGGATCCCACGAAAGAACTTTTTTGTCGCAGACATATTTAAAAATGGGAAGATCATCATAACAGATAACACTAATAGGTACTAAAAGCTCCCACTACACAGCTCCCAGAGTTTGTGGTCTATATATTGTGTCTGGCATCTAGCTGAAAATGAACATTCGGGAGGAGGAGCATTGTGAAGAACACCTTGTCTTGTCATCTGTCTGCAGCCAATCAGCAGTGCTGAGAGCACTCATGTTGATGCTGATTGGCTGGCAGCACCTGAATGACCAACAGCAGCTCACAAATGTCATGTTCAGATGGATGCCATGAGTAATACACTTCGGATGGGTGCAGATATGTCAGTGGTGTCCAGCCATTTGTTGTTTTTTTTTGTGGCGCCATATATGTGTATGTAGATCGGGCATGGCAACTGATGCTCTGGGTGATGAACGACCCCACAGAAGACCAAGGATCAGTTCTGGCTTCATTTTGAAATTCAGATTTGACATTTTTAGTGCCTGCCATGTGTGTAAAGGAGTTTGTATACTTTAATCGTTATTTTACATCTGTATCCCAAAAATAGAAGAGGTACAAGTCTTTCATCTGCAGGCTCCACTCTTACAAATACTGATCCAAAACTATGACCAAAATATGCAAGCATGAATAAGGACTAAGCAGTTGTGTAACTAGAACCTCCTGAGCCCCAATTTAAAATCTATAACAAGGCCCCCTACCCACCTACCATGTACATATATTATACCTTTGTCTTCTTATATAGTAGAGCGGCCTTTGAGCTCCCAAGACACCAAGGTACGGGTGTGACTTCTACCTTTACACACTTATCACACATCTATGCCCCAGGCATAAGACCGCAGGGAAGTAATGTTTTGCAGGGTAAAAAATTGATTCTAACCCAGTCAAAGGTGAGTCTGTGCCCACCAGAAAAGTCAAGGGCTAGGATTACTATTCTTTAATGCAATTTGTCGAGATTGTCTTGTATGTGACACTGTATTTTTACAAGCTATGACACAGGGTGCTCCATCCCTGAGAGACTTTAGGGTCAGGCGTGAATACGTCTTCACTGCCTGTCCCATCAGTCAGTGGTGAGGGTGTGGCATGAAGGGCAGTGAGCCCACCCTCTGGGAGTGATGAGGTGCAAAGTCACTGCCTTCGTTGCTCTTCAGGGCTCATTTTCATATAACAAAACATCAATGTTCTCAAGAATGCGGACCAAGACCATGATGTTCAACTGTCAAGAGCACATGTCTCAGGTGAGACGGTTTTATTGTGACATATCCCATGACAGAACCCCTTTAAAGGGGTATTCCTATCTGGAGATTCCTGGAAGTTCCGCAAGTAAGCACGGTTAGGGCTCGTTCACATCACCGTTTGTCTTTTCCGTTCTCCAGCTCCGTTCAGGAGCAGGAGAACGGAAAGGACGGATGCTGTACATAACTGACACCAACGGAGCCTAAAGACCCCATAGACTTTAATGGGGTCCGTTTGGTGTCCGCTCAGAACATGATTTTCAAGCGGACACGAAAGTCCTGCATGCAGTACTTTCATGTCCGCTCAAAAATCATGTTCTGAGCGGACAACAAACGGACCCCATTAAAGTCTATGGGGTCTTTAGGCTCCGTTGGTGTCAGTTAGGTGTCAGTTATGTACAGCATCCGTCCTTTCCGTTCTCCGGCTCCTGAACGGAGCCAGAGAACGGAAAAGACAAACGGTGATTTGAACGAAGCCTTATTTTCAGAAGTTCCATAGAATTCAATGGAGAGAGCTGCAAATGTGTGTCCACCTCTTCCTTCACGGAAGTGCAAGACGGGAATATGCCTTAAATGGTCCAGGTGGGAGTATACCTTTGAGTCTACAATATTCATGTTGACATCAGTTCCATTCTCCTGGGGCCATTAAAGAACATGGTACATTGAAGCCTAGTGAGATACTATCCTGTTATTGCCTTTTCACTTAACCTGCTTCTCAGTGCTATTCAGTAGACTTATGGATTGTCTTTGCTTGTGGCAGCAAAATATGATATGCATATCTTCGTGAAACTGGGTCACCTCCGTAACATTTATATGTATGCTGCTAGGATGAGCTCAAACAAAAATGTCTCCAGCTTGGCGGATCAGTAAGAGCTCGGGGCAGAAACTGAAAAAGTACGAGTCGAGGAGTGTGCTTTCTTTTATGTAGCACTTGATGACGTATAGAAGGAATCTTAGTTTGCATGTTCTCCCCATGCTTGTGTCCACCCGGTACTTAGGTTACACTCCACACTCCGGATTTCAGATTGTGAGCCCCAAAGGGGAGAAAGGCCGATGTGAGCGATAATCTTTGTACAGCGCTGCGGAATATGTAAGAGCTAAAGCAATGAGTAAAATAAGTGATGCCAACCTATACGGGGTTCTCTCACGCAGAGGTGACAATCATGGCCCATTTCTTTTGGGGGGAGTTACTCTATAAGAAGATGATTCAGGGGCACAGACAATAGTGCAATAATCAAGTGCCGATATTTCACCGTAAAAAAAGAGACTGTATTGTCATATTGTATCTCAATCTCATACCGCATGATGCCATCATGTATGGTAACATATAAAGTATTCGGAGGTTAGGTGCCTCCAGCTATAACTGGATTACAGAACATGAAACTATACCTGGAAATATTAGTATTCCCTTTAGTCCATCCAGTTCCTGGCCCACATCTTAACCTCTCCAACTATTCTTACAGATTTGACCTTTTTTTTAGATGTGGTAGAGAGGAGCACGAGGCAATTCAGAGTTCCATATTCAATCATCTTCAAACCTGAATAGGTCTTCTGCCCACAGCCCTTCTGGGCACCAATAAAACAGCCACATAGTGCTAACATATGGCCACATCATGACAATCAAATGTTCTCTTCTATGAGCAGCAATGTTTGCACAAGACTAGCTAATGAGGCACAAGATAAAAGCTCAGTAGTGATCATATTTCACATGAGTAATGAGAGTCTCTACGTCTTCAGATATTATGATGTAGGGTAAATGTAGAGGTTGTTTTCTTATCAACACCAAGACCTCGAAAGCTTTTCTTCCATTTGGTAGCAAGATATTTGCACTGACTAAAGTCTCCCTACCAATCTGCCAGTTCTCCTTAAAGGGAATCTGTCACCACGTTTATTTTAACCAAAACTGGTAAGGCCAAATTCACATTTCAGTTATTTGGTCAGTTATTTCCATCAGTTATTGGGAGCCAAAACCAGGTGCGGGTCAAAAACACAGAACATGTGCAGATCTTTCCATTATACCTCATCTCTGTGTAGGCTTCACTACTGGTTTTGGGTCATAATAACTGATGGAAATAACTGACCAAATAACTGAAATGTGAACTAGGTCTAACAGAGAACTTGACTGAAACGCAGGGTCATATACGTTTTTTGTCCAAGTGTTTTCTCAAAATTTTGGTTTACCATCTTCAGTCGGTCTCAAGTGCTAGAGTCCATTCAATGAGATACATATACTCAGTTTTCATATTTATGGGCGGCAAGCTCCCCTGTCCACCACCTGCTTGCTGACAGCTTTCTCCCTATGCACAGTAACAGGGAGAAAGCTGTCAATCATCTACAGGAGGGAGGGGGACACGGCAGTGAAGACTCCAGTGCTCGGGTCCAGATGGATCTGCTAAATGGGAATTTTATGGAAACAAGCTAAGCGTATGCTGGCCTTAGATAATGTAGAATAAAACTGGGGACAGATTCCATTTAAAGGGAAAATCCATGAAACTGGGCTTCCAATATGTCAAAAATACAAGTGATAGGTTCATGTCACCCCCACTGACCTATAACAATGAAATGGCGCTAGAGAGCAATCATTTATAGCAACTGCAAATTTTTAGCAAGGAAAATCTCTGTGCAGTGCCTAAGGTGTTTGAGTGCTCCGTAAAGTCCTTTAGTTCAGGATAATAAGTGATGGTCTGGGATCACAGACTTCACAACCCAGTCTTCTCACTCTCACTTATGACATATCATACTGTGTTCCCTGGATTTGCCCTTTAAGGAGGATAATTAATCCAAGAAACCTTACCCATGGTAGGTCACATAGCTAACCTGGAACACGAGGTTCAGAAGAGCAAAAACAGCAAGATGGCTCTCTGGTCGAGCCGTCATGTCCTAAGTCTCCTTCTGGAGGGGGAAACTGACAGTGCAAACTCGTAAATGTCAGAAGGGGAATCTTCTTTCTTTTTGGAAGAAAACTACAGCATTTCTACAAGGTGTTCTCTGAAAGCTTCGTAAAAATGGACAATGCACTCATGTTAACTCACATTTATACAGTATAGAGACCTCCTGTAGGAGGCGCTAGAGATCAAAATGAGAAATGTGGACTTTCAAAGTGGTGCAAACAGGACTATGAGAGCATTAAAAGGAGCACTTACCTTATAGATTTATATATATATATATATATCTATATATATATATATATATATATATATATATATATAGAGTCCCTATGACAGTACAACTCTGATTGACTTGTGACAGTGACAACAGGAAGCAATGCAAAAGTGCACTGAATGTTTTGTCAGCAAAAGCAATAGATAAGAAATGAAAAATGTACCCTCTGTTTCCGCAGACTTCCTGGGCTGGTCGGTGATGGGCTTGGCGATTTCCCCGAGCGAGGAGTGGAAAGCTGGCTCCCTGGGGTACCATTGACTGAGGGAACAAAGTGAAGGGAACAAGTTAATTAAAAATGATCTTAATCCTTGTCCGCCAGACCTTGTCTGCACTAAATCAGTCTACTGTATAATGCATCACTGTTGTTTCATTGTACTGTCCCTATCATCTGTGCGTCCTTCCATTCATGAGGCTGACTGCAGTCTACACGGCAACTGTAATGATGAGAGTACCAATCCACACACAGCCACTGTTGCGTTACACTTGCAGCAGGATGATTTAGATCCCGCAGGCTCCCCACATCACCTTACAGAACCTCACACCTACTGTCACATTGAATATGATGCACTCTAATACATAAACCCTTTATCAGACATATGCTATAAACCAATACAGAGTACAGTATTTATTACTCAAAATCATTATATATACATATTATAATACTTATATTAGTAACAATTCATTATTTATTCTCCATTTGTCTGTTCATATTGTGAGTTTCCTTGATAGTTTAGATTAGATTAAACTTTTAAATCTAATTAAAGTTTTATGTTCTTATATACAATGCATATAATACATGCTAACGATATCTATAAAATCTATAATATATCTATAATACATACAGCTTAAAACAAGGGTATTGCTTCTTCATAAATACATCCTATACAATAAAACAAACCAACGCAGAAAGTATAGAAATATTAAAATGTAAAATTGGATTGAATTATTTGATTTATATACATAGTAAAGTGGTTCCCCTTAAATGACTATAATCATTGGCTGCTCAGGATACACATTGTTACTAGGGTGACTGCACAATATTCCTTCTCGTACATAGCTCAGGGCTAGAAATGAGTATATTAACATATAATCATTATAATAATAATAATAATGATAAAATAATAATCATCATAATAACATACATAACTATTATAACATCTGACCAAGCTTACATCACCAGACATAAGGCAGCAGTTTAGCATCCACTCATTGGACTTACCTTCTATGAGCTCCAACATGAGTGAGCTTTAATGTGATTAGACCGGTTGTGTAAAAAAAAAAGAAAGGGATCAATGAAAGGAAAGCCAATGGTGCTTTGTAGTTACTGGAGCTTTCGCACAGTGGCAGAGGCAGCGAGTAGTTGACAGGACACAGTGCTGCTCATACAGTGAGATGCAGGATTCAGAAGCAGATGCTTATAATGCGTAAGCCTGACGTCTTCCGAGCAGCAGTGGGAGGTGCAGGTGCAGTCTTAGGACTACATGAAAGGTATCAGCACAGCAGAACATTGCTGCTATAGGAATGGAAAGCGAACACCCCCCCACCCCTGTCTCTATCCTTCTCTTACCATACCCCCCAAAGCCTCAGTAATGTAATAAGCTATGGTGTGAATCATTATGAAGCTCAATGAGGAATAAAACATATTAAATGACTCATTTGGGAATTGAAAAGCCAATAACTCTTAATATCCAATGATGACTACTGAAAGCTGCTCCTCACTTGTGCCAGGCTTCAAATACAATATGCTTGTCTGCTCAAGACTACTCCTGTCCCGTATGGGTTAAGTAATAAAATTAAATTGAGAATACGCTATAATAAATCGGATCTAATATCTATCTATCTATCTATCTATCTATCTATCTCCTGATCCAATTTTCTATCTCATAACCATCTTTCTATCGACTGGGAATGGGTATAGGGACACATCCATGGAGGGGTATAGAAGTCCATGGCACATCATGCTCCTCACAATCTATGGCAGGCATTGACTTATTGTGCTGCCTTGGGCCCTGATTTCTCCTCTTCCGCCAGCATTATGGGTAGTTTATCTTTCTCCTCCATGGAGGTAAAGTCTGGGAAGAGATCAGTCTCCTCAAGTGAGTGTCCCTCACTGCTGAGTATTTGGGGCAAGCAGGAAGTGGGCCTTATCCTCCAAGGAGTCCTGGTCACGGTGCTGGCAAAGTCTGCTCTTCCTGGTCTTGCACGTTTGTTGGTGACACTAAGATCCGATGAGCAGGCTGTGGGCGCTCAGTCTGTACTGGCTTAGGATCTGTCGGTCTCTGGGGTTGGTTAGTTTCTCTAGATATGTAGGCTCTGGTATATTGTCAGCTTCTGTGTTGTTCTTATGTTGTTCCTCCAGACATTGAGATATTCTTTTTTGTTCTCATGTATCGTCTTCTGAATTTCACTTTTTCTCAGACTGTATTGGTTGGTGGCTTGGTCAAGCTGGGTTTGAGTGAGTTGTTCTGGGGTGGTTAGTATACCTGGGGCTTCTTAGTGTAGCAAGGCATTTTAATAGTAGGAGCTGAGACTGCTGCTATGTAGATGGGCCTAGAATGACAGTGTCCTCTTCTGGACACTGGCAGAAGAAGCGGAGTTTATGGAGTTGGAGAAGGTGTTTGCAGAATTCCAGGTGGAATATTTCTTTTGACTCAGAGTCCAACTTTAACCAGCCTGGGTATGTGTCTGGACCCCAGACTTCGCTGCCATTCAGAAGAATCGGGGTGATGATGCTATCAAAGATTTTAAGCCATCCATGTTATACCTATGCTTCCTACAAGCAGGTAGATTGAATTTAAATTCCCAATCCCTGCCCTGTATAAGTATCAGCAGAAGACAGCCTGCTGTTTGAATGAATTAAACTTACAAGGATTGTCTCATTACATACATTGGAGTCAATCAGCAGGGTCTGACCTATGTGACGACTGCATATTGTCAGAACAAAGTGCCAGAGGCTCCAAGAAAGCTCTGTGCCACTGGGTCACCTTTGTGTTCTGCCGTCAGTGACAACAGCAGTCTGACCATAATTGGACAGTCATCCTAGGAACATGCCACCAGTGTCTGCGATGACGTACATGTCAAGGTTATATATCTGTGTAGTATAAACCAGTAGTTGCCATTTATTTCTCTGAATGAAGACATACTAGTGATCATTTGTAGAAATTAGAATAGAAAAACAGGTGACCAGATTCTCATTTTTGTGGTGGAGTATGAAAGCAAGGAAATAAAAAAAAGGAAATTCAATAATAGGTTGCTAAAGGCAAACTCCTTACTTCTCTTTTCACTTAAAAATCATTGTATTAAGCACTGACCTACTATTACTTAACAGGTAATATACTGCATATGCACATCCAGGCTGTCAGCTGCTTAAAGGAGAACTACCAAAATGATAATACAACACATTCCCTGTACATTCCCCTGCAGATAATAACTGGAAGCCGGGGCACTGCAAGGGTCTTAAAAATTTGGGGGTACATTTATTAAGATCAGAGTTTTAGATGCCAGTCTTAACGCCTATACCTGGAGGTGGATCCACCGGAGTTATGGAGAGGCGCCGGCCTCTACTTAACTTCGGCAGATCCTCCGACACTTCTAAATGTGAGACAACATCATAGCTGTCTTAAAGTTAGACCATTTTATACGCCTAAAACAGGCTCCCATGCCACGCCCCCTGGCGTGAGTGAAGAGAAGATGCAGCGTTACACTTGCAGCAGGATGATTTAGATCCCGCAGGCTCCCACATCACCTTACAGAACCTCACACCTACTGTCACATTGAATATGATGCACTCTAATACATAAACCCTTTATCAGACATATGCTATAAACCAATACAGAGTACAGTATTTATTACTCAAAATCATTATATATACATATTATAATACTTATATTAGTAACAATTCATTATTTATTCTCCATTTGTCTGTTCATATTGTGAGTTTCCTTGATAGTTTAGATTAGATTAAACTTTTAAATCTAATTAAAGTTTTATGTTCTTATATACAATGCATATAATACATGCTAACGATATCTATAAAATCTATAATATATCTATAATACATACAGCTTAAAACAAGGGTATTGCTTCTTCATAAATACATCCTATACAATAAAACAAACCAACGCAGAAAGTATAGAAATATTAAAATGTAAAATTGGATTGAATTATTTGATTTATATACATAGTAAAGTGGTTCCCCTTAAATGACTATAATCATTGGCTGCTCAGGATACACATTGTTACTAGGGTGACTGCACAATATTCCTTCTCGTACATAGCTCAGGGCTAGAAATGAGTATATTAACATATAATCATTATAATAATAATAATAATGATAAAATAATAATCATCATAATAACATACATAACTATTATAACATCTGACCAAGCTTACATCACCAGACATAAGGCAGCAGTTTAGCATCCACTCATTGGACTTACCTTCTATGAGCTCCAACATGAGTGAGCTTTAATGTGATTAGACCGGTTGTGTAAAAAAAAAAGAAAGGGATCAATGAAAGGAAAGCCAATGGTGCTTTGTAGTTACTGGAGCTTTCGCACAGTGGCAGAGGCAGCGAGTAGTTGACAGGACACAGTGCTGCTCATACAGTGAGATGCAGGATTCAGAAGCAGATGCTTATAATGCGTAAGCCTGACGTCTTCCGAGCAGCAGTGGGAGGTGCAGGTGCAGTCTTAGGACTACATGAAAGGTATCAGCACAGCAGAACATTGCTGCTATAGGAATGGAAAGCGAACACCCCCCCCCCCACCCCTGTCTCTATCCTTCTCTTACCATACCCCCCAAAGCCTCAGTAATGTAATAAGCTATGGTGTGAATCATTATGAAGCTCAATGAGGAATAAAACATATTAAATGACTCATTTGGGAATTGAAAAGCCAATAACTCTTAATATCCAATGATGACTACTGAAAGCTGCTCCTCACTCGTGCCAGGCTTCAAATACAATATGCTTGTCTGCTCAAGACTACTCCTGTCCCGTATGGGTTAAGTAATAAAATTAAATTGAGAATACGCTATAAAAAATCAGATCTAATATCTATCTATCTATCTATCTATCTATCTATCTATCTATCTATCTATCTCCTGATCCAATTATCTATCTCATAACCATCTTTCTATCGACTGGGAATGGGTATAGGGACACATCCATGGAGGGTTATAGAAGTCCATGGCACATCATGCTCCTCACAGTCTATGGCAGGCATTGACTTATTGTGCTGCCTTGGGCACTGATTTCTCCTCTTCCGCCAGCATTATGGGTAGTTTATCTTTCTCCTCCATGGAGGTAAAGTCTGGGAAGAGATCAGTCTCCTCAAGTGAGTGTCCCTCACTGCTGAGTATTTGGGGCAAGCAGGAAGTAGGCCTTATCCTCCAAGGAGTCCTGGTCATGGTGCTGGCACAGTCTGCTCTTCCTGGTCTTGCACGTTTGTTGGTGACACTAAGATCCGATGAGCAGGCTGTGGGCGCTCAGTCTGTACTGGCTTAGGATCTGTCGGTCTCTGGGGTTGGTTAGTTTCTCTAGATATGTAGGCTCTGGTATATTGTCAGCTTCTGTGATGTTCTTATGTTGTTCCTCCAGACGTTGAGATATTCTTTTTTGTTCTCGTGTCTCGTCTTCTGAATTTCACTTTTTCTCAGACTGTATTGGTTGGTGGCTTGGTCAAGCTGGGTTTGAGTGAGTTGTTCTGGGGTGGTTCGTATACCTGGGGCTTCTTAGTGTAGCAAGGCGTTTTAGTAGTAGGAGCTGAGACTGCTGCTATGTAGATGGGTCTGGAATGAGAGTGTCCTCTTCTGGACACTGGCAGAAGAAGCGGAGTTTATGGAGTTGGAGAAGGTGTTTGCAGAATTCCAGGTGGAATATTTCTTTTGACTCAGAGTCCAACTTTAACCAGCCTGGGTATGTGTCTGGACCCCAGACTTCGCTGCCATTCAGAAGAATTGGGGTGATGATGCTATCAAAGATTTTAAGCCATTCATGTTATACCTATGCTTCCTACAAGCAGGTAGATTGAATTTAAATTCCCAATCCCTGCCCTGTATATGTATCAGCAGAAGACAGCCTGCTGTTTGAATGAATTAAACTTACAAGGATTGTCTCCATGGGCGTAGCTATAGGGGGTGCAGAGGTAGCAGTTGCTACCGGGCCCAGGAGCCTAAGGGGGCCCAAAGACCCTTATGCCGCATAGGAAGACACACAAAGCACTGAGGGAAGGGGGGCCCAAGCTAAACCTTGCACCAGGGCCCATGAGCGGTTAGCTACGCCCCTGATTGTCTCATTACATACATTAGAGTCACTGCTAGAAGATGCCAGCAATGTCCAATCAGCAGGGTCTGACCTATGTGACCGCTGCATATTGTCAGAACAAAGTGCCAGAGGCTCCAAGAAAGCTCTGTGCCACTGGGTCACCTTTGTGTTCTGCCGTCAGTGATCACAGCAGTCTGACCATAATTGGACAGTCATCCTAGGAACATGCCACCAGTGTCTGCGATGACGTACATGTCAAGGTTATATATCTGTGTAGTATAAACCAGTAGTTGCCATTTATTTCTCTGAATGAAGACATACTAGTGATCATTTGTAGAAATTAGAATAGACCAGATTCTCATTTTTGTGGTGGAGTATGAAAGCAAGGAAATAAAAAAAAGGAAATTCAATAATAGGTTGCTAAAGGCAAACTCCTTACTTCTCTTTTCACTTAAATATCATTGTATTAAGCACTGACCTACTATTACATAACAGGTAATATACTGCATATGCACATCCAGGCTGTCAGCTGCTTAAAGGAGAACTACCAAAATGATAATACAACACATTCCCTGTACATTCCCCTGCAGATAATAACTGGAAGCCGGGGCACTGCAAGGGTCTTAAAAATTTGGGGGTACATTTATTAAGATCAGAGTTTTAGATGCCAGTCTTAACGCCTATACCTGGAGGTGGATCCACCGGAGTTATGGAGAGGCGCCGGCCTCTACTTAACTTCGGCAGATCCTCCGACACTTCTAAATGTAAGACAGCATCATAGCTGTCTTAAAGTTAGACCATTTTATACGCCTAAAACAGGCTCCCATGCCACGCCCCCTGGCGTGAGTGAAGAGAAGTTGCAGATTGCAGCACAAAGGTTCTCTGGCAATCTGCGCCAGAAATACGCCTAATTTAGGCGTATTTCTGTTTGATAAATGACCCCCTTGGTGACCAAGCCCCAATGCATATGTGTCAAATTCTCAATCCAACTACCCAGCCCTAGTGCTAATGGCATATTTAGATGGACCTTACATCCAGGATTTCCACACATACAGGAAAACATCACTATAGTTATGATGCCCTTATAGTGCTCCCAGTAATTATAATGCCGCCTCTAGTACCCCAAGTAGATATAATGCCCCCTATAGTGCCCAAAATAATTATAATGGCCCATGTAGTGCCCCCAATATTTATAATGCTCCCTGTAGTGCCTCCTGTAGTTATAATGCCCCCTATAGTGGCCCCAGTAGATATATTGCTACGTATTGTGTCCCTCAATAATTATAATGACCCCTGTAGTGCCCCTAGTATTTCTAATGTCCCTTGTAGTGCCTCCTGTAGTTATAATGTCCCTGCAGTGTTGCCAGTAGTTAGAACGCCCCTATAGGTTTAAATGCCACTTATTGTGCCCTTGGGTAGTTATAATGCCCCTCTTGTACCCCCAGTAGTTATAATGCTCCCTATAGTGTCCCAATAATGATAATGGTCCCTGTAGTGCCCCAGTAGTTATAATGTTCACTTCTAGTATCCCATCTACTGTCCCCAGTAATTATAATGGCCTCTTATACCCCCAATAGGTATAATGCCCCCCCGTAGAGCCCCTAGTAGGTATAATGCCCCTCTATAGTGCTCCAGTAGGTAAAATGTCACCTATAGTGTCTTCAGTAGTTATAGTGCCCTCTACAGTTACAATGCACCCCACATAATGCCCCAGTAGGTAAAATGCCCCTTTAGTGCCCCAAGTACTTACAGAGCACCCCTGTAGTTATAAAGCCCCCCAAAAAAAAAAAAAAAGTGCCCCCAGTACTTAACTTCTCGCACCCATCTGAGATTCAGGCCACAAGCCTCTTCTGGTCTGTGGCCTTAGTTACTGGCTTCTGGACTCAGGCGGTTGTGTTGAAGTCACTGTGTCGCCTGAAACCTGGAGCAGGTGGTTGCTTTGCATTCTACTCTCTCATAGGCCTGAGGCTTATGAGAGTGAGCAGCAGGGCAGGGAGCCATTGGCATCCTAAGGGGATACAGCTAAACCATCAATACAAGAAATGAAATAAAAGTGGAACACACGGGCAAGGTCATACACTACTTCCCTAATAGCACCACATACTATGACAAAGCTCAAAATACCTCTCCATCAGCATCTGATACCACCATGCAGCACAAAATACCCCCAACAGCACCAAATAAATACCACAGTACGGTATTAAATATCTCACCAATAGCAGCAAATAAATACCACAGTGCAGAATAATATATCTCCATAAACAGCGCCAAATAAATACCAACATGCAGCATTAGGTACCTCCTGAAAAGCACAAACTAAATGCCACACTACAGCACCATATACCTCCCAGCAGCATTGTCCCCAGACCACCTGTTCCCCGCTGTCAGCAGTATTGTCCCCCTAAATATGCTTCTACCTTTGATAGTAGCATTGTCTTCATTTCAGTTTCTTACCACTCTCACAGACTGCAAGGAGCACTTCTCCTGCAGTTCTGCTTCGTACTCTCAGAGGATGAAGGACCTGTGATGATGTCATCACAGTCAGGTCCTTGAGCCCTCGGAAGTTAAAAAATGCACGGATACAGAAGAGCTTCCATTATTGTGCACTTCCTGCTTAATCATGTCAAGACCTGACAGAGTGGTCCACTGGGAAGGGCAGGTTACCAGTCCAGGCCTGGGGACAGCACTCTAATTTATGTGCTAATACAGTTTAATCCTATTCTGGGACAGAGTGTGGATCTGAATGCATATACAGTGTAAGGCACATCAATGGAAAATTTCCATTTACACATCTGTAAATAATATTATATAAACATTAGGGCTGCAGCTAACGATTATTTGAATAATTGATTAGTTGTCGATAATTTCATTGATTAATCGGGAAAAACACCAAAATTACAAAAAAGGGGTTTATATGATTTTACTTGAAAAATTATGTACAAAGGCCATATTAAAACTATTTTAGGAGTTACATAATTATAAAATTTTTGCATTAGAATGTAAGAATGCCCCCTGATAATACCCAGCCCCCCCCACCCGCATTGTCTGGTCCCCTCTTATATTACCCAGCTCCCCACATTGTCTGGTGCCCCTGATATTACTGAGTCCCCCGCATTGTCTGGTGCCCCTGATATTACCCAGCCCCCATATTGTCTGGTGCCCCTGAAATTACCCACCCCCGCATTGTCTGGTGCCCCAGATATTACCCAGCCCCCGCATTGTCTGGTGCCCCTAGATATTAACCAGCCCTCAGCATTGTCTGGTGCCCCCTGATACTACCCAGCCCCCCCAGTTGTCCGGCACCCACCCCTGTGTGTTAGTCTCCTCTGCCCGCTCCTATCAGGCGCAGAGATGATGGATGCAGTTGTCACGTGGCTCTGTGTGGACCAGTCATTATCCCTGGACAGACTGGTGGACGGCTGAAGACCCCAGTATAAACAAACAGTCAGGGTGGTGTGGTGGCACTTTAATGTATTTTTTTTTTTACAGTTTATTTATTAACTATTTCCCCCCTTAGGGGCTAGAACCTGGGCTCTTTTAATCCTTTGTCCTATTCACCCTAATAGAGCTCTATTACGGTGAATAGGACTTCACACTCTCCCTGCTGCGCTGTGCAAAGTGCACACAGCAGCAGGGAGCTGACCATGGCAGCCAGGGCTTCAGTAGCGTCCTGGCTACCATGGTAACCGATCGGAGCCCCAGCATTACACTGCTGGGGCTCTGATCACTGCCACCAACGAGGAGGAGGTGAGGGGACCCTGTAGCCACTGCCACCAATGATTTTAATACTGGGGGGAGGGGGGTTGGGCGCACTGTACCAGGGCGCTGCGATCCGCGGCAATTAACCTCTCAGGTGCTATCACCTCTGGAGTCTCTGGAGTGGGGGAGGAAAGCAGAGAACCCGGAGGAAACTCACACAAACACGGGAAGAACATGCAAACTCATGCAGATGGTGACCTTGGTCGGATTCGAACCTAGGACCCCAGCGCTGAAAGGCACCTGTTTTATATATATATATATATATATATATATATATATATAATGGAGCAGGTTTTAAAGACCTGGTCGACCAGCCGAATGGTTAAAATTCTAGAATGTATATATTTTGTCCATAATATATAGATTTGCAGTGGAAACATAGAAAGGTAAGAGAAAAAGAGAGGAATAAATGATGAGCTGATGACATCTCAAGTGACCAATCATTTACCGGCCTTCATTTACTAATTATGGTAAAATAATGAGCGCTATTAGCTGTTCTGTTGCCTTAGAAGACAGACCATTAATGCTGTTTCTACCAAGTAAGAAGTTATCATCATTACAACAAAATTGCACAATTATGATAAAAGGCCAGGCTTTCATTGAAATATAGAATAAAGTTAAAGCTTTACCAGGATGCACCAAAGCCAGAAATATTCCCATCTCCCCAAACACAGTCTCCTTCTCTAGCAAGAAGCAGACTTCAGACACGGGTCAGAGTGGTCCACTGGGAAGGGCAGGTTACCAGTCCGGGCCTGGGGACAGCACTCTAATTTATGTGCTAATACAGTTTAATCCTATTCTGGGACAGAGTGTGGATCTGAATGCATATACATTAATGGAAAATTTCCATTTACACATCTGTAAATAATATTATATAAACATTAGGGCTGCAGCTAACGATTTTTTGAATAATCGATTAGTTGTCGATAATTTCAACGATTAATCGGGAAAAACACCAAAATTACAAAAAAAGGGTTTATATGATTCTACTTAAAAAATTATGTACAAAGGCCATATTAAAACAATTTTAGGAGTTACATAATTATAAAATTTTTGCATTAGAATGTAAGAATGCCCCCTGATAATACCCAGCCCCCCCGCATTGTCTGGTCCCCTCTTATATTACCCAGCCCCCCCCCCACATTGCCTGGTGCCCCCTGATATTACTGAGTCCCCCCGCATTGTCTGGTGCCCCCTGATATTACCCAGCCCCCCCCATATTGTCTGGTGCCCCCTGAAATTACCCAGCCCCCGCATTGTCTGGTGCCCCCAGATATTACCCAGCCCCCCGCATTGTCTGGTGCCCCCAGATATTAACCAGACCCCAGCATTGTCTGGTGCCCCCTGATACTACTCAGCCCCCCCAGTTGTCCGGCACCCACCCCTGTGTGTTAGTCTCATCTGCCCGCTCCTATCAGGCGCAGAGATGATGGATGCAGTTGTCACGTGGCTCTGTGTGGACCAGTCATTATCCCTGGACAGATTGGTGGACGGCTGAAGACCCCAGTATAAACAAACAGTCAGGGTGGTGTGGTGGCACTTTAATGTATTTTTTTTTTTACAGTTTATTTATTACCTATTTTCCCCCTTAGGGGCTAGAACCTGGGCTCTTTTAATCCTTTGTCCTATTCACCCTAATAGAGCTCTATTACGGTGAATAGGACTTCACACTCTCCCTGCTGCCCTGTGCAAAGTGCACACAGCAGCAGGGAGCTGACCATGGCAGCCAGGGCTTCAGTAGCGTCCTGGCTGCCATGATAACCGATCGGAGCCCCAGTGGGGCTGGGGCTCTGATCACTGCCACCAACGAGGAGGAGGTGAGGGGACCCTGTAGCCACTGCCACCAATTATTTTAATACTGGGGGGAGGGGGGTTGGGCGCACTGTACCAGGGCGCTGCGATCCGCGGCAATTAACCTCTCAGGTGCTATCACCTCTGGAGTCTCTGGAGTGGGGAGGAAAGCAGAGAACCCGGAGGAAACTCACACAAACACGGGAAGAACATGCAAACTCATGCAGATGGTGACCTTGGTCGGATTCGAACCTAGGACCCCAGCGCTGAAAGGCACCTGTTATATGTATATATATGTAATGGAGCAGGTTTTAAAGACCTGGTCCACCAGCCGAATGGTTAAACTTCTAGAATGTATATATTTTGTCCATAATATATAGATTTGCAGTGTAAACATAGAAAGGGAAGAGAAAAAGAGAGGAATAAATGATGAGCTGATGACATCTCAAGTGACCAATCATTTACCGAGCCTTCATTTACTAATTATGGTAAAATAATGAGCGCTATTAGCTGTTCTGTTGCCTTAGAAGACAGACCATTAATGCTGTTTCTACCAAGTAAGAAGTTATCATCATTACAACAAAATTGCACAATTATGATAAAAGGCCAGGCTTTCATTGAAATATAGAATAAAGTTAAAGCTTTACCAGGATGCACCAAAGCCAGAAATATTCCCATCTCCCCCAAACACAGTCTCCTTCTCTAGCAAGAAGCAGACTTCAGACACGGGTGACACAGCAGGAATATGCGGCTAGGTAAATATTGCCTTGTGTACTTTCTGCTTCAATCACTTGCCACTTTAACGATCTGCTTGTTGCCAAAGAATGGAAGCTTTTTTGTTCATATTCAGTGAATGAAAACCGGCTCTGATTATGTTCAGTTGCATGGCTCGTCACAAGAGTCCGATACACTTGAGGAGTCCTGCACCTGTGCGTACAGCGCATGATAAAGACAGGGAGTGCACACTGTGATGTAGCAGTAAAAGAATAATGCACACTGTGATGCCACAGAGCAAGAAAAGTGCATGCTGCAAAGTCACATCATAAGCATCACGTAGACTGTAATGCTCAAGCACAAAAATAATGCACATAATAGCCCAGGAATAGCGCACAGAAAAACATGGCATGATGCCCCAGCGCTGAGAGGCACAGAAGGATCTAGCAGTAGTTGGTACTTATAGTTATACCCATGTGCTTCATAAATCTGGGCCTTGCTTGCAAAATTGGTGACTATTACTATATAACTTTGGTGGTTACATTTTATGCATCTCCAAGTTTTATCAATATGTCCCAACGTAAAGAATATTAAGAATAATTCATGAATGAATCCATATGTGGTAGGTTGTCTAAGGCTATGGAAACCATTTGGGGTATTTTCTTACTGAAATGCATGTATTTTGTAATAAATCACTTTTGTTATTCCTTACTGCTTGGCTTCTGCAACTTCTGCATATCACAATACATAGCAAGTTGCAGAATGGCATTCACAGGCCATTCCTTTAGAGGGCTTGTCTGACAACTCAGTCTCCGGCCCCTCTTGAACAATCATATCAGCTTAATTATGATCAAAGTCGATCACAGGAGGGACCGCAGACCGAGCCCTTATATGACCTCTCAGAACAGATTTGCCTGTGAACAACATTCTGCAGCCTCCTATTACTGTGAAACGTAAAAGTTGCAGAAGGAAAACAGTTAAAAAGGTTTGTTAATAAAAACCTATAACAAAAATTATTTTTAGCCAAAAATACATGAAATTCAATATAAACAATGCCCCAACATATATTGCAGGTTAGGAGGGCATCAGTCTCATTATCTGAAATCTTTCATGAGCAACCCAACCTTCTTTTTTTGGTACTAAGAGAACAGTCAGTCTGCAATGATTCATAGCAAACAGAAGATGCTCAACCGGCAATAAGTCACTTCCCCAAAGTCAACAAAGTCCGAAGTGAAAAATGGATCTATCAAGAGCTCTCCAGTGTGACTGATGAAATTGTTAGGACCAAACAGAAATGGTGGAAATAATTACTGAGTAATAGCTCTGTCATAAAAGGTACAAGCTGCTCAGTGTTAAACGGAAAGGTCAGCCTTTTTGGTCCAGAGCACACAATCATAAGTTGACCACAACAGAAAAATATCAGGCATTATGAAATGCGTCAGGTGGCAAACAGAACGTCTCAAACCCCTGCCAGCAAAGTCTTACAAAGAATGTGCATCCAACACATAAACTGCTAGAAATCTACCATTTCTGGATTATGTTAAGGATGACTCAAAAGTTTATAAGGAGCCTTGTTAAAGAGTCTTGTGGCAGGTCTTCTGAAACGTTCCACTATGGTGTGTGGTCTTTACAAGAATCTACAGGTTCATGCATGACCACTGATCTAGTTCTTTAGATACAGTGAAAGTTCTCCAAAAGACCACTTCTTTGACACCACCATCCCCCGTCTAGACCATTTCTATGTATACTACCTTATTTTAGAGCACAAGCACTCCAAACAACCACTAAGGAATCCTCATATTCATCAGCTGCTTGCTCTCCCTCGCTGAAGGAGAACTTTTTTCCTATGGCATTGACATGCAGTGGGAAGAGCCAGGGGCTCTTGAATATGGTGATGCCCTAGTCTGCACTCTTGGCTTGTTCCGCAGCTGCTCAATACAAAGTTTAGGAAAACGAATGGGTCAACTAAGGAAAATAACCCAACGTTTAGCTCAGGGTGTCTGTCACCAGTTTCTTGGGGATATTTTATATAACAAAAAGATACACACACATAAATTATAGAATAAAATACAAATGGAATGGAAAAAGAAAAGCACACCATCAATGCCAACCCAAACCACTGCCATATTCATCCTCTTCAGATGAGACTATACATAATATTAAATATCAAAACCACTAGAACAAAACAGTGACCCCATTTTAATAATTTATTTTAGAGTCAATTTGCAAATGTATATATATTTATATATTCTTTTTGCACATTTGTTACGTGTCACAAATTAATGGAGCAAAAGTCTGTCTGTCACTAGCAAGCTCCCTATCCATCTGTTTGCATAGACACATCTGATTAAAGCAGTTTTTTTTTTTTGTTGACCTGCGGCTCTGTTCCCAAGTTATGATACTTTTTCTTAATATGCAAATTAGGCCTTTGGTTGCACCGCCCTTACTCTTGTTGCACCCAAGCTCTACTCCTTTCTGTGGCCATCCTCCCTCTGGCTGTTTTGATTGACAAGGCCAGGTAGTCGCAGAGAAACAAGGGAGGTGCCACTGCTGGCCACAGAAAGGAGTGGAGCTTGGGTGCAACAAGAGCAACGGTAACGCCTTTGGTGCATCTAAAACCTAATTTGCATATTATTCAAAAGTATTGTAACTCGGGAACGGAGCCTCGGATCAACAAAAGAAAAACTGCATTTTAATCGGGTGAGCCACAGGTATGTGTCCATGCAAACAGCTGGATAGATTCCCTTTAAAGGATTAAAACAAATTGAACGGTCTCATGCTGCAGACATACTGTACATCTATCCCCTACTTCTTTTTTTTTTATGGATTTCAAGTGATGAATTGATACTAGTTATACACATTTTGCATGTGACAATCAAGGGCACCAAATCCAAGATTTTTGGGTTTCAGTTTGCTCCTAGGAAGAGTCTAGTAAGAGTCAGTTTCAAGACAGGGCGCAAGAAATCCATAAAGAGATGATGCAGACAGTTTGGTTGTCTTAGGATTTAATACTAGACGAGCAGATTTTATCTTCAGGCTTCAGGCAGTAATGCTTTAATAAAATGTGATATGAATAAATGTGACACTCTGCTTCACGTCTTATATATTGACTCTTTGAGGAAATTAGTTACTCCCGGTCCTTACATATAAGAGGCTTCTGCTTTTGCTTTAGTTTTCAACATGGATTAAAATAGTTCCTGAACACTTGACATGAATACACATCTAGGTTTTACCAATTCATGGCCAACCTGAGGCTCTCCAGCTGTTTCAAAACTACAACTCCCGGCATGCCCAGACTGCCTACAGCTATCAGCCTACAACAGGTGGGAGTTGTAGTTTTACAACAGCTGGAGAGCCGCAGGTTGGCCATGCCTGGGCTAAGGTAATGAAGCAGTACTGGACTGCCATCTCAGGAGCCTGTTGGCAGGTAATGCCTGGCTCCTTAGACTCCGCCCACTTATTAGACCACACCTTGAGTCACATAGGTCTTTAAAATGTTTGTTATTAAACAATAAATACATATTACACTTCCCCTATAGCGCCAGATGCTGAGAAAATGAACAACCCATGGTAATTCCAGTTGTTTGCCAGTGGTGACAAAAGACCCATGTATAGGGCAGTTGCAGAGAGAGCAGAGCCTCTAGGTGTAATGGTAACGCCCCCGTTGCTCCTAGAGGCTCATTTGCATATATTAAAACTTCATTTTTCTCAGCAATGTGGACACATAGGACCAACACGGATGCCTTCAGCTGCCAAGTGCAAATGTAACAGATCAGCCAGTGTCATAGGGACAAAGCTGATAGATGCCCTTTATCCTCTTAGGGTGCTTTCACACTTGCGTTCTGAGGATCCGGCAGGCACTTCAGGCCCACCAGATCCGTCAGAACGCAAGTCGCCTGAAAGCATTTGCAGACTGATCAGGATCCTAATCAGTCTTCGAAATGCTTTCAGGTTACCATGGCAGCCAGGACGCTACTGAAGTCCTGGCTGCGATGGTACTCCGCAGCAGTGTATTTACCTGCGCTTCGGCCCCCGGACCTGTGACGCCATGAAGGAGCGCCCGGAGGCCGCAGCGCAGGTAAGTACACTGCTGCGTAGAAACTTACCATGGCAGCCAGGACTTCAGTAGCGTCCTGGCTGCCATGGTAACCGATCGGAGCCCCAGGTTACACTGGGGCCCCGATCGGAACTGCTGCTGCGCATGCGCAGAGCTAAACGTCGGATCCGGCAATGCGCCAAAACGACGTTTAGCTTAATTCCGGATCCTGATTAATGTACTTCAATGGGCATTAATTCCGAATCCGTCGTTACGGCAAGTCTTCCGGATTTTTGGACGGTGACAAATCCGCAGCCTGCTGCGGTTTTGTCAACGTCCAAAAAACGTTCACATACTGAACGGAAGACATCCTGATGCATCCTGAACGGATTTCTATCCATTCAGAATGCATTAGGGTAATCCTGATCAGTTTTGACGGATCTCTACGCCGGAAAGTAAAAACGCAAGTGTGAAAGCATCCTTAGCAGTCACGTTAAAATTGGAAAAACCCTCCCAAAAAGTCACTTTTTTTATTGTAGATTTTTAATGTGTGTCTGCAGTAAATCTTGTTGGCGCACAACTCAGGGGACATGATTGCATTTTTAACCCCTTAGTGACATCATTATTTTTAGCCTAGCATAAGGACCAATAATATTTTCAACCTTTGTGTTCTAGCAGTAATAACTTTTAAAATTTTTCTTCAAAAGATTTTTTTCTTGCAGGATTACAGTAGTTGTAGGTTTTTTAGGAACCATTTTGGGGTATATACATAGTGTATTAAACTTATTTTATTTTTAGGGGGAAAGATAAAAAAAAACAGCAATTTAAACATTACTTTGTAAAATGTATTTACAGCATTCACTGTGTGGTAAAACTAAAATAATTTTATAATGTCTGTCGTCACACTGATGAAAATGACACATTTCTATATATTTTTACTTTTTTTTTTTACTTTCCTCCGGCAGCCTGTCAGCTCTGCAACTGCTCCCCCTCCTCCTCCACACTGACAGGGAGGGGGAGGCTGCTTTAGCTACTCATATCTCTGGTTTGGTACCAGCTAGAGATAAGGACTTTGTACTGTTTAAAAGCTGGCATTCCAGTATAGATACTGACAAGGTGTATTAATATACTGTATGACCATGGGGTGAGGAGTTATTTTCCTGTATTACTCCATATTGCTTGTATATGTACTTGAAAGCCTATACAAGAGCTGCTGCAGTCCTGAGATTATTGGGCCCTTTATATGGGCCGACAATTGAAATGATCATCGCTAACCAGCGTTACTAGTAATGCTCGTCAGCAATGATCTGGCAGTGTACACCGCCGATCACCAGATGAACGAGCAAGATGCTTGTTCATCGGGTAATTATATATTTTGTGCAGCACAAAAGATCATTTCCCGGAGGCAGATTGTGCTGTGTAAACACGATCTGCTGCCGGGAAACAACGAGACAGTACGGGGAAGAGAGATGGCATTAGCGATCACTCCTCTCCATATTCTGGAGGAGATCGCTGCATGTAAAAATGCACCTGTTTCCTCAGCTAGCAATCAGTAGATTGTCGGGAAAGATCTGCTAGATCGTCGTCCTGTGTAAAGGGACCATAACTGTGCATTCATCCTTAGGGATACAGTCCTGATGAGGATGATATGCCAGGAGCTGTGAGCACTGGGGGAGATTTATCAAAATTGGTGTAAAGGAAAACTGTCTTAGTTACCCCTAGCAACCAATGAGATTCCACCTTTCATTTTTCAAGTTCCTTTGGAAAATGAAAGATGGAATCTGATTGGGTGCACTTGCTATGTGTTTTCCTTTACATCAGATTTGATAAATAACCCTGTTCTCTTTTTTTTTTTTTTTATATTAAGACACTTTAGGAATGAGCATAGGAACAGTCACATAACAGATGTCTTATGATTCCTTAAGAGAAATGCGAGCCCCTGATCCCAGATTTGCATTACAAGTGGGTAGCTAAGAGGAGAAAACGAAGAGGAGAGCTGTATATATAGAGCTTTTTTACAGTCTATGGGAGCCTTACCTAATTTTAGACCCACACCGATTAGGCATTTATAACATATCTGTCTTGGCTGCATTACCATTAGAACTCTAAATAACCTCTTAGCACAGGAAGCTAAGATATGTGGGGCTGTTTGGCAGGGTCCCTATACTGAGAGTGTAAATGAGATGTACCCTGCAAAACTCTGCCAAAACTGCAAAAAAGGATTGACAAGTATATTGCGGGTCAGCAGTCTGTACTTCGTAATCATTATGTCCTCTTTCTAATACGAACCAGCTCGCTGTGCAGTAAGTTCCTTCTGAATGTCATGTACACACTGTCCTAGCATGTGACGAGAGCGTCTGAAAAGGGTAATCTATTTCCATTCAATCAATCCTGCACTCTCCTTTACTTAAGCTAAAAACTGAGCAGAAATCACACCGGCCGGCCCAGAGCTAGGCGCATCCAGCGCCAGTACTAAACTTAAGACAGTTTCCTAGCGGTCTTAGATTTAGACCTTTTTCTACGTCTAAAACAGGCGTAGAAAATGGTAAATGAGACGGGCATTCCGGCCTGTCCACTTCCCTGTCCGCCCCACACCCACAATTTTAGACCTGGCGTGAACGGGGAGAAGTTGCAGATAGCGTTGAAACTAACCGTTGCGCCACTATCTGCACCTGAAATACGCCTAATATCGGAATATTTTAGTATAATGAATGACCCCCCAAAAACTTTAACAGGAGAAGGTACAGTGCTTACAAAAAAAAATAAGAGACAAAATAAAATGAGATACCAAACAAGCAAAACAGTTATAAAAATGTAAGTTCTAACACTTAAAAGTCTTTTGCTTCCCCGAGGGTAGGAAGAAAATGGGACACACTAAGTCTTAGGCTCCATTCACACGTCCGCTGTGTATTGCGGATCTGCAATACACCGGGCCGGCACCTCTATAGAAATGCCTATTCTTCCGCTATTGCAGACAAGAATAGGATATGTTCTATTTTTTTCGGGAGCCGCGGACCGGAAGATCGGGAACGGAAATACGGATGCGGACAGCACACTGTGTGCTGTCCGCATCTCTTCCGGCCCCATTAAAAATGAATGGATCCGGATCTGTTCTGCAACGTTGCGGAACAGATCTGGACCCATTCTACTGATGTGTGAATAGACCCTTAGCTGCCCTTTGGTTCAGATTTCAGAACCTCCCAGTAATTTGTTAGTCAAATGTGTTGGTTATAATCAGACATTAAATCTGTTTATGAGAGGCACTCAAACACCTGAAGTGCATGAACCACAAAATGCAAATATGTATATACCCAATATAAAATGTATTTATAAAATGCACGTGTACCTAAATAAAACAACCCTTAAATCATAACATAAAACAATAGAAAACAATTAAAAGTCCTAGAATCTGGCATACAATGGTATTTGCACCAAGGTGGAGCCACTCTAAGATATTTCAAAATTTATTATCGGACATTAGGAATATGGAAGAAGGACTTGAAATATTAAATAGATGATTTCTGTAACAGTGGCTGCTATGCGCCGCTGTTCCCCTGGTAACCGCCGCGGTCCCGGGTGCCGTGTTCAGCGGTGATCTGCTGCCAGTTCTTCGCATTCACCGCTGCAGTCCTGGGCTCTGTCTGTGTAGGTACTGTTGTTCTGGGATCCGCTCCACAGTTTCATCTCAGCCCTGGCCACAGCATGCTTGCTGCTTGTTTCCTGCAACACTTCCTTTAGTGCCGGCGTGCATCACTTCCTGTGCTTTATGGGTTAGGTCAAGTGACCTCGCTGACCAATCCTAGCCCTCCTGCACATATATAAGTGGCTCAGCCCCCTTCCCAGATGCCTCAGTGTCAAGGTCCTTGTGTCCTGCTAAGGTTCCTGATATCCGCTTGTGTTCCTGTCTCGTACTTGTATTCCTGAACTCTGCTTCCTGTTTGATCCCTGCCTGCTTGCCTTGACTCTCCTGTTGCCGACCCGGATTGCCTGCCCTGTACCTGTTCCGCCTGCCCTGACCTATTGCCTGTCTGACTTCTCCTCTGCCTCATCCTTCGGTCCTGCACTGTTGCTCCTGGGTACGACTCAGGTTGCTGACAACACCTGTACCTCTGGTACCTTTCTCAGGTACCTCCTGGTCTGCCTGGACCAGCTGCCTCGTGTGCCTATCCTCCTCAAGAGGTAGCGACCTGGTGTTCCCCTTGGGAAAGTCTATCCCCACTATCAGGGGTACTGTGAAGATCGAGGGGTTCACTTAGACAACAACCTTAGAGGAGGTAGGACACGTGGCACAGTGGGTTTACACCCGCTGGTTCGTGACAATTCTCCCATTTTAGTAGATGGGACGAAGTTCACTATAGACAAACAGATGTCCATTTGCCCACTCTTTGAAAACTATACTTCAGACACCAGACTTCGGTGTCTCATCTTACACTTTGTATTGACCAAGAGACAAAGACCTCAGCTCTGCCCACATCGATCGGTGCACAAACAAATGTTAATTGCCTTTTCTCCACTAGCATGGTACCTTGTTCCCTGTTCCTGTATTGCTATTGCTATTATGTGCTTCTGACCCTGGATTATCTTCCGATTACTCTCCATCTCACATTTTCATACTGTGTAGCCCGTCTGGTTTTGACCCATTTCTGACAACTCTGCTTTTTGTCTGTCTGTTGATGTCGGTCCTCTCTGCTAGTGTTGAGCGAATCAAAGCAACAGAAGTGGAATTCGATCCGAAGTTTAGGAAAAATTTAATTCATCGGAATCGGAATTTCTTTGTTCTCTGTGGTAGCTATAAAATTTAAATTGGCAGCTGCACATGTTACAAAGTGAAATTAAGAAGCCCAGGAACACGAGATCATCCATAATGCTGTGTAGACAGTCAATTTGCAGATAGCTATCCCCTGTAATATCATAGCCCTATAAAACCCTCATCCAGCATAGGGAGAGACATGACAAGTGGAGCATAGGGGGAGACATGACAAGTGCTCATGCGCTAGGGTCAGTGTTGCTGAAAATGGTTTAAAAAAAAAATATTGGACAACAAGAGAGCAGGGACAGTGCAGGGAGATCGTAGGGAGATTTTTTTTTATACTGTAGGGAGAGCATAAGGAGACAGCAGGGACACTGCAGATTGAGAGTGTAATCACCACGTGCATCTACTTCAGCTGCTGTGACATTCCTAGTTAATCTGTTATTTCATACATAGACGTACTGTCCGTCAGACTCAGTATTAAAGGGCGGTCTAATATATTGCCACTTGCGTCTTGTTCAACTGCTGCAACATTCAAAGTTAATCTCTTAATTTATACATACACTTACTGTGCATCAGACTCTGTATTAAAGGGTGGTCTAATATATCGCCGTGTGCATGTTGTCCAACTGCTGCAGCATTCATAGTTAATCTGTTTTTTTTTTTATACATAAACTTACTGTGTCTCAGTACTTTTAAAGGGCAGTCTAATATATTGCCTGCTGCTACCACCCTCCTCACTATGTCATGGGGCCACTATTGGAATCTTGGGGCACTTTATGGTTAAGTTCACTGCGATAAATTAGACCTGGCGGTAACCGAAACCTGTGATACTGACATGCAATAAATCTACAGCTAACAGAAGGGATTAAAAAGCAGCAGTGTTTCGACTGCTTGAACATGCATTAAAAGATAAAAAAAAATCTCCACTATTATTGATGCTGTCTCCATTTCTTTATTTTGTTCCCCTAAGGAACCATTTGGATACAGCTTGTGTTTTGTGTTTTACTGAAGGATGCTGTATGCTTTTCTTTTTGTTTAACAGAACAGATTAGCAATGAATCTTGGTGCACTGCACAGAGATGTAGACGGCGATAAATGACACCTGCCTGTAATACTGAACTGATTAACTATTAATGTGGGTGCACTAGAATGTAATGCACAAAGGGATACACTCTACCTGCACTCTCCTTACAGTTTAACTTCCAAGCCTTCACACTAAGATTAAGCCACCAAGTGGGATGAATATGATTAGGCAGTGGCCTGGGTATACCTGATTTACTGCAATTCGTGACAAATTAATTTCATTTTAATTTAATTTAATTCGTAACACATTTTGGAACATGTTGATGATCCTTTGCACACCTGGGAGTGGTCTCTCTGGATGGGACAATGACAAAATGATGTCATCTGCATATAATCCTAGAATATGTGAGGTGCCCTTATCTGAAATATCGGGGGGTATGCCTGATTCTTTCGGCAAAGGGTCCCATGACTAGGGCGAAGATTATGGGAGACAGTGGGCACCCTTGTCTCGTTCCATGAGAGATAGTGAAACGATCTGACAAGAATCCTGAAGTGAATACTTTAGCCAAAAGGGAGGAGTATAAAGTATTGCAGATTTAATGAATCCTTGAAAGCCAAACTTATCCAGTGTGGCTGAGAGGTATCCCCAGTATACTCGATCGAACGCCTTCTCTGCATCCAGCGCCAGAAGCAGAGAAGGCGCTCAGCCAACTGAACCAAATTGATGAACCTTCTCGTTCCGTCAGAGGCCTGTCTTCCCGCTACAAATCCCACTTGATCTGGATGAATCAAGAGTGGAATATATTTGAGGAGGCGAGTTGCGAGTATTTTTGCATAGATTTTAAAGTCTGAATTCAATAGGGAGATGGGGCGGAAATTTGCTGGAGTAGTTGGGTCTTTGCCCGGTTTAGGAAGGGTAACTACATGGGCCATGAGCATCTTCTCCGGAAATTTACTATCTGCGGCAGCTTTGTTAAAAGCCCTCGCTAAGTGTGGTGCTATCATGAGGGAGAAATGTTTATAATAGGCATTGGTAAACCCATCTGGTCCTGGAGCTTTGTCTAATGGTAAGGATTTGATTGCCGATTGTATTTCTTCACTTGTGATAGAAAGTGAAAGGGCCCAGACCTGTTCTGAGGATAAACGAGGTAACTGGACAAAATCCAGAAAGGAATTAATGGCTTCCCCGGTGAGTTGCAGGATATGTTCATCTTTTTGTAAGTTATAAA
This sequence comes from Bufotes viridis, assembly GCA_033119425.1. NCBI lineage: Eukaryota > Metazoa > Chordata > Amphibia > Anura > Bufonidae > Bufotes > Bufotes viridis. Next base: position 454,507,726 of record CM065591.1, on the reverse strand, counting down.
GGAATTCATAGAATTGCTTAAATTGATCTGCTATTAGTCTAGGGTCTGTCATTTTGTTTCCTTTTTTATCCAGCAGATAACCAATGCGAGATGAAGCTGTAGCCTGTCTAAGACGCTTAGCACCTGTCTTATTGTTATGTACATAACATTGCATATTGAATTTTTTAAGAAAGTATTCATGCTGGGATGCAATGATTACTTGTAGGCGCTTTCTAAGATCCCTCAAGGTTATGGAATGAGAGACGTGTACCGAGGCTTTATTTAAAGTTTCAATTTGATGAATACTTGAGAGAATATCTCCTGGTTACGTTTCCTCTTCATCTGTGCACAGCACTGGATGAGAGTACCTCTCATCACTGCCTTGTGCGCATTCCACAAAATCTGGGGATCCATATCGAGGGTTGTATTAGTTTCAAAGTAGGAAACAAGAGCTGACCTCAGTCTACCTCTATATTCTGGATGGGTAAGTATTACATCGTTTAGGCGCCATTAGGATGGGAGAGAGGACAAGAATTTTTCTGATAACGTGAGAGTAATAGGGGCATGATCAGACCACATGATAAACATAATATTAGAGGAGACTACTTGAGGTAGGGTTATTTTATTCACTAGAAAAAAGTAGATCCGGGAATATGAATGATGGGGAGAAGAAAAAAAGGTATAGTCCCTTTTACTACCATGCTGACAACGCCACACGTCATAATATCCCTCTTATGTTAGAGACTTTGCAGGTATGGAGAGATGCCTCCCAGGAGCAGTAGTATCCAATTGATTATCTAAACTGGAGTTAAAATCCCCTTCTAACACCAAAATTCCTTTGCTCACCGACTCTATCCTGGACCGTAGAGACCCCCAGAGTCTTGGTTGATGTCTGTTGGGAAAATACACATTAAAAAGGGTATATGTAACATTATTTATATCACACATTACCCCTATATAACAACCATGTGGATCCACTATTGTGTCATGTAGCGAAAAGACTACAGTATTTTTAATCATAATAGCTACCCCCTTATGCTTGGCAAGGCAGGAAGCCATGAAGATATGAGGGAACCTCCTGTTCGTAAATTTGGGTGTCTTCCTTTTATGGAAGTGAGTTTCTTGTAGGAATAATATCTCACATCGGAGATTTCTGGCTTCCTTCCAGACCATACTCCGTTTGAAGGGACTATTAGGACCCTTCACATTCAAAGAGGCAATAGTTATTACCAGGGCTGTGGAGTCTGTAGATAAATGCTCCGACCCCAACTTCTCAGTTTTTGGTACTTTCGACTCTGACTCCCCGACTCCTCTGTATTTAATATGTGAATGTATTTTATACATTTCCCTAGTAGAATCCCATAGTCATGTTTAGGCCTCTTTCACACGGGCGTCATCTTTGACGCCCGGATAGGATGCGGGTGCGTTGCGGGAATATGCGCGGTGGAAAAATCGCCATGTTTGGTACCCAGACCCGGAGCCGGACTTCATCACTGAAGTCCAGTTTCGGGTTGAGTATTCGGGAGAATTTATTATTTTCCCTTATAACATGGTTAGAAGGGAAAATAATAGCATTCTTAATAAAGAATGCTTTATAAAATGAGGATTAAGAGGTTAAAAATAAAAAACTTAACTTACCTTAGCCACTTGATCGCGTAGTTGGCGATCTCTCTTCTCTCTTCCAGCTTTAGCTGCAGTCTAAAGGACCTGTGATGACGTCACATCACATGGTCCAATCACATGGTCCGTGATGGACCATGTGATGTGACGTCATCACAGGTCCTTTAGAATACAGCTAAAGATTGAAAAGAGAAGAGAGATCGCCAACTACGCGATCAAGTGGCTAAGGTAAGTAAAGTTTTTTATTTTTAACCCCTTAATCCTCATTTTACAAAGCATTCTTTATTAAGAATGCTATTATTTTCCCTTATAACCATGTTATAAGGGAAAATAATAAAGATCTGGTCCCGTTGCTTAGCAACCATGCGGGAAAATCGCACTGCATCTGCACTTGCTTGCGGATGCTTTAAAAACTTCGCTCATCTCTAGTCTCTGCACTTATTTAGTGTAGGGACTGTTGTCCAGTTGCAGTTCAGCTGTTTAGGGTTAGTACTGCAAGTAGGAAGGGACAGCAGGGTGGTTTCAGTTCAGGGCCTCACTGTTCTTGTCCTTTCCTCTGCCGTATTCCTGACATACAGATAAAGGATTATACATGACATATATAAAATCATCTTTACTATTTCTTAATATGGTTAAAGTGTTTTTGTGTTTGAAAATGGTCCAGTTATAGACTGACATTATATACTTTACTCAGCAACCAAATTATAGGATGGGCAACATGGGGCAAATTCCACAGGACCTCTTCCATCTAGGAGCCTCCAACATCCCATTTCATCTTTCACAGATTAAAGAGAACCTATTAGCAGATTCATGATGCCCTATCTACAGGTGACATGAAGCTGGGACACACTTTCTCATGAACCATGTTTTACCAATTCTGCAGAGTTTCAGAGGAAAACGTTGTTTTTAAAAGTGTTGGGCATGATGAGTAGGTGTCTTCCCGCTGGGTTTTTCATGCTCGGCTCTCCATGTGAAATAGCCACTCAGACTCAACAATGTGGTGGCCAGTGGAAGCGACCAAGAAACCGAAAGCAGGATTGAGCCAGTAAAGAAAACAATTCCAGTTGGTTAGAGAGTTGCTGCTGCTAAAGATAAGGCTATTTTCACATTAGCGGCAGGGGAGTCTGACAGGCTGTTCCGGCGGGTAAACAGCCTGTCGGATCCGTCCTGCCGCTAGGTCACGTGTGCCCACGGACTGCCTCTCCGTCCCCATTGACTATAATGGGGGCGAGGTCGGAGTTCCGCCAGCTGCACGGTGAGAGGCCATCGGACTAAAGGTACGGCATGCAGTACTTTTAGTCCGGCGGCCTCTCGCCGTGCGCTTCCGTGCGGCCGCCGGAACTCCGCCCCCGCCCCCATTATGGTCAATGGGGACGGAGCGGCAGTCCGGGGGCACACGTGAACTAGCGGCAGGACGGATCCGACAGGCTGTTCACCCGCCGGACGGACTCCCCTGCTGCTAGTGTGAAACTAGCCTTAGTTGGCAGCTGAATTAGGCATTGTATGTTGTTATTATTAAACCCTGTATGACGCCATTATAGTGTATGATGTGTACAGCAGCTCAATAGTGTGACCAGGAGCCGTCATATACCCTATTCCAGCTGTGACACACAGTATTAAAATAAATGTTATTACATTGTGTTTCTTCACAAATGTAAAAAAAAACTACTAAATTGCAATGATCACTCAGCGGGAACTATCGAATAAAGATAAGACTCATCTTAAGTATAAAATCCACTGAAATGATTGTTTTTATGTTTTAGAAATTATTTGCGCTCATCTGAAATGAAATCTTTCATTTAGCACATGACTGGTGCACAACCGAGCATTAAAACCCATTTCTCAATTTAACTCTCTTCAATTCCTTCCTATTTAATCCTCGGGGCCTGTGCTGTTTCTAGAATATTCTGAAGACAAATGAGTTTTGTCAAGCTGTGGTTGGCCTTATTGACAGAAAGTCTCACAACGGTTATTTGTTTTCATGGGAAAGGCAATGCAAATGGCGAAGCAGAAATCTGAAAAATGTGGAGCACGTACTTCTCAAAACAGGCCAGAAGTAGACACTGGTATTGCACAGGTCGACTATTATGGAAGTGGTCATTAGTATACAGAAGGCTCAGGCAGCGGCGAGGGAAGCGATGCGCTGGCTGTACTCACCGCTCCCTGGTCTCATTAGGGATGGACTATGACCTAATGCTGTGAGACATCAAGTCACAGTGCAGCGCAGGTCCTGTAAGAAGAGCAGGGAGCGGTGAGTACAGTAAGATTGCGAGGTCCGAAGCAGGAGAGGTAAGTTTGGTTATTTAGTTCAAGTTTAGGGGTCTGATCTGAGGATGAATAAAGGTCTGAGCTGAGCTCTGAGGAGGAATGGGGGTCTAATACAAAGGTCTAATGCGCGTCTGAGGTCTGATGGAGCTTGGGGTTCTGGTCTAAGGAGGAATGAGGGCCTGATCAGAGGTCTTATGGAGCTTGGTGGTCTGAGCTCAGGTCTGATAAAAAATGTTTTTTCTTATTTTACTCCTGTATATCCTAGGTGTGTCTCATGGTCAGGTGCATCTTATTGTCCAAAAATACGGTAATGCAGAGCCTTTTGGCACCAAGGCTACTTTTTGAACAATTGATCAGCGGGGGTTCAGGGTACTGGACCCCCATCGATCAGATACTGATGACCTATCCTGAAGAAAAGGCACATAAAATAAGTGAATAACCCCTTTAAAGAGGAGCAGCCACCATCTTCTCCCCTACTCTATAATCATTGGGGAGTAGAAGGATTCTATATGTTATCCTATGCATTAGCTTTTTATTTTATAAGTTGCTACATAGCAGTGATGTCAAACTAAATTACCTATACAATATGATGGGTTGACCACCACTGCATAGGCAACTGTTCCTGCCACCTTTGTGAATTAGGAGTTCTGTGAACAAAGGCATATTGGTTCTACTTAAAGGGGGCTACAGATATTGATGACCTATCCAACTCCTGGCACCCCTGCCAATCTGATGTTTGAAGGGGCCATGGAGCTCATGTAGACCGTCTCCATTGTAGTGGCAGTTTAGTGTAACTACAACTGTCCAAGTAAATGGGAGAGTAAGATGTCAAGACAATGCATCTGTGCCGCAAAGGAGACATTGTGCAAGTAAAAAGTGAAGAGAATGATAAGCACCATGGTGCCTTCAAACAGCTGATTGGCAGGTGTGCCAGGAGTCGAACCCCCTGATGTTGATGATGTATCCTGAGGACAGCTCTAGCCCAAAGAACCCCTTTGACCTATAAAACTATTAGGCCAATGAAGTATAGAAGGTTGTCCAAAAAACAAATATACTGTTCACATGTGCAACGTGGTTTCCGTTTACAACACATGCAGATCTGTCATATGACACATACCACTGGAAGCCATTGGATCCCATTAACTTATACTGGGTTCTGTTGTGATGTCAGTCAATTTGATGAAAAGAATATCATTGCATCTCTAAGTTCTGGCTCTCAAAGGGAGATCTGAAGCAAGGGACTCTATAACACCCATATGCCCTAATAGCACATACAGACATGGGTTGTCCTTATTCTGTAAAAGCAGCACATCACAAGCTGTTTGTATTCTGTTTTGGAGGCGGACACCAAAACGCAGCTTGCTGTATTTTGGTGTCCGTCTGAAGATGCGGAGCCTAACGGATCCGTTTTGAATTACAATGTAAGTCAATGGGGACGGATCCGTTTTCAATGACACAATATGGTGCTTTTGAAAATGGATCCGTTCCCCATTGACTTCTAATGTAATTCAAAACGGATCCGTTTTGGACTTTGTCATTTTTCTTTAAAACTAATGCAAACCGATCCGTTCTGAACGGATACAAACGTTTGCATTATAGGTGCGGATCCGTCTGTGCAAATAAACAGACGGATCCGCATCAACGCAAGTGTGAAAGTACACTTACAAATTTATGCTAAGAACCTATAACTCTACCTTCTACCTCGCTAAACAGACCTACCTTACCACCCAAATCTCCTCACTGTCCAACAACCCAAAAAAAACCTTTGACACTTTTCACTCCCTCCTTGGTCCCAAAGTGCAGGTGCCTATCACATTATTCCATTATTTAAAAAACCTTCTCTTGACCCGTTCTGCACAACTAACTACAGACCAGTCTCCAATCTTCACTTCATCTCTAAACTACTGGAGCGTCTGGTCAACTCTCGCCTCATCCGCTATCTCTCTGCTCACTCTCTCCATAGTCTATTACAATCTGGTTTCCGCCCCCTATATTCTACAGAAACTGTCCTCACCAAAGTGACAAATTATTTCCTGACAGCAAAATGCAACAGTGACTACTCTCTGCTCATTCTTCTTGACCTCTCTGCAGCTTTTGACACTGTAGACCACCATCTCCTACTCACCATGCTTCAATCTATCGGCCTAAAGGACACTGCGCTCTCCTGGTTTTCTTCATATCCCTCTGACCGCTCTTTCAGTGTATCATTTTCTGGCTCCACTTCTTCTCTCCTTTTTTCTGTTGGGGTTCCTCAGGCTTCAGTCCTAGGCTCTCTCCTCTTCTCTCTCTACACAGCCCAAATTGGACAGGCCATCAGCAGAGATGGTTTCCAGTACCATCTCTATGCTGATGACACACAACTTTACACTTCATCCCTTGACATCACCCCTGCTATATTACAAAATAGTAGTGACTGTCTTTCCACCGTCAATAGCATCATGTCTTCTCTCTATCTAAAACTGAATCTTTCAAAAACTGAACTTCTTGTGATCTCTCCATCTACTAATTTACCTAAACCAGATATCTCCATCTCAGTGTGTGGCACTACCATCACCGCTGTCTCGGTGTTATGTTTGACACTGATCTTTCCTTCACCCCCTATATTCAATCTCTCACCTGTTTATGCCGCCTGCACCTCAAATACAGCTCTAGAATCCATCCCTTTCATGAAAGCAGCAAAATCTCTCATTGTTGCCCTGATGCATTCCTGCCTCGATTACTGTAACTCACTATGAATTAGCCTCCCGCTCACCAGACTTTCCCCTCTCCAATCTTTTCTTAATGCAGCAGCTAGGGTCACCTATCTAATGGCTACCCCGAAGCCTCCACTCTGTGCCAGTCATTGCACTGGTTGCCCATACAGTATATAATCCAATTTAAACTGCTTGTTCTCACGCACAAAGCTCTTCACAGTGCTACACCTCCCTACATCTCTTCCCTCATGTCGCTCTCTACCACCCTACCAGTGCTCTACTTTCTGCAAATGACTTACGACTGACATTCACCATAATCCGAACCTCTCACTCCAGGCTCCAAAACTTCTCCCGAGCTGCACCAGTTCTCTGGAATGCCCTACCCCAAGAAATCAGGTTAAACTGCAATATATACAGTTTTAGGTGCTCCCTAAAAACACATCTTTTTAGGGTGGACTATCACATCCCCTTATCTAACTCCTCTCCATATATAGCCCATTTATATTCAGTTCCTGAACCTGAGCCTCAACCAAACTCTCCACCAATCCCATGCACACAGAAGCACTACAGATATCGTCTGGTGACTGGCTCATGCTGCTTTATATCTACTCTCCCATTTGTTCCAAAATGGCTGGAACATTGCACAAAACAAGCAATTTTACCTTTTGTGTCAGGTCTTTCACCTGATAGATTGTAAGCCCTTGCGAGCAGGGTCCTCATTCCTCTTGTTCTAATTATTGACTTGTCTGTTGCTATGTTATTTATGACTGCTTGAACATGAACCCCTGAACTGTAAAGCGCTGCGGAATATATTAGCGCTATATAAATAAAGATTATTATTATAGAAATATAGCCTGTATCCCGAGGATACACAGAAAATCTAGGCTCTATTTTAGGTGATACTTCTTGGTAACTGAAAGCTATCTGTACAGCGCCACCTGCTGTAGCAATATATATCTTTAAATATGTAGGGCACAACTAGCAAAGTTATGGAAAATTCTATTTGCCTGCTTCGCGGGAGCAATGATAGGGAACAGCAATCGAGCCACCCCCCATCATTGAATAACTCAGATGCCGAGTTCATCGCTGATCGCGGCAACTACCAGGGGTTAATACTCACCTTATCCATTTGATCTCGTGGAGGCCGTCGTGGGCATCTTGATTAAAGACACCGCACAAAATCGCGATATTTTGCGCGGTATCTTCAATCAAGGATAAGGAGAGTATGTATTTTTTTTTTTACCACCATTTCAGGGAAAATTGATTAGTTACCACGAAGCACGAGGAAATTCCGCTTCACGACGAATCAAATTTTTCGTAAAATTCAAATCAAAGTCAATTGATTTGCCTTCGATTTGCTCAACACTAGACACAACCTAGACTTGGCAACAACCACTGTAAGCCAAGAACAGCTTAAAGGACTAATTCTAGGGCTCAAGACGTCTTATACAACGTGATATAATAGCATAGTAGGAGCATTATTACTTTTGTAAGAACATCCGGATTGTTGAAGTTGACGTCAGCTGTGTAGGCAGCACAAAGCTCCATGTTTGTGGAGACATTCAGTTCGAACCAACTGCACCGTCCCCAAAGTTCGTCATAGATAATCAGTTCTGTTTTTTCTGACGTTATGACCTGTTGCTACACAACTGACTGCCACACACCATCCATTATCCGTACCTGGTAAATAATGGAGTGTTCAACAGTATGAGTAGCTTCACAATGAAGAGTACATGTGGGTGTTTTTTAGGCCGATTTTAAGGGGGATTGGAGATTTTCAATATATGGCTATAGTGCCCCAGTTACAACTAAAATGATGCATTACAACACAAGCTATGATTAATACAAGGGCCTGCAAAATACAAGCACTGGAAATCTTCTAGTTAAACAACAGAATTTCTCCTACATATTTATATGGGCTATTGGATCTCCTAGTATTCACCGTGCCACTTGTGGATTAAATAGATTACTGGATATACGAGTGTCTTCCTTACATTGTTCCTTCCTTTATCCTCCATTTCCTTCCTTCCCTAACAGCAGTTTGTATAATTTTTAATATGTGGGATTATTCATATAGATTAACTTCATTTTCTGTATAGGGACAGCAATCATTTATGCATTGAATGTTGAGCTTTGTCTTTATAAATCATTTACTCGTGTATTTTACATTTAGCTTTAAGTATTTTTTTGTTGCATTTTAAGATTAGTACCATCATATATTGTAATCTGTACATTATCATGGCCAAAAAAATTCATTAGCCTAATTAACCAGTTTCAATCCTTTAAGGATATATAAAGGGGAAAACTGATTTGTACTTTGTTCTTGTTATCTTGAGATAAAAAGTTTAATTAAGTTTCCGGTTTCAATCTCCATTCCTCAATTCATCTTCACACTCCCTGATATTAAATTTACAACCTGCTCCTAATTTATGACTTTTCTTATATGGATGTGTCCCTTCCAGTTATACATTCTTGATGTGTGGTCTGTCTGTCCAGGATGCTGCTGTCTTTACTAACTCTCATTTATCAGCACACTTGTATCACAGTAATGCATTTTTCTTTTACAGTCCATGTACTGACAGAAACTGAATTAGAGGTCACATGATTCCCCCTGACACAATCTTTGAAGTATGACATGTGCTCTCTTTCTCTGTGAACAAATAAACAGAATTTTATTTGACCCTTACCCACTGCAGGCTACCTTGTGTCTCCTTCCAATCTACACTTAGTGCAGCCTGTGTAATGCCCCGCCTACTCTCTAATCTGATATGTTTAACCTCCTGTGCTTCCCTGTGCTGAAATCTCTAACAATTAGAGAGGGGAGGGGGACAGCAGAGAGACTGTATACAGCTAGGAACTATGTCAAAAGCAGTAGGACTATATGAAGGAGTTACATAGATTCTACATCGGCAAAAGCATAGAAATTTTTAATGTAGACTATTAAGAAAGATGTTTAATTTTGCATTTAGGAAGCAAATGACAACTACAACAATTTCAGTGCAAAGGAGTCCAAGCTTTTAGGTTAGGATTTAATGCACTATTCAGTGCTGCACTACAAGAATAGTACTGCAACTCTGACTCCACCTCACTAATTAATATGTTACTCACCCTCGTTCCCCTGCTGTACCGATGGGGTACCAATCTCAGAAGGTCCTCCCCATAATCAGCTAAAATGTCCTGTCACTGTACTTTAGTGGCAGTTTGTGACACTGCAGGAAGGGAACAGGGAGGGGGGGATATAAACATATAAATAAATGATCTGGAGTCAGGCGCAGTAGTACTCTGTATGTAGTACTGCACTTAATAGTGCATGTGGGAAGTAAAAGACTCCCTTTAAGGAGTCACTTTTTGAATGTGTCAGTTTATTGGCTTCTCACAGTCACCATTTCATCTTCCATTTTTTATTATGTGTAATAAAATGCATTCGATTTATTCATACATTTCCTTCTTGAAGCAAGTTTATTACAACTTGTCTTTGATCTACAGCTAATTGATTGTTCAATATACTCTACTCCTTTCCACAGGATGGATAGAAGACTATCTTAAAGCTCCACTGCCCAACTGCAAATTCTATACTGTCACACATCAGTTAGAGTAATGTTCCCCTAATATGGGACAGAGGGACCTTTTAGGACCAGGACCCAGGAATGACCATAACCAATGCTCCTGATTATATAAAAAGTTGGTGCCACTTTGTCCATATTTTTGTATTTAGAAGCAATCCCATCAAATGGATTGTAAAGTAAATGGACTTTGAATGATCAAGAACTTTTTGAACCTTTTGACCTTTTCGGAAACCTATTTATTCCCTGTCTCCAGGCCTGTTTTACTAACATAAGACCTGCAAGGATGCAGCAGCAATTTAGCAACACTACCATATTTGATATCAGTTTAGTAACTATTACATCAGAGTCGTGTCCTTGTTACCCCCACAGCTTGTAGGATGACTAAAGAAGGTTCTGTTGAGTCACATAATTGAAGTTCATACTAGAAAACTGAGGTAAATTGGTCAATGGCAACGGTAGTTATTATTGTCTATGCCACGGCCATCACAGCCATAGTCAGCTGAGTCATTCACCCATTTATTGTGGCATTGCAGACTAGTGCATCATCAAATAGAAAACTAACAAAGCAAGTAGCAGAAGGCGTAAGCCATGATCACACAGAAGGGTACATTAAATACAGTTTTTATACAATAGTCCTGTTATAACCAGAGGCGTAATGACCAATGTGTCCCAGTAGTCATGTTGGACCTGATGAACCTGATATTGGACCTGATGAAGGGAGCGTTCCGTTCCAGAAATGGGTAGTCCCAATACACTGGTTTGTGAGAACTAATAAACAGTGTGAATTCATTAGTAGTCTCACTTTGCTTCCATTTTTATAAATCAAACTGATAAAATTGTTCAGTAATTGTTTGAGGAACATCATAGAGTTTGAGGTGATGACTGGGCATCCAAATTCTTCAGATCTTAAGCCAAAAGACAATCTGTAGGATGTGCTGGAAAAAACAAGTCTGATCCATGTAGATCCAAAATTGCAAAAATTTAAAAAGGGTAAATTCAGTTATTCGAAAAGCCCCCGAAGACAGAACTTGTGATGAAGTATAAAAAAAGTATACTCACCCATCTCATCCCACTTCACTTCCAGTGCCACCTCTCTGATTCTCCCCACTGAGTTTTTTTTTACTTGGCTGCAGCAGTCATGTCAGGTATAGGTCAAGTCACCGCTGCAGCCAAGTAAACAGATCCTGGCAGGAAGAACTTAAGTGGCGGTGCTGGGAGCAGAAGGGGATGAACTGAGTGAGTATACCTACATGTTTTTATTTGATCAAAGTTCCTGCCTTTGGGGATTTTTTGAATATGTAATTCAGACAACCCATTTAAAGGATCTGCTGCTCATGCCTTAGTACCATATACCACAGGACACCTTCATAGATCTGTGAAGCCCATGCCTTGATGAATCAGTGATGTTCTGGTGGAATGAGAAGGACCTACATAATATTAGGCAGGTGGTTTATTGTTACGGCTGACTGGTGCATATACAGCAGACACAAGCTAAGGCTACTTTCACACTTGCGCTAGCAGGGTCCGGCAGGCTGTTCCAGCAAGGGAAGAGCCTGCTGGATCCGTACTAACGCTAGCCCATGTGTGCCGTAGGAAGTCCGCTCCGGCCCCATTCACTATAACGGGGACAGTCCGGAGGCAAACGTGCCGATAGGCGGCCAGACAGAAACTGCAGCAGTGAATGGGGCCGGAGCGAACTTCCAGCAGCACAAATGGGTTGGCGTTAGTACGGATCCAGCAGACTGTTCGCCTGTCGGAACAGCCTGTCGGACCCTGCTAGCGCAAGTCTGAAAGTAGCTTACAGTAAATGTCAGCATGCAGATGAAGAATGGTGATGCAGTCATTAGGAAGTATAAGAATTATAGTTGGATCAAGTTTTGTAGGACATTAAAATGAAAGGGGCTATCCCACAAATAATTAAAATAATGAAAACTAGACATCCTATAATACATGAAAATCTCCTTCTAATAAAGCCCAACAACCAAAAAGAAAGGGAATTACCAGGAAACAGAAATATGTTGACACCTACCTGAACTGGTCGATGCAGGGGACTTGCTTCGCCGGGAAGGTCCTGGACTCTTAGTTGTACTTCTGCGTGGTATGTTAGGAAGCTTGGTGTAAGAAGTAGATTTCACAACCCGACATTCTGAAAAGGAAAAAATGCATCTTGAAATGTATCCAGTTTGTCTTTTTAAGGGCGCAGACTGATCTTAAGTAAAAGGCTACATGTCACGTGGAAAGACCAAAGATATACTTGTATGGTTGGACAGAAGATAAAGAAATCCTCCAAAGATGACATTTTGGAGACTCAGAGCTACCTTTTGTTATCATTTTACTGGATGGCATTAGAAATAATGAAAAAAAAACAGCTTACAAAATAAATTGTATATGTATAGAGAGTTTGTATATAGAGTTGCAATAATTGCTTATACAATATAACATTTCAGTAGATGTTCTAAGTGTCAGAAAGCCTATGTTCATTCACAAGCGTAGAATACTGCCTCATCCTCCTTCAATAAATAAACTCTGGAGGTACTGAATTGGTTTCCATGAATACATATAATACATTAACTACTAGCTATTCAAATGTGTATTGAATGTATAGAGTGTAGAACTGAAAGGGCATCTGTCACCAGATTTTCGAGCATTAATCCAGCTGTCGTGCGAGATCTGCGCATGTCAGCTGAATGTAATGCTTTTAGTCGAATTTCTTTATGTGGATTCAATGTGTAGAAAAACAATCTTTTATCAAATGTAAATTAAACCCAGGGTGCAATGAGGGCAGTGCTGTTGCACCCAGAGGCCCCGCTCCCTGCCTGGTTTGCCACGACCCCACAGCTAAGACTGACATGCCAGGCTGCGAAAAGATATTAACACCTGGCCCTGAAGTCTCGCAGAGACATGCTGTACAGAAATGGGGCACACAGACTCTTTTGCTAGATTCTGCAGGATGGAATTACTCATTTATTAAGACCGATGATTTATAAGTCTTAAATTATCTTCGCACTGCTGGAGGAGGCCTCTACATAACTTTGGTGCTTCCTCCAGCAGGCCATGCGACAAACTGAACTCTACACCAGCTCCCTTGCTGGCACAGATTTAAGCCATTTTCTACACCAAAAACTGGCATAGAAAATTATGAATGAGACGGACCTACTGGTCCACCCTCACCTACGAAACGCCCCCTTTTCTCGCCCTGTCGGAAAAGTGGTGTCAGCAGGGGAAGGTCACATATTTTGTTGCAAAATGGCTTGCAACAGAACCTGCGACTGATATATGCCACAAAAGTGAAGTATGTCAGTTAATAGATGAGCCCATTAATGTACTACTTCAGCTATTTACAACATACATATTAAGGGTACTTTCCCACTTGCGTTAAAGTTTTCCGGTATCGAGTTCCGTCCATTTTTGAATGGAGAGCAATCCGTTCAGGATGCATCAGGATGTCTTCAGTTTAGTCACTCTTACGGTATTTGGCCGGAGAATACCGCAGTCCAAAACTCCGGAACACTTGCTGGAATGCTGAAATGCATTGATATGCATTAATGCCAGATCTGGCACCAAGTGTTCCGGCGAAACTGATTAGTTTTCCGGTCTGCACATGCGCAGACTTTTAAAAGTGCAAAAAAAATAAGTAAATACCGGATCAGTTTTTCCGGATGACACCGGAGAGACGAAGCCGGTGTTTCAATGCATTTGTTAGACGGATCCGTCTACAAACGCTTTCCATTTGCACACGGATTTCCGCATCCGACAGGCAGTTCCAGCGACAGAACTGCCTGCCAGATCCTCACAATGCAAGTGTAAAAGTACCCTAAATGAGGGAGGAAAAAAGATAAAAACTGACATTTTGGGCAGCATACCAGTGTTGAGGGGAGGTGCAAGAACAAAGGACTGTGGAGATTATGTGTCTGACAGGTTTATGGACTCCATAGCTAATTTGTCCAGGATATGAAGGGCTTCGGGAACCTGCACATTCTTTAGAACCAGGGTGGGGATCTGTTCAGGCCCACATCCTGCAAACACTCATTTTTTAAGACCGGTCATTTCTAAGTCTTAATTGTCTCTGCACTGCTGGAGGAAGCGCCAAAGTTATGCGGATGACATTGTAAATACATTTAAGAGTAAAGCGAAATATAAGAGAAAGTGAGAAAGCTGCAAGGGAAGTGTTGCACCCCTATTTCTGGATGCTAACTAAGTGCAGTTTGAGCAAGGTTGGTCCAGAGAAGGTAAATTGGCCTGCTGCAGCTGGGAGAACTGCAAGAATGTGGAATTGCAAAGCTGTGTAAAATCTGCCGGTCCATGAATTGTGGATCTGAATTGTGACAACTCCTGTGAGCGCTGTAGTGAGACTTTATTTGCCAATAAGCATTGTTCTACTGTTAAACTGGCCTCATCAGTGCATCACACTTCAGGGAACCCTGCAACTCAAAACTTATCTCCACCAAGGGTACCCTACCTTACACCAGACAGGGACTCCAAAGCAAAGGAGTGCCCCGAAGGGAAGAAAAGTTGCGCCCTTCCCATTATTGCATGGCTCAGGGGAGTGACAGAGAAAAATGTTTCAGGAAAACACCTTTAATATGCTGTGGTGGACACACATGCTCAGTCTTGCTTCTCTCTATACCAGTGTGAGAAGGCGATTGCTTCTATACTGCAGAGTCTATTCTGCTTCGTTACTGTAATTGCACTTCTTGCATTTCCTCCAAGAAGCAAATAAGACGCTGCAGCTTCAGAAGTAACTAGTTCACCACACCAGGCATCACTATTCATACTTAAAGGAGCATAAAGAGACAAGACTGAGCATGTGTCCACCTCAGCACATTTACTGAAGTGGACACTGAAAGGCCAATAAAAAAAACTGCAGGTGGCGCTGTTGTAACATTATTAATGCAATATCCGGGGATATAAACATTTTTAATAATTGTAAATACAAAAATGTTTCTACATATGTGGGACAATATTTTTGTGGTACAAGTTGTAGTGTCTATTCTAAGACTAATACTACTAATACATAGTAAAAAGCCATAGCTTCTGCCACACCTAAATAGGTGAAGATGAAATAATAATAATAATATAAAATATATTACATAAATATGTCTTGACAGTTGACATATCAACATCACTAGGAAAAATATGAAACTAAAAGACTTTTAAATTGCAAAACTATCTTGATTGCATTTTTATCTGATGATTGCTTTAAATTCTTTTGTCAATATCTGTAATCAAGTATATCAGAGTCCAGAGACTCTGCCCATTGCAGACGGTGATAATACTCCCTAAAGAATGAATTAACATAAATTAATCAGAACATCTCAACTACAAAGTTATTTAATTATGAAATATTTTAATCTAACTCTGGAACGATGCTAATGTGTGATGTCCTCGTTTCTCTGTAACAGCATACCAGGATACTGTATGCCTTTCAAAAAACTTTTAGTTGATAAAAGACAACTTTATATAGTCAGGGAGAGCCTTAGGGGTGATCGACCTCAGGGTCAGACTGGCCCACAAGAGGACCAGTGGATCCTCTGTTGGGCCCAAGCTCTGACAAAATAACAAAGGATAATTTGGAGCATTCATTGGAACCAATAACCACCAGATATCCTAATGAACCATATCAATGGTAAGTCCTGAATGTACAATAATAATGATAATTAAAAAAAAGAAAAACTTACAGGTGAAGATGCTTATGTCCGACATTCACAGAACATGGGCCCTGAGAATCATTATCTCTCTTAGGCCTAAGGGAATTCAGTCTCATGCTGATCAACCTACAGTACATGGAGCATTGTTAGTAGAGGTGCTGCTATGTCAAACCGAACCTTCTTCCCCATGTTTGTGCTCCCCCTAAAAAAATTTATTTGTATAATTTTTGATTCCAGTTGGGTGGGTGTCCATGTGTGTGAATGCATGAGTTACTGATCATGTGCGTGGGGAATCATACCAGAAGTTCTGGAGTTAGTTAATGACTTTTAAAGTGGCTGTCTGGATCAGGAATCCCTCAATTAGCTAAAACACAGAGCCAATTCAGGCCTGCAGATGTCCATTGGAAGCAACAGATGTACACTAATCTAGAGGGCCACCAGTAAGAGCTCCTCATCGCCCTGTACAGGACAAACAAAGGCGTTATCTAGTTTAGAAAACCTTATTTCAAATGCCCTATTATGTCATTAGGGTCCATTCACACGTCTGCAAAATGGATCTGCAACGTGGCGGAATGGATCCGGACCAATCTTCCGCTCCGCATCCACAGTTCCGTACCGCAAAAAAAAATATGAACATGTCCTATTCTTGTCCGCAGACACGGACAAGAAAAGGCATTTCTATTAAAGTGCCGGCCATGTGCGGTCCGCAAAATGCCGAACGCTCATGGCCGGGTGTCCGTGTTTTGCAGATCCGCAATTTGCGAACTGCAAAACACTTGAGGACGTGTGAATGGACCCTTAAAGGGGTTCTCTGGGAATGATTTCAAATGGCCACAGGCAACCTGTACTAGAATGTGAGTAGGACTGTCCCCACTTGCTGAGGTTCCTAGCAAGTGAGGGGACAGGGCCTAACTACACATCACGCTCTGACACTCACATATACTACACATCGGTGGGAGTTCCTGTTAGGCTGTTCAGCCATAATAGCACATGGTAGGCAGGAGCGCATCGTTACCATTTATTTTAGAGCAATATAGAGAGGCTCCAACCCTCACCCTACTAGGCAGCTTTGCATGTGGACGCAATCAGTCCTGCTCACATTCCAGGACAGGTTCCTAGCTGTCATGTGAAATCATTCCCAGAGAACCCCTTTAAACCCCAGCAATGGCTGTAGCATAGAGCAGCTACAAATAGCTTTTCTGGCGCTTCCTGCAGCAGGACACCCTGACTTCAATTTACTTTCCAGAGACCTTTTCATTAAAGGAAATATATCGCCTATATTTTTCTTATCAATTAAATCATTTTTTTTGTTTTTATTTGACTGTAGATTTTTTTATTCCGTTTTTTGTATATGATAACAGGGGCAGCTATCTTGTCTGAGGTGCTGCTAACTGGATTTAGAGATATCTCTTATAGCAGCCACATGTCCCATAGACAGCCTAACATCTATGAGAGGGTGTTGTGGGCATGCTGTGAGACTTGTGCAGAGGTCACTGTGCAGGGAGAGGGAGAAGATACTGTAAGGCTACTTTTACATCTGCGCTTTCCCTTTCCCCTATTGAGATCTGTCATAGGATCTCAATATCGGGGGAAAATGCTTCAGTTTTGTCTCTATTCATTGTCAAAATGGAGTGCACCAGAATGCATTCCGTTCCATTTGGTTGCGTCCCCATTGCGGACAGAATAACGCTGCAGGCATTGTTTTTCTGTCTGCGATGTGGTTCGGAGCAAGACAGATCAGTCCTCACTCACAATGTAAGTCAATGGGGACGGATCAGTTTTCTCTGACACAATAGAAAACGGATCCCTCCCCCATTGACTTTCAGTGGTGTTCATGATGGATCCGTCTTGGCTATGTTAAAGATAATACAACTGGATCCCTTCATAACAGATGCAGACGGTTGTATTATCAGTAACGGAAGCGTTTTTGCTGATCCATGACGGATCCAGCAAAAACGCTAGTGTGAAAGTAGCCTAAGCTGTAACCATCACCTATTGAATGCTTTGATTCTGTATTATTTATACAGAGGTTTTATCTTTCATTTCATTGTAGCCTGGTCTGTGAGGATAAAAAGATGATTGCTGAAAAGTGACCTCCACAGAACAGAAAGTGGCAGCATACTGGTAGGCTTGGTGACCAGTGTGGAAACTGCAGAATTTGGGGTATTTTTTATATAAATAATCACATGGAAAATGAAAAAATAACAGTACCAAAATTCTAAAAAATATGAAAGGGTTGTCTCATCATGGACAATGGGGGCATATCGCTAGAATATGCCCCCGTTGTCTTATAGGTGTGGGTCCCACCGCTGGGGCTCGCACCTATATTGGGAATGGAGCCCCGCAAGTGAAGGAGGGCGCAGTGCGCATGCGCAGCCGCTCTCCATCCATTTTCTATGGCGCCGGCAAAAATAGACGAGCGCTGGCTCAGCTATTTCCGTTGGCCCCATAGAAATGAATGGGAACGGAGGCCGCGCATGCGTAGTACGCTCCCATTCGCTTCTATGGGGAGCCGGCTTGGTGGTGGCCAAACCGGAGTCCTCCAGCCACCACCTTGTGTGGCTCCATTCTCTATATAGGTGCGGATCCCAGCGGTGGGACCTGCACCTATAAGACAATCCTAGCGATATGCCCCCATTGTCTATGATAAGACAACACCTTTATTTTAAAAGCTTGATTTATTCAATTTTTATTTTTCACCAGTCATTCCCTTTAAATTAAATTTATATCTGCCCGGCCACCTACATTTCACATCCTCCCAGCATATCAGAAGACGCTAAAATGGATACAACAGTAATTCACATACAGTCTTACAAACACAAAAGTAAAAAAAAAAGAAAAGAAAAAAGGAAAATTACTTTGAGGTATAGAAGTATACAGATGTTTGTACTGGAGTTTACCCTCCGTTTCCCAGTGAAGAACATCTAGTACAGCTACTTGATCTTCTGCATCAAGAGGACATTACAGAGTAGCTGACGAAATGATTCATAAAATGCCCAGGATTCTATGAATCACTTCTCTTTGTTCTATTACTGAAGAACAGCCATTCAGCTTCAAGGACAGACATAGCTCCCCATAAATCATAGTTATCTAATTTACTGGTGATTAGACTAACAGCATAAGGAACGCCGTATACTTGGCTGTGGTGCAAGGCCTCGTCTATGCTCTGCCAGAGGGCAACTTGGTTGCACTTCTATCAGTATTTGCAATGCTAAAGATATTATGTGCTAAAACAATCAATAAAGTCTATTACAAAAAAAGACCCGCTTAATGAATGTCAGGATGATTTTTTTTTTAAACAATGACCTTTAGGATCATTCAGTTTTGAGTATTAGAAACTATACAAGAATATTATCACAGCTTCACTATTGAATATTATTTTATATTAGTTTTTATCTCTATTATATCTATATTATATACAATGTCTAAACGGGACCTGTCACTTCTCCTGACAAGTCTGTTGTAGTAACTACTTGCATCCTCCATGTAATAATTCTGTAGCATCTACTAGAAGTTATGAATGGTCAGCAGCTTGCTGAGCGTTACCAATTGGGGGTGCGTCCCTGGTAACACCCAACAGTATCTTTACTGCAGTCTGCTGGCAATTTATTTGTAAACTTCTAGCAGGAAAAATACAGGAATGGCAGAACATTCATAAGAATAGATGCTCCAGAATTGTTATTACATGGGGAATGCAAGCTGTTACTAAAGCAGACATGTCAGGAGAGGTGACAGGTCTTCTTTAAGGTCCTCTTTGCTCCATTAATCTTCATTTACATTTTTACTGTACATTCACTGATGCGTTGAACGGCCGCTGCTTGGATACAGTCAGGATTGTGGTAGAATTAACACTTTAAAGTTTACTAATAATTTTATTTCATGTAAACAAATGGCTCAGAATGGTGTCAGATAATAAAATAAGTCATACACAACATGATAGGTCCCCTACAGTTACTGTTTAACTAACCCCCCCCCACCCCCACCCCCTCTCTCTACTTACTGGTCCCTCTGGACACACAGGAAATCACTGCTCAGCCAATCACTCGCTGAGGCTGGCCCCTGCTGCTGCCAGTGATTGGCTGAGCAGTCATTTTCTTCATGTCAAGAAGTAGAGAGAGGTGGGGGGGGGGGGGGGGGACAGGGGGGACGGACAGACCAGGAAGTAGGGATGTGTGGGGGAGCGGGCGGCGGTGAAACATTATTGTCGGGTGATCAGTGAGCTGAGTCAGACTTATTTTATTATTTTACACTGTTCTTTTTTTAACAACGCCTTCAAAGTCTCATGCACAGAAAGTTGTGTACTGTACATGGAAACGGAATGACAACTGATGGAGTCCCTGCAGTTCTGTATCCAAAGAACCATAGGCATGCCCCAATTTCTTTTCTTTTATGGATTCTGCATGAATCTACAGGTAACAACTCTGAAGTGCCTACATGGAGGTACAGTATTTAGCCATAGAGTTTGATGAACACCATATTACAGATATGTACATAAAGTGGCTACATTTATACTGTACACCTCAGAGTGTGGCAATACAAAATCAAATGTAAGATTTTTTTTAGAACTGAAACGGTGACAAAAATGGCACAATAAGACATGCTACTTTCACTGTATTCATCATGGACAACGGGGGCATATCGTTGGGAGCTGCACCTATATTGAGAACAGAGCCCGGCAAGGTGGTGGCTGGGGAATCCGGTTTGGCCACCAGCAAGCTGGCTCCCCATAGAAGTGAATGGGAGCGCACCGCGCAGGTGCGGCCCCCGCTACCTTTCATTTCTATGAGGCTGTGGGCCGGCCCCTTAGAAGATGAATGGAGGGCTGTTGTGCATGCGCAGTGCGCCCTCCTTCACTTTCAGGGCTCCGTTCTCAATATAGGTGCGGGTCCCAGCAATGGGACCCGCACCTATAAGACAATGGGGGCATATCCTAGCGATATGCCCCCATTGTCCATGATGAGACAACCCCTTTAAGGAGAATTCATTAAATCTTAACAACTGGCCTCTGTACTAGAAGAAAACCTTTGCAGGAACCATCATATCCAAATACAACCTTACTGTTAACCCATAATTTAATGATCTCTGCTTTGTATTTGGCCAGTGGTATAAGCCATAGAAGATGATCTGGTGTTGGAGTGTGAAGAACTCTCTGGAGAATAAAGTTTCTCCTTGCGGAGAGCATCAAGTGGCATGGGGTGTTTTATAGGCCAACCACTGCTCCCTGGGAAAAACATAGGCAAAGTAGCTCTCCTCCAGGAATAGTCATGGAGGGTGCCACCTATTGGGAGTAACTTCCCTATTAGTCATGTCCAACCTTTTAATAGGCCTTACAATATGACTAAAAATTTAAGACAAATCAGAACCTTCACCATAAGGAAAAGACACCTATTCCCAGAGTTTTCCACAAAGAGAAACTTTACTCCTCCATGTCCAGGCCAAAATCCTGAAACACTGTGGATGGGTCTCTCTTCCTAACGGAGAAGAGTTTGGTTTGGCTTAGATCTTTAGTCATATTGCTAGGCACGTTAAAAAATCTGAAACGTCAAATTCCTAGTAAAGCTCCCCCCAATCTCTGGCACTCCTGGGGGAGAGATAAGTTGCATATAAAGAACACTCTGTAGAAAGGCATGTGATGTTTGGGGAGTGATGTTGTGCTGCTTGGTTCAATTTTTTCTTTACTCAGCAGAATGCATTAGAAGAGTATGGCTCTGCAGAGACTGAACCAGCAGGGGGTGAGAGAAGAGCTAAAACTAGATATCAGTGGTTTTTAAGATATATCGTCCTATAGCTTAACTTCTAAAACCTCTTCTAATTTAGGTTGTGCAGTAAATTCTAGAGACCTATATTTTAAGTCAAGTGTGACTTGAGCTGTTTTTATGTAAAAATCACACCTATTTAGTATGCTAATTGATGGTGAACATTATCAACAGCGTAATTAAAATAATCAAACATCATCAATGGAAGCTTTGATGCTGTAACTGTGGGCACGCAGCCTCCGTGCCTGCGTCAGTGGTGGAAAATTGTTAATCAAGGTTGTTAAATGCAGTGCACAAAAGGTGCCAAAAAAGCTGCAACTAAGTGAAGATCTGTACAGTTTAATGAGACACGTCTGATGAATGGGCGAAATCATGTGTTTTACTGCTGTAAATGCTATTTAAAGCAATTTAATTAGTGGCATAATCAATGTGTGTACATACATTACTGACACAGAAGAACATGGAATATGAAATGGCCGCCATATTAGAGACACCAGCCTTTTGAACCTTCCCTGTTTGCAGATTAGACACATGCCCCCGGAGTGCAGCATAAGGCTACATTCACACTTGTGCTTTGCCTTTCTGCTATTGAGATGCGTCATAGGATCTCAATATTGGGGGAAAACCCTTCAGTTTTGTCCCCATTCATTGTCAATGGGGACAAACTGAACTGAATGAAACGGAGTGCACCAGAATGCATTCCGTTCCATTTGGTTGCGCCCCCATCGCGGACAGAATAACGCTGCAAACAGTGTTTTTCTGTCCGCGATGTGGTGCGGAGCAAGACGGATCCGTTTTCTCTGACACAATAGAAAACGGATCCCTCCCCCATTGACTTTCAGTGGTGTTCATGACGGATCCGTCTTGGCTATGTTAAAGATAATACAACCGGATGCAGACGGTTGTATTATCAGAACAGAAGCGTTTTTGCTGATCCATGACAGATCCAGCAAAAAAGCTGGTGTGAAAGTAGCCTAGAATAGGGAGGACATTTTCCGTGATCACTTTTAGTGTGAATCCACATTTGAATGGGAAAATAGAGTGATTTGAAAGACAGAGCACATCATGATCATTGATGCTAGACTAACCAGGGCCAGTAATTCAAAAACTGACAACCCTGTGGAATTTTCCCATGCCAAGAGTATATACTGAGAATGGTCGAGGAAAAACATCCAGCAAAGAAAAGGGTCAGAGGAGGATGCCAAGAATCGTTCTGATGAACAGGCGATGCAAAGTCGGTCATGCCAAACGAATTTAATCAACTTCTATGAGAAGGTAAATTCTAGACTTGACAGCGGCGAATCAATGGATGTCGTATATCTGGACTTCTCCAAAGCATTTGACACTGTACCACATAAATGGTTAGTATATAAAATGAGAATGCTCGGACTGGGAGCAAATGTCTGTATGTGGGTAAGTAACTGGCTGAGTGACAGAAAACAGAGGGTGGTTATTAACGGTACACACTCAGATTGGGTCACTGTCACTAGTGGGGTACCTCAGGGGTCAGTATTGGAGGGGTCACTGTCACTAGTGGGGTACCTCAGGGGTCAGTATTGGACCCTATTCTCTTCAATATATTTATTAATGATCTTGTAGAAGGCCTGCACAGTAAAATATCAATTTTTGCAGATGACACTAAACTGTGTAAAGCAATTAACACTGAAGAGGACAGTTTTCTGCTACAGAGGGATCTGGATAGATTGGAGGCTTGGGCAGAGAGGTGGCAGATGAGGTTTAACACTGACAAATGTAAAGTTATGCACATGGGAAGGAATAATGCAAGTCACCCGTACATATTAAATGGTAAAACACTCGGTAACACTGACATGGAAAAGGATCTAGGAATTTTTATTAAGGCCTTATTCACACATCCGCAATGTAGTCCGCATGTATTCCGCAATTTTGCGGAATACATGCGGACCCATTGACTGTGAATGGGGCCGGGAAAGATGCGGAGAGCACACACTGTGCTCTCCGCATCCGATTTTGCGGAGCGCGCCGCCGATTTTCCGGTCCGCGGCTCCGCAAAAAAAATAGAGCATGTCCTATTCTTGTCCGCAATTGCGGACAAGAAGAGGCATTTTCTATGGAGTTCGGGCAATGTGCGGTCCGCAAAAATGCGGAATGCACATTGCTGGTGTGTCCGTGTTTTGCGGATCCGCGGCTCCGTGGATCCGCAAAACACTTGCGGATGTGTGAATAAGGCCTTACAGCAAATTAAGCTGCAAAAACCAGTGTCAGGCAGCTACTGCCAAGGCCAATAAGATAATGGGTTGCATTAAAAGGGGCATAGATGCCCGTGATGAGAACATAGTCCTACCACTTTACAAATCACTAGTCAGACCACACATGGAGTACTGTGTACAGTTCTGGGCTCCTGTGAACAAGACAGACATAGCAGAGCTGGAGAGGGTTCAGAGGAGGGCAACTAAAGTAATAACTGGAATGGGGGATCTACAGTACCCTGAAAGGTTATCAAAATTAGGGTTATTCACTTTAGAAAAAAGACGACTGAGGGGAGATCTAATAACTATGTATAAATATATCAGGGGTCAGTACAGAGATCTCTCCCATCATCTATTTATCCCCAGGACTGTGACTGTGACGAGGGGACATCCTCTGCGTCTGGAGGAAAGAAGGTTTCTACACAAACATAGAAAAGGATTCTTCACGGTAAGAGCAGTGAGACTATGGAACTCTCTGCCTGAGGAGGTGGTAATGGTGAGTACAATAAAGGAATTCAAGAGGAGCCTGGATTTATTTCTTGAGTGTAATACTATTACAGGCTATAGCTACTAGAGAGGGGTCGTTGATCCAGGGAGTTATTCTGATTGCCTGATTGGAGTCGGGAAGGATTTTTTTTCCCCTTAAGTGGGGAAAATTGGCTTCTGCCTCACAGGTTTTTTTTGCCTTCCTCTGGATCAACTTGTAGGAAACAGGCTGAACTGGATGGACAAATGTCTTTTTTCAGTCTTATATACTATGTTACTATGTTACAGTCCATAAAACTGCAGCACTGATGCTCTAATGTGTTCAAGCCCACAACTCTATGTACAGATGGGCTATAACAAAAAAACACCAGTTTGATACGATTAGGGTAAAGCCACACAATTCCAGGAGTGAATTCAAAAAACAGATGTTGTATCTGTCCTTTATACTTTCTCTCCTATTATGAACTGGTCCTGCTTCCAAAACTGTATCAGGAAATCTGACCGTTTGACTGTACTCTTATTGCTTAAGGAAAATAGAAAGACAGGTTTCCAGTGGGTAAAAGAACAAAAAATTGGATCCCTGAACAGTGGAAAAACATTGCTTGGTCACATGAATCCAGATTTCTGATGGGAGGGTCAGATTTGTCACAAGCAGCATGAATCAATGAACCCTTCAGGAGTCAGCAGGTCAGGCTGGTGGAGGTGCAGTGATGGTGTGGGGAAGGTTTTCCTGACACTCTGGGTCTTCTGATACCTGTTGATGGGCGTTTGGACAGTAGCCCTTACTAGGCCAGAAGTGACAGTCTGCTGAAAACAGGGGTTCTGTCACTATACTATGCTGCCCTCAGTGAGTACAGAATAGTAGAGGTTGCAGGTTCCCTTTAGTAGTTTATTTTTTATCAATGAGAGAAATTTAAATCAAATGAATATTTGGTGTGACCACTATTGCCTTCAAAACAACATCAGTTCTTCTAGGTAGACTTGCACGCAGTTTTTGAAGGAACTCGGCAGGGAGGTTGGTCCAAACATCTTGGAGAACTAACCACAGATCTTTTGTGGATGTAGGCTTGCTCCTTCTGTCTCTTCATCTACTTCAAGACAGACCTCATGTTTAGATCAGGGCTCTGTGGGGGCCATATCATCACTTCCAGGATTCCATCTTCTTCTTCTTAAAATATTTTTTTATGTCTGGTCAGGATTAATGGTGTCCTCAATGCTGAGAAATACAGGCAGATAACTATGCATCATGCAATACCATCAGGAAGGCATCTGACTTATTCTGCAGCGGGACAACAACCCCAAAACATACAACCAATGTCATTAAAGAAGGATTGATGCTGGTTTGAAGGCAAAGAGTAATACTATAAAAAATACTGGGTTCTGCGGCACGTAAGCACTATGTTATGTTCAGCACCTGGACAGTTCCACAGTATATTGAAGGCTGCTGGTTACTTGTAGTTCAGATATGTTTTTTAAGAGGAAATGTTCAGATTGTTCTGTAATGTTCTCTAAGGATGGCTTTTACCAGACATAAGGTCATCTTCAGCTGCTGACGTAGTGGATTACACAGTATGTAGTTTATGTGATGTTTATCTGACATTAATAAGGTTTAATAAAAGCTGGTGTTGAGTAGTTATCACAATGTGGTTTTAAATGGAAGCATATAAACTATAATGGTCATATACTGCACCCATGGCAGATGTGAACATATTATAAGATTAGTCAGGAGTCTCTGAGCTGAGAGAACATCAAGGCCTGGGATAAAGCGGCAATGACACTGGTGATTGAGATGCCACAATCGAAACTGAAACACACAACATGCATGGGAAAACACTTTGGGTGGAATTTATGTGGCTTGTGCCAGTTTTATGCAGGAAAAAAGTCACAAATTTTGGTGAACACCAGATTTTGTGTCTTTTTTAATTCCCCAGCACACTTATTTGAAAGGTGAGTAAGTGTTTGAAGGAGAGATGGGGCCTCCCATGGCTCAACAGATTTCCAGAAATTTTTACCAGAAATTAGCATTTCATTAAATTTGGCTTTTCGAACTGCAACACACTTCTGATCAATCCCTTATATTCTGAGGCTCTTTACAGCTTATTCAAAAGAACGAGGTCAAAATTGTCAGCGATCCTTCAGCGATATCGATTGTCAGCGATAATAAACGGATTCTTTATCTGTGTGGAATCAGTGTTGTCTCCGACAATGTTCCATTTGTCCATTTTTTTCTGTCCATATGTTATTAGTATTCACCTTTTTCATGTCCAGGTTTTAGGAAGCATCCGTGAAAAATGGACCACATATGGATGGCGTGCTATTTTTTTCACTGACCCCCTGACCTGAATTGGTGACTCTAGGTCTGCATGGACCAGTGGTCCGTGTGAAAAATAGCACATGTGAATTAGCCCTTTGACTATAACGGGTCAGTGTCTGGTTTGCGCGCTCTTCGTTGTACACTTGGACAGCACATAGATGTGAACCTTG
This sequence comes from Bufotes viridis, assembly GCA_033119425.1. Taxonomy (NCBI): domain Eukaryota; kingdom Metazoa; phylum Chordata; class Amphibia; order Anura; family Bufonidae; genus Bufotes; species Bufotes viridis. The sequence continues at coordinate 454,480,998 of CM065591.1, read as the reverse complement.
CTTGCGTGAATAGGCTCTTACTGTGCATATAGAATCTAAGATCTATGTCAGAGAACCTATGTTCACCATCTATAAGCTCCTCAAAGTAGTTGTTCCATTAGGAAAACATATCCCCTATCCACAGGATGGGGACAAGTGTCTAATCAGTGGGGTTCTAACCACTGCGGCCTCCGTCAATCACAAGAACAGGGGCCCATGTTCCATATTTGAATGGAGCGGCAGAGACACATGTGTATTCACTCTTCTGTTCAACTCTACGAGACTGCTGGACATAGCTGAGTACTAGCGCTTGGCTATCTCTGGCATCCCCATAGTGCTTAATTCAAATGGGCTCATTATAGTGGCTAGGGGATGTTGTCTTCATGGGACAACCACTTTATTTACTGCATAATGTATTCGATGTATGGTGGAAGAATATTTGCAGTCCTATGTAGACTCATGGAATTTGCCTCTGTATCTATTGCAGACCTGTAAATAATGATAATATCATTGTACAACCATCAGATAGAGCAGAGCAGCAGATTTTTACACTTCTGCAGAAAGCAATGTATTCGCCTCCCCTTCTCAATGATAGGCACGTCTGACCCACGCAAGGCGACTAACAACAAGCTTTCTGCAGGCTGCTGATAAGAGATGTTAGTCAGCGCCGTGAAATGTGTGATTTATAATCCGCTTCTTATCACTAGATGTACTTTTTCAGGATATCACATAGATGGGGTCTTGTTCCAAGGGTTCATTAAAAAAACATGTATCCATATTAAAAAAAGTGTGGAAGGTGGTGTCCAGTACATGCTAAATGGTAAAACACTGGGTAACACTGACATGGAAATGGACTTAGGAAGTTTAGTTGACAATAAACTTAAAGCGGTTATCTAACCCCAAAAATGCCCCCACATATGCCCGGGTCCCTTACAGAGGTTGTACTTAACTTGTTCCCCGGCACCCACGTTGCTTCGGCTGCCTGCACGCCTGTCGTTGCATCTCCCCATCGTGCAGATCAAAACATCTGGCGACGAGGTTGTTGGGGGCAGCCAATAGCAGCCCGCAACGGGAAAGAGCCTCACTAGCATCATGGGAGGCTCGTTCCCGTTGCGACCTGCTATTGGCTACCACCCGTCCCCGGATGTTTTGATCCGCATGGCAGGGAGATGCAGCGGCGGCTGTGCAGGCAGCAGAAGCGACGAGGGTGCTGGGATATGATGTAAGTACAACCTCTGCGAGGGGCCCAGCCATTTGGGTGAGCATTTTTCGGGTGGGATATCCCATTTAACTGTAGAAACAAGTGTCAACTGCTGCCAAGGCCAATAAGATAATGGGTTGCATCAAAAGGGGCATAGATGCCCGTGATGAGAACATAGTCCTACCACTTTACAAATTGCTAGTCAGACCACACATGGAGGACTGTGTACAGTTCTGGGCTCCTGTGAACAAGGCGGACATAGCAGAGCTGGAGAGGGTTCAGAGGAGGGCAACTAAAGTAATAACTAGAATGGGTGGATTACAGGACCCAGAAAGATTATCAAAATTAGGGCTATTTAGTTTAGAAAAAAAGATGACTGAGGGAAAATATATTCACCATGTACAATATAAATTAATCAGGGGTTCTCAGGATAAGCCGACACTAGCTGATTGGTGGGAGCCCAACACCTCGCACCCCCTCCGATCAGCTCACTTCAATGAGGCAAAGCCAATTAACGGTTTATTTTCTGGACCATCTGGTCATAAAACTGAGACATAAAAATGACAATATAGAAACACAACATGACATTTTAGCACATACTGTAGCACAAAAGCTGGCTGCTGAAAATATCCTTTTGCTCATATTCCGGGTGATAATTTTGCTAAATTAAAAAATTTACTTGATCAGTATGCACATGTCAGAAAACAGCGCTTTTTGTTGAGCTTTATTTCTTCTTGTAGCAAATAACTGACATAGACACAATCCTCACAGACTCAAATAGTAGAGTGTGGTCAAAAACGGATTCATATTACATTTCTTTTTGAAGTACAGTATTGCATGAATAGACTCATATTTGTTAAAAAGCAAATAAGCAATTTCCTAATAGAAATATCAGGTATGAAAATAAGGGTTTGTAATGCTAGAAGGACCGATGCTATAATCTACAACCTTGGCACTGCTATTCTAGAAAATGTAGAATATGCTCCCTCTTAGGTAATAATGAGTTACCAGGGTGCTCGTAGGAAGTGCAGTCCGGCCACGGGATCGGTGGATTACCGGTAACTGTTCTGCATGTGGATCACCCAACCTGTACAGGTGCAGCTCGGCAATCTGTATGCGGATCCCGTAGTGGACCATTCCATGTACCAGCGCAGGTAGAATATTGAAAAAGAAGAACCCAGCAATTGTCAATGTCAAGGATGTACAAGGAGCAACAGTTCCATAGCAAACACTGAACTGGAGCCCCCATTCTGGTGTTGGTGGACACTACTACAATGCTAAACAACTAAGACAAGAGGACCTGATGCACTTTCCACAATCACTTAGTGAAAGTGTATGTGTCATTTTATAAAACTTTTGATATGTTATAGTAACATGTCCGAAGTTTTGGTCGGTGAGGGTCAGGGTGCTAAAACACCACAGATCACTTCCATAGGGGGGGAAGTCCTCAGGTGAGCACTGTGCTGCTTCAGATTTGATCCGTGAACCAAGCGTGTGGTGTGCTATAGAAATCCCTTGATTATTCATGAATCTGCAATCCGCATGCTCGACTCAATGAGAGCTAATCTAAGCCGAAACGGAAAAGCATTCAGCTAGGCGTTTCTGCCCCTTAGTTTTAGGGTTTTGGTGGGGGTCTCAGCTGATCCAATCCTCTGATCTCAATGTCTCCTTGGGCCCTATGTGCAGTACAGTGGAACAATCAACATATATAAATCAGTAATATATTTGACGGTCTATTCCAGAGTAGTTTACATAATCCCCATTAATCCAGTGCTTAGTTCTTTATGCCTTGGGATTATTTTGGTCCTGGTTTGTATTTTATGGTGGAAGCGGTGGGAGGGGTGCAGTAAATCTTGATGCTCCATTGGCAGAATGGAGAGAAAAATGTGTCAGAGCCGTAGCTCATCGGAGTGATTCTTAGTTCTCTAGGGAGTTACTTGCTTATTATACCATTTCAGTCCACAAACATACCGTCTGTTTTATCAATGTCAAGTTGTTTCTAATGAACTGACAGATTGTGTTTTACTCATATATTTTTAGTCCACAAAATGTCAAGTGAAAGATCAAAGATACTGTCAGCTGTTAATGAAGGACTAAGGCTACTTTCACACTTGCGTTGTTAATTTCGGTATTGAGATCTGTTTGGATTTTGTACATCAGGATGCATCCGTTCCGTTAGGATGCGGTTGTGTGAAATCAAAATGGAAAAAGACGGATCCATCACTAAATACATTGAAAGTCAATGAGTGATGGATCCAGTGTTTTAGGCTCCTAAAAAAACACATCCGTCACCATTGACTTACATTGTTTTCAGTGCCGTATCCGTTTTTGTGACCGGACACAAAACCGCAACTTGCAGTGGTTTTGTATCCGGTCAGAAAACGGAATGCTGCTGTAACGGAAGACATCCGGATGCTTCCTGAACGGATCTCTTTCCATTCAGAATACAGGAGGACTAAATGGAAATGTTTTTTTCTGGTATTGAGATCCTCTGCCGGATCTCAATACCGGAAAACAAAAACGCAGGTGCGTAAGTAGTCTTACTAGATTTCTTACACACATAGAAAATAGGGTACATCAAATTCCTTCAAAACCCTAACACGTTGGTACAAAACTCCCTTCCTTTTAAAACAAAGTGTTTATCCACGTCAGACCCATGCTAGCATTGTGGAACGGTAGGTTCCATCCTAAATATATTTTGGTCATGCTCGAAAATCAGATCCTATTGGGAATTTGATTCATTTGTTCTGCCCATGTACGACTGACCCCGGAATCTGTACCTCTCTGGCTCTCCACTCAATATGGATCCCTTCCAAGAACAATTTAACTACTCAGATAATTCAAGCTGCTAGATTACTCATACCCTCACATTGGTTGAGTGTAAATTCCTCCACAATTAACTAATGGCTGGCGAAAATTGATAAAATATACTGGTTGGAGGAGTTATCTAGCTGGGAATTGAGAAGTCACACCAAATTCGTTACAGGCCATCTCTCAGCAGTTTTGTACCTATGACACTGGCTGACCTGTTACATGTGCACTTGGCAGCTGAAGGCATCTGTGTTGGTCCCATCTTCATATGTGCCCACATTGCTGAGAAAAATGAAGTTTTAATATATGTAAATGTGCAAATGAGCCTCTAGGAGCAACAGGGGCATTGTCATTGCACCTAGAGGCTCCTTTATGTATGTTACCTACTGACTATTTTGTGCTCAATATTATAATTGATTGTGATGTCCTGCAAATTCTTGCCTAAGAATAGAAATGGATCATTGTGATTATACAACTCTTTAACATTGCTTCTACCTGTTCTATTACTTAATGAATTAATTGGTGAAATTAATTGTTTTATTTGTTGTTTTAGTCAACAAAAATATTTTGATAGAAAAGAAAAGGGTAGAGATGCAAAGTTTAGAGATCAAGATGTACAAAGCGCCCGTGCCAAAGCATGGGTGGGGACATCCAGGAGATATGACTCTCTTCGCTACTTTCTACAGACAAACAAAATAATAAAACGATAGTGAATCTGACAAGTTGATAATCAGGCATTGAAATAATGACATTGTGACACTATTACCGGAGATATCACCTGTAGCTGAGTAATAAATGGGCTACATGGATTTTTGTTAGAAAGCGACTGACATGTTAGATAAGGATGAAGATGCAGTCAGAGCAGCAGAAAACACTCATCATAAACCTCTTATGTTGCTATGACAATACGGCTCCTGCAGCTACATCTTCTATAGCTTTCGCAGGTTTACCCTCGATGTGTCGTCTTCTCCTATCTATTCTTATCCATTAGAGCAGGTCAGAGGATGACTGATACAGGACAAGCGCTTTAAGGAAGGAGTTCCTGACTGGATAGCCTTTCTTTAAATATTGTTGGCCTCTGCTGTGAATTTGCCGGTGATATTGATAAGCTCTCCTTGTATCTGGTTCCTTTTCTTTGTAGTTTTGCTCCTAATTTCTAGCATAGTCCTTGTTTCTTAGTATTGTAGTTTGTTTATATCTTTGCTATTTGACTCTGTTTTTCCAGTTCACCTCTGCTCAGTTAGATGTTTTGCCTCGGTGACCAATCGCCCAGTTTTTGTGTTTGGTCAGTATTGCAAAGTACGGTTTTCAATAGGGTGATATTTAAAGGGGTTGTCTCACTTCTTCAGTTCAGGGCTGCTGATGCTCACAAGCCCTGAGCTTCTTGCTCTCTAGGGGGGGTGGTGCCTGTCAATATGATTGATGGCACAGGCAAGCGGCGCTTGGAAGATGTAATCTCCCCACTGTGCGGCGGTACCCTGGACTTGTAATAATTGTGTCCCTGGAGTGGAGCTATCCTAGCTGTATAGAACAGTTCCAAGGCTGTGTATGCCCTGGAGCTGCTTTACACAAAGTAGAAGCAAAGACAGGAGGTGGCCAGGGCAAAGATAAGAGGTGGCCAGGAAAGGAGCTACTGCGCATGTGTTCCTATGTGAGTTCCCGCGATCTCAACCACCTAAAAGGCTGCAGCTGTTTCTTACAATGAATATAGCCTCCAATTGTTATGGGCATTGGGTGCGGAACCACTGTGCCAACTAACCAGTTTTGCTTTGGGCTAAACCTAAGCGCGTTGTCCTGGTGGTTCCCTGGTATTTGACCTTTAACCCCTGTACAGGGATCTGGACTTTGCAGCAAGGAACCAACCAGACCGCTACCTCCAGGAGTAGTCCTGGTGTATTTTGATGCTGACCCAGGGGGAGTACTTTCATATTCCAAATAGCGATTCCAAGGTCAGAGAAGGCAGAGTTTGTGCATAATCGAAGTCACAATTCCGAGGTCTGGGCAGGTAGCAAGGAGCAGAATCAGAAGACAAACAGGGTTGGTTCACAGAAAATAGGAGGCTGATCAGCAACTTTGACAGGAGAAAGGGATTAACTCTCCTAGTGCTGAAAGGAGTTCACTGAGCACTAGTCCCAGTACACACATGGAGAATGAAGCGATGCCTGTAGTCGCCTGGGACAGCGGCACAACGGCGGACGTAACCTGCCAGTCTAACACCACTGCTGAATTGCAGCGGTGGCCATAAACATTAAGAAACAGGGGGTACCAGAATGGTTTAGTCAGGATAAATGCCATCTGATGAGATGAGACAGTCCTTTTAAGGACACTGAGGGTAAGTGGTGTGGTGTTAGGGTCCGTTTCCGGGGACAGAAACAGAAAAAGATTCAGGGAGCTAGTTAGGGTCAATTATGACTGTCACTATATGCATCTGTCTGCTTCATCATCTGACCAACATCTCCTTCATCCGGTAATCCTTATCTTCTGGTCCCTGTCATCTACAGTATCTGCGAGGTTCTACCTCTGTATCTTTGTTACCTGCCTGTGATACGTGCTTCATAATATCGCCATTGCGACCATTCAGTTGTTATACAATTTGGTTCTACTGTAAATACTTGGATGTAAGTACCAGGAGACACCTACGGTACCTGGGAAAGGCAACTGCTATAGGTAACGTTTAATTTTGCAGTCCTGCATTGTTATACTGATTCATTTCATAATATATCCTTAATAAAAGCTTTAGGAGGGGCAGAACTACCACTGTAATGGCTGCTATTGGGGCCCACAGAAGCAGGGGGGTCTGGGCCTTGCCTGTCAGTACTGTTTGTGCTGTAATGGATGACGGACACTTGCCTGTCATTCATTCCTCAGCCAATGCTCTCCTCAGCAGCAGGTGCAATGTGGGGACATCATTGCTCCTGCTGAGCTGAGCAGGAACTGGCAGTGTATGGGCGATAGATCATCATCCCCCGGCCTGTGCTCTTTCCTGTTCAGCTCAGTAGGCATGATGATGTCACTGGGTCGCACCTACTGCTGGGCAAAGTATGATGTGCTCCATTCAGAGCTCACAGGAAGGCTGGAGAGAGCCATCATACATGGCGGAGACACACACCAGGTGTTACCTACCATGGCTGTTTCCATCTGGTATTGACCAACCATCGGTATGTTATTCATATTGCCTTATTTTTTACTCAGTTAGAAAGTGTGGTGTTTCCAGCAAGATAATGTCCACCCACACACTGCCCGTGCTGTACAACATGGTCTTCAGGATATCCAGGATCTCCCATAGCCAGCTCGATTGCCAGATTTCTCCTGGGGTATGGGAGAATGTCTTATGGGGAGATGGATCTCACATGCACAGAAGCCAACAACCCCATTGTCTGAACTACGGCTCCATGTTGAAAGAGCTTGGGATGACTTTCCACAGGAGGATACCCAGCATCTGTATGACCATTACCATGTATCGCAGCAAGGAGAGAAGCCACCCAATATCAATATGACCCTGCCTCAGCATATAACCCTGCTGAAGAGCCCAAAATAAAGGGTGCACCACCTTGGTTGGATGATCATTGAGCAACCACCACTAGCAGTTTACAGTCACGCAACATTTCATGTAATTTTTGTCAATGGTTTTTTAATGCGACACGTGACACGCTGCGACAGTTGCAAAAACACCTCCATACATATAAGATTTAGTGTCGCAAATCAAAGGCGATTTTTCCTCCCTTGACTTTAATTGAGGTGGTGCGCAATGCGTGGATCGCTTGCTACAGCCAAATCACGAAACTAAAATTGCTGCAGACAAGTCGCACATATCTTTGTTTTCCTGTGACTTGCTGTCGCATGACACACGTTGCCAAACACTTAGTGTATTATGTGATATTGTGCTTACGTTACAATATTGCAGCTTCCCTGTTTTAGGGATTAGTACAGTTATCTTAGTTTTGGTGGGTCATACGTAAAATATTTTTGCAGATCTCACTAAAATTGTTCGGATGTGTCAAGAAATGTCTAATATCTGTGACTAGCATTACTGTGCCTAGAAATCTAAGTTTGTACTGGGACTGTCAATTGCAAGCAATGGGAGAAGGGAAAGATATTCATCAAAATAGCAAACTAGTGAGCTGCCGTTTCGATGCCAGCTTTGGCTGACCTTATTGGACCACGTGAGCTATGTACCATGGCAACAGTATATTTCGTGAATAACTTAAACTATCCTTAGAATAGGTTATCTTTATCTCTGGGGATCAGTTTCACAGCCCCTGCAAGAACTGTACTCCCGAGCTATGTCTCCAAGAGAAAATGAACTGCGAGGAGAATGAAGAGCTAAGAAAAAGACTGATGTGGAGATGATGGTACGGTGGAACTTACATTCATTAATTATGAGGACAGCTGAATAGGGGATAAAGATCTACCTACCGATCATATTAACATGGGAAAATATACTCATAAATAACATACTGTGATAGTTCTGCATGCTAAAGACTGGTGAGGTGTCATATCATATCTGCAAAATGATTGGATACTTAAAGGGGTTTTCCAGTAATATTTGTATTTTATGTAATGCCTCCAGCCTGCCTACAGAAAAAGAAGATTCATACTTACCTGCTCCGTGACCCACTGGGCCTCCGCATTGCCTCCATCTTCCAGTACCTGCACTGTTTTCTTCCAGCGGGGTATGGACATGGTCACATGCACTGCTCCAGCCAATGACTGGCTTCAGTGGTGATGTGGCCAGGGGCGGACATACCATATGTGCAATCCAGGGGCCCAGGAGGCCCACTTAAAAGTTGCTATCTGCTGCCTGTTGTAATAGATTGAGCTAAGGATTTTCATTCTCAGGCATCTGTGGATGGCTAGAGAGGCATTGGGGTGCTCTATAGTGAGTGGTTTGAGAGCAAGGGCCCCTTAGCTGGTCTTGCACAGGGCCCTCTCCTGTCTGTGTCCGCCCTTGAATGTGGCCACAGGCAGCACATCACCACTGAGGCCAGTCATTGGCTGCATGGCCAGCCTGATGGAAGCTGGATAGGCTGTGGGCATTCCATAAAATATAATTATTAGCGGAAAACCCCTATAAAAACAAAGAGACTCATCTTAACACATATTAAAGTCCATGTATGTAGTCAATGCACTGACTGAGCTGTGTGTAAAAAGAGACGTGGTCCCAAAGATCTACTGGACCCATAAGGGAGTCTATCTGCCATACCAGACATAACCCATGGACAAGAGGGTCCTATAAGAATGCAGCCATTTTTCACTCATTTTACCTCGTTTCTGCTAGATGTACACATAGTTTTTAAAGCTTTTTGCAGCAAAGTAAGTTCCCACAAGTCCTAATATTTTCTGAGTATTTCTGATCATGTACTTTAGGCCTCACAGTTTAAGAAGCACTGCTGCAGGCAATCTCTGGACCTCAATACCCTTAAATACAAATTTTTGAGGCAGAATTATGAAAACTGTCTAAAAGAAGAACTGTCGTGGTTGCCCGTAGTGTACAATATTGTATATAGTTATTGTTGTATACTGTTCTGTTTTGTATGATGCATTTTGTATGTTTCTGGCAGTTTGTTCCAGAATGGAATGGATGGCTATGGTTGGCAAGCAACAGAAGATGAAGCACACGTCTGAGCTCCTGCTCCTAAGAAGGATTCTCCAGAGAAAACCAACAATTATTTCTCAAATAAATCCTTGAGAAGAGAGACAGCAGAGTGACCCGCTGAGACCAGCATTAAAAGACACTGCTGTGAGGTGAGGGGCAACGTGTAAGACACCCATCACCCAGACTACTACTAGGCCAGTACAATACAAGTGCTAACTTGCCTACATAATTGCACTTGAAATCTGCTGCTCTCGAATGTACCTGAAGTTCTATGTTACGCTTAGTAAAAGAGACAGGTCTACATTTAATTCTGGCCTCATTCTTCAATACTACATTTCCACTGCACCGATTCCCAGGGAGCAACGACCTGAGAGAGTACACCATGACACAAGACTCCATCAGGGCCACTACCATTACCATCCTCTGCATCCGCTCCTCCGGGGCTTTCTGCAATAGCCGATCAGAACACTATAGGCAATGAAAGCTGTGCTGCGATTGCTATGGGCAGCATAGACAGTCCTTTTTCAGTTTCGTAAATCTCTCCCAAAGTCGTTACCCTCAGTTCACCGCTACATATCTGCTATTATGTCTTCAAACTACCAAGCTGAGGAATAGACAACGATGTGATATCTCAAAAATAGGAAAATGATCTCACAAAGAGGTGATGAGCTGTACATGATGAATCTGCACGCATGTCTCAGTATTAGCATTCGGATTCCAGGAAAAGTCTATGTATGTTCCATGCTGTTTGGCACAAACATACAATGCTGTCACCAAGAATGATACATTACACCAAGCAGTTACTGGTCCATTTGCCACCAATTGTTTTTTACTCCCTGCCTTCCCAGAGTCATGACGGTTGAATTTTTCCATTAACCCCTTCACGCATTATAACGTAACTGTATGTCATAATGTGTGAGGGGATGCATGTGGTGCGTCCGCGCCATACACAGCAGGTGCCGGTTGTGTCATAGAGCCAGCAGCCGCCCACACTGACAGGGAGTAGCAATCTCGCTGCCCCTGTCATTAAACTGCTTAGGTGCCGCAATCAATGCTGATCGGAACCCCCACAGTGTAATCGTGGGGCTTCGATCAGTTGCCATGGCACCTTGGACGCTGCTGAAGCGATGCAGGTCTGCCATAGCAATCTCCATACTGAGCTATGCACGAGGCATAGATCACAATGGAGAGTGTACAAATCATATTCACGGTAAGGGTGCTTTCACACTTGAGTTCTGAGAATCCGGCAGGCACTTCAGGCCCGCCGGATCCATCAGAGCGCAAGTCGCCTGAACGCAAGGATCCTGATCAGTCTTCGAAATGCTTTCAGGTTACCGTGGCAGCCAGGACACTATTGAAGTCCTGGCTGCCATGGAAAGTACTCCGCAGCAGTGTACTTACCTGCGCTGTGGCCGCCGGGCGCTCCTTCATGACGTCACAGGTCCCCGCGGCGCATAGATCAATGCGCCGCCCAGACCTGTGATGTCATGAAGGAGCGCCCGGGGGCTGCAGCGCAGGTAAGTACACTGCTACAGAGTACTTACCATGGCAGCCAGGACGCTACTGAAGTCCTGGCTGTCATGGTAACCGATCAGAGCCCAAGCTTACACTGGGGCCCCGATCGGAACTGCTGCTGCGCATGCGCAAAGCTAAACGTCGGATCCGGCGATGTGCTAAAACAACGTTTAGCTTAATTCCGGATTAATGCACTTCAACGAGCATTAATTCCGGATCCGGCGTTACAGCAAGTCCTCCGGATACAACCTGATGCATCCTAAACGGATTTCTCTCCATTCAGAATGCATTAGGATAATCCTGATCAGTAGTTTTCCGGCATAGAGCCCCGACGACGAAACTCTATGCCGGAAAACAAAAACGCTAGTGTGAAAGTACCCTAATAGAGATCTATTAGGGCAAAAAAGAGAGGGGATTAAAAGACCCCATGTACTAGGCCCTAAGGGGTCTAATAGTAATTAAAAAAAGGGAGGAAAAAAAATCTATATATTAAAAGTTTAAATGACCCCCTTTCCCAATTTTACATATAAAAATATATAAATAAAAATAAACATATTAGGTATCGCCCCGTCTGACAATGTCTGAACTATTAAAATAAAAATAAAAAATCCTGTACAGGAAAAAAAATGAAAACCACGTGATTCGCCATTTTTTTGTCATCTTATCCCCCCCAAAAATGAAATAACAGTGATCAAAAGGGCGTACATACCACAAAAATAGTACCAATAAAAATACAGTTCATTGTTCAAAAAAACAAGCTCTCATACAGCTCTGAAGACCGAAATATAAAAAAAGTTATGGCTGTCAGAATATGGTGATGCAAAGAAAATTTGGGATCTTTTTCAGAGTTTTTAATTTTTTTAAAATTAGTAAAACAAAAAAAACTTATACAAGTTTGGTATCGCTGCATTCATACTGAGCCGCAGAATAAGGACGTCAGGTCATTTTTAGCGCACAGTGAATGCTGTGATATCAAAACCCCAAAAACCTTGGCGGAATTTTTTTTTTTTTTTCAATTTTACCACACAATTTTTTTTCCCCGTTTTCCAATACAAGATATGGTTAATTAATTGGTACCATTAAAAAGGCATCGTGTCCCGCAAAAAATATGGAAAAATAGGTTATGGTTATGGGAACGTGGGGAGGAAAAATCCAAAATGCAAAAATGAAAATAGGCCTCGACCCCAAAGGGTTAACATAGCTGTTTGAGGGCTTGTTTTTTTGCGGGAAAAGTTGTACTTTCTAATGACGCCATTTACGTTTGCACACAATGTAGTGAGAAGCGAGTTTTATGTTTATTTTTTACAGCGTTTCCTATGCGGTAAAACTGACCTATTATTTTCATTCTCTGGGTCAGTATTATTACAACAATACCACATATGTAAAGTTTTTCTTGCATTTTAATATTGAAAAAAAAAAAAAACTTTGGAAAAAGCTGCTTTTTCTTTGCATCGCTATATTAAGATCCCCATAACATAAATTTTTATGTGTACAGAGCTGTGTGAGGGCTATTCTTTTGTTGAAAGATCTATAGGTACGGTATATCGATAGTATTTATTGGAGTGTGTGCGACTTTTCAATAATTTTTATTACAGCTTTTGTGGCAGGTAAAGCGACCAAAAAACGACATATCGGCTATTTTGACTTTTTTCCATTAGCCATATGGATTAAATATTTTTATATTTTAATACTACAGGCTTTTCGCAAGCGGTGATGCCCATGATGCATAATTGTTTATGTATTTTAATTTTGGGGAGAGGGGGCTGAATTTAATTTTTAGATATTTTTAAAAAAAATTTTTTTCACTTTACTTTATATTTTTTACACTTTAATAGTTCCTTAGATTTCTTCTCTCATAGACTCCAATGCTTTCCTTTGCAGCGCTGCCACAGTCAGGCTCTCCATAGGAATGTATTTGCAGCAGCCTTGGACCATTAGGAGCACCAAGGCTGCCGCACACTCCATCTAGCCCACGCAATCCTCGCTAGGGGGTGCCAGGGCACGACTGGGAGCGCGCACTCCCAGTTTTTGAGCTCCTAGATGACATTGTCACATTTGCCCACAGCATCTGAGTGGTTAAATATGTACGATCGACGTACCTGCTGTTTAAAACATCTTTAACCGCTTCAGCCCCCCTAGCTTAAACACCCTTAATGACCAGACCACTTTTTACAATTCTGCACTACACTACTTTCACCGTTTATTGCTCCGTCATACAACTTACGGTACCACCCAAATGAATTTTACCTCATTTTCTTCTCACTAATACAGCTTTTATTTGGTGGTATTTAATTGCTGCTGACATTTTTACTTTTTTTGATATTAATCAAAAATAACCGAAATTTTTGCAAAAAAATGACATTTTTCACTTTCTGCTGTAATTTTTTTTTTTAAATTACATTTCTATACAAATTTTTCTCTAAATTTATTGTTCTACATGTCTTAAAAAAATGCAATAAGGGTATATTTATTGGTTTGCTAGAATGTCAGGATAGTATAAATACCCCCCAAATGACAAAATTTTAGAACGAAGACACCCCAAAGTATTCGCGGAGGGGCATGGTGAGTTCATGTATGATTTCATTTTTTTTCACAAGTTAGCGGAAAATGACACTTTCTGAGGAAAAAAAAAAAATAATAAAGTTTCCATTTCTGCTAACTTCTGGCAAAAAGAAATAAAATCTCCCACGGACTCACTATGCCCCTCAGTGAATACCTTGGGGTGTCTACTTTCCGAAATGGGGTCATTTGTGGGGTGTGTTTACTGTTCTGGCATTTTGGGCGGGGCTAAATTGTGAGCAGCCCTATAAAACCTAAAGGTACTCGTTGGACTATACGCCCCTTTACGCACCTAGGCTGCAAAAAAGTGTCACACATGTGGTATTGCCGTACTCAGGAGAAATAGGGCAATGTGTTTTGGGCTGAATTTTTACATATACTCATGCTGGGTGAGAGAAATATCTCTGTAATTTTGTCAACTTTGTATAAAAAAATTTAAAAAGTTGTCATTTACAGAGATATTTCTCTCACCCAGCATGGGTATATGTAAAAATACACCCCAAAACACATTGCCCTACTTCTCCTGAGTACGGCGATACCACATGTGTGTACACTTTTGCATCCTGGAGTGCAAGGCCCAAATTCCAATGAGTACCTTTTAGGAGGGCATTTTTACGCATTTGGATTCCAGACTTCTTCTCACGCTTTAGGACCCCTAAAATGCCAGGGCAGTATAAATACCCCACATGTGACCCTTTTGGAAAGAAGACACCCCAAGGTATTCCGTGAGGGGCATGGCGAGTTCATAGAAGATTTTTTGGGCACAAGTTAGCAGAAATTGACTTTTTTTCTTACAAAGTCTCATATTCCACTAACTTGTGACAAAAATAAAATTTTATATGAACTCGCCATGCCCCTCACGGAATACCTGGGTGTCTTCTTTCTAACATGAGGTCACATGTGGGGTATTTATACTGCCCTGGCATTTGAGGGTCTCCATAATCATTACATGTATGGTCAGCATTAGGAGTTTCTGCTATTCTCCTTATATTGAGCATACGGGTAATGAGATTTTTTCCGTTCAGCCTCTGGGCTGAAAAAAAAAAAATGAACGGCACAGATTTCTTCATTCGCATCGATCAATGTGGATGAAAAAATCTCTGCCAAAAAAAAACAAACAAGTAAGGCCCCATTCACACGTCCGCAAAAATGTCCGCATCTATTCGGCAATTCTGTGGAATAGATGCGGACCCATTCAGTGTGAATGGGGCCGGCGGTGATGCGGAGAGCACACTATGTGCTCGCCGCATCAGCATTTGCGGAGCTGCGGCCGCGAACTTCCGGGTTTCGGCCCCCAAACATCTGGCCGCAGCTCCGCAAAAGATAGAGCATGTCCTATTCTTGTCCGCAATTGCGGACAAGAAAAGGCATTTTCTATATAGTTCTGGCAATGTGGGGATCCGCAAAATGCAGAAAGCACATTGCCGGTGTCCGTGTTTTGCAGATCCGCAAAACACATATGGACGTCTGAATGAGCCTTACATGGGGGTGATTAGTGATGGGGGTGACAGGGGGTGATCGGGGGGGGTGACATGGGGTGATCAGGGGTTAATCAGTGATTGGGGGGGTAGATGGGGTGGTCTGTGTGGCGATTGGTGCACTTACATATGTTTCCTCTGGTGGTCCCAAGCAAAAGGGACCACCAGAGGAGCAGGCAGCAGGCATATCAGACGCTGTTAACAAAATAGCGTCTGATATGGGATTTTTTTAAAATACTACAGCCTGCCAGCGCATGATCAGCGCTGGCAGGTTGTAGTTTACCTTCCTCCCGACGCGATTCCTGTGAGCGCACGTGCGCGCGTTCACAGGAAATCTCGCCTCTCGCGAGATGACGCGCCGATGCATCCACCCAGAATAACTCGCCCATCGAACGCATGCGTTGGGCGGTCCTGGCATGGTTAAAGAGGACACTCCTGAGATGCCTGTTTTAATAGCTTCATGCATTCCCCATGTAATAATAATTCTGGAACATCTATTCTTATGGCTCTATGTTGTGAAATTCCTGTATTATTTCTACTAGAAGTTAGGAATGAATTGCTAGCAGTCTGCAGTAACGGTACAGAGGGGACGTAACTAGTTGGGGGGTGTGTGTACCTGCACAGACTCACTCTATCCAATCAGTGCCTCTATTTTCAGCCTGTGCTGGTACACCCTCCTCCCCCCAACTGGTAACACCCCTCTGTACCCTTACTGCAGACTGCTAGCAATTCATTCATAACTTCTAGTAGAAATAATACAGGAATTTCACAACATAGAGCCATAAGAATAGATGCTCCAGAATTGTTATTACATGGGGAATTCAAGAAGCTATTAAACAGACATGTCAGGACTGCTGATGTAAATTTACATTAGGTGGTCGGGAAGGGGTTAAAGAGGCTGTCCAGTTTTGTTTTGTATTTTAATTTACCTTTCAGTCAGAGGTACCTGCGAAAAGTTATATACAAACCTGC
Organism: Bufotes viridis; assembly: GCA_033119425.1. NCBI lineage: Eukaryota > Metazoa > Chordata > Amphibia > Anura > Bufonidae > Bufotes > Bufotes viridis. The sequence goes on along the minus strand of CM065591.1, from coordinate 454,464,887 downwards.
TCCCAAGCACTCTTCACTGATTTTCCAGGTCGCTGTCTGTCACATCACTGACAGGTCCAGTGCCGCTTGAGGACACTTCACCACTGAGGCCAGTCATTGTCACAGCAGTCAGTGCAGAAGGTTTCCATGTTTAGGAGTCCATTGGGTGGTCCTATCAGTGACTGACAGCTATAACTGTATGAGTGTGCTACAATTATAGCTGTCAATCAATGAAAAAACCACCCACTGGACTCCTAAGTCCAGAACGAGCAGAGCTTTAAATATGAATCTGCTCAGCTCCTCCTGCTCTATAACTTGCTGCCTGCAGAATGCACTGCGTTTTCATGGTGACAGGTTCCCTTCAAGTCAATGGGAACAGTATTTATAGATATGCAACCAGCCCCCCCTGGTGGCAGCAGCCAGCAGTCTCTTTGGGACGTTTATTCCCTCTGAATAGACAAGCATAATTTACTGTCACTGTCATCGGAGTGCTTTAGCTTTGCAGTCATTTAAGGGCTTGCAGTGGAGTCATTCTTGTAAACTATGTAATTGTGTATCAAGAGCTTAAAGGGGTTGTCCCATCTCAGACAATGGGGGCATATCGCTAGGATATGCCCCCATTGTCTGATAGGTGCGGGACCCACCGCTGGGACCTGCACCTATATCGAGAACGGAACCCCGAAAGTGAAGGAGGGCGCACTGCGCATGCGCAGCCGCCCTCCATTCATTTTCTATGGGTCCGGCGAATATAGCCGAGCGCTGGCTCGGCTATTTTTGTCGGCCGCATAGAAATGAATGGGAGCATAGGCCGCGCATGCACGGTAAGCGTTCCCATTCAATTCTATGGGAGCAGAGCTTGGTGGTGGACGGACTCCCGAGAAATCTGGGGTCCTCCAGCCACAGCTCTCACCGCTCCGTTCTCGATATAGGTGCGGGTCCCAGCAGTGGTACCCGCACCTATCAGACAATGTGGGCATATCCTAGCGATATGCCCCCATTGTCTGAGATGGGAATACCCCTTTAAGGCAAAAAAGTTGGATAGAAAGAGGAATTCAGAAAATATCCTATAAACTGTATACTCGTGAAATGCAGTCTTTTCCTGGAGATAATGATGACAAATGCGTGTTTACATCTCGTCATTATTAGCAGTGGAGAATATCCCACTGTCCAGGTTAGAGGATAATGTCTGGAAACACATGAAGACAGTGCCAGTGTTTGAACTGTTCAACCCTTTGCCACGTCCCCATCTGTTTTTGATATTGAAACATAAATAATTTGCTTTAGCACAAGACTTGTTGATCTTGGATCGGAATAACAATCTGTAAAATGTCCAGATGACACAAATTTGGATGGGTTAACAAGTGCTGGAAACATCTAAGTCATGGAAGCCTCTCTTACCGCTCTCATCCAGTAAGAAGTCATCCTGGTAACGAAACTTTTCAGGTCCACAAGCAATAAAAATGTCATCATCACCAAAGAAATCCTGAAGGCACATCACCTGAAAGAGAAGTGAGGTCTTGTCACTAAACGATACATCTCTCAAGTATACCTCTTAATCCAAAAAAGCTGCATATGATCAACTTAGCAGACGATCTAAGAAGCTACCATATGTCACTAGGCACTAGAGGTCTAGCGCCTAGGGTGGTGTCCTGTGGAGGGCAGTGCATGATAGCAAAAACAAAAAATTGTTTTAACTCCCTCCTCTGCTTTCTACCGGACTGTTGTCTTTTGGGTAGGGGTGAGAAAACGGGGGTGGTGTTACCGTCCATGTGCATTTGGCAGAATGAGAGAGGGTGTCCACAAGCAATGTTCCTGTGAAGTACTGTGATGATTGGTCGGCAATAGTCAGCCTGCTGCTCCACTAATCAGAGGCCTACTACAGAAACTCAAAGCTGAGGAAGCTTCTGTAGTCACCATTGCCACCCTCAGGCCCTGCCCTGTCGGCAGACCATCCTCTTCACCCCTGCATTAGCATTAGTCAGCAAGGGATGTACTGTAAATAAAGTATGGCAGTCAGTGGTTCTGAGACCAGTTTAGTGACGTCTGTGACAGATGGGTGGAGTTCATACTGATCACTGGCTATGTTTCATCGGTATGTAAGTAGTGCTTATGTTTGCATATATGAACCTGTCTCCATGTAGTGAGTGTGCCCATATATATGTGGCTGTGTGTGCATGCATGTAGTCAAGGTGCCCCGTGTGTACACCTCAAAGTATACAGTGAGTGTGTGTATGTGTTTGTACATATACGTAGTATCGGAGGTGTATCATGGATTGTCGGGGTTGGAAACACAAGTTGAGAATTATAGTATATCGGCACTAATAGCAGTAGTTTTTTTGTATACACGTTGACAGTATTACACAGACACTGAATAGCATTGTTATTGGAGCATTTTATAGCAGTATTTAGCATGTTACATGTGACAGAATTGCAGCCGCGTTTACAGTAGCAGGAAAGTGGATGAAATGTAAACTAATCTCACCCCCATGCTGTGGAAAATGTCACAGCAGGTTAATGTGCACTGTACTGGATCAGCACATTATACGGTATATTACAGTATATTACACCATTTCAGTCCCGTTCTAATGCACCCTGGGGATTTACTTCCTACACAAGTGATCTGTAGATCAATGCCCTTGTTAAAGGAGGACACTGGCACTTTCACTGGCCGGATTGTGATACCCGCTGTATTAAAAATGGTGAATTTTTTGGTCATGTTTCTTTAAATACATAACTCACAGAAAAAAGATGCACCACATGGATAAGCAGCTGATAACACTGGCTAATCCCTCACTCTGGTGTTAAAAGCTGAGAGATTCGCCAATATTTCCAATCAGGAACATATCGGAGCCCCTTTAAGCACCACGTCACGGTCTCTCAGCATGGCATGGGGTCCTACCACTAGACTACCTATGGTGTGTGAACAAGGTCTGAACAGGTATTAACCTCTTAAGGACGAAGGGCGTACATGTACGCCCTTCGTCCGCACTTTAAAGATGGCGCCCGAGCTGCGGGTAAAAGCTTGATTCATCAAGCTGACACCCGCAGCTCATGTCCGCGACCGGCAGCGATGCCGATCGCGGACATTTAACCCCTCAGATGCCGTGGTCAATCCTGACCACGGCATCTGATCAGCGCAAAACCAAAGTTCACTTTCGGTTTTTGCCCGGCTCCTGATGGCCACAAGGGGAGACGGAGCATGCATGTAGTACCCTAGGTTTCTGTGAATGAAACCTAGGGTACTACACTAATATTCCTATGGAGCCTATGACTGTAATAGGCTCCATAGGAAATATACGATTTTCTCATATATTCCAATGCTATTGCATTGGAATATATGAGAATAACAATCTGATGATTGCATCTTATAGTTCCCTATGGGAACTATAAGAAAGTGGTAAAAAAAAAAAAAAGTTTAAAAATAAAAATTAAATAAAAAAATATAAAAATTCAAATCACCCCCTTTCCCCAAAATGAAAATAAAATAAATAAAAAATAAAAATTACACATAATGGGTGTCGCAATGTGCGAAAACGCCCATACTATAATATTAAAAAATATTCACCATACGGTAAACATAAAACGGAAAGAAAGCGTCCAAATGGCTAATTCGCCATTTTTGGGCGCTTCATTTCCTAAAAAAATGAATAAAAGTGATCAAAACATCATACGCACCCCATAATGGTATCAATTAAAAGTTCAGATTGCCCCGCAAAAAATGAGCCCCTACACTGCTCCATACGCATAATTACAAAAAAGTTATAGGGGTCAAAACATGGCGACAAAAAATAAAATAAAAAAAATTCCCACTTTTAATTTTTTTTTTCACTATCAAAACGCAAGAAAAACTATACATATTAGGTATTGCCGGATTCGTACTGACCTGAAGAATAAAATTAACCAGTCAGTTTTATCGCAAATCGAACGTTGTAATTTAAAAACCCGTAAAACTGTGGTGAAATTGCTTTTTTTTTTGCAATTTCACCCCATTTGGAATTTTTTTCCCGTTTCCCACTACATCACATGCAAAAATAAATGGTAGCGTTAAAAAGTACAACTTGTCCCGCAAAAAATAAGCCGTCATATGGCTATGTGAGCGGAAATATAAAAATGTTATGGCTTTTGGAAGGCAGGGAGCGCAAAACAAAAACGCAAAAATCCCAAAACCCCCGGTCCTTAAGGGGTTAAGCAGCCTACAGCCCCCTCCCACTCACCTGCATTGCAGGACCAACAATGCAATGGGGAACAAATGAGGCCGCAAGCTACACCTACAACAGACCATGTGACACCGGCTTCCAGGTGCAACAGAATGTTTACCAGCCATATGCAATGGCACATTCAATACATATAAAACAAGAATCACAGAAATAAACGTGGCCTAAATGGGTGGGACTGCTCCAAACCCCAAACACTGTGGCGTGTTTCTAACTGGGGGCAGTTCCTCCGCATGTGGTTCGCAGCTAGACGGCTATCCCCAGCAAAAATTGCATACAATGGAGGATACCGGCGCGAACCACAAGCACCACACAAACATCCTACACAAAATAAAACATGTGCGGATGAAAATATATAAACACATAACTCACAGAAAAAAGATGCACCACATGGATAAGCAACTGACAACACTGGCTAATCCCTCACTCGGATGTTAAAAGCTGAGAGATTCGCCAATATTTCGCGCCGGTATCCTCCATTTCATGCAATTTTTGCTGGGGATAGCTGTTCGCTGCGAACCACATGCGGAGGAACTGCCCCCCCAGTTAGAAACACGCCACAGTGTTTGGGGTTTGGAGCAGTCCCACCCATTTAGGCCACGTTTATTTCTGTGATTAATGCTTCTTTAAATATAATAAAATTGGACAAATTCAATTAAAGGGGTTTCTCCGTAGTTAGATACTGACGGTATCCTTATCAGTATCAGATTGGTGGGAGTCCAACACCCCCACCATCAGCCGTTCTGGGCACCTGCCAACGCTGAACACTATTAAGTGGATGGACATGAAAGAACGTGGTCCGGTGTGCAGTGATATTACCAGGGTATGGCGGCTCACAAGTGACAGGGAGCTGAGCCGCAGTACGCCGACGTCAGAAGCTACACAATGAATGGAGCCTTCTGTACACTTATAGCTGAAACAGAGGATAGGTGGGGGTGCCAGGTGTTGGACCCCAAATGATCTGATATGGATGTCCTATCTTGAGGACAGACATCAACATCTAAGGCCTAGAAAACTCCTTTAAGGCCGAACTCACACGTCCGTATTTTTTTCCCGCATTATTTCCGCAAAAATGCGGAAATAATGAGGAAGAAATGCGGACCCATTCATTTCAAGGGGTCCGCAAAAGATGCGGAGAGCATTCCGTATGCTCTCTGCATCCGCAAATCCTTTCATTTCCGCAATGCGGAACCGTAAAAAAAAGTAGTGCATGTCCTACTTTTGTCTGCAAATTGCGGACCGTAGCCCCATTGAAGTGAATGGATCTGCATAAATCCGGATGACATGCGAAAAGGTTACAAAAGTCATCCGCATGTCATCCGTATTTGCGGATCTGTAATTACGGATCCACAGGAAATGAAAAGTTACCCTGGAAACATCTTTTTTTTTTCTTGTTCTTCCAGATTTTTGCGGAAATACGGAAACACGCAAGGTATACGGAGACACTAAAAAACAAAAACTGAAGAATTTTGCAGAAACACGGATCCGCAAAAAAACGGACCGTGATTCTGGAAAGAAAAATTACTGACGTGTGAATAAGGCCTAATAGCTGCTAGGTACTCCTACCATACAGCTATGAGAATGAGATTTTGAGGAACTATGTACTGTGCCTAGCATCCAGCTGAAAAGAACATGGGAGGAGCATTACAGAAGAGTGTTATTAGCAGTGCGGACTGACACAGATTTCTCCCAATGCTTCTCCCAAACACTTCACTATCCGACCCTGTTCTGGGTGCTGTATCCAATAAATCAAGGCACATTATAGACGCCCCTGAGAATGGGATATTAGAGCAATTTTAGACAACTGAATCTTGGGGGGTAAATAATGGCTTCATCTTTGATCTGAGGCTGTGCCCACACCAGTAGGAGCCATTTGTATGCTTGGTCACACAGACCATATAAGCCCTTCCTGGATCCCTAGTTTCCGGTGGTCTTATGAGCGCTGAGTACAAAGACACCCGCTATTTATCAGTGCAGACGAGCGCTCTGCAGAATTCATTATTTTCCGTTAGAACCAGATCTCCATGGCAATGGTGACATCATAATGATGCTCAAAGCCTGTCAGCTGTGTAGACAGCATCTTAAAATGCGTTTCTTTCATTCTGTGACCTCAATAAATTACATTAAAAAGCCGGAGCCTTCGAGGGGGTAAATATCCTGTGCTTACAGCATCTTCCGTTGTTGTTGTAATGGTTTCTTATAGACGAAAAACAAAAAAAACAACAACAGTGCGGTAAAGCGAAAAAGGAGTTTAATCTGCTCCGTGTAGTCACCTCATCAGTAGGTACAAGTTTGTGTACGTTTCTTCCTGACTAAAAGGGAAAAAGTAAGGTTACATGTACACGACAGTGAAAAACGGACATGTGATGGATGTTTTTTTAACGGCCATCACACGTTCGTTTTAAGACCAATGGTAGTCGATGAGGTTACTCACACGGCAGTTATTTTGACGGCCAGTTAAAAACGGATGGCAAAAAATAGAACATGTCCTATCTTGTCCGTTTTTCAATGTCCGACTGCCCCCATACAATAGAAAGGGTCAGTTTTTAACGGCCGTTTCTCAGGAAGGCATCAGTGAAAAAAAGCCCGTTAAAAATGGACAGTTTATCTGTTTTTAAGGACTCATGCACACAACCGTATGTATTTTTTAATTACGTTACGTTTTTTTGCGTTCTGTATACGGACTGTATATGGAACCATTCATTTCAATAGATCCGCAAAAAAAACGGAAGGTACTCCGTATGCCTTCTGTTTCCGTTTTTCCGTTCCGTTCAAAGATAGAAAATGTCCTATTATTGTCCGCATAACGGACAAGGATAGTACTGTTCTATCAGGGGCCAGCTGTTCCGTTCCACAAAAAACGGAATGCACAGGGATGTCATCCGTGTTTTTTGCGGATCTGTTTTTTGCGGACCGCAAAATACTGAAAAAGCCATACGGTCGTGTGCATGAGCCCTAACTGACTTTTTTTCACTGTCGTGTGCATGTAGCCTAAGAAGATTATCACTCCAAGCTGAGACGATAGTTGTACCTGGAGGTAAGGCGCAGAGAAGAGGCAGCTGCCCCGGGCACAACTAGGCACAAACCAACCAAGACCTAAATATCGTAGCTCATGAGGTTCTCCATCTTAATGCTTTTTCTACAAAACATAACATGGCTATAAGATGTAGAGAAAAGGGTGGTATGAGTCCTTCAGGCATTCTTGCTTTCGTCACGAGTGGTTCTAAAGCCCCCCAGTCACATTACAATATTTTTGGTCAAACCCGCCATTTTTGGTAGGCTTGAGTGACCATTTAAAGTGTATGAGGAGCTGACGATGATGTTGAGGGAGAGAAGGATCTGGCACAGTGAATTTTAATGCCCACCTTTAAGGTATCTGGCAGTGGCTTTAGGCCTCAGGCCTAATTCACACGTCCGTAGTGTGTTTTGCGGAAACACGGATCCGCAAAACACGGATGGCTACAATGTGCTTTCCGCATTTTGCGGACCGCACATTGCTGGCACCATATAGAGAATGCCTTTTCTTGTCCGCAATTGCGGACAAGAATAGGACATGTTCTATTTTTTTGCGGAAACAGAAACACGGATGCGGAAACACGGATGCGGACATCACATAGTGTGCTGTCCACATCCATTCCTGCCTCTATGAAATGAATGGGTCTGCAACCCTTCCGCAAAATTGCGGATGGGATGCGGATCCATTTTGCGGATGTGTGAATTAGGCCTTATGCACACGACCGTATGTGTTTTGCGGCCTGCAAATTGCGGATCCGCAAAAAAAATGGATGACGTTCCGTATGGCATCCGTTATTTTTGCGGATCCATTGTAATAATGCCTATCCTTGTCCGCAAACTAGAAAAAAAGAGGACATGCTCTATTTTTTTGCGGAACGGAAAAACGGACATACGGAAACGGAATGCACCTTCCGTTTTTTTTCCGGACCCATTGAAATGAATGGTTCCGCATATGGTCCGCAAAAAAAAAACGAACGGACACAGAAAGAAAATACGTTTGTGTGCATGAGGCCTTATCCGCACTCCTCATTGAATGCACACAAGTACGGTATGTGTATGGGGTAGTCTGGCCGAATGAGCAGTCTGACAGTCTCTCCCACAGGCTGATTTTAATGACCCTCAGTTCACACTTGCGCGTTTTACAGCGCGTTCGAACGCGCTGTAAAACGCATAACCGATGCAAACCAATGCTTCCCTATGGGACTGGTTCACATTTTCGCGTTTTACAGCACGTTCGAACGCACTGAAAAACGCCCGACGCATAGACAAGTTCTTTAGCTTTTTTTTGGGGTGTTTGTCACGCGTTTGGCCCTTAGACTTCAATGGGAACGTGCAGCGCTTGTATTTTGCGCGTTTTTGACACTGAAAACGCGTGTTCGAACGCGCGTTTATGAATTTGCAACATGCTGGAAAGGCCAAACCCCAGGTGCTAGGCACAGTTTGGAGAGAAGCCAACACTGCAGTCAATCACTCAAACGCGCGTAAAACACGCGTTTACTATTGCCAAAAACGCGCACAAACGCGCGTCTCAGAAACGCTCAGGTGTGAACCCAGGGTTAGTGCAAGTATAAAGCTGTAGCCTGCTCTCCCTGTATTCATTGGAGGCCATTTGGGCTCAGCATGCATGTTAAACCTGCATCCACTGAATTTACTGGAGGCCAGTTGGCACCAAAAGAGGTAGCATTTAGCATAGCTTCCTGTCCTACAGAGACAGGCATGAATTATTTTGTACAAAATGTATTGTAGCCATTTATATCATTAGCACTAGAATATTTTTGTCTGGCATTATTTTGTATATTTTGTTGTTTGTGTTTGCAGCGTTCTGTAGTGTTGCGTTTGTTTTTGCTTTCATGCAGTCTGACCACCCATTTAAGGCTACTTTCACACCAGCATTTTTACTGGATCCGTCATGGATCAGCAAAAACGCTTCCGCCATGATAATATAACCATCTGCAGTCGTTATGAACGGATCCGGTTGTATTATCTTTAAAATGACGGATCCGTCATGAACACCACTGAAAGTCAAAGGGGGAGGATCCGTTTTCTATTGTGTCTGATAAAACTGATCCGTCCCCGTTGACCTACATTGTGAGTCAGGACAAGTGTGCAAGTAGCCTAAATGGTAGTGGATCCCTTGCGACTAATCTGTCGCTCAACCATTAGCTAAGAGCTGGATTATAGGGAGGGCAGAAGGGTTAATTGTTCAGTGGATCCTTAACCTAGGGACCTCCACTGGTCCTTAAGTGATTTCCAAGATGCTGAAATTTTCAAGGAACGCATCCCTCCAATGGTGCATGTTCAGTCATGTTAAAATGACACATGTCTGATTCTTGTTCATCTTCTATCAGGCATTGGAGACTTTCAAGCTTCCCACATTTACTGTATATTAGACTGACCCACGGGTTCACTGCTAAAGGGTTAATATTACGGTTCACTACTACAGATGTTCACCGTGATGATGATTGCTGGCGGTCCTTAGTAATAGTTGCTGGGTGGTGGGCTGCCCCACTTTCCCTGGCTAGAGTAGTTGCTAGCAAGCAAGCCAAGAGAAAAGACGTGTATTTTACTGATCGTGTGTAGAATGCGCCAGACAAGCTAAAGCAGGAGAAAAGAATCCTTCTCGAAGAGACACACCATTTGCAACCTTGCTAAGAGCTAACCCCTGAGGGAAAAAAATATTGAATATTTGCAGAAGGTTGCAGACCATTAAAACGGCAGTGTATGGACATTAAAGATAGTAAAGGTCGCGCACGCTTAAGGCTTTGGACTTTGCTGCACATCGTTAGGCTTACTTGCTTCAGGTCCTCGCCACACTCCTGAGATGGACTAGCCATCCGTTGTAGGACTGCACCTCACAGTTGGAAACTGCAGAAATACTGTATAGAGCAAGGACTTGGGAAGATTGTATGGTTTACAGGGGACCATTATACTGCCTATCCCCTATACACAGCCTTTGGGAAAAGCCTACTCTGTGATTTAGGCCTCATGCACACGACCGCTGCCTGCCTCCGCGTCCGCTCCGTCCGCAAATTTTGCGTCCGTCAAAAAAAGGATGACGGACCGTTTTTTTTGACGGATGTTTTTTGGAAGATCCATTGTAATAATGCCTATCCTTGTCCGCAAACGTGAAAAAAATAGGACATGCTCTATTTTTTTGACGGAAGGTAAACACGGACCATGGATTCGGAACAAAAACGGTTAACCATCCGCATTTTTTGACGGACCCATTATAATGAATGGGGAAGCATCCTATCCGTGAAAAAAAAAAACGGAACGGACACGGAAACAAACAACGGTCGTGTGCATGAGGCCATACTTGAACTGTACCTTTTTTTGTCATTGCACTGTGACACCCATCATCTACTCAGCAAAACAGAGACTTTTGGCTTGATCATTGGTCTCTATACTCAGTCCGGGTGTTTCTTGCTCTCCTTCCTTGCACCCCACTACCCATTCAACTAACATCAGCACCCCAGCCACCACCAGGCAGGAGACCTCAAAGTCCAGGGTATGACTTGAGTAGATGAAGGCTAGCACCCCTCCATTCACTGCACGGCCTAGGAAGCGCCAGAGTGAAGACTGCTACCGTGAGTACTACTACCACCATTAGTACTACGAACAGCACTCCAGTCCTCTACCCTACTCCCTTCCCAGGGCTGCTGCACACATGATCGCTGCAGCCAATCACTGGCCTCAGCACTAATGCTAGATTTTGTGACACGTGACGTTGAGGCCAGCGATTGGCTGTGGTGGTCATGTGTATGTACAGCAGTTAATTGCGCCAGGAAAATAAATAAAGATCAGCAGGGACCACCAGAGTGTGTGTGCAGGAGTGGAGGAGGATTTATCAGGTGAGTAATGGTTGCTTTAGAATTGAATGGCTGTTTTAGAATAACTTGCATTTTATGATCCAACAGCAGCATCTACTGGTCAGGAGAGTCCTTTATATATGACACAACCATTCAATTCTGCAGAAAGACGTATCCATCACCTGCTCCCACAGTCAGATCAGCATAAACCTCAGCCCCATATCAACCAAGGGATCCCATTCTTTACACCCTGTTTATCTTGAAGTTTTACAGTTCAATTATATCAGTTTTTCACATTTTTAATACAATCTTAAAATGTTACATGAAGAACTTTACAGCTTTTTCAGGCAGGCGTATCATGGAGTCCGATGTGCTTCTTCTGAAAGCTTAAATCAGTTCCACAAACAAAGAAAATACGTAGCAACGTCCAATCAAAAGCATATTCCTGTATAAAATGTTATAGCAGACTGCTAGGGTGCGCTATGACATCATGACTGGTGGAGGTCTGGCCTCTCACTGCTGATCATGAAAATGAAGGGAAAGATGTCCCATCAGTATGTCTTCTGCATACTGATATTCACGACCATGCGTTCCTGGGAAATGCAGCGCAACTCCATTCAAGCAAGTGTTTGAATTCAGCGAGAGGTGAGCAGAACTTAAAGGCCATCTGTCAGCAGATTTGTCCCTATGACACCGGCTGACCTGTTACATGTGCCCTTGGCAGCTGAAGCCGTCTGTGCTGGTCCCATGGTCATATGTGCCCGCATTGCTGAGAAATATGATAATATATGCAAATGAGCCTCTAGGAGCAACGGGGCGTTGTCGTTACACCTAGAGGCTCTGCTCTCTCTGCAACAGAACTGTCCTCTGCACTTTGACTCACAGGACCAGGTATTATGACTTTACATTCCTGGCCCTCTCAAAGTCCAGTTGCAGAGATATCAGAGTCTCTAGGTGTAACAGCAACGCCCCTGCTCCTAGAGGCTCATTTGCATATATTAACCCTTTCAACCTCCGTTTTTTTTCTCCATTTTTTTTGTTTACGTTTTTCATTCCCTGCTATTCTGGGGCCATAAATTTATTTTTTCGTTCACATAGCCGTATAAGGGCTTGTTTTTCGCGAGGCAAGTTGCACTTTCTAGTTCCACCGTTTAATACTGATATAGAAAGTCAAATTGCAGCGCTCACCTGCGTTTCGTATCAGAGGCACGGATGTGGCCAGGACAAAGCCAACATAAACCGTGGAAAAAGAAGGGTCCAGCTCCTGATAAAACGATATCCTTTATTCGATGCGGTAAAATCCATACAAAACAAAGAAAGATGCAAAATTGACGCGTTTCGGATCTCAAGTTAACGATCCTTACTCATGATATAAAATGCCATCTGTGACTCTCCCATATAAATACATTTCCTCCAATCACATGCATAGAAACAACATCACATGATAATCTGGTATGGGCAAATCACAAAACATGGAATGACTAATCCAACATGTGCAGGAAAAGAAAAACGTTACAAATTAATTGATGCTGTAAAATTCAAGTCATGTTTTTTGCTCATGCCTGTGGGGAAGCAACTACCCAGTTCGAATATCCAATATGCCTCTCTACTTAGTAGTTTGCATCTATGGTCACACCCCCCCCCCCCTCCTAACTGGGAGCGTGACCCTCTCCACACCCTGAACTCTTAAACAAACATGTGATTGGAGGAAATGAATTTATATGGGAGATTCACAGATGGCATTTTATATCATGAGTAAGGATCGTTAACTTGAGATCCGAAACGCGTCAATTTTGCATCTGTCTTGTGTTGTATGGATTCTACCGCACTGAATAAAGGATACCGTTTTATCAGAAGCTGGACCCTTCCACTTTTTACACACCATTTAATACTTCATATGATAAGCTGGAAAACAATTCCAAATATGGTGAAATTGGAAAAAAAAACTCAATTCCGCAACGTTTTATGGGTTTCGTTTTTACGGCATTCCCTATACGGTAAAACTTACCTGCTACTTTCATTCTCCGGGTCAGTATAATTACGGCGATGCCACATATGTAAAGTTTTTCTTGTGGTTTTATACTGAAAAAAACATTAAAAACCTTAAAAAAATAATTTCTTTTTGTTGCTATATTCTGACCCCTAGAACTTTTTGTAGTTATGTGTACGGAGCTGTGTCAGGGCTCATTTATTGTGGGGCGATCTGTATTTTTCATTAACCCCTTAGTGACCAGCCTGTTTTGGGCCTTACTGGCCAAGCGCTTTTCTTCCTTTTTTCATGGTCGCGTTCCAAGAGCTATAACCTTTTTATTTTTCCGTCTTTATAGCATTATGAGGGCTTGTTTTTTGCAGGACAAGTTGTAGTTTTTATTGGCGCCATTTTGGGGTACACATAACTTTCTCATTAACTTTTATTAACTCTTTCTGGGAGGGAGATGTGAAAAACAGCAATTTTTCGGTATAAATAACATAATATCTTTATTCTCTGGGTCAGTACGATTACAGTGATACCAAATACATATAGTTTTTTTTACGTTTTACTACTTTTTGCAATAAACCCCCTTTTTTTAAAGAAAAAGATGTTTTTGCATTGCCGCTTCCCAAGAGCCATAACTTTTTTATTTTTCTTTCTATGGAGTTGTGCGACGACTTGTTTTTTTCATTGGTATCATTTTGGAGTAAATGCCGCTTTTTAATCGCTTGTTATTACGTTTTTTCGTGGCAACTAAAAAATAATTAGCAATTTTGTCTTTTTAAAAAAAAAAAAATTACGGAGTAGAGGAAAATTTATGTAATATTTATGTATTCCGGGTCATTACAGATGCGGCAATACCAAACATATGGGGGAGATTTTTTTTGCAATTTTTTTCATTGAAAAGCATATTTTTTCATTATAAAGCGTAATTTTTTTTAAGGAATTTGTTTATTTAATAAATGTGTTTTTTTTTTTTTACCACTTAAAAGTCCCACAAGGGGACTATAGCAGACAGCATTTTAATTGCTTTTAAAATGCAAGGCATTATCCCTATAATGCATTGCATTTTAATAGCAATCCTATTTTAACATTGACCAGCAGGTTGCGCCAGAGAGGAGCAACCTGCTGGAAATTACTGAAGGCTGGTCTGGGGCCTATATCAGACCCCTGCAAGCCTTCACACACATCGGCAGCCTGCGATCGCATTTGCGGGGTGCCGATGGGAGACAGAAGTCCGCTACATCTGTCAGCACATTACATGTGGCGGGCACCATTTCCCACAGCATGTAAAGTGTTAAACAGCCCGGATCGGAACTCCTGCCGGTCTGGGCTGTTAGAGCAGGGCAGCGGCTCTCATGTGAGAGCCGGGTCCCCTCTGCACGGGGGACCCGTGTAGTGATTAGACTGGGCCGCCGTTTTTTACGTCGCCTAAAGCCCTTAGTGACAGCTGTAAAAACACGTATCTGTGGTCACTAAGAGGTTAATACCATTTTGGGGGTGTACAACTTATTGATCACTTTTATTTTTTTTTGTGGAAGGAGAGGCAACAAAAAAAAACTCCTCAAATTGGCCATTTTGACTTTTTTCCCGTTTCACCGTTTTCCATATGGGCTAAATATTTTATATTTTAATATTACAGAGTTTTCACACGCGTCAATGCCCATGCTGTGTATTTTTTTTATTTTAATTTTGGAGACAGGGGGGTGACTTGAATTTTTATATTTTTTTATTTTTAAAAACTTTTTAACACTTTTTTTATAGTTCCCATAGGGATAGAGAACTTTAACAAGCAGTCATTAGATTCCTTCTCTCATACATTCCAATGTATTAGGCGGGGCAGCCGCACAATCTCCACCAGGGGGACCCGGAGCACACCCGGAAGTGCAAGTCCAGGTTTTAGCGCATCCAGATGCTGTGCTCATGGCTGCATAAAACAGCAGGCACCTGGCAGCTATGGAACCTGCCACACTCAAAAGTGGGCGCCATCTTTAAAGTCCTGGCCAGCACCATACATGTATGCTATTGGGAGGGAGGGGGTTAAAACATCATTTTTCGCAGCAGTGCAGGCACATATGAACATGGGATAACCACAGATGCCTTTAGCTGCAGGGTTACCCTCAGGATAGGTCATCAATAACAGATTGGTAGGGGTCTGACCACAACACCTCCACAAAACAGCTGTTTTCGGCAGCCACAGATGCTGTGGTCAGGGTTGAATGAAACAGCAGCCACCTGGCGGCTATGGTGCCCACCACACTCATGAGTGGGCGCCATCTTTAAAGTCCCGTCCAGTGCGCTACACGTACGCCGCTGGTCGGGAAGGGCTTAAAACATCCGTTTTCTGTGCAATGCGGGTACATATAAACACGGGGCCAACACAGACGCCATCAGCTGCCAAGTGCACATCTAACAGGCCAGCCAGTGTCATAGGTACAAATCTGCTGACAGATGCCATTTAAAGGGTTATCCTCAGGATGAGTCATTAATATCAGATCGTTGGGGGTCTGACACACAACTCCTCCGCAGAACAATTGTGTTTGGCAGCCACAGATGCTGAAACAGTGGACAAAGACGGTAACAGAAAGCTCCATCCGCTGAGTAGTGGCCTTGTTGGCGGCTGTATAAACAGGTGATCTGTGAAAGTGTGGAGGATCAGTGCTCCGTCATTCTGAGGATCGGCAGGGAATCCTGACAGTCGAACGTCCACCTTTCAGGAAGTGATGGACTGTACTAATGATATGTCTTCATTTACTGTACTATATCATTTGTGACATTCCACTTGCGGAACTAACAAATCAATTTTTGACCTTGCAGTATTCAGTATTCCCCAACCAGTGGCTTGGAGGCCACATGTGGCCCAGAACTACAGATACAGATACAATACATTATCCTTGTATGGTAACATCAGTCTGAGTATTAAACTCTTAGAGCTCTTTCACACGAGCGGATGCCGTGCGTGGAATCCGCAGCGTGAAAGAGTGCCAAGCCCCGTTCCGAACAGCAGTACACATGACTAGATAATGCTCTGTGCCTCTCTGTGACCTTTCTACTACAAAATCACGGGGACCACTTTATCTCACTGTGATTTTGGAGTAAAAAGATCAGAGAGGCACGGAGCATTATCAATCATGTTACTGCTCCATGTCTCTGCTATCCGGAACAGGGCTTGGCTCTCTTTCACGCAGTGAATTCCATGCACAGGATCTGCTAGTGTGAAAGGCGTTTTTCTCCGGTATTGAGATCCTATGACAGATCTCAATACCGGAAAATGTAAACACAAGTGTGAAAGTAGCCTTAGAGTGACATCACTGTGTGCATTATGGCTGTGCTTTACAGAGTCCAAAATAATGATAAACTTATTATCAACTTACTGCTGAAGCAAGACATGGAAAAATGGGGCCCCATTACAAGTTTTACTTGTTATACCCATGGGTAGGACAATCCCTTTCCATATGGCTTAAAAAACGCAACATGATGTCAGTATGTCTTTTTCCTGCTTTATTGATGCCCCATCATGTACACAGAAATAGTACCTGCATAAGAAGCCTTAGGCCTCTTTCACACGGGCGTTCCGGATTTGCTCCGGAGGCGTCCCGGGTGCATTGAGGGAAACCCGCACGAGTGTGCACGCAATTTCAGTCAGGTTTGACTGCGATTGCGTTGCGTTGTTCAGTTCTATCTGTGCGAGTGCAATGCATTATGCACACGCGTGAGAAAAAACTGAATGTGGTACCCAGACCCAAACTTCTTCGGTGTAGATGTTATTATTTTCCTTTATAACATGGTTATAAGGGAAAATAATAGCATTCTCAATACAGAATGCTTAGTAAAATGTGCCTTGAGGGGTTAAAAAATAAAAAATATGAACTCACCTCATCCACTTGATGAGCGTGGTGACGTCAGCGCAGGTCCTGCTGAATGAAGATGGAAGGATTCCTCTATCTTCATTCAGCAGGACCTGCGCTGATGTCACCCAGCTCACCACGTGGTGAGCGTGATGATGTCATCAAAGGTCCTTTTGCAGGTCCTCAAAGAAGAAGAAAGAAGACGATGCCGGCTGCGCAAAGTGGAAGAGGTGAGTAAAAAATTTATTTTTTTAACCCCTCAAGTCACATTTTAGTAAGAATTCTGTATTAAGAATGCTATAATTTTCCCTTATAACCATGTGATAATGGAAAATAATACAGTAAATGGACTCTAATGGGGTTGCTCATCCCTATCATCTCCTAGCAACCATGCGTGAAAATCGCACCGCATTCGCATTTGCTTGCGGATGGTTGCGATTTTTATGCAGCCCCATTCATTTCTATGGGGCCTGAGTTGCGTGAAAAACGCAGAATATAGAACATGCTGCGATTTTTGTGAGTTGCGTGAAAATCACCGCTTATCTGCACAGCCCCATTAAAGTGAATGGGTCCGGATTTAGTGGGGGTGCAATGCGTTCACGTCACGCATTGCGTCCACGTGGAATTCTTGCCGGTGTGAAAGGGGCCTTATACTTGTTCTATTGCACATACTGCATACTAGGATTTAATATTGGCAACTGGTTGTTAGCAAAACTATAAATGATTATTTACCTTATAGCTAGTGATAGGCCATCCGGGATGGGAATAACCTTTACAAAGGGATCTGTGGCTTTTGTATGGCTAGGATAAGCTATCAGCATGTGGTCATGGGGCCCCCACTAAGGGTATGTTCACACAACTTTTTTAGCATGGGTTTCGGTGCCGAATCTGCACTGAAATCACCTCCCATTGTTTTCAACGCCGCGTCACAGTTGATGTGGGTAAGAATTTTTCCTGTGCGGTTTTCCAGATCGCGCCAAGAATGTACATGTCCAGTCTTGGTAGAAGCCGCAGTGGGAGCCTGCTCACGTTTTAGATCCATTCAATAGCGCTTCACCGAGAGCAGGACTGCAGAAACCGCAGCGCCTTCTACTGTGGGATATGCGGCATAGTGTGAACATACCCTAATTATGAGAATGACGCTTTATAGCAACTCAAGAGTTCAATCCTGCAGCTCAGTCTCATTCACGTGTGGCTGAACCGCAGCACTAGACACAGCAGCGCTAGTATTTATGTAAAAACTGCGTCAATGGGGTCTGTCAGCATTTGTCAGGTACCTTCTCAAAACTGATCTGGAATATAGTAACTACCATGGCTCTGTCATGAATGAAAGCTAATGTGAACAGAGTCTAAGGCTAGGATTATGTTACCCCAGGAATTCAAAGTATATTAATGGATTTATTTAAATATTTGACTAATACATGTTATATTTTAATTCCTATATTTTTATTTGCCCAGTGAAACTACTATTATTACATAAAAAATACATAATTTGCATGCACACTTTACTGTATATCTCTACAAATTTAGAACCCAATGGTTCCTATGTATTGTGCTCATCTGTAATATATTATTACAAGTACAACTGAAATGTAGGCATGCAATTCTGCTAATTTCCACATGGTGGTGCTATGACCCAACAACTGTCCCACTGCCATACTTATAAATATGCTGGAAATGTGTAAATTACCCAACAACCGAAGCTAAAAAAAAAACAAAGTCTTCACCTGATGTGAGTTTATGAAAGATTAGTCAAATTGTAAGCAAATGTGCTTAAATATACAGTTTGCGCTCCTGTCATCAGCGTTGTATCCGTGGACAAGGGAAGTCTTCTAGGCGTGTGTTCACATCCGGGGTTCCCTGAAACCCTGCAGTTCCTGGGAGTCTGGTCAGGGGTACCAACATGGTAATAATGCACTAAGAATAACTGAATAATTTACATTGAATAGGCGGATATAACATACAACGTTGGCAGATTCAAAACCTTATTTAAAGAGGACCTTTCATCACTTCTAAAGATATTAACTAACGATGCTCACATGTAGTGCGGCGCCCAGGGAACTCCCTGCACTTACTATTATCCCTGGGCGCCGCTCCGTTCTCCCGGTATAGGTTCCGGTATCTTCGGAGACTTGGTTATAGTGGGCGGAGCCTGCCCTTCATCTCCTTCTCTCAGGCTGTAGCGCTGGCCAATCGCAGCGCAGAGCTCATAGCCTGGGAGAAGGAGATGAAGGGCAGGCTCCGCCTACTATAACCAAGTCCCCCAAGTCCCCACCTACTATAACTTTGTGAGCACAGAGACTGGAGCCTATACTGGAAGAACGGAGCGGCGCCCAGGTATAATAGTAAGTGCAGGGAGATCTCTGGGCGCCGCTCTACATGTGAGCATCGTTAGTTAATATCTTTAGAAGTGATGAAAGGTCCTCTTTAATATTTTTACTTTGCATTACTGTCCTTTTTTACACTTGCGGTAAAGGTATTCGGAAGGTTGTTCTGACAGAGGAACAGTCTACTGGAGTTTACCGCATCCATCCTAGCCAGATACTGCCGTTCACCACCGGAGCCTATCGGCTATAATGGGATCGGGACGGTTTCTGGCATGAGCGCTGGGTTTCAGCCAGATAAAAACCCGGTGCCCATGCCGGAACCCAGCCAAATCTCCCCTGGATCCCATTATAGTCAATGGGAAAGTCTGGCTGTGCCAGATACCCCTGCAGGCTTTCTCTAGGCTGGAAAAGTTACTGCAGTATCCACCCTCTCAGAGTAGTGCCTCTTCCAGTAGTCACATCACACCCTCATCACGTTATGGCACTGGGATCATTCACCTTCTACACCGGGCTCTTTCTCACCTGGAGAAACCAGGGAACAATGTGAGAATAGTGTTTGATTTCTCCAGTGCCTGGACTACTAAGAGACAAGCTGGATCTTGTTGGAGTGGACCAGCACCTCTCCAACTGGATCCTAGAATACCTGACAAACGACCTCAGCATGAGAGCCTAGAACTTTGTGTCAGACATGGTGATCTGTAGTAGAGGGGAACCTCAGTTCTTGCTCCTTTCCTCATCGCGCTGCACACTGCAGACTTCAGGTACAACTCATCTAGCTACTACTTACAGAAGTTCTCTGATGACTCGGCAATAGTAGGCCTCATTACAGACGAGGATGACGTGGAATACAGAGAATTGTCCCAGGAATTTGTGGATTGGTGCCAGGGGAGCCACCTTAGGATCAATGCTGGGAAGAATAAGAAGATGGTGGTGGACTTCCGCAAGCACAGACATCCTTCTAAACCGGTGGACATCCAGGGGATGGACGTTGAGATAGTCAACACTTATAAGTTCCTCGGTGTGCTCTTCAATAATAAGCTGGACTGGGCAGATAAACTGAATGCACTATACAGAAAGGGTCACAGCAGGCTATACCTACGTAGGAGGCTAGGAGCTTTTGGAGTGCAAAGGGCACTTCTTAGGGCCTATTTCAGCTCTGCAATGGCATCAGCCATCCTCTTCAGAGTGGCCTGTTGGAGTAGCAGCATCACAACCAGACAGAGGAAGAGACTTGACAAACTAATTAGAAGGGCCAGCTCTGTCCTGGGAAGATCCCTAGACCCAGTGCAGGTGGTGGCTGAGAAGGATACTATACAAGTTGATCACCATGCTGGAGAATAGCTCCCATCTCATGCCTGAGACCATAATAGCATTGGGCAGTACCGTCAGTGACCGACTGATTCACCCCAAGTGTAAGAAGGAGCGCTATCGGAAGTCATTCCTCCCTGCGGCTTTAAGGCCTCATGCACATGGCCGTTGTTTTGGTCCACGTCCAAGCCGCAAAATATGCCGACCAATTCACTTTAATGGGGCTGCAAAACATGCGGACAGCACTCTGTGTGCTGTCCGCATCCGTTGCTCCGTTCCGTGGCCCCGCAAAAAAATAAAGCATGTCCTATTCTTGTCCGTTTTGCGGACAAGAATAGGCATTTCTACAATGGGCCGCGTTCCGTTCCGCACGCGGAGCAGCTTCCGTGTTTTGCGGATCCGCGGTTTGCGGACCGCAAAACACATACGGTCGTGTGCATGAGGCCTAAGGCTGTACAACCAACACCGACCCAAGGGGAGATAGACCGCACTCATCGCCTACTGGGTTCCTGTGTATATCATTCCATCCAGAGACTGAATTTTTTAAGCTGTGATATCTATATCCCATAGGCTACATGCACACGAGTTGTTTTTTGCTGTCTGCAAATCGGGATCTGCAAAAAAAAAAAAATGATGGCCCATCAGTTTTTTTTGGAGGATTCCTTTGTTTTCACAGATCCCTTCTAATAAATGCCTATCCTCGTCCGCAAATGAGTGCAAATGAGAAAAAGCAGGACATGCACTACTTTTTTTGCTGAAGGGAAACACGGACAACGGACGCGGAACACAAACGGATGAACTGTCAGCATTTTTTTGCTGACCCATTGAAATGAATGGGTTCCTATCCTATCCGCAAAAAAAACCTGAAACGGAAGCCGAGAAAAACAACTGTCGTGTGCATGTAGCCTTATTTTGTACAATTTATCTGTACCCTACTATCACTGTAATGCCTTTATTTGGGTGTTTTTGTACGCTCTGTGCTGCTGTAACACTGAATTTCCCCAAGGTGGGACTATTAAAGGATTATCTTATCTTACATTAGTCACATCAGAGCGCTTATCACAATAGTCACATAAGAGCCCTCCCATTAGTCCAACCACGGCCCCCACTTTTTCTTCTTCCCTAGCAATCACCTAATTTCCCCAGTACACATTGAAAAATCAAGAACTAACTGCAGGGCTCGCATTGTCAAGAACGGACTATACCTCATGGCCACATGATTGGCACATTTCCATTTAGTCTCCTTTTTTTTCAGGTACGAATTTTGGAAAGAGGGGCAGTCATCGCAACACTGCATTCCCATAGCTTTGAGAACTATTTGGGATCAGGTGCTCAGAATCCAGTGAGCAGCAGGGGTATTGGACAGGATGGGAGTAGTTGTGCTCACAGTGACATAGGGCACATCTTTTAGAGGTTTTGGGGCTCCTGTCTGACATTAGGTGGGGTGCCCTCGTGGTGGTAGTTTTTGAGGTGCAAAGTAGGGAAGTGATGTGACAGCAATGCAGGTGTTGGTGCATGCAACAATAAGGCTGGGTTTAGAGCATTTTCAGTGTGTGTGATGAGCTGATCTTCAGCATACCTGGCTTTAGAAGTTCACTCCAAGGAGTTGGCGTCTGCACAGTGAGCTTCTGAAGCCAGGCACACTGCAGATCGGCTGACTGCGCAGAAGCCGAAAATGAAACAGGATAATGCATGTGCCCAGGTGCGTCACTTTTGAAGAAAAAAACCTCAGCAGTCAATCAGGGTAGAAGAGGCAGGAACCGCTAACTTCACCTGGAGCGTCAAGACCACCGCCCCTTAGGTGAGCGCTGTGGGCTCTTCCTTGGCTTGAGACCTCATGTCCATCAGCCACATGACCTTTCTTCAAGTGAATGGACTTGAGCTGCAATACCAAGCACATCCACTATACAATGTATGGCGCTGTGCTTGGTATAGTATGAAGACGCCGCAGCTATTGTCGGAGGAGGGGCAAGAGTCGGACCCCCACAAATCTGATATTGATGACCTCTCCTGAAGGGAGGCCACTTTCTAAAAGCAGTTCTATGACGCTATAAGACTGTGGGCACTAGCCTAGATATCCCCAAGCCCCCTCATGTCTTATCTCAGCACCGCCAGTTCCGTGTGCCCCCGGCCCATGGATCTGGTCTGTAAAGGGCATATGCTGTTGGCTGCCATATCTATGGCAATCTAGAAGGCAGCAGTCACGTGAGTTATCCACATGATTGCTGCCCTGGAAACTCCCTCTCCTGCGCTTGTGCTGAAAGCACTCAGCGTCTGCGCAGACACATGCAGTGGAAAAGCCCCTTTAATCTGATATAGCATTATTAGAAGAGACAATTTACCTTACACCCTGCCCCATTACCTTTCCTAATGACTCATAATTAGCTGTTGATAATGCTTCTCCGCTTCTACCCACAATTCTCCGGTGCAGTCATTTCCGTTTCAAGCTCAAAGCTTCTAAACCACACCTGATATATTATTCATGTCAGAGTATAATGTGAGCTCTGTGTGCATCTATCCTGCTTCTCATTTCCAATGTCCTGGTGTAGCCTACTATGTGTATTTATAGTGTCCACCTATCGGTACATCCAAGAAATGAAATGACGACAGATGGCTGAAGTGGGCGAGGAATGAGAAACCCTGGCAAGGGTATCAGGGCGAAGCTGCATGGAGAGAGGACTCCTCCATCTCCCACCACCTACAGTCCACATGTACAGCGGAAACACAAGGAAGCGCTCACCAGGACTGATAAACATAATGACGATTACTGTTTCACTGGCGAATCCATTTCTATTCCGAATTATTGTTATGGTTTCATAGATTTTTTTAATCAAAAGAACCTGGATTATCGTCAAAGGGCTGACAAAATTGGTACATTTTCAGGCAGATTTATTAAGACTATCATACGTGCGCTAGAGTAAGATAATTATAATTTTATTAAGGGGTAGTGCGGTTGTTACCAGTTATCCCTTACTATTATATCAGTGAGCTTCCTGGAGGGACCCCCACCGATCATGAGAACGGGTACCTCAGCGCTCTGCTATCTCCAGTACAAGCATACAAAGGATTTGACAGACTCTTGAATGGTCAGGTTCAGTCTCTCCAGTTCCAAGGCTGAATATGGGATGGCCGACTCTAAGGCTCATTCTCTGTCACTCAGAACCGAACTACTTTCCAAGTTGACCAATTACAATACCTGCTCCAGTTCCCACAGCGGGGGGTAGGTCGTCCAACAGGTATCTAATCTGTGGTAAAAGCATGGTGGGTGCCTGAGGTGATGTACCCTTTCCACTAGCAGTAAGGCCTGTATAGAAGAGGGATTGCACTTACTGTCTCTCCTTTTCACCAGTCCTTTAAATCGGCCCACAACACTGTATATTCTGTACTTTTTTCTCTGATGATGGTGGTAGTTGTTGGGATACAAGGATAAAGCTTCCTTACATCGGGTCTTACTTCCGCACAGCCATATCCTCTCTTTCGGGCCCTAGGAACTAAGTTCCTGACCCAGAGGAGAAGGGTCTACTTCCTCCTACTGAACAGGCCTTAATAACTAAATGGTGTTCCCACGTCAGCTCTTAGATTACAAACATCACATACATAAAGTGCATTAACAATGAACATTAACCCATTAAGAAGCCAATTAAACATTTGCAGTAACCCGCTGGGGTAGTGCAGCAACACTTTCCTGTCAGCCCCATAGACAATACATGGGGCAACAGTGCACATGCTCGACCGTTACTCCATTCAAACTCCTCCTGACTGTGGTCGTGCAGTAAGGAGAAGCAGGGTGAAGGTGGTGGTGCTCAGGACCCTAATTCGTTTTAACCTGTGAACCGGAATTCATGGAAATAGGAAGGGAGATGTAGTCTACACAGTTATTGGAAATATGAAATGCCAAAATAGCTATGAGTAGAATTAGTGTAATTACATGTATTATAGTCTGTCATTTACGGAACAGTGGCATACTCAGCAGCCCATTATCGGACGTCATTACATGTCTATACTATAGTTATGAGGAAAATGCTGTATATCTGCCTGCAAATCACTGCCGAGGGTCATCGCATGGAGGAGGAAGAGCACCCCCCCCCCTCACGAATACAGGGGGACGCCCAATCCCAACAGAGACTTCTCACTTAAAAGGTGGGGCTTATATAAACCTAGGACAGCCCAGATTTGCCTGGACTGTCTCTAAAAATTAGGGACTGTTGACAACTATGACAGTGGGCCACTTCCAGCTTCTCTTACACCAAACCCACCATATGCGCTACAGAGCCACGTGACCATTGAGATTAGTTGTCGTAGAAGAGATATCTAATAAGGGAGTGCCAGTCACTGTATGTACTGGAATATGGAAGCATGGGGATGTCAATGTATGTAGAGGGCTCTCAATGTATATGATGGGGTGATCGGTATATATGAGAGAGGCTGTCACCGGTTTCTCTGTTTGGGGGTCCTGTAGCTGTCACTGCATACAGGGCCCCATTATTGCATGTAAGAGCCCAGTGTCTGTGTCTGTATTTTCAATATTACTTATACATTTTAAAAAGCCATATAATAAAGAGGATTTTTCATTGGTTTTTGCCTTGCATAGCTTTCTTATTGGTGTTATTAATGTTATTATGGACGGCGATACACTGGGATACTATTTGCTATTATAGGTAATCAGATATCAGATACAATAATCATGAAGCTGCCCCATCTTCACATAAATAACATGACAGAAGATTAAAAAAATTATTTAGTGCATAAAATCTTCCATAATAATGTTCTAGATATCAAAAGGCTGAGTAAGAAATTAAACTCTGTGTTTAATTGACCCGTCATTAATAGAGAGACCGGTGATGGTACAAAGGTTTATGTGTCTAATGGATACCATAATCATAAGCGAATAACGCCATATCAGCACGGGTTTATGAGGGATCGGTCATGTCAAACTAATTTAATCAGTTTCTATCAGGAGGTAAATTCTAGACTTGACAGCGGCGAATCAATGGATGTCGTATATCTGGACTTCTCCCAAGCATTTGACACCGTACCTCATAAAAGGTTAGTATATAACATGAGGATGCTCGGACTGGGAGAAAATGTCAGTAAGTGGGTAAGTAACTGGCTGAGTGACAGAAAACAGAGGGTGGTTATTAACGGTAGATACTCAGATTGGGTCACTGTCACTAGTGGGGTACCTCAGGGGTCAGTATTGGAGGGGTCACTGTCACTAGTGGAGTACCTCAGGGGTCAGTATTGGAGGGGTCACTGTCACTAGTGGGGTACCTCAGGGGTCAGTATTGGAGGGGTCACTGTCACTAGTGGGGTACCTCAGGGGTCAGTATTGGGCCCTATTCTCTTCAATATATTTATTAATGATCTTGTAGAAGGCTTGAATAGTAAAATATCAATTTGTGCAGATGACACTAAACTGTGTAAAGTAAGTATATATATATATATATATATATATATATATATATATATATATATATATATATATATATATATATATATATACACACTAGAGATTAGCAAATTTCCGGTTATAAGATTTGTTTGCGACTCGTTTACTAGTAAAAGGTGAATTGCGTTATGGATTCCGTTACAACGGACCGTAACGCAATTCTATGACGGAATGCATAACGGAATGCCTTTAGAGGCATTCGGTTATTCGTTCCGTCATAATAGAAGTCTATGGGCTGCACAACGGATCCGTCCTGTTTCCGTTATGCAGGTGAATACCGTATACTAATGATATGGGAAACTTTTCTGATTGGTGAGAATGGGTTTATCAAACGATTCATAGTGATGGCGTTACCCCAGGAAGAAGGCACGACGAAACGTGCATCAGGGTATCGCCATCCCTGATCACATGCCCTTCATGGGTGAGTCATGGACATCTGGTGTTAGTGATTATTGATGCCTATAAGGTTTGTATTTGCCCACATCTATCTGTTGTGACTTGGTTATTTATGCCCTTTATGCCAGTGTTTTTTCTGAGACTGATTACAGCTTTACATAGTCCCATGTTTTTTGTATGGGTCTGGGATGGCGTTATTTTCTGTCACCTCTCCTTATATTTTGTGATTTAAATAATTTTGTGTGCAATAATGAATCATGTTTTTTACTGGTTACATTTGGGCTCTATTTTTTCGTGTAGTTTTTTCTGTATATATACCACAGAGGACCCTATACTGTATATATACTACAGAGGACAGTATACTATAAATAATATATATATAATATATATATATACACACTACAGGGGACAGTATACTGTATATATGTACTACAGAGGACAGTATACTGTATGTATGCTAGAGGACAGTATACTGTATATATACTACAGAGGACAGTATACTATATATATGCTACAGAGGACAGTATACTATATATGTGCTACAGAGGACAGTATACTATATATGTGCTACAGAGGACAGTATACTATATATATATATATATACACACACACACACTACAGAGGACAGTATACTGTATATATACTACAGAGGACAGTATACTATATATATGCTACAGAGGACAGTATACTATATATATACACTATAGAGGACAGTATACTGTATGTATGCTACAGAGGACAGTATACTATATATATACACACTATAGAGGACAGTATACTGTATATATACTACAGAGGACAGTATACTGTATGTATGCTACAGAGGACAGTATACTATATATATACACTATAGAGGACAGTATACTGTATATATACTACAGAGGACAGTATACTGTATGTATGCTACAGAGGACAGTATACTATATATATACATTATAGAGGACAGTATACTGTATATATACTACAGAGGACAGTATACTATATATATGCTACAGAGGACAGTATAATATATATATATATATATATATATATATATATATTTATATATACACACACACTATAGAGGACAGTATACTGTATATATGCTACAGAGGACAGTATACTATATATATATATATATATATATATATATATATATATATATATATGCTTGATAAAGACCACAATGAGTGGTTGAAACGTTGCTAAGGGGAATAAAGGATCCACGTTTTCATCTTTGACTTTGGTGTGCGGCCTCTCTTTTTGGATTTGCTGGATATTGGAACCACTTTGTCAGTGGTATGAGGATCTGCACCCACCAACTGTTTGCTGTGTGCTGCTAATCCTTTTTTGTATCATCTATATATATATATATATATATATACACACTATAGAGGACAGTATACTGTATATATGCTACAGAGGACAGTATACTATATATATACACACTATAGAGGACAGTATACTGTATATATACTACAGACGACAGTATACTATATATACACTACAGAGGACAGTATACTGTATATATTCTACAGAGGGCAGTATACTGTATATAAGTACCACAGAGGACAGTATACTGTATATATGTACCACAGAGGACAGTATACTGTATACATTCTACAGAGGACAGTATACTGTATATATGTACCACAGAGGACAGTATACTATATATACACTACAGAGGACAGCATACTGTATATATATATATATATATATATATATACACACATACTACAGAGTATACTGCTACAAAGGGATCTCGGTAGATTGAAGGCTTGGGCAGAGAAGTGGCAGATGAGGTTTAACACTGACAAATGTAAGGTTATGCACATGGGAAGGAATAATGCAAGTCACCAGTACATACTAAATGGGAAAACACTGGGTGACACTGACATGGAAAAGGACTTAAGAATTTTGTGAACAGCAAACTAAGGCCTCATGCACACGACCGTTGTTTGTTTCCGCGTCCGTTCCGTTTTTTTTCACGGATTGGATGCTTCCCCATTCATTTCAATGGGTCCGTCAAAAAATGCGGATGGTCAACCGTTTTTGTTCCGCATCCGTGATCCGTGTTTTCATTCCGTCAAAAAAATAGTGCATGTCCTATTTTTTTCACGTTTGCGGACAAGGATAGGCATTTTTACAATGGATCTGCCATAAAAATCGGATCCGTCAAAAAAACGGTCCGTCATCCGTTTTTTTGACGGACGCAAAATTTCAAGGAGGAGCGGACGCGGAAACAAACAACGGTCGTGTGCATGTAGCCTAAGGGTACTTTCACACTAGCGTTAGTGGGATCCAGCAGGCAGTTCCGTTGTCGGAGCTGCCAGCCAGATCCGCCATTCAGTGTGACAACTGACAGCATTTGTAGACGGATCCGGGTGCGGATCCGTTTACAAATGCATTGCAAGAACGGATCCGTCTCTCCGCTTGTCATGCAGATGGACGGATCCGTCCTGCACTCTCTTTCACAGTTTTCCCTTTCTGCGCATGCGCAGACCAGAAGGACGGATCCGTCCTTCAGTTGTTTTGCAATGCCGGATCTAATGCAAGTCAATGTAAATTAATGCCGGATCCGGAATTCCGGCGACCGATCAGGCATTTTGGACGGACATAATACCACAGCATGCAAAAACGCCTGACAGTGACTGAACGGAAGGCATACTGATGCAAACTGAACGCATTTCTATCCATTCAGATTGCATGGGGATATGCCTGATCAGTTCTTTTCCGGCATAGAGCCGAAAAGAATAACGCAAGTGTGAAAGTACCCTAAGCCGTAGAAACCAATGTCAGGCAGCTGCTGCCAAGGCCAATAGGATAATGGGTTACATCAAAGTAGAGAGGCTTGTTACCGTTGCGACCTGCTATTAGCTGCCCCGTCGCCAGATGTTTTGATCCGCACGACGGGGAGATGCAGCGGCAGCCGTGCGGGCAGCAGAAGCGACGCGGGTGCCAGGGATTGAGGTAAGTACAACATCTGTGAGGGGCCCAGCATTTGGGGGAGCATTTTTAAAGTTGGGTAACCCCTTTAACTGTAGAAACCAGTGTCAGGCAGCTGCTGACATCTTACAGTTTCTGTATTTTAAAGATGTTTTATGTGAGACCATCAAAAGATGCACATCTAAACCTTGTGAGACTGCAGTTCCATATTGAAGAGAAAGGTTACTGCTGAAGGTGCTGCACGGAGCTATCACTTCTGGTGTCACACTTTGTTCCTGTTACCAAGGAGGCCTGGCAAGCTTTTGCAAAATGTGAAGTTAACACAAAAGTTTGAAAAGGACTGAGTCTTCTAGCAGCTCGAGATACAAGGCAGAGCCATCTTCAAAGGTCACACTGCATTGTGCAGAAAGCAGAAAGACTTAATCATGTGTATCTATCAGTGTCTTAGTAAATGCAAAGTCTTCCACCAGGGAATATCAACTACATCTTCGTAGACAGGCAGAGCAGCATCTAAATAACGCGGTGTAGTTTATTTTACCAGCACGTATTGTAAATTACATCTGAAGGAGCTGCACTTGAAGGAGAAGTCAGCCTTCAAGAAAAGTGATTTCATTGTGTGCTACAACATTTCTGTCAAAAACAATGACCACAAACTAAAGCTGGCCACAAACGTTACATGTGTAATGGTTGAAGTCATATGGCGGCCCACAACCTTCTTCCAGTGGTTGATGTTGGGGAGATAAACATCAGGTTGGATTCCATTGCCAGCTGGGAGATAAACCACTGCCAGGTGAGTCTGTCAGTGGCTTTCTCTCTATTCCCCATTGACTACATATGCCTGCTCGGCCAAACCAAGCATGAATATCTTTGGGAGGATCTAGCTGCTGGCTGAAGGAATGTCGGCCTACAGCTATCTAAAGTGCATGGTCATCTTTACAGTCCAAGTCAAAAATTTGGATCAGAGATCATTGTAAAGCTGCATTGGATAGAAAAAGTGGGAGCCATATTTACATTATAGGGATCACAATTAAGGGCCCTATAAACATTAATGTCATCTGAACCTGCTGTTTTCGGCAGGGCTGGACAACAATCTAATGTCTATGCGGAACTCATGACGTCATTGGAGAGAAGGCTCGAGCACATCATTTGGCCAACAGTTATTGAAGGCATAGGGGCACCTTTAGGCAAGTGAGTACCAACCGCATTCCCATCCTATAGAATGTATCACGTAGTCCCTTTCTACAGCCATATGCTACAGTGCTTCTAGAAGTAAATATCAATCTGATATGCCATGTGATAGAATAAGTCTTGAAGATTTTCAATGGAATCCTCTGTAGCCTTTTGTATAAAGTCATTGACACTCGGGGTACAGCATGAGCGCGTAGACTTCTATATGTGCTAAGCTACAGACTCGTGAAAATTTTACCTGTAATACAGGGTCCTTAGGCTTAGTTCTCACTAGTGCAGGAGAGATCCATCTTCTCTATTAGGGCACATGGGGGGACCTCTTTCTTTTTGTCAGGGTGGAGAGCCATTGCCAACAGGATGCCCACTCTGTATGCATTACATTGAATGGGCACCAATTTGGTAAATGCTTAACGTATGCCCCAGGAAAGCAACCAGCACATAAAATGTACAGTATGCATCCACAGGGCAACACTGACCCAAGTTATGCCAAAAAGTGTCCGTTTGGTATACGTTGTGGTAGTCAACACCGTTATACCTTTCTTTAAACTTCATTGAATAGTGTAGTCAAATACAGGACACCCCACCAAAAAATAATACTTTGTCCTCAGTGGTTGACATACACCGCATTATGCCAATCCATTGGAGGCTTTCATTTTTCGAATGTAGACCTCTGATGTAATGCAACCGTTGTGTGAGTAAAGCCTTACGCCAGGGCGTGTCAGCTGCTGATCCAGTGGATCTTCAGTCAAAAGAAGGGTTTTCCAGATGGGACAATAAACGTCGGAGAAGATACAAAAGCCACGAAAATGAAAACATTTTCAAATGTAAGACTATTTTCCCATGTTCTTCTCTCTATCCCATCCTGTTTTATAGTCAAGATGATGGAATCACCTAATGGATCCTATATGGGTATGGGTATAATTAAATTACTAAACACATGAGCCGCACGGCTTGATTCTCATTAACCGCCACTAGCCCTCACAATACCATGCAACTCACCGCACTAGAGCGGAAGATCAAAACACTTAACCAGGGTAGTGGTGCTTATACCTAAAATGGCGCCGGTTCTTCCGTGCTCCATCCACTTTATACCGCTAGTAGCCCACCCACCTTAACCACTTGACCCTTCCATTATTTTACTTTCTTTAACCCCTTGCTCATCAGACCTATCACCAACACCATAAACTGGTTACAAATGAGCTACAAAGGGACGGACACAGACACTTAAAACCTACTAACTGCCCCCCAACATGTTTTGCCAGCTACACTGGCTTCATCAGGGGTTGGGCAGCATTGTCAAGATGATGGATTACAGTAATATAAGGGAATAAAATAAGTGGGGTTATTAGAGGAATCATTCCCCGTTCCCTGCTATTATCTTAGTATGTATCATTACATATCTGAGCGAGCAGACACAGGCAGTTTTACATTACGGAATTGTTATTCATGCAGTCAACGTTCATACAACCAGTTAAAGTGAAGCCTATTGATTTTTCACACTTAAAGGGGTTGTCCCACGAAAAACATTCTAGTTTTCAAACCAGCACCTGGATCTGAATACTTTTGTAATTGCATGTAATTAAAAAATTTGCATAACCAGTAATTCAATAAGATGTATCTGTATAGCGCCACCTGCTGTTTGTTCTTTTCCTCATTTCTTTGTCCTGCTCACAGAGAAGGCCGCACATGCTCAGTTCCATCCTTCAACTGCCTCCTGAGCTGTGATAGGGAGAGCTGAGACACGCCCCCTGAGCTGTGATAGGGAGAGCATGGACACGCCCCCTGAGCTGAATCAGAAAAGACACTCCCCTTGAGCTGCAGCTTGATATACATCTAGCAGAGCTATGAATTGGGAGATCTCTGGACCCATGAGAGGTACAGGGCTGGTTCTAGCTTTATGATGTCTGATGTTCATGTTTTACATTAATCATGGCACACCCTTTAAGTGCCATGCCAACTCATCTTTTTATGGATGTCAAGATTGGTCAAACCAGTTCATGCCATGGCATGAACTGGTTTGACCAGTTAATTGCCCATTTTTCAGGCTCCTACCCTCTTGTCACTGGCGGATTCATTTTGAATATATAGCCCTGACTTTGCAATTGTGGTTATAAAGATGCTCAATATTCATAAGAAACAAAACCCAAACCTATCATTCATCATCCATTGTATTTGATCTCAGTAGACGCGGCACAACATTGCCCATTATCAAAGAGAAAGTCGCTGATAAAAGCTTAAACTAATGTACAAATTTCAAAGGTAGCTATGAGGAGATGCAGATCTACAAGACGCTGCTGTTTGCCTTTGTGTAATTTGCCAATCTGAACAGGTCCCACATTTCCCATGATTTCAAGCTTTCTTCATAAAAATGGCTGCCGTCTACAAATAATATGATGAGTCCACTGTAAATACTTTTTTTTTTAACTTAAATAACTCATTGCACAGTGAGAGGGGCTCTTAGATATGGCATGTGTGTTTTTTTCTTTTTAGCACTGAAGAAAATATAAAATCCACTTAGAAAAAGCATGCCGAACGTGCTGACCAGCAGCTCATAAAATCCTTTTGCCATGGGATCTAATTGAAACACTATCTACAAACAAGCAGCTTTTGATAAAAGAAATACACGTCCCGCTGTTACCATTTCACTGTAGATATAGGCTACAAGCTAAGTAAATGCCAGCCGGGAAGCTGATCTGTGTGCGGAAGAGAACGGTGGAAGCAAACTCAAAAGATAAGGCTGGAATAGCAACGAAGGCCATATAATAATACAAATGGAATATAATACCAATCATAGGTCATAGAAACCAGCGTGGTGGGAATATATGTCCAGGGGAGACACTGAAGACATGGCCATTCTTAAATGAAGAGGCCATCAAGTTATCAGATGTGAAGCAAATTTCTAATCCTAAAACCTTCTAGTGGTTGGCATATCCGTTTTTTGTACCAAATTCCATTTCTTGTTTTTTTTCCATAGAATTTCTTAAAATCCTGTTGATTGCCACTGAAAATAAACAGCTCCATCTTCAATCTGCTGTCCGCCATGTGAGCGTAACACCAAGGGTTAGGGATGAGCGAACCCGCACTTTACTGGGTTCTGGTTCAGTGTTTGGGTGGGTTAGGTATTCCGTTATGGGTTCCATTATAACCGAATATAACAGAATTCGTACACCGAATGCAACACGGGAGCCTTTAAGAAGCATTTCGTTTTGATCCGTCATAATAGAAGTCTATGGCCAAGCATAACGGATCCGTCTGGTTTCCCTTATGCAGGACGGAAAACAAAGTCCTGCATAAGGAAAACCAGATGGACCCATTATGCTTGTCCATAGACTTCGATTTTGGCGGATCAAAACGGAATGCCTCTTAAAGGCTTCCATTTTGCATTCCGTCTACGAGATCCAGTATATTCTGTGATAACGGAAGCTATAATGGAATTCCTAACCCACCCAAACACCGAACCCAGTAAAGTTCGGGTTCGCTCATCCCTACCAAGGGTATGTTCACATGGTTGTATTGGCGCACTAAAAATGTATGCGCCCAATGAAGCGCACATATCTTCTCCATGGGCAGAGGGGAATCAGATACTTTTGGACTGTCATGTTGAAATCCCCCTAATATCTGCCACGAGGGACTAGCTTGGCCACCCCCAAACATATTACATGGTTGCTGGTTGGTTCAGCCAGAGTTCAACTAATGTGTATAGGCCTTAAGTTTGTAACTGTCTTGGAAGTCCTTTTATGTACTTCTATCTGGTAAAAAGAAACCAGCAAAATTTTAAAAAAAATTGGTAATTGACTAAGAAAATGTCAACTTAGCAAGTGTCAAACCTCCACTGTACTTTTAACTCCACCACAATTTTATAACCCCTGCAAAATGGACCTCTGCTGGAGACCCCTATGAAGCAGAGTAGAGGGCCCCTAAAAATGAGCAGTTCTCCCTCTGGGTTACCTGACCTGTCCATTTACTACATGGTCATTGAAGGTAACCCAATTATTACTGGACAGAAGTAAATAGCAAATTGTTGACTCACGATACGTGAAGCCATATATATCACCCAAAAATTGGACCACAATTTTCAGCGAATGAAAATCGAAAAAACTTTATTAACAATGAGAAATACATACATGTTAAAACAAGGCAGCACAAAGGTGGGACACAAGGATGAGGAACAGGAACCAAGGGGGGGCTGGGAGGTCAGCACACCAAAAAACAGGGGGAGAGAAAAACATTGCTGATGGAGCAAAAAATGAATAAATTAAACTCCAAGGCTCCAATGAGCAATAAACCCCGGGCAAATACTGCAGCAAAGGTAAATGTAGGAGCAAAAACTTGGAGTTTGGAAAAAGGTAAGTAGTCATACCCTGGATGGTGTGTCGATCTCTCAGCCGCCTCCTTACCCAACGCCGTTTCGCCAGAGACCTGGCTTCTTCCGGGGATTAATTTTTTGCTCTATCAGCAATTTTTCTCTCCCTGTTTTTTGGTGTGCTGACCTCCCAGCCCCCCCCTTGGTTCCTGTTCCTCATCCTTGTGTCCCACCTTTGTGCTGCCTTGTTTTAACATGTATGTATTTATCATTGTCAATAAAGTTTTTTCGATTTTCATTCGCTGAAAACTGTGGTCCAATTTTTGGGTGATAAATGGTCATTGAAGGGTAAATGATAAATGCTGATTGCCAATGGTTACTGAAGCGGGACCCACAGCTTCAATTTACAAAAGGGATATCTTGACGAGGCAACCCTTTTAAATATCAATACTAACACAATATGACTATACATACAGAAGCCGCTATAAAAACATTGAATGCCCAACAGAGTTCCTCAAAGCCGGTCATTTTGGGATATTTCTATTGAAGAGGAAGGGTAAAGAAGGACACATTTATATCTGCATTTATTTCCATATTCTAAAATCTGTGTGACAGAAGATTCCTAACGAAACGTCATCGGATGGTCATAACCCAAAACTCTGGACATGGAACTGAAGTAAACCTATTGTTCTGCTTGTATTCCATGACGTGGACAAGCATTGCACTCGGTATATGGTAATCATAGACACACTTACGCCCATGATTTGTCTTGTGGTTTAAGTGACAAATGGTGTTAATCATCCAACCTTCTCTTTGCGAGGATCGGAGATGGATTGCTTTGGCGGTAAGGTCTATTAGGTGGAGAGGATGACATAGGGTAGGACTTGATGTATGCAGTGTCCTCCTCATCGTTAATTAATTCATAAACTTCTTCAATGTGACTTTTTATGTATAATTGATTTGCTCAGATAAACCAATTATGTTGAAGGGTTATTGTATAGGATATAAAAGAATCTTCTGAAGAAAGCGTTCTCTGCAAAGGTGAACGGAGCAACGTCCGAGTGCTATACAAAAAGCACAATTATAATTTAGGAAGAAGGAAAATCAAAGTCTTCAATTATATATTTTCAAGAAGAGACTGTACATAGTAATTATTCCACATGTGAACAAATTTTAAATGTCAGAAAATGACCTATTGTTTAAATCAAGTTTTTATGTTAAGCATACTTTTAAAGAATTTTTAGTGATGGTTTAATATTAAGGTCACTATCTAAAAAAATCCCCACTAAAATCCTGCCCTAAAATTCGCACTGGCCACTGAGATGAATAATAGGCACCACTTCTTATCGGTAGTATTAAGGATTTTTTACCTTTTTCTGACTGATGATCTATCACTTGGATAGGTCATCAGCATCTGACCCTGGAGCCCGCTTATCAGCTGTTTGAGAAGGCAGCGGCCCTTGCTGTTGCACTGCGGCCTTTTTGCTACTTCCCGCAGGCCAGTGATGTCATGTGGCCTATGCGCAGTTCAGCTGTTTTCATTTCAATAAGCTGTGGCCAGGCCACGTGACATGGTCATGACGACACTGGCATGCGGGAAGCAGCAAGAAGGCTTCTCAAACAGCTGATCGCCAGGAGTCTTGGGTGTCGGATAGATCATCAGTAAGAAAAAGGTAAAGAACCCCTTTAAGTCAGACCAACATGACTTTCTCTTGAAGACGTTTCGCTAGTCATCCGACTGGCTTTCTCAATTAGAATGACTTGTGCAAGAAAGCTCTGTTATTATGTAATATATACTGGTGACTCATGCTTCAGTCAGCATAATCAGTTTATTATAATCAACACAAGGTGAAGCACTACTACTGTTCCTGGGGGGAATGGGGTTCCTGTGCTGAACTCCTTCTCCTTTCGATGTGAAAACACTACATTTTCATGCAGCCACCACTGGGTAGAGCTCAGAGCAAACAGATTTTTACTGCTTCTATTTAAGTTAAATATAACTGCATGAGTTCTTATGCACTGAGCTCCCCCTAGTGGTGGCTGCAGGCAGCAGCTTTGTAAAAGATAGAAGCGAGAGGTTTATCAGGTATTTATCAGGGCGGTGGAGTCAGAGTCGTGGATCAGGGCTATTTTTGGCCGGAGTCGGAATCGGAGTCAGAAAAAACTCTTAGGAAGTTTAGAAATGTTAATAATAAAATATATTTATGTTCTATCAATCTAAGGCTCTTATTTTATTGTCAGAGATGTTGCCCGTGTGGTCACTACTTTGCTACCAACAGAGAGTAGTAGAGAGGTTGTTCTCGGGGCATCCAAGAAGGAGGATCTGACTAAGGCAATACTTTTTCTGAGGACAAATTCATAGATTTCTTATTATTAAAAGCATAAGGAAGTATTCCAGTTATTGCATATTTGCTTACAGGAAACTGTCACCTAGAAAACACATACAAAATGGTGACATGGCTATGGAGTCAGTGAGTCTATCCATACCATTATTGTACTTCTCCATAGCTGCAACTGTCTAAAAATGCTTTTCTTTTTTTTATTGTCCCCGTGAAGGGTCAAAGAGGTGTAAATGAGGGACTGAAGTGCCCCCGCCTGCACGGTCTCTCTCCGCTCCACTCTCTGAGCCCTGCTGAAAACCCGCACATATGGCGTCAGTGAGAAATACCGCTCGCTCTGGACCCGCTCTTACTGCGAACAGTTACTGAGATGCATCTTTGTCACTGATGGCACATGCACACGTTTTTAGCAGGGCTCGGAGAGCTCTGTCTATTAATCATGAAGGGAGAGGATGGAGAGGGTGGTATAGCAGAGCCGAGAGAGGCGTTAGGCTGGGTCCCTTAAAGGGGTATTCCCATTTTGAAAAAACATGTCCGCTGGGCTTTCTCTGGCCTCTTTGTGCTGACCCATTGACTCCAGGAGCCCGTCGAGAGTCATGTAAACAGCAAAGCTTCCAGGATTATATCATTTGCACAAATCCCATTGAAGTCAATGGGAGTTACCAAACTGCATAACTCCACCTCTTTTGCTTTCTCTGGCCTCCCGATGTCCCTAGGTTGGGATGAAGAGGCTGGAGAGAGCTCCTGCGGCCATGTTTTTCAATATGGTAATACCCCTTTAAATGCCTCATTCACACCTCTTTGACCTGTCACAGCGGCAATAAAAAGCATTTTTGACATAATTCCGGCCATCGACATGTACAGTAGAGGTCTATATAGTCTCACTGCTTTCATCCCTATGCAGCCATGTCACCAGTGTGTTCTGTGTTTTCTAGGTGACACTTTTTCTTTGTCATTTGTTCAGAAATTGTATTCCAACACATCTGCTTTATGTTCTATCTAAGCTGCCTGATTATTGATATAATGGTGAGAAAAAGCCCAATATTACCAGTTTACTAATTATTGGCCATTTATGAAGGAGTCGGGGTCGAAGCTGAGTTGGGCTCTGATAAAATAGAGAAGTCGGAGTGGGACCTTAGGTGTACCGACTCCACAGCCCTGGTATTTATGCCAGTTGTCTAATGTGAATACATTGAGAAATATGGTGGTCGGATTGAGCGCCATATTTATGAAGCACTTGTTCCACTTTACTGACATAGAGGTCAGATAAGGTGGGTGAGGCCAAGCGTGACTTTTCTGTAAAAAAAAATTTTTATTAAAATTTCATCGGCTTAATAAAAAATAAAACATAAATTCATAAGAAATCTGGGGTGTTGCATTTTGCATTCTGCGTTGCCTGAGAATGAATGACATGTGCTGGGACACTGGCTGATACTAGGTTTTGCTATGGGGCCCGTGAGATCTGCGTATGCCCCTGGGCTAACCAGAGGAAATGATGGCTCACCCTCCACCTACATACAGCACATCCATTTTTACCGATGCTCAAGATGTTTGCAAAAAACGCACAGAAAACCACGTGGAGCTGCTTTTTTTTTTTTTATGCTTCCCATTCATTTCATTGGAGATTCAGCGCGGATTCCACCCCAAGATAGGGCATGCTGCTGCTTTTCTCCATGCTACTTTTTCCCTTACTCCGATGTTCTCCTTTGCCCTGCACTGAATCGCGCAGGGCAAGGACTTTTTCTGGAGATCCGGTGACTGACCGGGCTCTCCCATGGGTAAGCTAGGCGGGCTTTAGCGCTGCTCTAAAAACGGCTAGGGCAGCACTCAATCCCACCCATCAGTGACATCACTGGAAACACTGCTAGGCAGGAGCCTCTGCCTAGCATTGAAAACTGTAAACAAAAAGCCCTTGCCCTGCGCGATACAGCACTGGGGAAAGGAGATATAACGGGATTAGCTTCCGGGATCGCCGTCTCCTGGGATAGACGGGCGCTATAGGCACATTAATCACAGTCCAGTCCACGCAAGTTTGATGCAACTGGCCTCAGCCAGTTTTATTGATGTTTGCAGGTCAAAATATAAAACAAAAACAGTTCAAGAATAAATGAAATACCTGGCCGTCTGGCCGCTACGTCTAAACAAGAAGTAGTTCCTCACTACATGAGACTGAGCCTTGTGCCCAGCTCCATCAACAAAACACACAGTTTGTTTTACTCACAGCAGAGTTGTTCCCAGGAGAAGAGAACACAGCTAGTGAGCTGTCTGCCCTTATATAGCTCACCCAGGTTCCAGGTGATTAGCCACAGTTACCCTGAATACCTGGAGTGGCTAATTGGAGCAGAGACCCACCCAACTCTCCCTGCTCCAAGCAGCCAGGCCCTTCTAACCAGGTTTTTAACAAAACCTTGCAATGGGAAAACCTAGTTTTCCTTGCTGTCAATTCCTGGCTGCTTTTAGAACGTATAAGACAGGAACCTAGGTGAAATGTATACTCCTTCTATTACTTTCCCCATGGTCCTGTCACATATCCTCCCCTGTTTCGACCTTGGGGTAGGAACACACTGTGCCCTATAAACAGTACACCCTGGACAGGGCATCAGCGTTTCCAAGCTGACGCCCGGGTCTATGTTCAACTGTAAAACTATAATCCTGAAGAGACATGAACCATCGGGTCACTCGCCTGTTTTTCTCACGGTTTTGGCACATCCATTTAAGGGGGCATGGTCAGTTACAAGTTTGAATGTTCTTCCTACCAAGTAATACCTGAGAGCTTCTATGGCCCACTTAATTGCAAAACACTCCTTTTCTACAACTGAGTATTTCTTCTCATGTTCATTTAACTTTTTACTCAGGTAAACTACTGGATGCTCTTCCCCATCCCTCACTTGTGACAACACAGCCCCTATGCCAACATCAGAGGCATCTGTTTGCACGATGAATTCTTTTCTAAAGTCTGGTGTGACTAACACTGGCTGGGCACATAGAGCCTGCTTCAGGTTCTTAAAGGCTTGTTCCGCCTCTGGGGTCCATTTGACCATGGTTGAATCCTTCCCTTTTGTAAGGTCTGTTAAAGGGCTCGCAATGCTAGCAAAATTTTCAATAAAACGCCTATAATAACCAGTTAAACCTAGGAATGCTTTGACTTGCTTTTTGTTCAAAGGCCTTGGCCAGTTCTGAATGGCTTCCACTTTGTTTATTTGAGGCTTTATAGCCCTCGCCCAATCGTGTACCCCAAGTACTTTGCCTCTTCTTGCCCAATGGCACATTTCTTTGGGTTTGCTGTCAAACCCGCTTCCCTAATAGAATTCAGGACGGCTTGAACCCTGGGTAGGTGACTTTCCCAATCTGTGCTATGGACTATCACATCGTCTAAATAGGCAGCTGCATATTTACGATGTGGTCTTAAAATTTTGTCCATCATTCTCTGGAATGTGGCCGGGGCCCCATGCAAACCAAAGGGAAGGACTACATACTGAAAATGGCCATCAGGGACACTAAAGGCTGTTTTTCTTTGGCCTCATCAGTCAAAGGTACTTGCCAGTAACCTTTTGTGAGATCTAATGTGGTAAAGAACCTCGCATTACCAAGCCTATCAATCAGCTCATCCACTCGCGGCATTGGGTAAGCATCAAACTTTGAGACCATGTTCAGTTTCCTGAAGTCATTACAGAAACGTATGGTGCCATCAGGTTTGGGAACCAAGACTATAGGACTAGACCAGTCACTATTGGACTCCTCTATAACCCCTAACTGAAGCATTGTTTGGACTTCTTGGGAGACAGCTTTACGTCTAGCCTCAGGTATTCTATAAGGCTTTTGGTTTACTCTGGCCCCTGGTTCGGTTACAATGTCATGTTTAATTATATCTGTTCGACCAGGTAGCTCAGAAAAGACATCTCTATTTTTCTGAACAAACTCCTTTGCTTCTTGAGTTTGAGATCCCGACAAGGTGTCTGCAATTTTTACCTCTGGTATCTCAACGCTATTTCCCTTTTTGCCAATGCTGTTAGCTGCTAACAACACCTCTCGGTCCTTCCAGGGTTTGATTAGATTCACATGATAAATTTGGTAGGGCTTACGTCTACCTGGTTGGTGAACCCGGTAATTCACTTCTCCGACCTTCTCAACTATTTCGTAAGGTCCTTGCCATTTGGCCAAAAATTTACTTTCTACTGTGGGGACAAGGACTAGTACCCTATCCCCAGGGTTGAAGTTTCTTACTCTAGCCGACCTGTTGTAAACCCGGGACTGACTCTCCTGGGCCTGCAGCAGGTGTTCTTTTACAATGGGCATTACTTTTTCAATCCTTTCCTGCATTTGTGCAATGTGTTCAATCACACTTTTGTAGGGTGTAGCCTCACTCTCCCAGGTCTCTTTTGCAATATCCAGAAGACCCCGAGGGTGCCGACCATACACTAGCTCGAAGGGAGAAAATCCAGTAGATGCTTGAGGCACCTCCCGTACAGAAAACATAAGATATGGTAAAAGACAATCCCAGTCTTTACCATCCTGTGCCACCACTTTTCTGAGCATCCCTTTTAAGGTTTTATTGAACCTTTCAACTAGTCCATCCGTTTGGGGATGATAGACTGAGGTACGCAAGTGAGTTACCTTCAACAGCTTGCACAACTCTTTTGTAACCTTTGACATAAAGGGCGTCCCCTGGTCAGTAAGTATTTCTTTAGGTATGCCCACTCTAGTAAACATCTGGAACAACTCCTTGGCTATCATCTTTGCAGAGGTTTTCCTTAGAGGTATTGCTTCTGGATAGCGGGTAGCATAATCAAGGACAACCAAAATGTATTGGTGACCTCTGGCAGACTTAACAAGAGGTCCCACCAAATCCATTGCAATTCTCTCAAAGGGAGTTTCAATAATTGGGAGTGGCACTAACGGACTCCTAAAGGTTGCCACCGGGTTGCGTAACTGACACTCTGGGCATGACTCACAGTATTCTTTTACGTCTTTATGTACCCCGGGCCAATAAAACCTCTGCAAAATCCTGTCTTTTGTTTTTCATAGGCCAAGTGCCCCCGAGCACATGTGAATGCGCTAGATCCATCACCTTTTGGCGATGTGATTTTGGGACCACAAGTTGCTCCACAACTTGTCCATTCTTCTCATCAACTCTATATAAGAGTTCATTCTCTAAAGCAAAATGGGGAAATATTTTCTCTACCCCAGGTTCTTGAGACACCCCATTGACTACTTTTACACTTTGCCATGCATGGGTTAGTGTAGGGTCCCTGAGTTGAGCTGTCCCAAAGTTGTCACTGGAGACTGGCAAATCAGGGAGTCCAACTTCTGGGACATCATCAGTATCACCTGCAAGCACTGCTAAGGGAAAACCCTCGGTTTCACTCTGGGTCACCCCTACTGTTTGCACATTTACAGGTTCAGTCAGAGGAATAGGATCTACAGCAGACCCACTTAAACACTTATCAAGAATATTCCACATTTGCCAAAACAGAGGAAAATCACACCCCAGAATGACAGTATGCATCAGACTATTTACAACCCCCACTTCATGGGTTACTTTCCCGCACGGGGTTTCAAAAGAGACTATAGCAGTGGGGTACTCTTTTGTATCACCATGTATGCAGATGACCCCCATCTGTCTCTTTTGCAGCTTCGTAGTGTCCACCAGGCTGCCATGCACAAGAGTCACTAGACTACCAGAGTCCAACAGAGCTTGCACTGAGTGTCCTTCAATCACCAGGTTGCAAGTTTGTCGCTGCGTATCTGGGGTTGGCAAAGCAGAGCAGGCAGGTCCCGCAAACAATGACCTCCTCCGCCCACTGTCACACTCCATAGGCTCATCAACCAATGGACAGTTGGCAGCCACGTGGCCCAGTCCTTGACACCGCCAGCAAACAATGTTTTTGACAGTCACAGGCTGTTTAGGGCTAACTGGCTTAAGAGGTCGGGCTAATAGGTCAGTGTCAGTTCCAACTTTACGGCCCTCCCTCACCCCCTTTAGATCAGGAACAGTCTTACCGCGATCAGCAGTCTTCTGGCTCCTTGGGGCCGGCCGAGCAGGAGAAAAGTCTTGTAGATACTCCTCAGTGTTCAGATACCGCTCCACTAGGGCGACAAGCTGATCCGCATCCCTGGGGTCCGCTTGACCAACACAGCGCTGTATCCGAACTGGCAGAGCACGAACAAACCGGTCCAAGACCACTCTTTCAACCACCTGAGCGGCGGTACATACCTCCGGTTGCAGCCATTTTTAGCCAGGTGGAAAAGATCATACATTTGCGACCTCACTGATTTATCCAGTTGGAAAGTCCAGTTGTGCACTCGCTGGGCTCTGACCGCAGATGTTACACCTAAGCGAGCAAGAATTTCTGCTTTCAGTTTGTAGTACTGTCTGGCATCCTGCTCACTCAAATCAAAGTAGGCTTTCTGCGGCTCCCCACTGAGAAATGGAGCAAGGGTGTCTGCCCACTGTTCCACTGGGAGTTTCTCTCTTTCAGCGGTTCTTTCAAACACGGTGAGGTATGTCTCCACATCATCCTCTGCGACCATTTTTGAAGTGAAACTTGCACTCTCCTCCCCGCAGAGATGGATTCCTCCCGGACTTGGGGCCTTTCAGACAGCACCTTTATCTGCTCCACCAGACTTTTATTAACTGCTTGCTGTTCTCTGAGCCCAGCTTGTGTCGTCTCTATGAGCAACCGGTTAGTTTCTTGCTGGTTAGCATTCGCTTTCTGGAGCTGAATGTTAGCCTGGATCAGCTGTTTAACAACTTCCTCCATGTCTGCACTGTTTGGCTTTACAAGCACAGCAGACTTAACCCAGGACATAAAACTTGCTGGATTTTAGTGCCAGCGCATCCTCCACCATATGTAACGGGATTAGCTTCCGGGATCGCCGTCTCCTGGGATAGACGGGCGCTATAGGCACATTAATCACAGTCCAGTCCACGCAAGTTTGATGCAACTGGCCTCAGCCAGTTTTATTGATGTTTGCAGGTCAAAATATAAAACAAAAACAGTTCAAGAATAAATGAAATACCTGGCCGTCTGGCCGCTACGTCTAAACAAGAAGTAGTTCCTCACTACATGAGACTGAGCCTTGTGCCCAGCTCCATCAACAAAACACACAGTTTGTTTTACTCACAGCAGAGTTGTTCCCAGGAGCAGAGACCACAGCTAGTGAGCTGTCTGCCCTTATATAGCTCACCCAGGTTCCAGGTGATTAGCCACAGTTACCCTGAATACCTGGAGTGGCTAATTGGAGCAGAGACCCACCCAACTCTCCCTGCTCCAAGCAGCCAGGCCCTTCTAACCAGGTTTTTAACAAAACCTTGCAATGGGAAAACCTAGTTTTCCTTGCTGTCAATTCCCTGGCTGCTTTTAGAACGTATAAGACAGGAACCTAGGTGAAATGTATACTCCTTCTATTACTTTCCCCATGGTCCTGTCACAGAGAGCATCGGAGCATTAAATGTTCTGATGCTCATGTCAGAGGGGCTGAGTGGGGAAAGAAGGATATATGTCCGGATTCAGCTCT
The DNA here is from genome assembly GCA_033119425.1 of Bufotes viridis. NCBI lineage: Eukaryota > Metazoa > Chordata > Amphibia > Anura > Bufonidae > Bufotes > Bufotes viridis. Next base: position 454,420,297 of record CM065591.1, on the reverse strand, counting down.
GAACCTGGACAACCCCTTTAGGCCTATTGCACACGACCGTATGGTTTTGCGGACCGCAAAAAAAACGGATGACATCCGTGTGCATTCCATTTTTTGCGGAACGAAACATCTGGCCCCTAATAGAATAGTATTATCCTTGTCAATTATGCGAATAATATTAGGACATGTTTTATGTCTGAACGGAAATACGGAAACGGAATGCATACGGAGTACCTTCCGTTTTAGTTTTTTTTTTTGCGGAACCATTGAAATGAATTGTTCCGTATACGGGACGCAAAAAATGGCCCGTACACTCGCACAAAAAACGTTTGTGTGAAAGAGGCCTTAACTGGTTTCAATCTGTGAAATTAAATTGCCTCCCAGATCCTGGCCTTGGTTTTTGGGTATCAGTCGAAGGGAGTCTTTCCCTCCTAGGGCAGAAATCTAAAGCCTTGTACATTTTCTGAATGTTCTGATGTTTCTTATAAACATTTATAAAAATGGATTAAAGTTGAGGGGTTTAGGCTGAGCCATGTCGAGGAGAAAAAACAGCTGTGGCTATATCTTGCAGCGGTACTTTACATTCCCAGCCCTCGGTGACCCAGATCTACTTTCCAAACACTTTAACTCCAAATACTGTAAAAATAAATGGCAGATCTGAGCGCGCTGCGCCGCTGAGAGGAGTTAAATTTCAAGCCTCAGTTATGTGCCAGATGGACTGTCACTGCATTGATTTTATTCCAGCGACATTAAACCCTGTCTGTGATCCGGCACCGGATATTGTCTTGGAAAATGGAGCGAAGCGGAATTCAGTAAGGTCAAAGGAAGTCGCACAGAATTAAAGGGATAAGGTCAATTTTGGTTTTATTATAGAGCATCTGTCAGCAGATTTGTACCTAGGACACTGGCTGACCTGTTACATGTGCACTCGGCAGCTGAAGGCGTCTGTGTTGGTCCCATGTTCATACAATATGTGCCCGCATTGCTGAGAAAATGATGTTTTAATATATGCAAATGAGCCTCTAGGAGCAACGGGGGCGTTGCCATTACACATAGAGGCTCTGCTCTCTCTGCAACTGCCGCGCCCTCTGCACTTTTATTGACAGGACCAGGCAGTGAAAACATCATCATGCCTGGCCCTGTCAATCACAGTAAAGAGAGCGCAGCAAATGCAAAGAGTGCAGAACCTCTAGGTGTAATGACAACGCCCCTGTTGCTCCTAGAGGCTCATTTGCATAAATGAAACTCCTTTTTTTTCTCAGCAATGCGGGCACATATGAACATGGGACCAACACAGATGCCTTCAGCTGCCGAGTGCACATGTAACAGGTCAGCCGGTGTCATGTTAAATCAGTAGTCGGTGTATTATCTCCATCGCATGTTGACATTACCCTATGGTTGGCGGCTTATGCAGCATGACACAGAGAACAGTATCTGAAAAATACTGCATCAATTACCCTGTAATGTGCTGAGATCAGCGTGCACAGTAATTTTTAATCCACGTCTGCTTTTCATTTCAGTTTTGATTAGGTCAATATGCGAATCCTTCTTTTACGGATTTTTAAAGATCTGCCTCCGAATGTTAAAGTATGTTGTGGAATATATAACCCACATGAAGTGCTGAACCGAGCTGCTTCTAACATGGTGAAGGTTACGTCAGAGAGTTATAGAAGGTTAGTGGGAAGAGAGAACATAGACAAATGGAGATATCTCCAAAAGTGCTCTGACCCTGGGAACACACCTGAACGTTTTTCAGCGCGTTCATACGCGCTGAAAAACGCTCAACATGTGAAAAGCCATGCATCCCTATGTGCATGGTTCACATGTCGGCGTTTTACAGCGCGGACGACCGCGCTGTAAAACGCCCTACGCGATCGCGTCGGCTGCCGTGACTATCGCGCGGCAGCACACGCGATCCAACCCATATTCTATTATGGGAGCGTGCATATGACGCGCGCTTCCATAAAACAGTCACTTTGCGGCAGAAGCGCGCGTCATATGCGCGCCCTGGGAACACGCGAAGTGTGTTCCCAGGGTAAGGAGCAGTGACAGGCTGAGGAACCTTCGACCCACCAAAGAAAATGATTCTGAAAGCCTAACTTTCCAGACATAAAAAAAACTAGAATATGAAATGTATAGTTAGCTCAAATGAAGCAATAGATCTGGAAACAATAGACCTGATTATCATATTAAAGCCCAGGCCCACTGGAGGAACAGAGGACCTAATCATAAAATTGGTTCTCTACTAAAGTGCACCATAAGACTGGCCACGTACTCCTCCTGTATTGGCGCTTGAGAACAAAATGGCCAATACTGTGGTTGTGTTGTAGTATTAAACATCAAACATATAGGACAATATGCCCTAGGAGACCAAGAAGAGGACTTGGGTGGCCCCCAGGGCATTGGACCACCGGGACATTTCCAATCTGCCCCTGCTGAACTTTCGGATCTTTGATCTATTATTGTGGAGAGTAAGCTCACCAAATGGATGAAACCAATCAGTCTCCATTATTAACTGAAATGATCCAAAAGAGCAGCAGTCAATGCTGCGCACAATAAAGGAGGCACATGTAGTGTCCTACTGTGAAATAGGTCAGAGCATAACACAAAATAAGGGGAAAATGATTGTACAAATGACTAATCGTGAAGAAATCTCATGAAGACAACCTCTTCTTATAAGAAAGCAGGCCTGGTGATCAGCTTCTTCAGCACCCAGTGATCAGCCGGGAAACTTGTGAGCTGTCTGCCATACAAGTAACGTTACATGACACTCATTCAAATTTATTGGGCGCACTTTCAAAACTCAAAGGGGTTGTCCGAGTTCAGAGCTGAACCCAGACATACTTCCATTTTTTACCCAGGCAGCCCCGCGCAGGGCAAAGGCATTTTCAAAAGTTCTGGTGACGAACCAGACTCTCCATGGGGTTGCCAGGAAGTCCGGTGACGTCACCGGCACTGATGGGCGGGCTTTAGTGCTGCGCTAGCCAGTAAAACGGCTAGGGCAGCACTAAAGCACGCCCATCAGAGTCGGTGACGTCACCGAACACACTGCCGGGTGGAGGTGTCCGCTCGGCAGTGTGTTATTATTAATAAAAGTGCCCTTGCCCTGCGTAATCTAGCGCAGGGCAAAGGAGAGCATCGGAGCATGAACTGCTCTGATGCTCAAGCCAGGAGTCTGCCTGGGTGAAAATGGAGGTATGTCCGGGTTCAGCTCTGAACCCGGACAACCCTTTTAATAGGCTGGGTCGCCCTGACTGGGAGCCATTGGCTTAAAGAGGGGGATCCCAAGTTAATAGTTACACGGGCCCTTCAATTAATGAAATGTGTTCTGTCCACCTCACAGAAGTGGTCGCACAAACTCTGTTTAAATCTTCAACTGCCAACAGCCATATCTTCGGTTAGAAGCTGTGACCGTGACAGGGAAAGAGCTAGAGCAGAAAGGACACACTCCCTGAGCTGAAATAAATCTAGCAGAACAATTGAAACAATGAATGGGCAGAACTCTGGACCCATGTAAGGTACAGGGCTGGTTCTAGCTTTGTTAGAAAGAGATTGCCGTGTACTATATGATGTCTTTTGTGTTTTCATTTTTTACACCCATTAACCCATTTATGTGCTGTATTGTAAAATGAAAACTCCCAGCATGCACACATGCAATCAAGGCCTGCTGGGACTAGTTTTATAACCGCTGTTATAGACAGATATATGGAAATTCACCTTTCCTCAATTCTAATATGTTCAAAATGAGAAAAACACGCTGTCAATATCAAATGAAACAAATCTAATGATAGCTTCACCAGAAAGTACTGACCAAGTCAATGTATATGGGGCTTAGAATTTGTAACCCTGAGCCACCAGGACATGTTCACACACTAGAGATAGTAACCTTATAAAGTGGACCTCATTGTATCATTGATTTCATGCAGACCATTACCGGATCCTGATCGTCACTTTCCAAAGATCTCATAGGCAGTAAATATACAGATTGCTTCCATGTGGTGACTCACTTTAGGGAATTATGAAAAAGTGCCAAACTATGGACTGCAAATTGTAAATGTTCATATTGTCCTATGTATACTGAACTATGAGGGACTCAATCGATTGCAAATAGATGAATGCGGACTTCTACCCAAATAAATCTATTCCAAAAACTGCTTTGAACACTATGGGGGGTCATTTATTATACTAAAATACACCTATATTAGGCTTATTTCAGGCGCAGATGGCAGCACAACGGTTAGTTGCACCGCTATCTGCGACTTCTCTTTAGACCTGGCGTGAGCGGGGAGAAGTCAGGGGGGAGAAGCCGACAGCCCCCTCTCATTCATCATTTTCTACGCCTGTTTTAGGTGTAGAAAATGGTCTAAATGTAAGAAAGCTCGGAAGCTGTCTTATATTTAGAATTGGCGCTAGATGTGCCGAAGTTATGGAGAGGCCGGCGCCTCTTCATAACTTCGGCGAATCCTCTGCCAGCTATGGGGCTTTATTTAGACCGGCGTCTAAAACGATGGTCTTAATAAATGTGTTCCTAAATTTTTACAAATCAGGACTCTAAGAAATATGGTTCAGACAGCGTTAGCAGCCACATTACCTTCCTTTTTGTTTCTTTTAGTCTAAATAGGTCCAAAATTTAATAAATTATTAAAATCCACTTCCGTGGTCAATTAAGAACCCCCTTCACATGTGCAGGCAGGGTGCATGGCTTAAGGCTCTTCCACACTACTGCTTTTCTTTTCCGTCCTAGAGTTTTGTCGTCGGGGCTCTAAGACGGAAAAAGACTGATCAGGATTATCCCAATGCATCCTGAATGGAGAGAAATCCGTTCAGGATGCATCAGGATGTCTTCCGTTCAGTATGTGAACGTTTTTTGGACGTTGACAAAACCGCAGCATGCTGCGGATCTGTCTCCATCCAAAAATCCGGAAGACATGCCGTAACGCCGGATCCAGAATTGATGCCCATTGAAGTGCATTAATTAAGCAAAACATCGTTTTGGCGCATCGTTTTGCATGTATTGAGTCTATCTCATTTATTAGTTTCACCTTTTAAGGGTACTTTCACTGCCTGCCGGATCCGGAACTCCGTGTGCAAACGGAAAGCATTTGTAGACGGATCCAGATGCGTATCCGTCTAACAAATGCATTGAAACATCGGATCCGTTTCTCCGGTTTCCTCCGGAAAAACAGATCCGGTATTTACTTTTTTGGGCATTTTTAAAGGTCTGCGCATGCGCACACATCTGTTTTTCCAGAACACTTGGTGCCGGATCCGGCATTAATGCATTTCAATGGAAAACAATGCCGGCAAGTGTTCCGGATTTTTGGACGGAGAAAATACCGTAGCATGCTGCGGTATTTTCTCCGGCCAAATACCGTAAGAGTGACTGAACTGAAGATATCCGGATGCATCCTGAACGGATTGCTCTCCATTCAGAATGCATTAGGATAAAACTGATCAGTCCCTAAGACAGAACTCAATACTGGAAAACTTTAACGCAAAAGTGAAAGTACCCTAAGTTGCATTACTGGAATAAATTAACTTTGTACGATATACTAATTTTTCGAGTTTCACCTGTAAACCATAACATTTGGGCAATCTTCAGCTGCCATTAGGGGGAGCATACAGACATAGAGCTTTCATTAAACTCCAAGAGTCGTTGAGGGCTTTCAAAATTGTATCATATAAAAGGGTTTTCTGATATTTTAATACTAATGACTAGAGATGAGCGAACTTTAAAAAAAAGTCCGGTGTCCGGCGTTCGGGTTGTGGTAAGTCGCGCATCCCGTTATGGATTCCACTATAGCGGCATATGGAATCCATAAGGGGCGGCTGCCACCAACCCGAACTGTTGAACAGCCGAAGGACCTGGGGTGACGTCACTGTCATGTGATCAGTGCAGGGGGCGTGGCTCAGCACTGGATTTGATCCCGTGCTGAGCCACGCCCCCTGCACCCCCACCCGGGACCCCCACTGATAAGCTGTTTGAGAAGGCACCAACGCTCCTGTGAGAGCCGCGGCCTTTTCCGTGCTCACCAAGCACAGCGCTGTACATTGTATAGTGGCAGTGTTTGGTATAGCGTTCAGCTCCATTCACTTCTATGGCCCTGAGCTGCTCCTAAGAACGTGTCGTCACATGGCCTAGGACAAGCTGAAGAAAAGCCGTGTCGCTACTGCGAGCGCCGGTGCCTTCTCAAGCAGCTGATAGGTGGGGTCCCGTGTGTCGGACGTGCACCGATCAGATACTGATGTGACTTATCCAGAGGACAGGTCATCCCTGAAAACCCCTTTAACTCTATGGTTGCGTGAACAGAAGCAAGATGTTTGAAATTTTGCAAGAAAAAAAACGGGTCCCGACCCCGATAAAGATGGATTGTGAAGTCAATCTGCGCAGAATATTAAAGCTATTTATTACCCTATCATACTTAACTGAACACGATGGCGGAGAGACTCTCATAATGGACTGCAAAAGGCTGCCATCTCCAATGAGCATTACGAGGGCGGACAAGTTATCACCAACTGATGTCCATTTATTACCCTTCCTCCATACAATATGGAAATGAATTTACGAGGTGGTGAAGCTGTAAAGTGATCTTGTAGGTAGCCATTACTGGCCGGGCCTCCATTAATGTTTATATATGGCTCCCTATGGCATCTTGCTTTTCCAGGACAATTTCTTTTTTCCATTTAAAAGGTTGCGTAACATTTCTTATCCAGCATTTCTAGAATGCAGCCGGCTGCATAGAGCAAATGTGTAAATGTCATTATGATTCTTGTCTGTGGCAAAAGAGTAAAATATATTCCAATTATTTGAATAAAATAACCAGATATGACTCGAGTCCTCTGATCTCAGCCCTGTGATGCGCAGAAATTCCACCACGGATTACATATGGATTTACTTAGAAATGTTTGCAGGCAAAAATATGTAATAAATCAACCACATGCAGGAGGAGCGGATTTGTTCCATTGTCTGTCCACCTCATTATTGCCAATGTCTTCTCTGGTTCAGGATGAAACCGAACAACCCTCCGGATCAAGCTGTGATGAAGAACACAGAAGTACTTACCTGCCAGATCCTGAGCATCACTCCCAACCAGGCAATATTTACCTGGCTGCACCAGTGACATCATGGCAACAACACGTGACTGCTGCAACCACCACTGGCCTCAGAGGTGCACTGAAAGAAGTCAGGGATTGGCAGCAGCTGTTACATATTGTCAGAGTGACATCACCACTGTAGCCAGATCCCAACCAGGAGAACCAGTGTGGTGGCGCAGCATCTGGTAGGTAAGTACTTACCTGTTTTTCACTGCAGCTTGATCCAAAGGGAGTTCTGGTTTCATCCTTGTAATAGATGCAAATAAAACACTAAACAATGTAGGAACAGGGAATTGAATAGGGTAATATGAGATTTTAAAAAAAGGCTTTCTTTCAGAAAGAGCACCACTCTCATGAGCAGGCCATGTTTGGTATTGCAACTCCAAGCCCCTTTCACATCATCATACATACAGGAATACAGGGAGCAGGGTGGGAACAGGGAAGATAAGCATATCGGAAATGTATCGGAGTCTGAATCGGCTTTCTTCCATCAAGATAATAAAATACTTAGCTACGCTTCCTTCATACACAGGGGGAATGTATGATGGTGGGAATTTTGAAGTCAGTTTTGCTTTGACTTTGGGTTGGAGAAAGGTGCGCCAAATTTATCAAAAGTCGCATGTTGTGTAATAAATTTGCCTCTTTAAAATCTTACACTTTTGTGTAGAAATGTTCTTCCGCTTTTCCTACACCACCCCCTGTACTGGAGTGAGTTGGCGGCTTTTCTTTTTTTTTTATCACACCCACTTTTAAGCCAGCTTGCCCGAGCTCTCTAGATCCAGCATTGCCCGCCAGCCCTATTAACTATAATAGGGATCCGTGGAGATCTGGCTGCAACCCTGCAAATATGCTGAGAATTGGCTGGACAAATATCGCTGAGGGCATTCAGGTAGCGCGGGCGGGCATTCAGGTAGTGTCCAGCAATGCCAGATCAAAAGGGCTTCAGCAGGGAACAGCTTGCCAGATCTCTGTTAGGCCCCATTCACACAACCAATCTGGATTTTTTGCATTTTGATGCAGTGCACAAACAGCCAGTGCCTGTATATTGTGGACCCGCTATTTGCGGATGCAATACGAGCAGCGGCCAACAACGGTTGTGTGCATGAGCCCTAGGTCTGCAAAAAATGCGGACAACAATCCATGTGCTGTCCGCATCCGTATGTCCATTCGGTGGTCCGGCAAAAAAAGACCTATTCCTATTCTTGTCTGTTTTGCGGACAAGCACAGGCATTGTTACAATGGATCTTCAAAAAAAATGGATGCAACACTGATGTCAGTCACATGGACGTCATCTGTATTTTTAAGGGTCAATGTTTTGTGGACCGCAAAATACATACGGTCGTGTGACTGCACCCTTGGGCCTCTTGCACACGACCATATGCCCTCCGAGACAAACGGTCCGTGAGAGGGCCATATGTCCCGGAGCTGCGTTAATCGCGCGCACGGGAGAGCACAGCATCATAGATTACAATGATGCTGTGCACTTTGGGCCGCCCGCAGGGCTATTGTCCCGCACTCATAATTTGAGTCGTTGCTCGGCTGCGCCCGTATTGCAGCCCGCAAACAGCAGGTCCGCAATATCACTTGAATGGGTCCGCAATCTGGAAGGTGCGGTGCGGGATTGAGACTCCGTGCCTCCGCACCGCAAAAAAAGTATAAAATGTTCTATTTTTTTGCAGTCATGGACCCATTCTAGTTGAATGGGTCTGAATACGTCTGTGGAATCCGCATAGATGTTGCCCTTTGCAATTTGCGGTCCCCAATGCACCGAACGGACGACCAACGGCCGTGTGTATGAGCCCTAAGCCCTATTTTGTGGCTTGATAAATTCTCCCTTTAGGCTACTTTTACACCTCCGGTTTGAATTAGGCACTGCTGGGTTCAATTAAGTATAATGAGATCCGGATGAGATCCGTACATGCTGTGGTTTGTGTTCGGCCGATCCTCCACTTGTCTGCCGGAACAACCATGCTGGAGTTTCACGCCGGAGGTGTGAAAGTAGCATACAACTGGTGTCAGAAACCATGCTAAGGGTGCCTTCACACAAAGCAGGGGGGGGTTGAGAAATTCTGAAGTTGAAAATCAGTTCCATATGAATTGGGGCTTGCAGAAATCCATGTGCTTCCTACCAAATCAACCCCATCTAGATTAACAGAACTGATTTCCGGTCGCAAAAATCTGTGTAACAAAATCTGCAGTGCGTAAAGGCACCCTTGTAACTGTTTCCGGGAAAGCTGGGTGTTAGGCCTCTTGCACACGAACATTTTTTTTTCCGTTTCCGTTCCGGTCTGTATGCGGAACCATTCATTTCAACGGTTCCACAAAAAAGGAAAAAACGGAATTCCATTTTCATATTTCCGTATATCCGTTCCCCTGAAAGATAGAACTTGTCCTATTATTGCCCACAAATAACGATCCGTGGCTCCATTCAAGTCAATGGGTCCGCAAAAAATACGGAATGCATACGGAACACATCCGTATGTCTTTAGTTTTTGCGGATCCATGCCCACTTTGCCCATGTGTTTACTGTTAAAACACTACATTAATGATCAAAAATGTTATGTTTCTGTTTGCGATCCGCAAACAACGGATCGCATACGGAAACCATACGGAGATTTTTTGCGGAACTATGGAACGGAACGGAAACAAAAAACTAAACAATGGTTCCATGAAAAACGGACTTCAAAACACAGCAAAATACATACGGTTGTGTCCAAGAGGTCTTTACTAACACAGCAATCATTACAGCCCCCACAGGGGTTGTCCTCCAGCTCCACCATTACACTATGTACACTTACTGTATATTTATAGAAGGTGAGTCATATGATGGATTCATGATTAATTTTTGAAACATACAAAGAAGACGACACTTAAAAGCTGAAATGAAGATATCAGTCCTGCTGTGTCTGTGTATTTCTAGCCATTGTCGCATGGTGGAATACCATGTGTCATTTCACTATACAGTAATTGATTTTCTGAACGCTGAGTAAATAGGGCATTGTTGGGATTCCTGGGAGTCTGCCAGGGACTTCATTATGTGAGGTGTTACCGCTGCAGCTGCTTCATAGCTCTACCACCATTCAAATGCGTTCAATGATAAAACTTTGGATAAAATTCCAGTGTGCACGCTCCTCTGGTGAGGGGGCAAGGCCATTTCCATGGAGTCTGTGGAGTGTTCAAACACTCATTCACTAGACTATCAGATAAATCGCTCTTCTAGTTTAAATCCCACAGGGGAAATCTCGTGTGATATACTACTTACACACAATTCTGCTGCAAATATTTAATCTGCTCAGTAACTCATTTTCAAGACATTACTTCACGTTTGCATTCATATGTTGTATTATGTGCCTAGAGATTTAGATAAGGGCTTGTTCACATCTGCATTGGAGGGTCCATCTCAGATTCTGTCAAAAACAGTGGAGACATTGCATGCAGAACTTTTTTAGCGAGCGCAACGGAAACCATTATAGTCAACGGGATCTGTTTAGCTCCATTCAGGTCAGTTCTGTGCTGAATCCAGCATTTCAGTTATATTCGTTGTTCTGCTCCTATAACAGAGCAGAACAACAGAAATCAATAACGAAAGCGTGATAGAGGCCTTACATACAATACAATGAAAAAAAACATTCGTAAAGTTTATGTACACCTATGGAGGCAATTTTTCATTATTATTGCATTGTACTCATTTTGAACTAAAATCATTTTTTCAATTGGCCTTTATTAAAAACTAGCAGGCTGACCCGGCTTTACACAGGTATATTTTCACTATTTCATTTAAAGTTTGTGTTTGTCTTTAAAAGATATCGACAGTATCCCCCATAACAGTGACCTCTACACCACCCCGCCCTCTTAACAGTGAACTCGACAGCCCCCCACCCCTTAACACTAACCCTCCTTAAAATGTGACCTTTACAACATCCCACCTGGCCCGCTAACAAAGACCTCCACAGCAGCTCGCCCCCTTTAACAGTGACCCTCCACAGCAATTTACCCCTTAACAGTAACGTCCACAGCGCCCTGCCCTCTTAACTGTGACCTCCACAGCAGCCTACCCCCTTAACAGTGACCCCCTCACAGCACCACGCTCCTTTAACAGTGACATCTGCAGCACCCCGCCCCCTTTAACAGTGACCTCCACAGTCCCCCACCCCTTAACACTAACTCCCCCACAGTGCCCCACCTTCTTAAAATGTGACCTCTACAGCAGCCCCCACCCCCTTAACTTTGACCTTCACAGCAGCCTGCTCCTTTAACAGTGACCTCTACAACACCCCACCCGCCCCCTAAAAAAGACCTCCACAGCGGGGCATTATTGTCTTTAATTGACAGTATATAAGACCCCACAGAATTAGTATACACTTAAAGAGGACCTTTCACCGATTTAAAAACTAAAAACTAACTATACCTGTGGGCAGAGCGGCGCCCAGGGGTCCCCCTGCACTTACTTGTATGTCTGGGCGCCGCTCCGTTCGCCCCCGGTATAGGCTCCGGTGTCCAAGCTCCCTCTGTTGTATGGGGCGGGGACTTTGTATCAGGCGTGTCCCTTGCTGCAGAGCTGGCCAATCACAGCGCACAGCTCATAGCCAGGCTATGAGCTGTGCGCTGTGATTGGCCAGCTCAGCAGCAAGGGGCACGCCTCATACAAAGTGCCCGCCCCATACAACCAAGGGAGCATGGACACCGGAGCCTATACCGGGCGAACGGAGCGGCGCCCAGGCATACTAGTAAGTGCAGGGGGACCCCTGGGCGCCGCTCTGCCCGGAGGTATAGGTAGATTTTAGTGTTAAAAGAGGTGAAAGGTCCTCTTTAAGTTCATGTCAGTTACTTCACCCTCTACAACAACGTTGGCTAAGCGTCGCAATCAAAATCATATTAACTCACACATAAGCTGTCTTATACTAAGAATGTCCTTAGTTGCCTATAGCAACCAATCAGAGTTCATATTAATGACCTGTAACAAAATAGAAGTTGCGCTGTGATTGGTTGCTATATGCAACCTGATGAATATCCAGCATAATTGCCACAACAGCCAACAGACAGTGGCTCCTGTAGTTTAGTGGTTAGGTTACTAAGCGTATTTTATGGCAAATAATTGGAGAGTGTGGGGTGAAAATTTCCACTCAAAACGTAGTCTACGACATTACCCGAGTCACAGGAGGCGGCTGTGCAAAATTTCGTAATTGTAAATGCAACGGTGCGGTTTCCTTTAGCACACATAAATACATACATACACTCAGCTTTATAAATTAAACATGGAATCCTTTTTTTGTGTACAGAACTGAGATGCTGTAGTAGCTGCCTGTGGATTTTCTGTCTTCTCAGTCATCTGGGGAGCAGATGGACTCCTTATCTCTGCTCTCTGACCATATAAACACTTAATATAGCTCAGTTCTTATCTTACTGATAAGAATGTAGCTTAAATAATTGTTTATGACCTCTCAGTAGTTTAGAGAGGTCAGAGCAGTTGTGGATGACATTTATGCTGTTTTTATTCTTACCGCTGTGAGTATAATAAAGCCTCAAAGGTTTCAAGCACTGTGGGTTTTGCACTTTTTGTCTTCTTAAGGTGTGCCATATTTGGAAATTTGTTTGGTCAGCTTCGTGGCGTTAAAGTGGCTTTCCAGTGTTGAAGACCTCGCTACAGTTTGTGCTATTCTATGTGGTTTCCGGATTGAAGCGCGGTTCCTGGCTTTCCTATTTTCAGTGTACTCAAAAGGAGGACGGACCTACTCCAGTTATTTCCAGGACTGCTGCTATAAACTGCAAGTTGCTTACAGACATAAAAAGCTTTTTCTGTGATACTAGTCGTGACATCACTGGGCCGGCGGTAAACAGTGAGAAGGCCGCAGCGCTCCAGGAGCACTGCTGCCTTCTCAAACAGCTGATCGGCAGGGGTCCCCGCTGTAGGACCCCTGCCGATCAGATGCTGACGATCTTTCCAGAGGATAGATCATCAGTTTAAACAATGTGCAGAACCCCTTTAATGTTCATGAGTCCACCATCAGGAGGACACTGAACGACAATGGTATGAATGGTAAGATCGCAAAGAAAAGCCGTTGCTTTCCAAAAACAGCATTCCTGCCCTTCTGATCAGCTGGATAAGCCAGAAGGCTACTAGAACATTTTTTTCTTACAAATAGTTTTTATTGAATTTTTTCAACAGTTTGTCAATTCAAGTAGAAATAAAAGCCAATGTTGTAAAGAATAAAGATGGTCGATGCATACGGAGGAAGAAAAAAAAGCATGGGAAAAGCCTGGCCACCAGCCTCACAAAGGAGATAATGTTCCTCAGAGGCATCAACAATGTATAGTAATATCGTTCACAACACTGTTTCATATTCAAGGCCATCACAGCCAACAGGAAAAATGTTAGGCATAAAAAGTTAGGTTTGGGGAAAAATAAAATGCATTCCAGCATAAACCCCTCATAGCATCTGTGAAACAAAGTGGTGGCAATATCATGATTGAGGCCTGCTTTGCTGCATCTTGGCCAGGACAGCCTTCATTGATGGAGCAATGAATTCTGAATAAGGGTACTTTCACACTAGCGTTTTGGATTCAGTTTGTGAGATCCGTTTCAGGACTCTCACAAACGGTCCAAAACGGATCAGTTCAGCCCCAATGCATTCTGAATGGATAAGGATCCGTTCAGAATGCATCAGTTCGGCTCCGTTCCGCTTCTATTCTGTTTTGGAGGCGGACACCAAAACGCAGCATGCAGCATTTTGGTGTCCATCTGACGATGCGGAGCCTAACGGATACGTTTTTAATTACAATGTAAGTCAATGGGGACGAATCCGTTTTCAATGACACAATATGGTGCATTTGAAAACGGATCCGTTCCCCATTGACTTTCAATGTAATTCAAAACGGATCCGTTTTGGACTTTGTCATTTTTCTTTAAAACTAATGCAAACGGATCCGTTCTGAATGGATACAAACGTTTGCATTATAGGTGTGGATCCGTCTGTGCAAATAAACAGACGGATCCGCACCAACGCAAGTGTGAAAGTACTCTTATTCCAGAAAACTGTCAAAGAAAATGTCAGGACATCTGTCCGTGAGCTGAATCTCAAGAGAATGTGGGTCATGCAGCAAGACAATGGGGGAACCTTTTGAGCCTGTCTTGATATCCTCTGCTCTGCCGGAGCATGCACCTAATTTATGACAAGGTGCACACCTCATCATCTGCAGACGCAGTCCATCTGCCTAACCAAAAATCTACGGCAAAAACTGAACAACTGAATGCAAATGCAGACAAAACGGACGGAACTTGCGTGCGAAATGGTGCCAGTTTCACTGAATGCACCCTGAACGCATTTTGAGTCAAAATGTATCATTTGTGTGAAAGGGGCCTTAGAAAACTGAACTGTGTTAACCAGTCTTAGGGTCCATTCACACGTTCGTTGTGTATTGCAGATTCGCAATGCACCGGGCCGGCACCCCTATAGAAATGCCTTTTCCTGTAGCCCCGGACCGGAAGATCGGGTACACGAACCGGAAATGCGGATGTGGACAGCACACTGTGTGCTGTCCACATCTCTTCCGGCCCAATTGAAAATGAACGGGAATGCTGCGGAACAGATCCAGACCTATTCTATGGATGTGTGAATGGACCCTTAGAAGCACATTGTTAGAGTCAGAATAATCCTATACATTTTCGAGGGTATGTTCAGATGGTTAAAATGGGCATTGGAAGTTTGATATGTGGACACCCATTGTGATTATATATTTATAATTGTGTCACCTACCAGAGATTTTCTCATCCCATATCCTCCATAAGCAGGCAGATCAGTGAAACCGTTCTATTATCTTCAGTGCAAAAGCCTGTCATTTGAAGATAAAGTGTCTCGGACCAGAGGTGCGCTCCGTTCCTAACCTTAGAGATATGCTTTTAATATACAGGGCACGCATGTCAAAATGGTGAGCAAGTCAGAAACAAAAAGTTAACTATTCACAGGAACAATGTAGAGATCGGAGATAGAAAGACCTCTCGTGCTCTCCTTGTTCACCCTGCAAAAAAAAACTATCCAATTTTTATTTGCTCCTTTTTTTTTACAGTTTAAATATGTGGCCAAATAATATTACCTTCCACACCGGAATAACAGTGTCATACAGTTCTCAAATAATACTGCTATATGCTGCCAAGTTGGGGTCAGTTCACACCACTGCTATTTATTTCAATACTCTGGAACAGAACAATGAAAATAAGGGAAGTGCCGGAATCGGCTCATAACTGACCTGAGCAGAGCCGAACCAGATGCCTCTTTTTTAGCGGGGGAACAAAAAGTAATTTTCTCTCAGTAGTTTTTTTAAATAGAATCTGTGACGGAGCTTTTAAAGCAGATGTGAACAAGCCCTTAGGCCCCTTTCACACGGGCGTGATTTCCGCGCGGGTGCAATGCGTGAGGTGAATGCATTGCACCCACAATGAATCCGGACCTATTCATTTCAATGGGGCTGTGCACATGAGTGGTGATTTTCCCGCATCACTTTTGCGTTGCGTGAAAATCGCAGCATGCTCTATGTTCTGAGTTTTTCACGCAACGCAGGCCCCATAGAAGTGAATGGGGCTGCGGGAAAATCGCAAGCATCCGCAAGAAAGTGCGGATGCGGTGCGATTTTTCCGCATGGTTGCTAGGAGACGATCGGGATGGGGACCCGATCTTTATTATTTTCCCTTATAACATAGTTATAAAGGAAAATAATAGCATTCTCAATAGAGAATGCAAAGTAAAAAGGGCAATAGAGGGTTAAAAATAATTTAAAAAAACTAACTCACCCCCTCCATTTGATCGCATAGCTGTCGGTTACCGGTCTCCTGTTCTGTCTTCAGCCAGGAAGAGGGTGAAGGACCTTCAGTGATGTCACTGGGTCACATGGTCCAATCACCTGCTTCCACACTTGCAATAAACTTTTCCGGTATTGAGTTCCGTCCTAGGGGCTCAATACCGGAGAAAAACTGCTCAGTTTTATCCTAATGCATCCTAAATGGAGAGCAATCCGTTCAGGATGCATCAGTCACTGTACGGTTTTTGGACGGAGAAAATACTGAAGTATGCTGCAGTTTTGTCTCTGTCCAAAATTCCGGAACACACGCCAGAATGCCGGATCCGGCATTAATTTCCATTGAAATGTATTAATGCCGGATTCAGCATTAAAATTACCGCATTAAAGGAACCGGTCTTCCGGTCTGCGCATGTCCGTTTGCATACAGATTGCCAGATCCTCACAACGCAAGTGTGAAAGTAACCTTACAATGCCCCAGCTGTGTATGTTAGGGTACTTTCACACTTGTGGCAGGACGGATCCGGCAGGCTGATCCGTCCTGCTGCAAGTGCCCGTGCACTGCCGTGCTGCCCCCCTATAATGTGGTGGGGGGCGGAGCTACGGCGGAGCTACGGTGCAGCACGGCAAAGATCGCCAGACTGAAAAGTCGGACATGCAGGACTTTTAGTCCGGCGATCTCCGGCCGCGCACTGCCGTGCTGCGCCGTAGCTCCATGGATAAAGCGGCAGCAGTGCAGTGCACGGGCACTTGCGGCAGGACGGATCCGGCAGGCTGATTTCTCTGCTCCATTTTCTCTGATAGATTTCTTTGAAGCTGGCAGATAGGGGGCGTACCCCTTTCTCAGAGGTTGTGTCCCTCTTGCTGCAGCTGGTGGAACTTTAAGGATGGAACTGCGCATGTGCTTCTGTCTCAGTGAACAGAACAGAGAAATTACAGCAGATAGCGCCATACAGACAGATTCCATTGAACGTCTCAATAGCGATAATACATTTTTAATAACTTAAAATTACAAAAGTACTCAGATCCAAGTGCTGGTTTGGAAACTATAGAATAGTTTTCGTGGGACAGCCCCTTTAGACCTCTTTCACACAAACGATACGAATTGGCTCAGGGTGCGTTCAGTGAAACTCGCACATTTGGAAGCAAGTTCAGTCAGTTTTGTCTGCATTTGCATTGTGTTTTTCCGCGCGGGTGCAATCAGTTTTCATGCGTTTTCACAGGCATAAAAAAAAAAAACCTGAAGGTTTACAAACAACATACAAAAACGCATTGCATCCGGACTGCATCCAGGTTACATCCGGATGCAATGCGTTTTTCACTGAAGCTCCATTCACTTCTATGGGGCCAGGACTGCGTGAAAAAAAGCAGAATATAGAACATGCTGTGATTCTCACACAACACAGAACTGATGCGTGAAAAAAAACGCTCATGTGCACAGACCCATTGAAATGAATGGGTCAGGATTCAGTGCGGGTGCTATGGGTTCACGTCACGCATCGCACCCTCGCGGAAAATTCGCTCGTGTGAAAGGGGCCTTAAGGAGTCAAGCATAATGTGATAGACTAGAGCCTCATCCGCACAGTATTATCAAGTTATTACTTACAATAAGCAGTATTACTGTACAGATGCTGTGTTACTATAGGCATACGAGAAATTAGCCTCAGATTACCGTCCCAACTTTATCACTGACTCCATTGCTAATGTTCATAATGGGGTGTGGCCTAAGATGTACCATTTAGTGCCAAAATAGCTCAATTTTGACATAGTATTCTGTCTCAAAGTATGCCAACCAATAGTATGCCAACCAATAGTATGCCAATAGTATGCCAATAGTTGGCATAGGCAGAGAAAAGTGTCAGTCCCTGCACCACACGTATTATCCAGCCTGAGCCCCGGTGGTAAATCTGGTGCTGGTCTAGACGTGTTCATGAGGAAGGACCTGAATTGTTACTTGGTCTGAAACCACGGGCGTAGGAAGCGGGGGGGGCGGGGGGGCACGAATCCCCCCCAGGAAATAATGCGGGGGGGACAGGTATGTAAAAATCCCCCCCAGCGGCAGCGCAATGTGTGTGGCGGTGGCGGGGCACAGGGAGATGAACACTTCCATTGTGGAAGCGTTCATCTCCACAGTTATCTGTATCGCCGTCCCCAGGACAGCGATACAGATGGCTGTGCTGCGGAGCAGGAGAGGGAGAGGCGTCTCCCTTCCCTGCTCCTCTGATAGGCTGCCGGCACTAGGCCGGCAGCCTATCAGATGTTGGTACAGGTGGCGCGATGGCGTCATCGCGCCGTCTGTGAGCCGTGCAGCGCGGGACACAGGCCGGAAGAGGCCTGCATCGCATCGCTGTGACGGATTGAGGTAAGTATAAGTGTCTTGTTTTGTGTGTGTGTGTTTTTTTTTTTAAAACTGGACCCACTGGCCCATAAGGGAGGGGGGGGGAGGGGAGAGAGAGATTTTTGGCACTTGGGGGGTCGGAGAGATATGTGGGCGTGGCTTGAGGGTGGGCGGGGACACGGGCCCCATAATTGCTGTCCCCCCAGATTTTTGGGGCTTCCTACGCCCATGTCTGAAACGCGTTGACGAAACTACCCTGTATTTGAAGATTTTAACCGCATGAATAAAGTTGTTTTTCCTGCTATGACATCGAGCTGGATTTTTCTCTTCCATTTGCTCTAAGATTATCGCAACCAGGTGGGATTTTCATGCTCATCTAGAGAGCCGCCATCCACAGGGTTAGTAAATCTGGGCCACAATTCACAACTTAATTTAAAAAGTCCCTGTATTTAATTAAGATAGCAACTAATTAATCTATGAATTACAGAAGAGACTTTGAAATCCCAAACACTTTCACCGTTCCATTCCTTTGTCCGAGGATATTTTTTCTAACAAAAAACCTGAATGTTGCTGCGGACAATTGTATCTGAACCGTCCTCTGTATTTTATGACATGAGAAGTGTTACGGTATTATCACGTAGCAGTTTTATTATCTTATAGGAATCCTCCTCAAGGAGAAATACATAAGTTTTCTCAAAATGAATGTCCAAGCACAAGATCAGGCTGACCCATCATGGGATCCAATGGGCCAAGTTTTTCACAGAAACCATACAGAATGCAGTAATTCAGTGACACGTGTACACGATAATAACAGCACTGGGTGTGATCAGAGCGGAGCTGTCAGCCCCCACCGATCAGCTGTTCCCTGCAGCCTCTGGTGCGGGAACCAACACTCTGAATGGAACCAAAAGCAAAGTATAGTGGCCGTGTTGGGTTACATTCACTTCAGTGGGAGCTGAGCTGCAGTACCCCAGCTCGGCCACTACACTTTGTACGGTGATGTGCTTCCTGTTCCATTCAATGCGTTAGGCCTCTTGCACACGACCGTATGGCTTTTTCAGTATTTTGCAGACCACAAAAAATACGGATGACGTCCGTGTGCATTCCGTTTTTTTGCAGAACGGAACAGCTGGCCCCTGATAGAACAGTACTATCCTTGTCCGTTATGCAGACAATATTAGGACATGTTCTATCTTACAGCGGAACGGAAAAACGGAAGGCATATGGAGTACCTTCCGTTTTCTTTGCGAATCCATTGAAATGAATGGTTCCGTATATGGACTGTAAACAGACTTAAAAACAGAGCGTAAACGGGAAAAAAACGGTCGTGTGCAAGAGGCATTCGTTTCAGTGCTGTAAATCGGTGGAGAAGCCTGATAATAGTAATCACTATAAGGACCCTGGGAAACACCTTTATTAATATGCCCTATAAAAGAGCAGCAGATTATAGATAGTAGCCAAAAAAAATTTGTCATTTGTTTACTATGAGTAGTAAATGGGTACAGTGGACACATTGTTTAAGAGTCCAATGTATTCATGAAGAGAGCTCTGCCTTTCCCTGCCTTCCCCAACCTCTCTTCGACAGGCTGCTATGTATATGTGTATGCAGTACCCCAGAGCTGGGGGTATCTGAAAATGATTTATTATGTATTGTTATGTTATGTATTATATTGTGTTTAGAAGGTATGGTTGAGAACAGTTGTCAGGAACAGGGATAAACACCCTGTTCTTCCTCTCCTGGTAGGATTGGGCTAGGAGGGGAAGCAGCAGTCTAGACTAACTGGAGGAAGGAAGCACATGCCACGGCTTCTACTCCAGGACACCATATATGGTTCTCCCTTGAGACCTTTATTCTAGGAAGATTGCCAGAATCAAGATATAGCTTTCCCAAAAGCTACAGGAGAAAAAGACAGTAGAGTGATCAATGAGATCCAGCTTTATAGACCCTGCTGCTAGTGAGGGAAAACAGGTCAGACACCCATCACCTGGAACAACTACCAGGCCATAATAACTTCAAGCGTGTATCACACCGTGGGTGCCTAAACCCACAAGTGCATGCTAATGTCAGTAAATTGCCACACAGACAGCTACCATACCCGCATGCAGGTCTAAAATAATGGATCTCTGACGGAAATGGCTCAGATGCCAAATGTGGATAACTGATGTTCAGGATCAGTTTTTTTTTTTATCACAGGATCCCTTTTTTTCTTTATTTTTCTGTTCTTCTGATGGATCAGAAGAATGGAAAAAACTGTGATGTGAACTTGCCCTTAGTGCAGCTCAGCTCACATTCTAGTGATATAAAATCCTGTAAATCCCCATTAAACTTATCAAAAAAGAAAAGATGGGACCAAATAAAAAACAATTTCAGTATAGAATTTCGTTGGAAATCAATGCACAATAACATGGTTTTAAAGGGGTGTTCTCATCATAGAGACTTAGAGAATAATCTGTAAATTTGCCATAAATGTCTGATAAATGTGGGTTTCACCTGTCCAAAATTGGGTCCCAAACCCCAGCCCACCTAAGCCTCTGGTCACTGCATCCAGAGAGAGGATAAATGGAGAAGTGGATGTTCAGTCACTTCTATGGGATGTACAGACACAGCCGGTTGACCTAGTTGTGCAGTAATGAGACTGTCCATTCAATGGTTAATGATGCTGCAGTATGTAAACCTTTGATCACTCTGACTCCGAGTCAATTCTTACGGTTACACTTCCATAACCATGTTTGATCTGCAAAAACTGAGAAAAGTCAAGCAATGCCAAGCTAAGGAAAAGATTAATCCACTATTAGCATCCAATTATGATTTAATACATTTCTAAATCCCACAAGGATGTGAATCTTTTATATAAATGCTAATGTAGTTCTCAGGGCTTCCTATGTGTACCCCAAAGCAACATTTCCTAATATATGCCAGGTATCAGAAGGATGACTTCTTATGAAATTAAATGCATGTAAATGAGGTTCCAAAATGTTAATTGCACTGAAATATGGAGAAAAAAAACTTTCTGACTCAGCTTAGATGCACAAATCCCTATAGAAAACTGCCTACTAATTTGGAGAGCTATTTATGCTTGAAACGCCAAGCCACACTTAACACAATGGTATTTGCGTTATTTTGCGGCACATAAAGCTTCTGGTATTGATTGGCTCGGTGCATTCAATTTAAAGAGGGTTTAAACTCTTCAAACCAGAGGTATTTTAGGTCTTAAATGACTAGGAATAGTTAAAGTGTACCAACAGTGAAAAGCAAAAACTTCACGGTGCTTTATTCACATCTACGTCAGACAGTATATTCTTCTGCTCCATTATGGAAGCAGAAAAATAGAAATGCAAGTCAAAGACGGATCCAGGGACACCAACGGCCCCCGACAGACCCCAATAACTAGAATGAGGTGCATCCTGCACTATTTTGTCCTTATGGAATCTGTGGTGGAGATCCACATGCACAGTACCTTTGTAGAGCCCTTGACTTAAAGAGGACCTGTCCCCGTTCCTGACATGACTATTTTAGTAACTACTTGCATTCCCCATGTAATAACGATTCTGGAGCATATATTCCTATGACTATATGTTGTGTCATTCTTCTGCTATTCTTGTTAAAAATTTATGGATAAAGGTATAGATGAGAGTTACTAGCTGGGGGTGTGTCCCTGCACAGTCTGACACTATCCAATCAGTGCTGCCAGTGTCAGACTGTGTAAAGACACACCCCCAACATGAAGAAGTGTGTATGAATGGAGAGAGAAGTACAAGGAAAATCGTACAAGAGTCAGCCATAAAGGAGGAGCTTTATAGCCGTTCTTGTCCATGACTGATGACAACATTGAGCGCATGTAAAATGATTCTGTCTGATAGATGAGTGACGTACTATATCACCTGTTTGGTCCCCTAAAGGAAACCCTACGTGGATGAAGATTCACGTCTGATGAAAAGGTGAAGACAGCGGTGCATTCGTGGCTCGCAGCTCAGCCTTAAACATTTTTTAATGGAGGAATATGTAAGCTTCCGGACAGATGGACAAAGTGCATAGAAAAGCAGTACGATGACGTAAAAAAAATTATGTAGTTGTCTCTTCTGAAACTTAATTAAAATAAATTTTACAGGCAGAATGCAGATCATTTTGGACTCACCCTTGCACGTTGGCCATTTGCCGTGAACGAGCAAATTTGGCCCAATGATTTGCCCATGTAAATGAAGTTACGTCTTTCCCAGCAATGCTATAACTAGAGGAGGCCAAGACATAACATAAAAAAATTATATATCAAAAGTATATGTGCAAAATACATCTCTGTACAGAGTCAATATAAAAGAGAAGCCGCGGCACTCCTATATCAGTAAAGTTTTTCTTCCTTTATTAGCACCCAAAATTGACAGCGACGTTTCGACCTCCACTGTCTTTATCAAGCTTGATAAAGACCGTGGAGGTCGAAACGTCGCTGTCAAATTTGTATTTGCCGCGGCTTCTCTTTTATATTGACCTTGCTTTGGATCCGGAGAGCCAGGATCTATTTACCGGAGGCACCGCCACATAAAATGGAAACGTATGGGAATACCCAGTGAGTAGTGTTGTCCTATTTTTTCGTTTTCTCTCTGTACAGAGTAACACCAGGAAAGAACCAGGGCCTATCAAGATCTGGCAAATAAGGCTTCATGCACACCTCTGTATCCACATTTCGACCAACAGTCCCACGAAATACAGATACCTTTTCTCACTCCCATCAATAGAAAGGACTATAATTTGCGGAATAGCCACATGGACCAGCAAAAAATATAAATGCGTGCTTGGCCGCATAGAAATGAAAGAACAAAAAATGCTTATACAGTATTATATGGATGAAAGACATAAGGTTTAATGGGGATGTCACCATCAAAAGGGCATCTTAGTAGCCACTGCTGGAACGTCACCTTATCATTTCAGTTCATCGAGGAGACTGGCAGCGTGAGCCCTTAGTGGGGTGACCCTAATATGAGTGGGAGCGCTTGTCACCGCTGTCACATCCCGTTCCACTCCTAAAATACAGATTTTTTGATCTATCTATCCATCAGCTGAACTCTATAAAATATGACTAGATGTGATTCATAATGAATTCTCCAGGCGCCGGCTCTAGTTCAGTATAGGCAGGAGAAGCAGAGAACATTCCCAATGTCATACAAAGGTTAAAAAGAGAATGTAATCATCGACTCCCGAGGAAATGACTTCAGCTGCAATATAAAGTACTTTGTAAAAATCCCACCCTGAGGTAATACCACACATCTGACACGCCAGAACTCCTCGCGGATGCATGTCTTCATTTCTTTTCTGCACTTTATAGAAGGAGAAGATGTGTCCTTAGTGTAGACGGAGCTACTACTAAAAGTGTTCTAGATCACAGTGAGATCCCAAATGTCCAGAAGAGTCTGTCTATGCAGCTGGTCCAGAACGTACCCAAAAAGTATCAGACCTGCTCCAGAGACGCTGGATGATGGAATCCTTATATTATTAGATTACCGCAGTTTCCGAGGTATCTTCTCGTAGGTTGTTCATATTCTCAGGTATTTCAGAATGTATCTTTATCTTGCTCCTTCAGCCCCTTTTTTCTAATTTCCTTACCTAGTAGTCACTTAAAGGGGTTGTCTCACTTCAGCAAGTGACATTTATCATGTAGAGAAGGTCAGCACAAGGCACTATATTGCTATATTTCTTCTTTTGCTGGCTGGATACACTTTTCCATCACGTTATACACTGCTCGTTTCCATGGTTATGACCACCCTGCAATCCATCCGCGGTCATCGTGCTTGCGCACTGACGGAAAAAGTGCTGGCCTCTCTGGTGGCCGGGGCTGTGGAAGTGCACTTAGGCTGGTGCCTTTTTCCTATAGTGTACAAGCACGACCACCATTGCTGGATTGCAGGGTGGTTGTAACCATGGAAATGAGCCGTGTATAATGTGATGGAAAAATGAATACAGCCAGCAACTGAGGCAATATAGATAATAACAATACATTAGTGCCTTGTATTAACTTTATCTACATGATAAATGCCACTTGCTGAAGTAAGACAACCCCTTTAAGGCTAGCTTCACACATACATCAAAGAAAGTTTTCTGGATCCAGCGTAGCCGGATAGTGGCAAGTGGCTGCCGGACCCCACTGAGTATAATGAGATGCAGCGGGGATCTGGCCGCTACACAGCATATATGCTGAAATTCGGCCGGACAAAAGCCATTGCATGCAGCAACTTTTGTCCAGCCAAATCCTGGCTGATATGCCTGGAAGAGGCTGGATCCCCACCACATCCCTTTATAGTCAATGGGGTTCACCGGCTATGTGGCACTATCCGGCAACGGGGAATCTGAAGAACTGTGGCAGAGTGTCCTCTGCCGGGACAGCCTGCCGGATTTCTTTGACGCATGTGTGAAAGTAGGCCTAACCTCCTGCCTGAGTAATCACAAGCAGGTGTGTTAAAGGATCACTGAGCTCTCAGAAAACTTTTGATAAGTCATAGACACATATCAAAAGTTTTGATCGGTGGGAGTGTGTCCAGACCATGGGCGTAGGAACCCCCAAAAATCTGGGGGGGACAGCACTTATGGGGCCCGTGTCCCCGCCCACCCTCAAGCCACGCCCACATATCTCTCCGCCCCCCCCCAAGTGCCAAAAATATCTCTCCCCCCCCCCCCCTCCCTTATGGGCCAGTGGGTCCAGTTTAAAAAAAAAAACACACACACACACACACACACACAAAACAAGACACTTATACTTACCTCCATCCGTCACAGCGATGCGATGCAGGCCTCTTCCTGTCTGTGTCCCGCGCTGCACGGCTCACAGACGGCGCGATGACGTCATCGCGCCGCCTGTACCAACAACTGATAGGCTGCCGGCCTAGTGCCGGCAGCCTATCAGAGGAGCAGGGAAGGGAGACGCCTCTCCCTCTCCTGCTCCGCAGCACAGCCATCTGTATCGCTGTCCTGGGCACGGCATACAGATAACTGTGGAGATGAACGCTTCCACAATGGAAGCGTTCATCTCCCTGTGCCCCGCCACCACCGCCGCACACATTGCGCTGCCGCTGGGGGGGATTTTTACATACCTGTCCCCTCCGCATTATTTCCTGGGGGGGATTCGTCCCCCCCCGGTTCCTACGCCCGTGGTCCAGACCCCCACCGATCACTCGAACGAGGACAGGGAAGTGGTAGCATATTGCGCTCTCTCTCCTCACGCAGAGGATGGAATCGAGACATAGGCTTTCTATTGAGTCTGTCTCAATTCTGTCTCTTGCATGAAAGCGCAAGCACACTAGTGATCACTTCTCTTTGTTCTAGAGACTAGGCGGGGGTTTCAGCTCGGAGACTCTCACCAATCAAACTTTTGGTATGTTTTTATGACATATCAAAAGTTTTCTGAAAACTCAGTCGCACCCAGTAGGTTTCTTGCAGATAAATGGAATTGATTGTCAATTGCAGAAATTCTTTAACAAATCTGATGTCTGTAAATTTACTCTAAATCATTCCTGCCGCCTATAACCTAGCCACCTTTATAAGTGTTCTTCTGTAGCCTCCTTTAGGACACCTTTAACTTGCTTGTAGACAGTCACAGTCTGCAGACAGTAGCTCTGGCAACTACATACATTGGCAGCAGCCTTATATCATCTACAGGAGACATCACCCTGGAGGGGATCTAGTGACAACAGAAGAACACACAGGAGTAGCAAGATTTGTGGTTGTCACCTAGTGTATTCCAAGACGGTTGATGAGTAACAACTAAGAGTTTGGCTCATGAAGACCAGCACTGTCTATAATCCTTTCTAGGGCCTAGGGACATCATAGAGGGTAGAGTCCAAACTCAGGGCCCCCTCTATAAGCCACTATGTAATACTCGTTTTTCCCAAGGCAAAATCAGACACCATAGAAACGTATTAACAGCAGAAAAAGACCCCCTGGTCCATCTGGTCTGCCCTTATATTATTTCTTATCTATCTCAGAATAGACATGAGTTTATTCCAGTTTCCAGACATGCTTAAATTCACTTATTGTTGATTTCCCAACCACATCTGATGGGAGTTCGTTCCAAGCTTCAACTACATTCAATGTAAAAATATTTCCTGGGATACTACACCTCCTTATGGAGAGTGCCTAAATGTCATGAGGAGTCATAGGCCAGGCAATACTCCTCTGGGAAGTCGGTATGCAAATGAGCTCTGCCTCTAATGCCACCAGATATAAGGCAGCTACCCTATAAGTTCTACCTTTTAAAGGGAGTCTTTCACCCCCCCAAACCCCATTTTTCAGTACTCAGATATTCCTGTTCTAAATTGCCCCCCCATTAAAAAGCCTCTTACCCCATTGTTTCACAGCTTACCTATCTTCATAAAATCACTTTTATTGCAGCTGTCAATCGCAGCTGAAGGTGCCCAGGGACGGCGTCATACCGGCTGGTGCCCAGGCCACGAGCGCATCTTCCAAAGTGTCCACGCCCCCTTTCACCCAGACGGCCTGCCCAGTGTCTTCTGCTTGACCTCCTCTTGAAGTGGCCAAATCCCGCGCCTGCGCCTGGGCACCTGGGCGTTATGACACCGCCCCTGGGCACCTTCAGCTGTGATTGACAGCTGCAATAAAAGTCATTTTATGAAGATAGGTAAGCTGTGAAACAATGCGGTAAGAGGATTTTTAATGGGGGGGCAATTTAGAACAGGAATATGTGAGTACTGAAAAATGTGGTTTGTGGGTTGAAAGACTCCTTTTAAAGAGCGCTTGAGACATGATTTGGTAATAAATAAGCCAGCATCTCATCTGCAGACAGTTGTTTTGGGGTGATTGCCCCTCATCAGTGCAGAGCAGAGAGAACTAGATTAATTGCGTGAGAGGCCTAGGTCAGGATTCAGGGGATACTATATGTCATTATGGAGAGCGCCACCACCCAAAACCTGGAGATGAGGTTCAGGCTTAATTATTATCCAAGTCACATCTGAAGGCATTAGAGGCAGAGCTTGCTTAGAGCTCATTTGCATACCACTTACCAAAATATTCCCTGACGCTGGTTATGATTCCCCCCCCCCCCCCCGAACTACTTTTTGATGTGTCCCCTTCTTCTTGTGTTGAGAGACCAGAAAGGATAAGAAGAGAAATTATGGTTTCATCAAGAAAGAGAGGAAAATGTAGGAACAGGCTGTTAGTTACAGATGCAGCCGAGCTAAACTTGATGGTTAACGCGTTAAGTAAAGAATGGCAAGAAAAAGATAACTAACTATTCAATGGATTTCAATGGCTTTTGTCACGAGATAACCGAGATAACAATGTGATGTGTGTTATCAGAGTCAATTTTAGCTCGACTACATCTGTAATGTGAGGTCATGTTTCCAACCCAAAGTGAAAGTTTTATTTTGGCATCACAAATATGACGTCTGTGGAAAATAAAATTTTGGTAAGGGTACTTTCACACTTGCGTTGCTGGATCCGGCAATCTGTATGCAACCGGACAGCATTTGTAGACGAATCCAGATGCGGATCTGTGTGACAAATGTATTAAAGGAACGGATCCGTCTCTCTGGTTGTCATCCAGAAAAACAGATCCGGTATTTATCTTTATCACATTTTTAAAGGTCTGGGCATGCGCAGACGGGATCCGTTAATTCGGTAATTTTAATGCCGAATCCGGCACTAATACATTTCAATAGAAATTAATGCCGGCATTCCGGCAAGTGTTCTGGAATTTTGGAAGGAGAAAATACCGCAGCATACTGAGGTATTTTCTCCGGCAAAAAACGTAAGAGGGACTGAACTGATGCATCCTGAATGGATTGCTCTCTATTCAGAATGCATTAGGATTAAACTGATCAGTTTTTTTTACGGTATTGAGCCCCTAGGACGGGGGTGGCCGGGATAGAGCTGCTGAGCATTTGTACCTATGTGCACTCCCCACGGAGTGGGGCCAGCATCTTTTCCTATAGTGTGCAAGCATGACCATCGCTGATGGATTGCAGGGTGGTTGTAACCATGGAAACCAGTCGAGTATAATGTGATGGAAAAATGTATCAAGGCCGAAAAGAAGGCAATATGGACAATCACAATACATTAGTAATTGCCTTGTAGTAACTTTCTCTATATCATAAATGTAATTTGCTGAACTGAGAGAACCCCATGAAAAATATTCTCAATTTTTCAAACCAGCCCCTGGATATGAAGACTTTTATAATTGCATGTAATTACAAAAGTTATCATAGCCACTGAGTCATTCAATAAAATGTATCAGTATATCGCCACCTGCTGTTTGTTCTTTCTATTATTTCTCTGTCCACCTTAGTACCATTGCTGAGGTGGTCGCACATGCTCAGTTCTGTTTTTTCAATTTTCACCATCCGTATCTACTGTTAGAACCTGTGACATTTACAATGAGAGCTGCAGCAGAAAGCACCCCCCTACCCTGAGAAAGGATACGCCCCTGAGCTACAGCAGAAAGGACATGCCTTATGAGTAAGGACACACCCCCTAAGCCTCCAGTCTGAAATCAATCTTGCAAAAGCAATTGGAGCAGTGATAGGGGAGATCTCTCAATCCAAGTGAGATGCCAAGACCATTCTATTTTTGTTAGAAAGACATTGTCATGTACTATATGATGTCTTATCTAATTTTTTACATTAATCATGGAATAAATAAAAGTTCCATGAGTAACAGCAGTTACAGGAATGGTTTCCATATTAATACAGTGCTTCACCATCAATGCTTGGACCTACTGTTTCCACCAACAGTTCTGGCACTTCCTTGTGAGAAAGAAGCAAGACTGAATCGCCTTTTTATTATCAGCATACTATACATTTACTGAAGGCAATTTTATGATCAGAGAGACGCTTTAAATGGGACCTGACATCTATTTTAATAAATACAGACGACTCCTATGAAATTAAAATTGTGGAACACAACTCTGTATATTGTTTTAGGAGGAATAACAGAGGAACAACACAACAAACAGACAACTGAGTTTTACCAGTTGTGCGGGTGTCACTGTACAATCTGACCCTATCCAGTCAGTACTACCACTATCAGACTGCTAGGGACACAGCACTTTGACATGGGGAACGGTAATACCAGTTGTCAATTTATTCATAAATTTCTAGAAGCAATAACACATCAATGACAAAACGCTGTTAGAAGCCACCTTGTTGGTAGTAGAGGGGCCCAACACAATTTTGATAAAAAATGTGCACAAAGAGCTTCTAATGTACATTTAGTAAGTATAGCACCGATGCAGTGTTTGCATGTGTCTTTGCTCGTGGCGGTGTGCTGGTACTTGTAGTCCTTGGGGTCCATTGGGCGTTTTTGGCGTCTGTCATAAAAAGCATGTTTCACACTTGCGTGAAACAGATCTGGCCGGACAAATACTGCTGCATGCAATAGTTTTTGTTCGGCTGCTCGGCATATTTGCAGGGTTGCGGACGGATCTTCACCGGAATTCCGGCAGCGCACGGCTGTGAATGGCAAGGACGGATCCAACAGCCTGCCAGATCTGTTTCACGCAAGTGTGAAAGAAGCCTATGGACTGAATTAGGACTAAATTGACATAAAATTACGGTAATCGGGCGGACAAAAAACACTGGCATATTTACCGGATCGCGGCTGGATCGCCACTGTGCCCCATTATAGTAAATAGTAGTTTCCAGCAATGCTGGATCCGTCAGGCTGTTTCCACCCGGAACAGCCTGCTGGATCGGCTAACATAAGTTTGAAACTAGCCTAAGGCCTCATGCACACGACCGTTTTTTTTGCGGGTGTACGGGCTGTGTTAATGAGTTCCGTATACGGTCCGTCTACGGACCCATTCATTTCAATGGGTCCACACAAAAAAACTGAAGTGTTCTGAATTCCGTTTCCGTATTTCCGTTTTTCCTCTCCGTGCAAAGATAGAACATGTCCTATTATTGCCCGCAAATCACAGTCCGTGGCTCCATTCAAGTCAATGGGTCCGCAAAAAAAACGGAACGCATACGGAAATGTATCCGTATGTCTTCCGTATCCGTTCCGGTTTTGTGGAACCATCGTACGCGCGTTCGTGTGATTGACTACTGGGGCGTCAATCACAATACGCGCGACAAAACGCCCCAAAGGAGCTCAAGAACTTTTTTGAGCGTAGGGCGTTTTTCAGAGCGTTCAAACACGGTGTAAAACGCTCAAGTGAGAACCAGGGCCATAGGGAAGCATTGGTTTTCATGTGTTGAGCGTTTGAACGCGCTGTAAAACGCGCAAGTCTGAACCCAGCCTAACAGATCTGGTGCTGCTGTTTTTTTCCTATTTGTAGAATGGAACAGAAAACACTATGGCAATGTTAACATCTTATAGCCTTGTCTTGTTGTGTCATCCTTCAACTTCTACTGAATACTTTGCTACTTTTTGGCCCTCTGTTCTCATCTAGATACAAATGTATGCAGTGCAGATAGCATAGGACACTATATTGGGAGAATGAACGTGCACAAATGAACCCATAAAGCGCTAAAAAAAACATTAAAATACAATAAGACGAGCATTTCTAGCAAAAATGTTAGGTTTAAAGATGCTCTAAATTTAACAATGTGAGACATTTGGAATAATTTGGCGCAAAGTACATGTCTCACCACAGACAATGAGGGCACCGCTGGGACCCACACAACGGTATATCAGAAACGGAGCCCTCGCAATGTGGCGGCTGGAGAACCACCAAGCGCGCTCCCCATAGAAGTGAATGGGAGCGCACCGCGCATCACCGGCCCATGCTCCCATTCACTTCGATGGGCCCAGCGATCGGTTACTTTAGAAAAAGCATGGAGGGCGGCTGAGCATGAGCACTGCACCCTCCAGCACTTTTGGGGCACCATTCTCGATATAGGTGCGGGTCCCAATG
Source organism: Bufotes viridis (assembly GCA_033119425.1). Lineage (NCBI taxonomy): Eukaryota > Metazoa > Chordata > Amphibia > Anura > Bufonidae > Bufotes > Bufotes viridis. The sequence continues at coordinate 454,389,241 of CM065591.1, read as the reverse complement.
GGGCATATCTTAGCAATATGCCCCCAGTGTCTGTGATGAGAAAACCCCTTTAAGGAAAACTGCCTGCAAATATTACCCTTATGATAAATTTCCCAGCGTTTACTACACTGACAGCAATGCAGTAAAAATGTAGTAAATTGGGAAACGGATTCTGCCGCCTTATACCACCTTACCATGGATCTCCGGCAGACAATCGGATACATGCAAGTCATTGACCTTGTATCCATAATCCATTGGTAAGTGCAGTATGTGAGGACAGGAGAGATCTCCTTGGCGGTCCGCACACGACCACATACATACACTGAGAACTGTCCTCCTGCCAGCTGCTCTCCAGGCATGCTTAGAAATGAAGCAAACCCATCAAGTTTTATTACTGTCAAAGTGTTGATTGCTTTGGAGCACGATATTGATGTTTCTATGTAACTTTTCCATTCACATGAAAGTGAAAAAAAGGCCGTGTGAGATCTGTACTTTAAAGGGAGTCTTTCACCCCCAAACCCCATTTTTCAGCACTCACATCTTCCTGTGCTAAATTGCTCCCCCCCCCCCCCCATTAAAAAGCCTCTTACCCCATTGCTGCACCGCTTACCTATCTTCATAAAATCACTTTTATTGCAGCTGTCAATCACAGCTGAAGGTGCCCAGGGGCGGCGTCATAATTGCCGGTGCCCAGGGGCCGCGCGCTCATCTTCCTAACTGTCCACGCCCCCTTTCACCCAGACGGCCTGCCCAGTGTCTTCTGCTTGTCCTCCTCCTCAAGTGGCCAAATCTCGCGCCTGCGCCGAGGATCCGGCAGTCTGCTCTGAACAGCCCTCCGATGCAGCCCTTGCAGGAGTATCGCTGTACGGGGCCGCGCCTGCGCACAGGATACCCTGATGCTTGTGCCAGTAATCGGAAAACCAGTGTGCAGGCGCAGACTTTTTTTTTTTTCAATGTTGGCACTACCAAGGGGGGTCTTATATATGCTGAGAGGTCTCGGGGGTCATTATAACTACAAAGAAGCACTGCCAGGGGACACAAAGGGGAAGCATCACATATATGGGGGCACAGAAGGGGAGCATTATACATATGGATGGGTCTTGGGGGACATTATATATACAAAGAGCACTGCTGGGGGCATTATTTAAAAAAGGGCACTACTCAGGGGCATTATTTATCCTCGGGGCACAATGGGGGCCATTATATGTCCTGAGGGCACTGTAGATGGCATTCTATATACCGAGGGTACTGTAGGGGAGGGCATTATATATACTGAGAGCACTGCAGGATTTGAGTTTTAAATTAATAAAAGCAATAAAATCCATCTATTTTTAACGGACATTAAAAATGGATGCAAAACAAACAGTAAAGACGGTCAGAATTTTTTTCCACTGTCCTGTGAACGTACCCTAACTACAATGTTTAAACCGTTCCAATAGAACCCGAGTCAGGCATGAACGATTACAACGTACCCAAATTCATTGCCCTGAAAGAAGTCAAAATTGCAAGTATACCAAAGGACTAGGGTACATTAAGGATATGTTCACTTATTTGTGTATAATGAATATACTGTAGGTGGCGCCACTTTTTTCATTGCTAGTCCTCCTCCACATTTTTTCACAAGTTTAATTGTATTAATGATTTGTACTAGTTTAAAAACTGTACGGAGCTGTAATACAGCGCCCTCCACTGGATTTTTATGGTCCAATTAATGTACTCCATTAGATTCTTTACATTGCCCATAGAGATATCTCTGTATGAATGACCCCCCAATGGAGCAAATGGGAGGGATACAGCATTGTGCACCAATTTATTTGTTGTAAGTCAGAATATGTGGTGTATGTGTCTTGTGTCCATTCGGCCAGTTCTACACAAGAAGAAAAAGAACAAGAAGAAGTCTTTTATAAGAGATTTTAAGAGCATGTGTCACAGACGTTGCCGCAGGGGGCGGGAGATTGGTGAGACTGGCAGCATGTGGTTTGATCTGACATGTTTTCTGTTTGGATCAAATGATGTCTGTGTTGTTTCTGGTGCTTGCCGCACCTTCTTTCCCCAGATGTGGCTATTATGGTCATTTAACCTTCTCTATTTATTGTTGTTTCTCCCACTATGCTGTGCGGTTTATAGCTTCTGTTGGAGTTGTGGATAGATGGTGTGTGGATCTCGGCTGAGTTCCTGGTGCTGCCATAGCCACTTGACGTTAAGTGTTTTTTTTTCCCTTTGTTTGGGTTATTTTGTGTGTTGCATTTCCCTGTCATTTGTAGTAAGGCCTGAGGGAGACTCCTGTTTGTCCTTCCTTTTGAAGGAGCAGGTTGTCTTAGTCCTGACATTAGTACCAGGGTCCTATAGGGTGAGTTAGGAGATTAGGTATTCCTGTGTATGACCTCACCTACCTCTGGGGTCTGCTCATACTGGTAGTTAGTCAGGACTTTGATTGGGGTTTTACTAGGAGGTGTCCATCTCCTTTCCCTAGTTCCCAGGCCTTATTCCCTCGCCCCTTTCCCTCCTATGTTCGGTGTGGTGTTTCCCTCCCACATCCGAACGTGACTGCATGTGAGATCAGTAACTACTAGCATGCTATGTTTTTAACTGTATGTTTAGATTGTTACTAAAATGAAGATGCCAGGAGGAGCATATATTTGTGCAAAGCATGCAAAATTCTCAAAAATGTGGTAGGTGCCGGAGGCTACAACCCGTACTGCATGCAGCAAAGTCCAAGGTAATCTTTATTATTCCTGCAAATTCTGCCTACCCGGTCCTAAACACTGTGTGGGAATTCTTCCTTATTTCTTTTAGGGTTAGTCTCCTGGCACAATGGTGTTTTGAGAAAAAATATGTTTTATTACATATAAATGAATAAAATATGTTTTATTACATTACAAATATGTTTTATTACATATAAATGGAGCATTGCCATTACTCCTAGAGGCTCTGCTCTCTCAACAACTGCTGTGTCCTCTGCACTTTGACTGACAGGGTTGTGTTAACGTTTTCACTGCCTGGCTCTGTCAATCACAGTGGAGAGGGCGCGGCAGTTGCAGAGAGAGCAGAGTCTCCAGGTGTAATGACAACGCCCCTGTTGCCCCTAGAGGATCATTTGCATATATTAAAACTTATTTTTCTCAGCAATGCAGGCACAGATGACCATGGGACCAACACAGCTGCCAAGCGCACATGTAACAGGTCAGCCGGTGTCATAGGGACAAATCTGCTGACAGATCGGCTTTAATATTACAAGTCCTGAAGTTGAAAATAGTTCCCCTCTCCTGGTGACAGTTTGTTTTAGTAGCTACTGTACTTACGTTCTCCATGTGATAATAATTTTGGCTCATCTATACTTATGACTGGTGTACCATCCCTCTGTTATTCCTACTAGATGTTATGAATGAACTGCAGTAAATATCCCATAGGTGTTTCCAGTTTGGGGGGGGGGGGGGTCTCCCTGCACAGTCTGACATTATCCAATCAGTGCCAGCTTTAGACTGTGCAGGGACACACACCCAGTTGGAACTTTATTGCAGACAGCTGGCAATTCACAAACGTCTAGAAAGAATAACAGAGGAATGGCACAATGTCGTCGTAAGAAACGATGTTCTAGAATTGTTTTACACAGGGACTGCATCTAAAACAGACAAGTCAGGAGAGGGGACAGCTCCTGTTTGATGTGCACCCTAAAGTAGCACATAATAGATGTATCTGGAATGTAGACCTGCGGAGCCAGGAATTACAGTACATTCTAGTGAAAGCTGCAATTATCCATTAAAATATCCAGTCGCCATCAGCATATGTCTGCCAAGAATGAAATCACTTTGTACTGTTCTTGTTCTGTGCTCAAGGAGCTGTTTCTTGGCAACTAGCAGATAATTGTGTTACCATGGAGACGTGATAAAACTGACTGATTCAGAAAAATATGGCAAAAGAAGCCTCTGCGTGTCCCCTGACAACCTTTCCAACGCACACGAAGAGAAGACGAAACTTGCAATAATCTGAGATCTTCAAATATCCTATTTATAGGAAATATGTCATTGTATATTATTGATAGCAAAGCAGTGATTTCTGTAAATGGAAGGGAATACTGATAACGACATTATACTGGTGCTGGAAACAATATATATGGTATGCCCATGGAAGCTATAAATGCTTACTATACTAGAGGTATTCATATTCATATTAAATACAATTCACTATTCAGTTGCCAATGAGGAAAATAGTAAAATAGAAGAACCCGGCATAAATGGTAAAACGGGTGCTGCGGCGGGTGTGTGTGAACCAGTGCTAAATCCACTGAGTCAGCGGAGATGGAAGTAATTTGTTTTCTGCTGCTGAGCCCAGCGGAGTCTGCTACAGACCTGATGTGATTACTAATGCACACCATATATCATACTTTCACTGCCCGCAGAACGAGCCCAATTCAGGTTATGTTTCCAAGAATAGTAACAAGTGCACCCTAGGGTCGGGTTCACTACTAAACCACCTATACAAATAGAAATTCAACCATGCAAAGCACATTTTATAATGTTTTAACGATTTGTTTTCTTATAAAAGTCTTATTTTTTGGGGGTCCAACTGCTAAGATCCCCATCCAGTCCCTAACGTGAAGTCCCCATTCTCAGTGATACTGTAGGTGATCAATGCATGCACATACATCTCCGGTGAAATGGATGGTTAAAGGGGTTGTATCACAAATCACATTCTACATTTTTCAAACCAGCACCTGGATCTGAATACTTCTGCAATTGCATGTAATGTCAAATTTAGTATAGCCAGTGAGCTATTCAATAAAATGTATCTGTATAGCGCCACCTGCTGTTTGTTCTTTTCCTTATTTTTTTTCTCACTGAACTGGTCGCACACGCTCAGTTTACATCTTCAGCTGCCACCAGCCATTTGTTCTGTTAGAAGCTGTGGCAGTTACAGGGATAGAGCTGCAGCAGAAAGGACACGCTTTCTCAGTTGCCAGGCTGAAGATAATCTAGCAGAGCAATTGTAGCAATGAACGGGGAGATCTCTGGACCCATGTTCGGTACAGGGCTGGTTCTAGCTTAGTTAGAAATGTATTGTCATGTACTATATGATGTCTGATTTATATTTTTCACATCAATCATGGTATAACCCTGTGATGGCTAACCTCCGGCACTCCAGCCGTGGTAAAACTACGACTCCCAAGATGTACACTTGCTTGGCTGTTCTCAGAACTCCATAGAAATAAATGGAGCATGCTGGGAGTTGTAGTTTCACCACAGCTGGCGTTAGCCATCACTGGCATAACCCCTTTAATAAGGAAGCCCAATTTCTATAAGCATATCTAATTATAAATGCTAAAAGCATCAATTAATATTAGCTTCCCAGAAAACGCTGACACTTTACTGCCATTTACTAGGGAATCACACTTCCATTGTTAATCTAGAATCCATTAACAGCTGGTAACATGAGTGGGTGTACAGGCATAATGTTCGAATAAGATCCTTAAAGGAGTTTTAGAGATATTTTAAAATCCCAGAATAGCTCTAAAATGGCTTAAAAAAAATCCTATACTCACTCCTTTCTCAAGTGCCGCGCTGGTCCGGTTCTCCTGCCGCTGTTCGTTTACAAACAGCAGCAGTGACATGCCAGGATACAGAATGCCACTGCTGCTGACAATCACTGTCCCCAGCTAGAGTTGAGCGAATCGAACTTCGGATGCTTAATCAAAGTAAGTTATTCACGAAGTCGCGCGTTCAATAACTTCGGTAGTTGATTTTTAGGCCTCTTTCACATGGGCGTCATGTTTGACGCCCAGATAAGAGGCGGGTGCATTGCGGTAATATGCACGATTTTCCCGCGTGGGTGCAAACGTTTGTAATGCGTTTTGCACGCGCGTGAGAAAAATCGGCATGTTTGGTACCCAGACCCGAACTTCATCACTGAAGTACGGTTTTGGGTAGAGTATTCTGGAGAATTGATTATTTTCCCTTATAACATGGTTATAAGGGAAAATAATAGCATTCTTAATAAAGAATGCATAGTAAAATGAAGTGGAAGGGGTTAAAAATAATAAAAGTTAACTTACCTTAGCCACTTGATCACGTAGTTGCGATCTGTCCTCTCTTTCCCAGCATCAGCTAAGAACTAAAGGACCTGTGATGACGTCACATCACATGGTCCAATCACATGGTCCATCACCATGGAAAGAGAGGACAGATCGCAACTACGCGATCAAGTGGCTAAGGTAAGTTAACTTTTATTATTTTTAACCCCTTCATCTTCATTTTACTAAGCATTCTTTATTAGGAATGCTATTATTTTTCCTTTTAACCATGTTATAAGGGAAAATAATAAAGATCGGGTCCCGTTGCTAAGCAACCATGCGGAAAAATCGCAACGCATCCGCACTTGCTTGCGGATGCTTGCGATTTTCCCGCAGCCCCATTCACTTCTATGGGGCCTGCGTTGCGTGAAAAACGCACAATATAGAACATGCTGCGATTTTCACGCAACACAGAAGTGATGTGTGAAAATCACCGCTCATGTGCACAGCCCCATAGAAATGAATGGGTCCGGATTCAGTGCGGGTGCAATGCGTCCTCCTCACGCATTGCACCCGCGCAGAAAATTTGCCCGTGTGAAAGGGGCCTTAAAGTTGAAAACTACTTTAAAACTTGAAACCGAACTTGGCTCGACTTTGTGAATAACTTACTTCGGCTCATCAGAGCCCATACATTCTAATACTGTACTGAGACAAATCTCTGTACAGTATTATTCCGAAGTTTTAAACAAAGCGTCTTCGGATAAAGCATCGGAAGCTCGCTTCGTTCAGCTCTATCCTCGCATTAGACCATTGAGGACAGCGATGGCTGTCAAATGCCGTATCCTGGCACAGCACAGCTGCTATTTGTAAACAAACAGCGACAGAATAACCGGAAAGGGAAAGGGGGGAGTTTTACATGTTTTTATATTTTAAGCTATTTTAGGGCTATTCTGAGATTTTTAATTATTTCGGACAACCTCTTTAAAGTGTAGATCATCTTGGGAGAATCCAGGAAATTACTTCAGATGGGCATGGGTAGAGGGAGAGAAATACCTGCATTTGGGAGGGGAGATTTATCAAAATTGGTGTAAAGGAAAACTGGGTTAGTTGCCCATAGCAACCAATCAGATTCCTCCTTTAATTTTTCACCCACAGCTCCTTTGGAAAATTAAAGGTGGAATCTGATTGGTTGCTATGGGCAACTAAGCCAGTTCTACTTTACACTAGTTTTAATAAATCTCCCCCATTTGGGTTCTATTTGCCCCGCCCACACACAGTGATTTACAGCTTTTACTGTACTGGTTTGTATGTAAGAAGAACTATCACTCACCAGACAGGAAAGCCGGACTAAAAAGCTTTCTTTATGAGCAGATAAAACATACAATAAGAAGGCCCCTTTTACGATATCTGATTGGCCAGTCGTACCCTAAACAGTAGATTCGATACAGCTAAAGAAAGTCCACTTGAGATCGGTAAGCTCCACTTAGAGGCAGTTGAGTAGAGCTACTGTGATGCAAGCGCCGGGCACACTTCCACCATGGGCCCCATGGCACTCACATCCATTTCTTTTAGAGGAGGTACAACAGAGATCACTGTCGGACTGACCCACCAGAGTACCAGAAGATCCTCCGGTGGGCCCAGGCTCTGATACCATAGCGTGCTCTAGGAGAAAAAAAGAACACTTGGAGCTGCCTTTGGACTAGGGTCAATTTCTTTATTGATGATATGGGGGTTGAACCCCGAGAATTATTTCCTCTGGTGGGCCCAAGGAATCCCAGTCCGACACTGCCAGAGATCATACAATTATGGAGAGGTTGGAGAGGGATCAAAGACTTGATGATTATACACACTTATGTTGGAGCACCCACTCCATGAACATCCATAAATAGCAGAGGCCCAAAAAACACAGGACTCACCAAGATTGCAATTTCCCCAGCTTGTGTTTGCCCCTCATTCCCATTCTTTGCTGGAGAGGAAGGTGATGAGACATCAAACTGGTTTTCCCTTTTCTTGTTTGGTGCTGTGACTGTGGAGAATTGGAGTCCTGTCCAGGCTTATGTTATCTCTGAGAGTTGGGTCTTCATCTCCCACCTTTATTGTAGGCCACTTGGGCTACCTCTTGGTGTGTATGCCCCTAGCATCGGTGAGGCATCTAACCATGTTTGGCTCCTCCTTGCAAAACTTGAATTAAGACTATGAATAAACAGGGTTTTCTAATAATATCTTTCCTTCCGATCCCAGAGCAGATGACAATTTCAGAATGCTCCGAAATCATTGTCTTGAAATTAGAGCGCTCTCGTGAAAGTGATTTTATTTTAAGGCTTACCGTTATCATCTCAGATACGGCCAAACATAAAGAAGCGACAGCCGCTGTAACTCCTGCTGTAAAGAAGCTTTGCAGGACTGTGCGTGATCTCAGAGGCGTTCTGCGGGGGGAAGTTTTGCCTAAAGTGGCATCTAATTTTTTTGCTGATTTCATAGGAAGTGAATGTCTGCTTCTGGGTTCATGTGCCATGTGATATACGAGGCTGATAGAAATAACCGAAGGGTCCACATATGGTGACCAAATAATATACTATTAAAATGGAAGTAGTTCTGAGTGTGTATTGTATATTCCCAGTTCTTAAAGTGACTTTCAGGACAATAAAGCCTCATTCACACGTCAGTCTTTTGGTCAGTGATTTCCATCAGTGATTGTGAGCCAAAACCAGGACTGCAGCCTCCACAGGCGTAAGGTATATGGGAAAGATCTGCTCCTGTTCTGTGTTTAGAGCCACACCTGGTTTTGGCTCACAATCACTGATGGAAATCACTGATTGAACACTGACTGTGCGAATGAGGCATAATACGTTTTTATAGCCTTAAAACCATCAAAGGGGTTATCTGGGAAATAATATTGATGACCTTGGTGGGGGTCCGAGACCTGACACCCCTGCAGATCAGCTGTTTCGGGAAGCTGTGGTGCTCACCGCAGCTCAGGTAATCACGTCGACCAAGCACAGTGCCGTACATCGTATAGCGGTTGTGCTTGGTACTGCAGCTTAGCAAAGTTTTTTGTGACTTTTTGGGATTACAGTATCAGCCTAAAAAAAATGCAATTTTTAGCATTTTTGCACCACTCACTCCAGCTTTGAAAAGTGTGTGAGGAAATGGGCATGGTTAGCTTTGTCAATTAGTTTCATCCCGATTTATCACAGCAACGTTATAAAACAAAGATACAAAAAGAGTCACAAACTCCAGTACGGGATGGTCTAAAAACTGAGTAGTAATTCTGGACAAAAGCAGGGTGGATAAAAATCTAAGATTTTTCTAAAAAAAATCTTTATAACAGGAACAGAGCTGAGAAAAAGACCTTAATCCGAACTTCTACAAACCTACGAATCCAGAATCAGCCCCTTCACTGCTAAGATTAAAGAAGTTCAGTGAATGGAATAGAAACAATATTTTTTCTCCTTCCTAAGTACAACAGAAAAGTTGTCCAAATATGAATGATTAACCAATTAAACTGGGGATAATAAAAATAATATGAAAAGTTGTTATTCTAAAAATCTTCATCTACTTGCATATTATAAGTTATACCAGCAAGAATGAGTCTTTATGTAGAAAACTAGGATTTAAATCAAATCCACCCTGGACAAAAGTATTAGGTTTTAGATGTTTTAAATTTTAGGCTACTTTCACACTTGTGTTTTGTGCGGATCCGTCAGGGACGGATCTGTTTAGATAATACAACCATCTGCATCCGTTCAGAACGGATACGTTTTAACATAGCCAAGATCCATCTTGCTCAGTTTCATTTTGCAAGCAGCATTTTGCTGTCCGTCTCCAAAGCGGAATAGAGACTGAACTGATGCTTTCTGAGCAGATTCTTTTCCATTCAGAATACATTAGAATACAAACTGATCTGTTTTGGACCACCTGAGATAGCCCTGAACGGATCTCACAAACGGAAAGCCAAAACGCGATTGTGAAAGCAGACTAACAAACAATGTGCAACGTTTGATACATTTGGTGCAAAGCACACCAACGCAGATTCACGCAAAACTGACTTCAGATATGATAAATTCCCCACATTGTACATAAATCTCCCCGCTCTTCTACTACATTGGTCTCGATATATTACGTTTACCATAGGCATGATCTCAATTTCTAGAAATACCTGCAAATTGTAACACTTCTCTTCCTTCGGGAGCCAGACGTAATGCTGTTGGCACTATGCTATTTCCACTGTCCAATGTCCTTCATACGGGCATATACCCTATGACCATACATAGCATGCCGCTTTGTGATAACCTGAAGCTCTTTAATATTAAAGGTGATGTTACGTACTGTACAGAGCTGGAGGTATTGCAGCGTGCCTTTGTATAGTTTATAGCACTTGTTGGATTAAAAGCCCACTTTGCCTGTCCCTATCATTAATAATATAATTGACGCCCATTTATCTAGTCCATTCCCAGTGAATGAGCCCAATAGAATAAGATTGACAGGAGTGTTTTTAGAGGATCAAATGGGATTAGGAAACGGACAGGTAATGACTATATATGCCAAGTGAGCTTTGCAAACAAGCTTAGTAAAAGCTGCAGAGAACATAGCAAAGCCCTCTGTACGGTGCAATTCCATGCATTCATTTAATATGTCAGAAGAATATACAACCAGATACAACATTAACACGTCTGTCTAATCCAGTAAGATTTTTTGAGAATAAAAGTTTGTTGGTTTTGGTCCGCACGCGAGCCGCATTTTTTGCAGCTCAGGGGCGGACCCATTCACTTCTATAGGGCTGCAAAAGATGCGGACAGCACTCCGTGTGCTGTCTGCATCCGTTGCTCCGTTCTGTGGCCCCGCAAAAACGATGAGTCATGTCCTATTCTTGTCCGTTTTGCGGACAAGAATAGGCATTTCTATCAAGGGCCGCCCGTTCCGTTCTGCAAATTGCGGAAGGCACAGGGGCAGCATCCGTGTTTTGCGGATCCGCAATTTGCGTACAGCAAAACACGGCACGGTTGTGTGAACAAGCCCTAACACTCAGTTTCCGGGTGATGAATATACGATAGAAATAAATGACCACAACTACAAATACTATATATACACTCAAGGGGTAACGACCTTCTTCAAACTACATGAACGACAGAAATAATTTTTCCCTTTAAAGGGGTTCTCCAGGCCTTTACTACAGATGACCTATCCTCAGGATAGGTCAACAATATGAGACCGGTGGGGGTCTGACACCAGGCACCCCCGCCCATCAGCTGTATTAGGAGGTGGTGCGCGCAGTGCGCATGTGCCGTCTCCCTTCTCGTCCGCTGCTGCGGTCTATGGTCTTTTCCATAGACACAGCAGCAGCGGACAGGAAGAGAGACCCCCGTCAATCTGATATTGATGACCTTTCCTGAGGATAGGTCAATAATAGTAAAAGCCCGGACAACCCTTTTAATGAAACTCTTTGAATAATATTACGCTAAACCTCGGGGCATAGCTAGTGGGGGTCTAGCGGGGCTATGCCGTGGGTGCTGCCAGGGGAGCCAAAAAAGCTCAAAAGTGTTTGCTTGTTTATCAGAGGATCATCAGCACCTTTAGGCCTCTTGCACACGGGCGTCATGTTTGACGCCCGGATAAGATGCGGGTGCGTTGCGGGAATCGCCGCGATTTTTTCGCGCGTGTGCTAACGTTTGTAGTGTGTTGAGCACGCGCGTGAAAAAATCCGCATGCTTGGTACCCAGACCCGAAGTCAGACTTCATCACTGAAGTCTGGTTTCGGGATGAGTATTCTGTATGTGTAATTATTTTCCTTTATAACATAGTTATAAGGGAAAATAATCGCATTCTAATTACAGAATGCAATGTTCCCCGGGCTTTAAAGGGTTAAAAATAATAAAGAGTTAACTTACCTTTCTCCCATTGTACGCGCAGAGCCCCAGAACGTCGTCTCTCTTGATAGTTTGGATGCTTGAGGACCTGTGGTGACGTCACAGGGTCACATGGTCCAATCATAGAAGCATTTGAGTGGACCATGTGACCCATGTGATCCTGTGACATCACGGCAGGTCCTTCATCCAACATTGCAAATGGCAGTTATCATGTAGAGAAAGTTATTACAAGGCACTTACTAATGTATTGTTATTATCCATTGCTTCCTTTGGTGACTGGATTCATTTATCATTTTCATCACATTATACACTGCTCGTTTCTACGGTTACGACCACCCTGCAATCCATCAGCAGTGGTCGTGCTTGCACACTATAGAAAAAAGCACCAGCCTATGAGTGCTCCGACGGTCCTGGCCACCAGAGAGGCCGGCACTTTTTCCAACAGTGTGCAAGCGCGGCCACTGCTGCTGGATTGCAGGGTGGTCGTTACCGTGGAAACGAGCAGTGCATAATGTAATAGAAAAATGAATCCAGCCAGCAAAGGAGGCAATATGGACAATCACAATACATTAGTAATTGGTTTGTATTAACTTTCTCTACATGAAATAAATGCCACTTGCTGAAGTAACAAGACACCTTTAACCCACATTTTATGCCTCAGGATACCCGTTCCTATATCTGTACAATATCACCATGAGAGAATACAGAGGGGTTTTTTATTCTTTTGTGACAGGCCTTGTGTCGTTGATCAGGGACTCGTAATCACATTAAGAGCAGACACTGGGCGGTTTATGCTTTGATCCTCTTTATTATTCTTATTAATCAGCTAATCTCCCACTAAAGCTTAAAAAAGCATTGTATGAAGGAAGAACCAGCCTCAGTCTAATGAGTTCAGGGCGTGCGGCGTTCGTGTGGAGATGGGACGTTCAGTAAAGCCGTCCACACACAAAAGAACTGTCGGCCGAATGCTCGAAAGGTTGACAGCTATCTCCACCAATCCTCCTGTGCAAAAACATGCCGGGCTCGGCAGAACATGTATGTGTAGTGAATGGGGAGAGCGAAGAAGGTTGTTACCAGGGTCTCCGGGCAGCGGCTAATCTCAAGAACAAAAGGATCAGGCAATTGAAATCCAGCTTACCCAATCCTTATCTCCCTCCAGATCTGCTGTCAGGGGAAGTCAGGAAGCTCAATCTGAGATGGCTAACCTCCGGCACTCCAGCTGTGGTAAAACTACAACTCCCAAGATGCACACTTGCTTGGCTGTTTTCAGAACTCCATAGAAATGAATGGAGCATGCTGGGAGTCGTAGTTTTACCACAGCTGGAGGGCGGGAGGTTATCCATCACTGCCCTAGATGGATGGACATGTCTGACATCAGTAGGTTCAGGTGACGTCGATCAAATGTGTAAGTCGAGCTTAACATGTCTCACTAAACAAAGATTTAGGCCCCTTTCACACTAGCGAGTATTCCACGCACACTGCGCCCGCAGGGAATCCGGACCCATTCATTTCAATGGGTCTGTGTACATGAGCGTTGGTTTTTCACACATCACTTGTGGGTTGCGTGAAAATCGCAGCATGTTCTATATTCTGCGATTTACACGCAACGCTGGCCCTATAGAAGTGGATGGGGCTGCGTGAAAAGCGCATCCGCAAGCAAGGGCGGATGGGATGCATTGTTTGTAAACATTAAGTTTTTTTAACACGCGCGTGCAAAACGCATTAAATCGCATTGCACCCACGCAATAAAAACTGAACAACTGAACGCAATCGCAAACAAAACTGTATGGACTTGCTTGCGAAATCGCCCAGTTTTCAATGAACACATCCGCAACGTATCTGGACCTAATCCTCTCACGCTCGTCTGCAAGGGGCCTTAGGGTCAGTTTTGTGTCAGTTTTGAGTCTGGTTTTGCTTTTTGCGCCTGCACCAAATTGATGACCTTAATAATATATCTGGCGTGAGTGCAATGTAGTTTTCAGCCTATATGTGTAAAAGTAGGCCAGAGAGTCGCAACTTTTACTAAAGTTGAACATAGTAAATGAGCCATAATCCAGGTTTAATCTCACTTTTCATCACCACTGTGAAAAGTAGCAAGGAACACCAAATATCGCAGAAAACAGCGCAATCGCCATGACTTGAAACTTTTTCAAGCCACAAAACGAACGTATCTGATATGATAAATGTTTCCCTTAGAGTCTTTATATGGCTAGTTAGACTTTTGGTTTCACGTCCTACTTAGTATATACAGTGTCCAGTCATAGGTTCTATGTAACGTCAATACGTTCTGCAGAACCAAACAGCAGAATACAGGCCGCCCTTTCTAGCCTGTTAATGGACTGTCAGCAGTCCAGGTATGGTAACGGCTCTACAATATGCCAGGATATTCGCAGAACTCGTCAGTGGACAAAAGGCACATTTTCCAATAATACAAAAAATCATGTTGCTCCAATATAAGCAGCACAAGGAAGAATACTGGATATCAGTTTTATTTCTTTGTGCTATAGCATACCCGAGTCTATCACATAGCAGCGTTGTCTTTTAAAGCCATGGAAGCTGGTTGAAACCAAAGTAAAGTTAAAGGGGTTGTCCAAGTTGATTTTTTCAAAGGCAGTAAAATTATTACATTAGGGGGAAAAAATGTATACTCTATTCTGAAACCCATTCGTTCCACAACCATCACTCTTTTCTTACCAGCAGGCTTTGGTTTTGTGACTGCAGTAGAGATGTGCAGGTATACCATATCTGACCGCTCCAGCCAATTATCGACCTCAGTGGTCTCCTGCCGTATACTACTGAGGCTACTCACTGGCTGCAGCGGCCATGTGGAATGTACATGCATTGCACTGCTGCAGCCAAGACATGACGTAGTGGCTGCAGAGGCAGGGAGTATTACAGCAGCTCTGGTACAGAGGAGGCTTGGGATGATGAGTGTAAATTCTTTGTATTATGTTAATATCTTTATAGCCTTTAAAAAAAAATATAACCTGTTTAACTTGCTATTTATAAATGAAGAATTGTGAAAAAACATGTAGATTACTCAATCCACACCCCAGGGCTGAATAAAACATTTATGGTCTACTTATGGCCAGACCATTAAAAGGGTTGTCCAGTTCAAAAAAATGAAATTAAATGTGGTAAAACAGCATGTTTTATAATTTGCTAATACACGTAAAGGGGTTGACAAGAAAGGGCGTCAAGTTCCCCTGTTCTGATGGAGTAGCAGGCAATGCATGTGCACTACTGTCCCAGTCATTCTCTATGGAAGCACTGGAGAAAGACGAGTCTTGATCTTGGGGGTCCCAGTGGTCAGACCCCCAGCGATCAACTAGTTATTCCCTATCCTGTGGATAGAGGATACTGTAACTTAAAAACTTGGCACAACCCTTTTAATTATCTTAAATGCTCCAATATCGTGACTTTGCTCTGGTCCAAGCACATCACTTTAAGCTTCTGCTGGGCACAGGACTGGCACGTCATCAGTACTTTATATGAAGGGAATAACTAAGTCAGTTCACATCTCCATCCTTGCCGATGCACAGACCAAGAATGGGGTTGACTGAGCTTTTCAAATGAGTCAGTCGACAGCCTCCTTCACATACAGCGCTGGTGACGTGTCAACGCCGGAAACACTGTCCTGTGTCAAGCACAAGCCAGAAGAGAAGGTGTCAGGACCAGAGCGGACATCTTCAGATCGGAACAGCCTGGATAATTAAGATTATTATTTAGATATTTTTTAAATATCTTTAACCCTTTAATGTTTAGAGGGTTATTCGGGATATTCGAGATTTTAAAATCCATGTCCTATCCTTAGGACAGGCCGTCAAGATTAGATTGATGGAGGTCTGACTCTCGGCACCTCTATTTGAAGGGGCTGTGGCACTTAGGGTACGACCACACAGTCAGGTTTCTGGAAGTCGTATCTGTCTTTTATACTTTCTCTGCCTTTATGATCCACTCCAGATATTGGCTTCTAAAACTGCATGCACTATCTTTCTTTCTTTCAAAATTATTTTTATTATTTTCAATAAAGTATTATGACATGAACAGTAGTGTAGAGATACACAAAACAGCACGGTGTAGTACATCCAGATCAGCAGAATGAGTCTTATCACTACAGATACAGCATACCAAGCATGGTACAGCACAAAACAATAATCACAACATCTGTGTACCTGTAGGTAGAACACACCGTGCTACAAAATAACATAGGTAAACAACGGAGAACCATGTAAGGGAGAGGGGAAGGGGGGGGGGGTGTAGGGACACGGGGGAGGGAAGAAAGAGGGCCACAGAGGGATGTCTTAGTCATGTCGCCAGAAGCCCTAGAACCTTATGTGATACTAAAGGGCAACCTAAACATAGGGTCTACTGGCAGTAGCTTTTAGTGCAATCAGATTAAGGACCGATGAACAAGGAAGAAGAACTCTCAAGCCAGTTCGGTACAAGTATAAGTTTAATCGTACGCAGTCTGAGGGAGGGTGTATAGTGGTCGGAACCCTTCCCCAACAGATTACGGGCTGGTCTCTGCCTGGAATCCTCTAAATGTGATCCAAGGGAGACAAACCAACCTAAAACATCTATGGGTCTTGAAGTCCCAACTGGCCAGTTCTTCTAGACGGAATATGTTATCTACTTTGTCTATCCATTGAGCTATCGTGGGCGGTCTGTCTGCGTTCCAATATGTTGGTATAAGTATCCTAGCAGCAGCCATTAGATGTCTAACTAGTCTACTTTGATGTTTAGGAATATGGATCGATGACAAATGCAGAATGCATGCACTATCTTGACCTGATCCTGCCTCATACAGCACATTGTCATACTTTAACAGCTTTGTCCCATTCAAGTCAATATCCCACATGCCACCTATACTAATTGATCTCTGGAAATACCCCACGATGCAAACGTGCTCCGTTAGACTTTATAAGCCACAGAAAATATCGTTATTGCTCCTCAGGACCCAAATCTCGATTTCTGATTAACCACCCGATCCTTAGCGTATCTTCTATCAGGATGGTTTTCCTTTCTTATTTAGTCTTTGTCTCTCTTGGCTGTGCTGGTTTTATTGTACTCTGTGAATAAGTGATCACTGAATAATTACTGATGGAGCAGCTCACTCTCTACAAGGCTCATCAAATATATATGACGTATGCTAATGCACAAGATGTGGCTGCAGCCATCAATGAAAAGTCTAGAACATTTCCTTGACAACCATCGTGTTGGTCACTGCAGTCATTCGACACTTTTACATGAACGTCATAATGGTTCTTGTCAGCTCCATAATTTCCCATCTACAAATTAATGGGTATTTTGTTTTTAGTGCCTTAGTGCAACCACCAAATGCATCTTAACAGCAGGAGGTCAAGATATACATTTCAGGTAGATAAGTGAAGGAAAGTACTGTTTATCAAGACCAAAATCTCCGAACAACTAGAAGTTACCTACTGCTTTTTGTTGTGCACCAACCTGAGTAACAGAACAAGTCTAGACCACTGATCTGTGGTAATAAATGGGCACAATGGGTCTAACCACTGGGGCCTCAAAGCAAAATAGAATGGAGACCCTTCCCGAAATGACAACCATCGGCAGACAATGGTTTCAGAAAATACTGAATATCTCTTTCTTGACCCAAGTAAAGACCCTCACACATTTCAGTACTGTCAGTGAACCCGGCAATCTAATGTATATAGGAAGGTGCCATCTCTTCCCCGAAAAATTATGTCAGAGGAGAGAAGGATTGAGTGCATTGACTTAACGTCTGATCCTTTTGCTTCTCCTGGGAGATAAACTGCGGCCAGAGGTGTCCGGCAGTGGTTTCCTCCCCTCCCCCATTGAAAACACATACACACTCACCCAGTATATGTATCGATCAAGTCAACAGAGATAGCCAGCAGTTGACAGCTACAGGAGGTATATGGGCACCCGAACTTTAAGGTACCTTTACACGAGGCGGAGATCGGTACGATGAGTCGTTTCTTGGTGTCGTGAACGTTTCAACAATGACCCTTTAGACGCGCCGATTATCGTTCACAAGATCGTAATTTCGATCACATATTCCATCGTTTGTAAAGCAGACAGTTGCATTTACACAAATATAAGTGTAATTGTGCGCACAGTGAACGATTCCTGTTTACACATATGAAATCGTTAATGTCCAACAATGATTTTTGCGCCCACACAGACGTTCAGACCAACGACAAATCTACTGATTGTCACTCTATCCTTCATTGCTTTTACACTGCTCAATAATCGTGCAGTTTCACTTGATTTGACTCGATAATTTACACGATAATCGCCTCATGTAAAGGTACCTTTAGGGTAAATGCTCACGTTCAGGATTTACATGCGGACAATCTGCACTGAAAACCGAAGGTGTCCACAGGAAAATCCGTGCGGTCTATCCGCATCAATTGGTGCGGATTTGATGTGGATTTTCTGTATGAGGATTTTACTCTCCCCATTGAAGTGAATGGAGAAAATCCGGTCAGGAAAAATAAAACAGATTTTAAAATCCACACCGTAGGTCAAAATCCGCAGGGAAAAAAACTTGCATCGTGTGCATGACAATTTCAAATTCTCATAGAATACAATGTACATGACCTATGATGCGGATTTTCTGCGTGGAAAATCCGTACACAATCCTGATCGTGTGCATTTACCCCTTGTCTAACCCTATCTTCTACAAAGTCAAGTTATTTCTCTCCACCTTCATCATCCATATCTAATAGAACCTTTGGCAGTGATGGTTCTAGACCCCATGGTACCGGACACGTCTAATACCCAGGTAGTGACTCCCATACTAGTTAGTATTAAGGTGACCATGCACCTTAGATAGTTGTCAGCCACCTGCTCGTTTGGACGGCAGAATAAACATGGTTCATTAATGAAGGAAGTATCCAGATTAGAGACTCTCATCATCCTTATAGTAAGGGGAACTATTCATTTGTTCCAATAACAGTAACTGGTATAACCAGGAAGAGATCTAGAGCCAGAAGTCATGGTGACCACACTAGTCTATGGCTTGCTTAATCTTAGGCTACTTTCCCATTGGCAACACAGTATACCAGCAGGCTGTTCTGGCAGGTTCCTCTGGACCCGGCATTGCTGGCTGTTACTGGAATGCAAACCTGCCCCATTGACTATAATGGTGTCCAGCAGATATCTGGCCACAACCCGGCAAATATTAGCCTGCCGGAGAGATGTGCCGCCAATGTGAAAGAAGTAGCCTTATACTAACAGACTTTCAGTTTCATGGCATACCTGTTTTCCATCCAGTGTATAGAGACGCTTCACCACCCCAGAATCCAGTTTTATGGCGTCAGTTATATCAGTGAGCACTTGATCAAATGAATGGGCTGTTTTCTTGTTCAGGAGAATGCGGACGGCTTTACGTGGTTTCACGCCGCTCCTGATGATTGTGACGAGCTTTGGCCTTATGAAATCTTTGCCCTCTCTTCCCTCGGAGGTGCTAGGCTTTGGAGTGGCCAGAGGTTGCACTGAACGGGTGCTAGCAGTTGTCTTCACATTCACAGACCAGTTAGGGTTTACATTCTTTGTGTACTCCAGTTTTTTAAATGGCTCAATAGATCCGCAAACATAACTTTCACCTGAAAGAAAAATCTCTGTTACTTCAAGGCTGCACTGACAAATTATACAGTATATACAGACAGCTGCAAGAACTAAGTCAACCCCCTTGGAATAATCTGTATTTCTGCATTGATTACTAATAAAATGTGGTCTGATTGTTCCCTAATTCACAATTTTAGACAAATACAGTCTACAGATGGTTGTACCCTTCACATATGTGTCCACAATGCAGGGAGAAACAGTACTTGATCCCTTGAATTTAATAACCTGTAGATCCCCCTTTAGCAGCAATCACCTCCACCAAATACTTTCTGTAGTTGCACAAGGTTGAGGAGGAATTGTTTTGGACCATTCCTCCCTGCAAATATGTTTCAGTTCATCCATATTTCTGGGATTCCTTGCATGCAATGCCATCTGCAAGTCATACCACAGCACCTTGACAGGGTTAAGGTCAAAACTCAAATCGCCTTCATTTTCAACCATTCTTCAGTCCATTTACTTGTGTTCTTTGTTCATTTTCCAAAGTTTCACTTACTTTTGTCTCATCACTATATACTTGGCTGGTATATGGTAGTTTATACTATATATATATATATATATATATATATATATATATACATCATGCAATTGCCAAAGACGAGACTAAACGCATGGGTGCAATAGTAGATTCTACATTTTGGTGTCCCTATATGTAGTTTTCCAATAAAACATTTGATTTTCCAATATTAGAACAGTTTTCATTTTTCCGCATCACGCTTGTCCATTGCTGCAACAGGTATTGTAGCTCAGCCCCAGGCACAAACCATTCAATTCCTGACTTAAAAAGGTTTCCCAAGACTTTTAAACTGATGATCAATCCTCTGGAAAGGTCATCAGTATTTGATCAGTGCGGTCTGACACCCTGAGAAGGAACAAACATTCGCAGTAGTGCCGCGCCCTTCTCGCAGCTTTCCCTAGGCCATGTGATATCCCATTCATTGGTCACCTGGCCTAGGCACAGCTCAGCCCCATTAAAGTAAATTGGGCTGAGCTGCGATACCAAGCACAGCCGCTATACAGTGTACGGCGCTGTACTTGGTGACCAGAGAGAAGGCCACAGCACTATTACCAGCACTAGTGCCTTCTCAATCAACTGATCAGCGGGGGTCCCAATTGTTGGACCCCCACCAATCAGATACAGATGACCTATCAAAAATCTTAGAAAACCCCTTTAATAAGGCAGGATTGTGACAATCCACAATCCAATTCATGAAAAAGAGGGTGCTACGCAGCTTTACGGTATACAGACTACACGGTACACAACATTGCTTTATAAATAGTATAGGACACAAATGACTCTCTTACACAGGCAGATCTTCTGCCCATAATGAGAACCATCGATGATAGGCAAGGCGATCGGTCCTCGTCATTACTTTCCTTTTAACTTTACGATATTGGGGGGTGGGGGGGGGGTAATGAATGAGCAATTATTAATGCGATCATTTGTGCCCTCTCCCCTCATACACTGTACATTATGTCTGTAGATGTGCTGCATAAAAAACTGCAATTATCCAACGAGCATTTGCTCTTTTGCAATGATTGAGATGAGAGCATGTCTGGCCAGCCATCGGCCCATGTAAAAGGGCACTTACATTCTGGAAGCAGAATCGTGTTTTTTATTTGCCTTGTAATTCGCTATTTTACACTACTGTGAACAGAGACATACCCTCGTTAAAGAAAATTTACGATCAGTTGCAGACAGATTTATTGAAGACAACGTCAACCACCATTTCTCTTACTGCCCTACACAGCTGTGCCTAGTGTCTCCAGCATGGAGAAGGCTCTTTGTAGAAGAAGATTGGCATCAATTATTCCACATCCACCTGGTATAATAGAAATGTAATTCTAGAGCAGGGATCGGCAACCTTCGGCACTCCAGCTGCTGTAAAACTACAACTCCCAGCATGCACACTTACTCGGCAGTTCTTGCAAAATCCCATAAAAGTGAAAAGAGAATTCTGGTTGTTTCAGAACAGCTGGAGTGCCGGAGGTTGCTGATCTCTATTCTAGAGCGTTACATAACAAAAAAACACAAAAAGTTGAAAAGATTTTGCAAAGTGTTGACAGTGATAAGCACCATCTAAGCTAATATCTAGCAAAGGAGAATGTGGGTTCAGCTCTATGGCACTATGGAGAAATATACTTGTTGTAGTTAAGAAAAAAAGATGCATACACATCCTGGTTTTTGTTAACAAAAAATATCCCAGAAGAGTGTCCTATTAGCATAGGTAAACAACTTAAAAGGGTTGTCTCACTTCAGCAAATAGCATTTATTATGTAGAGAAAGTTAATACAAGCCATGTACTAATGTATTGTTATTATCCATGTTGCTTCCTTTGCTGGCTGGATTCATTTTTCCATCACATTATACACTGCTCGTTTCCATGGTTACGACCACCCTGCAATCCATCAGTGGTGGCTGTGCTTGCACATTATACGAAAAAGCACCAGCCTATGTGCGGTTCCATAGTCCCGGCCACCAAAGAGGCCGGCACTTTTTCCTATAGTGTGCAAGCACGGACACCACTGATGGATTGCAGGGTGGTCGTAATCATGGAAACGAGCAGTGTATAATGCGATGGAAAAATCCATCTATCCATCCAGGAAAGGAAGCAATATGGACAATCACAATACATTAATAAGTGGCTTGTATTAACTTCTTTTACATAATAAATGCTATCTGCTGAAGTGAGACAACCCCTTTAAGTTTAACATCTGGATTCTGTTTCTAAATATGTATAGCCTACAATGTTATTCAATACCGCAAAAAGAAAAAAAATGTTTACAATGTCAAAAGCAATCATACTGAAATGCATCGGCATACATTTGCATTCATTTTGGCATACTCTTGAGTATATTTTTCTTAGGAAGAAAAAATAGCTCATCTGCCTGCTGTACAACTACTGTACATTTCTGGGGCACCAATAACAGGAAATGTGGTTGTCCAAACCAGAATTAAAAATAAATAAATTGTATTCCTCCCAAACTAGCCTATGGTTGGCATGTTCACTTCTTCCTACGGAATGCATGAGAGAGACAGGGAGACTCCAGATTTTTGTGCAAACCTGCACTCAATATATAAGCTGACTGCAGTGCTGGACCTTCTGTAATATGTGGGGAGATCCCTCACAACAACCTTCAGACCATTACTGTGTTACCGCAAATGTAGGTTCCAACAATGTGTGTTTTGTTATCATATTTTTTCCTCGGTGTGAGATGGGAGCCATTTATAGTTATATTATTGTGCCAGTTGTTACTATTCTTTGTTAGTATTGCGCTTCTCTACTTGGGTCTTTTGTCTCCACCTAAAAAATCTTCCTCTTAGCGTAAACCTAACTGACCCCATTATAGTCTATAGGGGCCTGTAGGCTCGGTTCGGCTTAGTTATGTGCTGAATCCGTCCTTTCCGTTCTTCTGCTACTATAACCGGGCAAAAGAAACTAAAGGCTGAACACTGATGTGAACTCAGCCTAGGGAGAAACTGTAGAGATGATTGGCACCATACCCATGTAGCAGGTAGCACCAGGGGCGTAGCTAGAAATGACTGGGGTCCAAAGCAAAAAAACATTTATGCCCCCCCCCTTCCGGATCTCCCACCCCCACTTACCTATTGGACCTCCCACCCCTTCCAGAGCTCCCACCCAAACACCCCTCTAGGACCTCCCACCCCAACATCGCCACACCTCTCCCTAGATCCCCCTAAGTGTCATCCACAGATCCCCCAAAGTGTCATCCACAGATCCCCCAAAGTGTCATCCACAGATCCCCCAAAGTGTCATCCACAGATCCCCCAAAGTGTCATCCACAGATCCCCCCTAAGTGTCATCCACAGATCTCCTTAAGTGTCATCTACAGATCTCTCTTAGTGTCATCCATAGATCCTCTTAAGTGTCATCCACAGATCTCCTTAAGTGTCATCCACAGATCCCCTTAAGTGTCATCCACAGATCCCCTTTAAGTGTCATCCACAGATCCCTCTAAGTGTCATCCACAGATCTCTCCTAGGTGTCATCTACAGATCTCCTTAAGTGTCATCCACAGATCCTCTTAAGTGTCATCCACAGATCTCTCCCTAAGTGTCATCCACAGATCCCCTTAAGTGTCATCCACAGATCCCTCTAAGTGTCATCCACAGATCTCTCTAAGTGTCATCCACAGATCTCTCCTAAGTGTCATCCACAGATTCCCTCTAAGTGTCATCTCACAGATTCTCCTTAGTGTCATCTACAGATTCCCTCTATTAGTGTTATCCACAGATTCCCCTATTAGTGTTATTCACAGATTCCCCCATTAGTGTCATCCACAGATTCCCCTATTAGTGTCATCCACAGATTCCCCCTATTAGTGTCATCCACAGATTCCCCCTATTAGTGTCATCCACAGATTCCCCTATTAGTGTCATCCACAGATTCCCCCATTAGTGTCATCCACAGATTCCCCCTATTAGTGTCATCCACAGATTCCCCCTATTAGTGTCATCCACAGATTCCCCTATTAGTGTCATCCACAGATTCTCCCCATTAGTGTCATCCACAGATTCCCCTATTAGTGTCATCCACAGATCCCCCTAAGTGTCATCCACAGATCCCCTAAGTGTCATCCACAGATTCCCCTAAGTGTCATCCACAGATTCCCCTAAGTGTCATCCACAGATCCCTCTAAGTGTCATCCACAGATCCCCCTAAGTGTCATCCACAGATTCCCCCTAAGTGTCATCCACAGATCCCCCTAAGTGTCATCCACAGATCCCCCTAAGTGTCATCCACAGATCCCCCTAAGTGTCATCCACAGATCCCCCTAAGTGTCATCCACAGATTCCCCTAAGTGTCATCCACAGATTCCCCTAAGTGTCATCCACAGATTCCCCTAAGTGTCATCCACAGATTCCCCTAAGTGTCATCCACAGATTCCCCTAAGTGTCATCCACAGATTCCCCCTAAGTGTCATCCACAGATTCCCTAAGTGTCATCCACAGATTCCCCTAAGTGTCATCCACAGATTCCCCTAAGTGTCATCCACAGATTCCCCTTAAGTGTCATCCACAGATTCCCCCTAAGTGTCATCCACAGATTCCCCCTAAGTGTCATCCACAGATTCCCCCTAAGTGTCATCCACAGATTCCCCCTAAGTGTCATCCACAGATTCCCCCTATTAGTGTCATCCACAGATTCCCTCATTAGTGTCACCCACAGATTCCCTCCATTAGTGTCATCCACAGATTCCCCTATTAGTGTCATCCACAGATTCCCCCTATTAGTGTCATCCACAGATTCCCCTATTAGTGTCATCCACAGATTCCCCCCATTAGTGTCATCCACAGATTCCCCCATTAAGTGTCATCCACAGATTCCCCCATTAGTGTCATCCACAGATTCCCCCATTAGTGTCATCCACAGATTCCCCCATTAGTGTCATCCACAGATTCCCCCATTAGTGTCATCCACAGATTCCCCCATTAGTGTCATCCACAGATTCCCTCCATTAGCGTCATCCACAGATTCCCCTCATTAGCGTCATCCACAGATTCCCTCCATTAGCGTCATCCACAGATTCCCCCATTAGCGTCATCCACAGATTCCCCTCATTAGCGTCATCCACAGATTCCCCTCATTAGCTGTCATCCACAGATTCCCTCATTAGCGTCATCCACAGATTCCCCCATTAGCGTCATCCACAGATTCCCCCATTAGCGTCATCCACAGATTCCCCCATTAGCGTCATCCACAGATTCCCCCATTAGCGTCATCCACAGATTCCCCCTATTAGCGTCATCCACAGATTCCCCCATTAGCGTCATCCACAGATTCCCCTATTAGCGTCATCCACAGATTCCCCCCATTAGCGTCATCCACAGATTCCCCCTATTAGCGTCATCCACAGATTCCCCTCATTAGCGTCATCCACAGATTCCCCCATTAGCGTCATCCACAGATTCCCTCTCATTAGCGTCATCCACAGATTCCCCCATTAGCGTCATCCACAGATTCCCCCCATTAGCGTCATCCACAGATTCCCCCTCATTAGCGTCATCCACAGATTCCCCCCATTAGCGTCATCCACAGATTCCCCCCATTAGTGTCATCCACAGATTCCCTCATTAGTGTCATCCACAGATTCCCCCCATTAGTGTCATCCACAGATTCCCCCATTAGTGTCATCCACAGATTCCCTCCATTAGTGTCATCCACAGATTCCCCCATTAGTGTCATCCACAGATTCCCCCATTAGCGTCATCCACAGATTCCCCTCATTAGCGTCATCCACAGATTCCCCCCCATTAGCGTCATCCACAGATTCCCCCCATTAGCGTCATCCACAGATTCCCCCCCATTAGCGTCATCCACAGATTCCCCCCCATTAGCGTCATCCACAGATTCCCCATTAGTGTCATACACAGATGCCCCATCAGTGTCATACACAGATGCCCCATCAGTGTCATACACAGATCCCCCATAAGTGTCATCCACAGATCCCCCCTAAGTATCATCCACAGATCTCCTCCGTCTCCTACGCGCTGCCACCTAGCTAATTTATTCAATGCACTTGTCTCTGTATAATTGAAGAAAAGCGCCGTAATCTTGCACAGGCGCACTGGCAGAGGCCAGGAAAATGGCGCATGCGCACTTTGAAATTGAAGAGAAGCGCCGTAATCTCGCACAGGCGCACTGGCAGAGGCATCAAAGTGCGCATGCGTCATTTTCCTGGCCTCTGCGAGTGCGCCTGTGCAAGATTACGGCGCTTTTCTTCAATTTCCCAGAGGCAAGTGCAGTGAATAACTTAGCTAGGGCGGGGAGGAGCGGCGCCGGCACCCCCAGCAAGAGTGCGGTCTATGCGGTGGCGTACCTTGCCTATGGGTGGCACCGGCCCTAAATCCTCAGCCGGCAGGCCCAGGCCCCCAATGGCGTAGAGCCCCATAGCCATTGCTATGGCTGCTATGGCGATCCCTACGCCACTGGGTAGCACCATTGATATAACTTCATGCAAGTTTAGTGCACCTACAGTAGATACTATCATTGCAGTTTGGATGCATTGGCCATTGTAAGTGGACTGCTTGTAACATCCTAAGCAGGGTTGCCAACCGTCCAGAAATTTCTAGACAGTCCGTAAAAATAGGTGACATTTTTGCTGTGTCCATGAAAAAAATAGATGTGTCCGTAATTTTTCTTTTGAAGTTACTGGCACTTGCCTACATTATTCGGGTGGTAATTATCATCATTTTACAG
The DNA here is from genome assembly GCA_033119425.1 of Bufotes viridis. Classification (NCBI taxonomy): domain Eukaryota; kingdom Metazoa; phylum Chordata; class Amphibia; order Anura; family Bufonidae; genus Bufotes; species Bufotes viridis. Next base: position 454,362,539 of record CM065591.1, on the reverse strand, counting down.
CTCACAGTAAATGCTGGTAATGAGTTCCTATCAGTATATGGAGCCATAGACATGTGTTACCTATAATCTTTATCATTCATTATGGTTTTCCAATTTGTCAGTAAAAAAATGTTGGCTGGAGCATGCTGGGAGTTATAGTTTCCCAACAGCTGCAGTGCTGGAGGTGGCTGATCCCTGCCCTACAAGAAGCAGAGAGAGAGAGCACTACGTGAGCATTTCTCACTCCACGTTCTAGCCAACGATGAGGACCTCAGATCCCCACTGATTAAAACCTTTGTCTGTATGACATATCAAAAAAGTTTTGTCAGAGTTCAGTGACACTTTAAAGGGGCTGTCTCACCTCACACACTGGTAACATATCAACAGGATATGTCACCTGTGGGACCTGCACCTATCTCTGGAACTGGGCCCCGAACTTCTAGCAGAGTTCCAAAAATAGCCAAGCAAGAACGCTCAGCTATTTTCGGAAGTCCCATAGAAATTAATGTAGGGTGCACCGCGCAAGCACAGCACACTCACTTTTATGGGACTGCTGGAAGTAGCTCAGTGCTCAGCTATTTTCATAACTCCCGCAGAAATGAATGGAGGGTGGACGCACATGTGCGGTGCACTCTCATTCACTTTGGGGACTGTTCTAGAGATAAATGTGGTTCCCAGAGGTAGGACCCACAGGATAGGTCGTCAATATCTGATTGGTAGGGGTCTGAGCTACAGTAATCCAGTATGACCCCCCTTTGAATAGAGCTTTGCTTCGGACTTTCTTCAAAATGGTAGATCCAGCACAGGGAAGAGCTGACTGATGGGGCCACAGGAGTCGGGATGCCGGCCGATCGGATATTGATGATCTATCCTAAGGTCATCAATATCAGGAGCCTAGAGAACTCCTTTTAAGGGTTTATTAAACAGTAATCCCATCATATATCAGCAACCTATATGTCAATAATCTTTTTGCTTTATAAAAATTGGGGAGATGGTTTTTTGGATAAAATTTTTTAAAGTCACTCCATGTATTCTACTTACTGCCCTGGCTCTTTAACCTCCTATTTGTTTGGACTTTTAGCATGGCAAACAGCCTCACTTACATCACTTAATCAGTCAGACCATTCACTCCAACCAGATGGTTACACTGATCAGTGCACCACTCTTCTGTGGGCTCTTCTCCTAGGCCTATATAGAAACTCTACTCCTACTATTATCATGAGGACTACCATTTAGATAACATCTTCCCATCAGACTAGTGGTAAACTGACAATAAATTACCTATCTAAGGTATACAGAAGTTCTTGTCATTTGTGCCGACAGAAGGACAATATATTGTATAGAATTTTCAATGGCACAGTACTGCCGAAATGAAAAAGAAAAACAGCCAAAAATTTGAAACTGTTTTTGTTTGTTCTATGAATATTGCGCATACACAAAATTCCCCTTTTTGATGGAAGTGTCCCTTTAACTATATGGTAAAAAAGGGAGAAAGACCATATACTCTAGGATCCCTACCTGATGGCAGCCATACTACAGTCGCAGACTGTGAACCGTTCTTTTTATTGAAGTCTATGGTAATTACAGTCAATCGGCCGGTTCTCCAAGTAGGGTGGGATCTCAGGGGTGGGATCCATATCTATCAGACATTCATGATGTAACCTGTGGATATGCCATGCATGTCTGAGACGGAACAATCCCTCTAAACCTTCTGGTATTCTAATGAACTGCTATACTCAGTTTCATATTACATAAGTTGAAACAATCTTCCCATGCTTCACATCATCTCCACCGCCGTGCACAGAAGCTCAATCATTTTCCAGTTATTTAAACACAAAATACGTCTGCAAGCTAATATGGTCTAATTTAGTAAAATAATGCAGACGAGATCTGGAGGATTTCTAGTTTACTGCACATTCTCAGCATCTGGTACAATCACTTTCAGCGGCTCATGGTTCAGGTCAAGAACATGGGATCCAGAAGGTCAAGGACTGCAGAGCCAATGGAATATAACATACATTGTAAACTCCAGACTGGAACAGTTTTTAATTACACCAAAAATAGGACCTGGTCATCAGGGTTGCCAACCGTTCAGAAATTTCTGGACAGTCTGTAAAAATAGGAGACGTTTTTCTTGTGTCCGTGAAAAAAAAATATATATGTCCGTAATTTTTTTTGAGTAAATTATTTTGGTGGTAATTATCATTTTAAAGCTCACAGTAAGGTAAATGCTTTGCCATAGACAGCAGCGATGAACAGGAAGAGAGACGGGAGACGGCATGTGCGCACTGCGTCCGCCGTCTCCTCATACAGCTGATCGGCGGGGGTGCCAGGTGTCTGACCCCTGCCGATCTGATATTGATGACCCATCCTGAGGATTGGTCATCAATAGTAAAAGCCCGGACAACCCCATTAGGTATATTACTGTATTCAGAATGAGGAAAATCTGATTCATTATATTTAATGAAAATGACATACAAATTAGCTATAACAGATGATCTGAACCTATTTATGAAAACAGTGTTCATTTATGTCTAATGGATGTCATCAAGGTACATTAAAACTAGGTAACAGTGCTCCAGACTAAAAAAAAATAAACAGGAGCCATTGGCTCCTAAACTGAAAAATTTAGGAGCCAAATTAAATTTTTTGTGTCGTCAAATTGAAAATATATACAATTATATTTAAAAAAAAAAAGACTTGGAGAAGATGAGACGCAGGTCACAGTAATGATCCAGCACTACATATTAGGGGTGTCACGATACCCACATTTTGATTCGGTTTTGAAACCATAAAAAAGTATTGCGATACTCGATAACATTCGATACAACGCATTTTTTTTCTTTTGCGACATTCACCGAACAGAAGATATTTTTTTATATTTTAATAGTTTGGACTTTTCGGACGTGGCGATATGTAATATGTTTATTTATTGTTTATATATTTTATATGTAAAATTGGGAAAGGGGGCTATTAGCCCCCTGTGCTATTCACCCTAATAGAGCTCTAATAGGGTGAATAGGACTTTACACTGTCCTTGCTGCCCTGTGCTTTGTGCACACAGCAGCAGGGAGCTTACCATGGCAGCCAGGGCTTCAGTAGCGTTCTGGCTGCCATGGTAACTGATCGGAGCCCCAGGATTACACTGCTGGGGCTCCGATGGTAACTGCCACTGAGGAGGAGGGGAGGGGACCCTGTGGCCACTGCCACCAATGCCTTTAATACTTGGGGGCGCACTGTGCCACCAATGTTTTAGATACTGGGGGAAGGGGGGGGCACTGCGCCACCAATGATGTTAACCCACCCATTAATTCAAATACAGGAGGCGAGTGTCGAAGACAGAATCACATAGCCGGCACCCGACCTCTATGACAAGGCGCTGCGATCTGCTGCAGTTAATCCCTCAGGTGTGGCACCTGAGGGGTTAACTGCCGCAGATCGCAGCTACCTGTCATAGAGGTCGGGTGCCGGCTATGTAATTCTGCCATCGACACCCGCCTCCTGTATTTGAATTAATGGGTGAGTTAACATCATTGATGGCGGAGTGGCCACAGCACCTCCCCTCCTCTTCCCTGCATCCTGCTCCCCTGTGCTGCTGAGTGATCGCCTGCGCTGGGGCGGCGGGGAAAGGAATTATTGGCTATTTTGGTCGCCATCTGGAGTGCTGGGTAAGATCCAGTAGTTAAAAGGGTTTTCCAAGATTTTGGCACCCAGGACCCCTGGCGATCAGCTGTTTGAGAAGGCACCGGTGCTCCTGTGAGCACTGCAGTTTTCTTGCAGCTTACCAAGCACAGCACCGTACATTGTATAGCGATTTTTCTTGGTATTGCAGCTCAGCCGCATTCACTTGAAAGGGACTGAGCTGCTCCTAGGCCACATTTTCGATGAATTTGTTGTTACTAGCCTAGGAAAAGCTGAGAGAAGGCTGCAGAGCCCACAGGAGAACCACTGCCTCCTCAAACAGCTCATCTGCGGGGTCCTGGATGTCAGACCCCTACTGATCAGATACTGATGACCTATCCAGAGGATAGGTCATCAGTAAAAAAGAAATCTCAGAAAACCCCTTTAATGAATCGCATTAAACAGTATTCAATTTACGACTGAAGAATGCTGGATAAGGAGGCGACTAGACATGGGAATAGCTAGAGGAGGTGCAGAAGTAGTAGTTGAATCTAGGCCCTGGTACCTAAGAGAGTCCAAAGGCCCCTCTATCAGAAGACACCAGTATTATATATTAGAAATGGCCAATGGCATATGAGGGTCTAGGATAAAAATTTTCCATTGGTGCTCAGGGGCTGTAAGTTACGTCCCCGAAAATGGTCTGAACTATGTAACGTTAAAGAATGTAGGGCCAGCATTGTACAGGTAAGTGAAAACAAATGTGACACTAGCAAAAATTTCATGATGGAGCAAAACAAAAAAAGTCATTGTATACAGCACAATAATGTCATTACTAATACTAAAACTCTGTAAGTTTGGCAGATGCAGAAGAAGTGGGTTTGTCAAACAGCATGGCCCATTGTGTTATCAAAGTACGCAAAGGCCGCATTATCCTTATTGAGAGAATTATTATCATGCAGGATCAAAGAGTTAAATGATTAATTGAGCTCTGCTACATTGGTAATTGCCACTTCAAATGAAAATGGTTGAATTAAAATCCCGTTAGTAGACTCATGGCTCATATCGGCTTCTAGAACAAAAGATGTCTGTTCTAAAGTAATAGATGTGACTGAGTAATCTGCATAGCAACCGTGTGTCCGAGGCTGATCAATGGTACCCGTGGCTGGCCGCTCTAGGCCGTTGCGCTACGTAAGTGTTATGTCTATTATTAGCACGCCTTCTATTAACCCTCTGAAGTGCATGTCATCAGTAGTCAGGTTTGCCGTACATATGAAGTTTAATGTCCCCCTTATGACCCCCATCCTCTCATTCTATGAAATCCAAGGACCACCAGTAATCTCCTATGGTTTGCAGGAGTCTTGAGGCTTTAATACATTTGATAAAATACAGCTGTGAGAAAAATTTCCAATTAAAAAAAGAAAAAGCCTCCCAGAGACCGGCTGATTGTGGAAGTGAAATGCCAGGAAATGGCACTCATTTACATTATTGTATGACTACATTATACATGGTAGTTTTGAGCCCACCGGAGTGGCTCTCTGCTATGGCTCATAGAAAGGTGTTCTGATTTGTGCTGCCCCTAAGGCCTCATTGGACCCATTTGGACCCAAATAGAATAGGCCAATCAACTTAGCTGAAAACGCATCTGAATTGAATTTCAGGAAATTCACTTATCACTAATACCAATGCATACCATCCCAACAGAGGCCACAAGAGCACGTTTTTGTCCTCCAGTGGGTAAATCTAGGTCTATTGATAGATTTGAGGTATGTGCTGGGAACCTCTACTGCAAACGCAGTGTGAATGTAGCCTAAGACTTCTTTTTATGCTGAACATGAACCTTATGTCTACCTTCCAACATTTGAGTTCCCATTTGCAGGCGCCACCTGACTTGTCCAGGAACACCTACAAACACTCCCAGAACCTCCAAATTTGAGACTTTGTGTAAGCCACAGCCCTTCCGAGATCCCTTTTATCGACTAATCCCACCAAACACGGGGCTGTTAAGAGATATGAATATGTGATGGATATTAAGCGCACAAAAGGAAGAGTATACCAACCTTCAGTGAGCTGATCCATGGAAATGATCTTCCTGTTTCCGTCCACTGTGTAGATTGTTCTCACTCCCTGGGGTAGATTCACATTATCAGAAAGAGTTCTGGTCAAATCAGCCAGGAGAGCCTCAAAAGATCGGTATCGATCAGGGGAAATGGCGTAGACAATCCCTTTAAAATATCGGTCACCGTTGCGATAGAATCGGACTTTCTTGGCCTTCTTCTCTGAACTCAGGGCCTGCAGAGTACGGGTTCGGTAAAAACTGCAGTGCGCACTATGGGTTGGACTTGGTAGTCCATTGGCTCGAGAACTTCTGTTGTACCTTTGCGCTTTATCGCGCTCATCGAAGTGTTCAAGCTCCATGTCTCTCCCCAAGGACATTGTAGAGAGTCTACAAAGGAAAAAAATAGTGTTATTCACCGAAGGACTCGAAGCTCCTCTGCACATGAATAGTGGTGATTGTCATATAATTGTTCGAAAACACCTTACGTGGGCTGCAAGAAAAAAACATGTCTCTCATTAACACTGCTACTATTTTAGTAGCATTGTATCACTAAGCCGGCTTTTGTTACATTCATATATATTTGTTAGAGGACCATTAAGGGCTCGGTTTCCCATTTAGAAATAATGGAACTGAACATGAGCGTCTACTTCGTCAGTGGCTATTAAAATAGAGACAAACACTATAAAAGCAACAACAAATAAATCAACCATTATTCCTCCATACAATGCCTGGCATCTCAGCAAATAACTGTGGGTATTAGAACAACAGGCGGTTAACAAGGGGTTGTCCAACTTATAAGAAAACCTCCCCGATGCCCCTCAATGTGATAAAATAATAAAAGAACATATACCCACCCCCTACCCCCCTGCCGTTTCCAGCACTGCAGCTCCAGTTCGCAACACCAGTCTACGTTTACAAGCTGTGGCAGTGATGTATGGGACGTTACCTCTACAACCAGTTCCTAGGGCCGCTACAAGCATGCATAAACCCCCCCAGATCTGAGCTAGATATCACACAGCACATCAATTCTGTTCCTTTTAGCTGCACTTTTCCAACCAATTCAGCCTCACAAAGTGGTTTAGCAGAAAAGGGACATGACTTCATCAGGTAAAGGGGTCACGGCTAAGATGCAATAATTTGCAGCAAAATTATGGTGAAAGGTAAGCCAAACAGTAGGTGGTATAAGCTTAGACAAAAGTCTCAAGCCAGGCACCAACTTTTCTTCCAGACAGACTGGGTAATAAACTGGGATCCGGCAACAATATTTTTTTTACCTTTGTGTAGAGCTCCCCACACATATTAGTGTGTCGGACGAACCCCCCCGTTCTCGGCAGATTCAGCCGACAAAAGACTAACGTGTATGGCCAGCTTTAGACTGTCTAGTCTACATTCATATTGTCTACATTTTATAGAGGATTAGTAAATCTGCCCCAATATCTCCTCCCCATAGTCTTGGAAGTGACCAAGGCATGACAAAGATTACAAAGAATTACGGTAACTTTTCCAAATGAATAGGCTTGGAGCTTCGTTACTCTATGTACATCTCAGGTGTCCATACGTGTTCTTTAAAGCCACCAATGCTTGATAAAGGAGTCATGACCATACAGTATATGCCTTAGGCTTCATGCACACGATCGTTGTTTGTTTCCACGTCCGTTCCGTCCGCAAATTTTGCATCCGCCCAAAAAACGTTTTTTTTAGCGGATCCGTTTTTATGGCAGATTCATTGTAATAATGCCTATCCTTGTCTGCAAACGTGAAAAACATAGGACATGCGCTATTTTTTTTATGGAATGTAAACACGGACCACGGATGCGGAACAAAAACGGTTGACCATCCGCATTTTTTAACGGACCCATTAAAATGAATGGGGAAGCATCCTATCCGTGAAAAAAAAAAAGGGAACGGAAGCGGAAACAAACAACGGTCGTGTGCATGAGGCCTTAAGCTACTTACACACATGTGCTAAGGTATCCGGCAGTTTGTTGCGGCACAGGTACAGCCTCCCAGAGTTCATTGTTTCCGTCATAGTAGCATTGGACTGATGCACCACCAGATCCCATTGAGTATAATTGAACCTGGCAGGGATCCAGCTGGTTACCGTCATGAGTGCCAGGATCCGGCTAGACAAAAACCGTGCTATTATAGTCAATGGGGTCTGGCGGTGTACAGGCCCTATGCGACTATGCCAGATACGATAAACTCTGGCAGGCTGTTCCTTTGCTGGAAGAGCTTGCTTGATACCATAACGCGTATGTGAAACTAGCCTTCTCGATATCTGCTACTCATGGATACAAAACATGGTATAGGGCTAGCTGACATTGTCTGTGAACTGCACTGCAAGATCTCTCCGAATTATCTGCGGCCAAGCTGTGTTATCTGACAAATTCAGCACTGCTGCACTGATAGAAACTGATCCCGGTAACATCAATATACTTATAATAGGAAAATATTCCAACTACTTCAATATTTTAAAGTGTAGCTGTTATTCTTTTTTTTGGGTAGGGGCAGTGATACTGACCATTTTTGTAATATACTTTAATTGCTGAAATTGTACATTTCTATTAGAAAAATAGCTCTAAAGTGGCCCATTTTGTGCATTAAAAATGCTCCCCATCTTCTATTTACTAAAGTGTGAGACACGCTCCACACTGACTGCTGCTGCCTTTAAATAGATATATATATATCGTATATACACATAGTTCTATACTATATAGGAGCAGCTACATTCTCGGTAGTGAGGGCTCACTGCTTGCAGTTATTCTTGCTACACATCGCTCCCAGCATACAGGCTTATACAGGTACAATACAGAGATTGCAGTCAGCCAGGCAGTGAGGGCAGCAGCAGTCAGCGTGGAGCGTGTCTCCAGACTTCAGTAAATAGAAGACGAGGAGAGCTGATGCATAAAATGGGCCATTTTAGTGCTATTTCAGTTACACTTTAAACTTTGCTTCTCGCTAGTTTACCATTTAGGATATCCCTATGCCTATGAGACGCCATGTCAAAGACCTGCCCTCTGTTCAATATTAGGCTGGGTTCACAGCACATCTATCAATTTCCATTGTTCTGCTCTGTTGAAAATATCAGAAGTTCCGGGTCCAGCACATAACTGAATCAAGTGGCACAGAACAGACCCCACTGACTATAATGGGTTCTGTTCAGGAGTCCACTGTCTCAGCGTGCATGCAGGACGTTTATCTGCGCTTTTTGATGGAATCTGCAACAGAGGCGCCGAACAGCCTTAGTGATGTGAGATGTCTGTGCCATCAAAAAGTTCACCCTCCTGACCAGAAATATCAAATATGCAACTGTAGATTGGCTGTCCCATTACATGGATGAATGGGCGATCCAAAAGATCACGAGAATGGGGCCTGTGTTTCCTTAATTGAATAGAGCAATGGACACACGTGTGCTGCTGCATATAAATATGTGAAGCATTCATGTATGAATGTACACTGCTCTATTCAAATGAGGGAACACAGCAGACGGACCCCTCTATTCATAAACTTATCCCCTATCATGTGGATAGGAGATACTTGTACATTGTTGCAATGAAACAGCCCCTTTTCATTGAAAACCAGGTTCTTTGTAATTATTACATACTGTGCACTGACTGGTAGGCTAAGGCCTCTTGCACACGACTGTATGGCTCGTTTTTTGCGGAACGGAACAGCTGGCCCTGATAAACCAGTACTATCCTTGTGTATTATGCGGACAATAATAGGACATATTCTATCTTTGAATGGAACGGAAAAACGGAAAAGGAAGGCATACGGTGTACCTTAGTTTTTTTTGCGGATCCATTGAAATGAATGCGTCCGTATACGGTCCGTATAAGGAACTTAAAAAACGGAATGTAAACGGAAAAGAAAACGTTCGTGTGCAACAGGCCTAATAGTCTTCTTTCCTGTCACCGAGGCCAAACACATATAATACATGTAGATTGAAAGTGCCAATTTTGGCCAATGATCATTTAAAATTATATCCAAATGATCGTTCACAAATCCCAATGGTCTGGATTTTCTTGGTTGTTGTCAGCTGAGAATGCAAGCGTGTGGAGTGATCGGCTGAACGAATTTAATCATTTGCCTCTTTGTGTGTCATTGCCTTTCACACGGGCCACCGATCATGTGAATTGTCTATTAATCATTCGTATGTACACAATAATTCTTCGGTGTGAATGCGTGCAATGACTGAGCGATGCTCGGTAAATCGATCATTTATCTTCCATTGTATTGATCGAGAAGGACCGTAAATCATTGTTTGTCGTTATGTAATCTCTCTGTGTAAACTTCAGTCGTTCTATTTGGTTGTAACTACCAGTAAGGAATGGTTGGCAAAGGAACCACCCTGTTCTCCCCCTTCTGGCAGGAGTGGGCTGGTCCTGCTTCCTGCCAGGAGGGGAGTTAGGAGGAAGGAAGCAAACTTACTGAGCTTTTGCTCCTAAAGAGATTCTCCAGTGAAATTAATTTGGTCAAGCCATCAAGTGAATTATTGACAAGAAAGACAGCAGAGGGAGCCGCTACATCAGCATTTACAGACACTGCTGTGAGGTGAGGGACTACGGCTAAGACACCCATCACCAGATTACCACTAAACCAGTCTTACATAGTGCTAAACTGCAACCAATGAACCTGCCTCCATATTCCGTACTGGTGCCAGAGAAGATTGCACTTAAAATCTGCTGCTACTGAACTTATTTGAAGTTCTAAGTTGCAATTAGTAAAAAAGACTTTTATATGTTTAATTCTGGCCTCAATCTTCAATAGCAACGGCCTGAGGGAGTACACCACGACACAATACTTCATCAGGGGCACTACCACTCCTATCTTCCGGAGCTCACTGCACTATTTCATCATGAAAGCAGTTTTACAACTTGAGAACTTCACCTACAAGAATGAAATCTTCTGATGTAAATGTTGGTTGACAGATCGGTTAACAATCCAAACAACGATCGCTTTTACAAATCTTTTACGCGATGGTAGATATATGTAAATTCTTATTGTTTGTATGGAATAAACAATGGAAATCGTTCATTGCCGATCATTCACAAAGAAATATCTTAAAGGGCCCTTAGTCTAGAATGCTGATGGTCGGATCATTTTCACAAACGATTTGAACCGTGATTGATCGGCCGCATTTTAAGATTCTCATATGCGTATGGCTAGCTTGAGTCTTGTGTCCAGCTGATGGTCGGGGGGCTCACAAAGGACTACCGTTTGAGTACATAGGTTAAACACCCTGGCGGTAGGTGTTCAGTAACTGCTGGAACAATAGATGGGCAGAGAGTGGCTATTATTGATCAGGCAGAAATGTAAATCCCCTTTTTACCTGCACATAGTCCACCGGCTAAATGTCATCCTGCCTGTCCTAGAGCTGCTGCGCCAAGCCCTGGGTGATGATGTTGGTCAAGTGAACAATTCTCTCCCCATTGCCCAGGCTTGACGGTGGTTGGACAGGCAGGATGGGTTGCATAAAGGATGCAGTGGCCAACCGTGCTCAGGAAGTAAAGAGATCCTAGTCTCCTACACTTTAACCTACCTCCAGCCGCTCCGGGGCAGGCAGTGCAGCTAGTGCCACAGTCCAGCATAATCAATCAAAATGTACAAACTGTAGAGGGTGGTTTTAACCGTGAAACAGTCCCCTTGTGTATGTACTGTACCTGGTGGAAATGGGTTTATCAAATATCCAATATGAAACAGGCCACTCTTGGCCGTGGACTGTGTCTAGTATTACAGTTTAGCCCCATTCAAATACAAGACAACCCCTTTAAATCTAGGCATCTTGGTATGTATACTGGCATGACATGAGATTCCCACGCATGACTGTGACATTTACTGAATATTATTAATTTTGCACCTAGTGAGGATCAGCCATACCCTATAGACGAAACCAAGCTGTAACTGCAAATTACATCTAAAAATACTCTAAAAATGACTTATTTTCAAGCTTCTCTTTGGATTTCTGACAGGAGTGTGGGCAGACGTTCATGCCTGATTTTGTACGCCTGGATGTAATTTACGAGAGGTGGAAAATAGAAGTAGTTTGAGGGCCTCCCAGCTGCTTGTGTACAGCCATCAGACGTCTTGTCTATTGTTCCTTGTACAATGGGGGTGTCAGCGGCTGATATCTGTCCATATTGTGCAAGGGACAAGTGAAATGGAGCTCATTTGGCCTTCATAGCCAAATCTGTGGAAAAACAAGTCATCCTAATGGTGTCAGTGCGGGGAGTCAGGGTACGGCCACACGGTCAGGTTTCCTGGTGCAGTTTTTGAAGCCACAATCAGCAGTGGCTCATAAAAGGAGAGGAAGTATAAATGACAGATACATACAACTTCTCTTTTTTAACTTAATTCCTGGTTTTGGCTTCCAAAACTGCATCCAGAAACCTGATTGTGTGGCCGTACCCTCAAGGCTAGTCCATTTAGGGTATATTCACACTCAGTGAACTGGTTGCTGAATTTTTGTGACTGTGCCATTCATCTGAATCTTCCGATATCCATACATATGCTACAAATACATACAACCTCATTCATATTTCTGCTAGAAATCTGCCGTGTGGGAATATACCCTGAGAGCCATATAAAAGACATGGAAAATCCCTTTAAATGTCGCATGCCATTCTTTAAGATAAACAGCTGGAGGGCCGCAGTTTGAGGATGCCTGGGTTAGAACAAAGCACTGTATAGAGGATATCCAAGGTCTCCTGTCCTCCGCTGGTCCTCCAGGAACTGATGTCACATCCATTGAGAGGTCAGGTCACAATACCTTAGTAGGCAATCTTGGTACAGCTCCGTGATGCCATGTTCAAGGCATGTGCCATGATTAGCTACCATAATGGTACGATGTGACACCTCTATGGATGTAACACTGCTACATGGAGGACTGGGAGGAGAAGAAACAGAAGGCTGTGATGGTGTGAACACTAGTCTTGTTCAAAAATATTTGAAAGAATTTTATTCTCCGACAACCAGCACAGTAAAAGGAAGTCTTCCTGGATCTCAAAAAAACCCTGGATTACAATATCAATGACCTATCCTCAGCATACGTCCTCCATATCTGACCGGTGTGGTCTGATGCCTGGCAGCCCCACCACAGTTGTTTGAAGAAGCACTTTGGTGGGCACCACGGCCTCCTCACAGTGTTCCAAGCACAGTTCATTGTATAGCGGCTGTGCCTGATATTGAAGCTCAGGCCCGTTTACTCAAATGGACCTGATCTGCGCCTACATGACCGATGAACGTGATGCCACTGGCCTAGGGACTGGCTGCAGCACTCAGTGGAGCACCAAGGTCTCTTCAAACCTTCCACATGACTGATGAAGGTGGAGCTCAAGTCATCAAACTGGTATAAAGGTGTGCTTTAGTGGAGGGAACTTAGTCATGAATAAGAACTCTGTTCGAAACGCGTTGACGGTGTGAATCTGTTGTGAATATATGCGCTACAAGTTGTAACAAACTTCACCACAATAAAGAAGATACAGCTGAATATTTTGCTGGACCTCCAGAATTTTTTATTTCCGCAATCCACGGTAGCTTGCCGCATGGTCCGTGCATGAGGGATCCCAGTGGGGACACTATATAGCAGGTGAGCTGGACATACCTTTCTCTATATACTCTTCAAACAGGGACTGGTGTGGGCGTCAGGATTCGTATCCCCACCGATCGGAGGATAGGCCATCAATATTAAACTCACAGAAAATCCCTTTAAGTTTGTCTTCCCTCAATCCATATAGACTGATTGACGTTTTCATATATCAGAACAGGAAGAGATGTCAACCACTGTGTGGGCGCGAAGAAGAAGAACTCACAGGCTTTCTCTATGAGCGCTGGCAGCATTTATACAGCTTTTAACATGGAAATAATGAAATAATCCAATGATATAAAGTTTGACATTCACAAACTCAGCATATCCCCCTTTATCCTACGTATACTGCCCTCAGAAAGGGACCATAGGAGACCTGACAGATCTTCTTTAATGGAGCCATCTATCAACAGACAATACCGGCACCTGCTCATTGACAATAATTTGCAAGACAACGGCCAGGAATAGGACATTTTCGGCAACTTTGCAGGCTGAAGCACTCTCAACACAAACCAAAGGGAGAGTTGACAAGACAAGCTGAATTTTTAGGAATGCCCTAATATAAACCTTAAAAGGCTGCTTTATTTTAAATAATGCCTTATCAAGACTGAGCTTAAAAGTAAAATTCTGAGATTGTATTTTAGTGATCTGAAATATGTGTAGAAACGTCTCATAGCAGATAATGGTTCTTATGGTTGAATGTAGATATTCCACGTATACATGTAATTACTATGCTTTCCATTCAGGCCGGCCATTCATTATAAGATGTGACAATGCGTTGACTACACGCTTAAATTGAGTTGGAAAAGACTGTCTTCAATGGTCAAGAGGCCTGTGCAGTGTCAATGTGACCCCGGAGCCATCTGTCAGTACACAATGCCCTATTCCTCTTGACTTCTCCCTCTGAATGGACATTGTCTTTATTGGGGCTAACATCTGTGCACCCTGCCCATGTGCCATTGACTGGTTTTATCGCTCTGCTGTTTATCACTTTCTTATGGACATCAGACATTGGAGATAGCCGCTCATTAAATATTTCAGATATGCTTATCTGATCCCTAGTCAGGTGGCTCAGCTTCCCGTTATATGGATTTTATGCTATATATTCAAATATACTATTATTACAAGTCTAATAATGCATATTTTATGTTTCTCCACATACACAGCAGAATATTTTATATTTATGATTTAACTGGTACATTATAACAGAGGGTATAACTAACATTAGCAGCTGCTATATGGATCTTCTCTGGCGCTATGGCTAATTCACAGAACTGTTTTTATGGCCAGGTGGTATCCTGGTCCACAAGGAGGGCATGCTGTCTGTAATAATGAATAGCTCAATTCAACTTTTTATCTGCATAGAGTCAAACACTGAAAAAATAAAAGGCAGCATGCATCTATGGCGAAAATTCCCCATACAAGTCAATGAGACTTTTTTTTTATAGTTGCATCTGTTATATGATGAAGAAAAAACATCTGCTTCGAATCCTTACAAAGTCTGGACAATGGAGGATTATATTTGGATATTTATATATATATATCTCCATACATACATATATATCACACATATAAAACCCGATCCAATACCGATCTAATATGGACAAGGGGGGGAGGGGTGTACAGAAATATTCATGGGATTCCATATGGTTAAAAATATGCCCGTTTTTATGGCCTGCTCGTGCACTCAGACTATACATTGTGGGGGCATAGATATTGGGGGTGTAGAATCAGCAGTGACCAGGCCTTGATGACGTAAGAGGCTCAATTGTCCCTTTGCCACAAACCAGTATTAGAAATGGTGCATGGTAGACGGGGGCCCTTTTGCAGGGGGCCCTTAAAGGCTCTGCTCTCTCTGCACTTGATTAACTTGAGAAGTCAGGGCCAAGTGCGATGTTTTCACTGCCTGGCCCTGTGCAGAGGACGCGGCAGTTGCAGAGAGAGCAGAGCCTCTAGGTGTAATGGTAACGCCCCCGTTGCTCCTAGAGGCTCATGTGCATATATTAAAACATCATTTTTCTCTGCAATGTGGCACATATGAACATGGGACCAACACAGATGCCTTCAGCTGCCAAGTGCACATGTAACAGATCAGTCAGTGTCATAGGTACAAATCTGCTGACAGATGCCCTTTAAAAACTATCTGTGTTTTTTGTGACATCTTTTTAGTTTTTTGTGACATCACACTCATGGTTTCCATATGTCGCCCTGATGAGGGTTATCAAGTCTTTACAGCTGTCTTCAGGTTTGTATCTGTACTGTAAACTACAGGTAACAAAGAAACTTTTTATAGATCTCTTCTCGTTTCCTAGTATTTGTACCATCCCCTATGTGATGGGGGTGAACACCTCTCCAGATTTATGCAGGCCTTCCTGTGTTATCTCTAGAAAGGAATCAAACCGCCATAGGTACGATTGTCTCCTATTTAATGGTAGACGATTCCTGGAGGAATACATCACATGGAATCAGGATAACCCACACGCTACAACAAATTATCATTTACGTCGATGAGATGATAACATCTGTGTCTTTAACAAACAGACATCAGAAGATGCTTTACGTGTAAATATGAGCCCCACACGTAGAAAGGTAATCTTATGACACACACGTACCATGCTGGCGCCAGATGTACACGACTTATTGTCGTCAACAACTATATGAATATCCCTGGTTCCACCTGGGTTATTGAAATAAATGATTGGTGTAGTAGTCACCATGCAGATCTGCAATAAACAGTTTCTGCATGGAAAACGCTGTGAATTAGCTGCATGAGCATTTGCCCCATTAAATGTGACTAATCTGCATGGACGCCAGGTTTTTTAATGCAAACTGAGCCAAAATTCTAGTGTATTTTCAATAGTAAGGAATGAGCCACAGTGAGCTCCAGTTAACTTATTAGGACCACATTATTTAGTCAGTTTGTATTGTTAATGGCCGCACGGTATTGCGGGTGCCGCACGATCATTAACAATGCAGACCAACGACACAGTGCAATTTGAACTAGTAAGGCTGAGTTCACATCACCGTTCAGCTTTCCGTTCTTCTGATCCGTCAGAAGAAGAGAAAAAACTAAAACAGGATCCTGTAAAAAAAAAAAAAAAACCTATCCTGTTGCATCAGTTGTCATCCGTTTGAGTCATTTTTGTCTGAGATCCGTTTTTTTAGACTGGGAAAAAAAAGTACTGCCTGCAGGATATTTTTTCCCATCTAAAATAACGGATCTCAGATGGAAATGGCTGAAACAGTTGACAACTGATGCAACAGGATACGTGTTTTTTTTACAGAATCCTGTTTTTTTTTTCTCTCTCTCTTCTTCTGATGGATCAGAAGTATGGAAAGCTAAACAGTGATGTGAACTAAGTCTTAGGGCTCATGCACACGACCGTATGTATTTTCCGTTTCCGTTCCGTTTTTTTGCGTTCCCTATAAGGGCTTATGCACACGTATTTTGAGGTCCGCAAAACACGGATCCACAAAAAAAATGGATCACATTTGTGTGACGTCCGTGTTGCATCCATTTATTTTGCGGATCCATTGTAACAATGCCTGTCCTTGTCCCAAGAATAGGACATGTTCTTTTTTTTGCGGAAAGGACATGCGGATATACGGAAACGGAATGCACACGGACTCATTTCAGTTTTTTTTCAAGCCCCACTGAAATGAATGGTTTCGTTTGCAGACCTGTAAAAAAAACTGAACGGAAACGGAAGAAAAATACGTTTGTGTTCATGGGCCCTAAAAGTTTACATTGTTCAAAGACCTTTACACCTGTAAAGTCACGGCCTCCCGAATGTGGACTATGTATTGGATTGCTGGAGATGCCCAGATGTCCTGGTGACACCAAACTTCACTGAAGGTGGCCTAATCTACTAATCTCTGGCACATAGGTGCAGCCACTAATTAGCTGCCCATATCGAACTTCCTGCAGGTGGCAAAAGAGGGATGCCCTGTGGCTGACACTGATAGGCACTCTTACAGGGCAATGAGGCCGATACTATGGCTGGTGCTGGTATGGGGTCGCTGTGATTGGCACTGTTGTGGAAGCACTGCAGCTGTGACACGTGATCTAGGCACTAGTACGTAGGTATGCACTGGTAGGTGGGTAGGACTGGTAGGTGGGTAGAACTGGGAGAGGACTGGTTGCTTTTCCATATGTTCTGGGTGTGGAATATAATAAACATTTCTAAACTTTATTCTAATAGAGATCCCTTGAGAAGACACCATGAGAACTGAGCAACATTTGGGATACATTTGGGATGGAGCTATCCTTTAATTATACAAATACATAGTTCTGTTCAGGAACAGAGATGGTGACAATCTCACGGACTGTGATAAAATAGACATATGGTTGTCACTATGAATAGATCAAATAGCTATGACTGCGGTGGATGTCACTTCAAATGAGTGCTGAGATCAACCAAGAAAAAACAGTGCGCCCTCAAGTTACATTATTAATATGTTCCAAGACAACCATAGTAAGTTAAAAATGGCCTGACTTAAAGGGGTTGTTTGTTTTTATTTTTGCTGTTTTTACATTTCAACCCCAACCTGCTGTACCTGTGGAAAGAAATCATGCTAATGTCTGTAAAGCGCTGTGGAATTTGTCAGCGCTATATAAGTGAGTCTAATAAATAAATACTCACCTGCTCTCTGCTGCTCCATTACAGCTCTCAGACTCCCTTCGCTTGTCTTCTGTAAACCTCTGGATGAACGGGGTCACGTGTACCACTGCAGCCAATGACTGACCTCAGCAGTGACGTGTACCTAAGCACTCCTTTGTACTGCAATTATAGCAGGTTTATTCGCCACTCATAGGAGAAGTGACGCGCAATTCGGCACATGCAAGTGCCTTTATCAAACAATGTGAGCAGCAGGATAGACCACACATTGTTTGATAAAGGCACTTGCATGTGCCGAAACGCGCGTCACTTCTCCTATGAGTGGCGAATAAACCTGATACAATTGCGGTACAAAGGAGTGCCGGTTCCTTCCTTCATTCAAGCATCCGGAGTGACGTCCGCTAACCGCGCACCCACACCTTCACGCAGTGCCGCCCGACCATCCGTAACCAGTGTACCTAAGCAATGACCAGTGAAGGAAGCCAGGGAACTGAAGCCCCAAGAATAAAAAGAGTCTAAAAAAAATATAAGGAGCTGACTAAGGGTAAAACCTGCTGTTCTTTCAGAAGTATATTCACTCCCCGTGTGCACGGATTTTTCAGGTAAGACCTCGTTAGCAACAAAACAAAGAGATAAATCCAGCACTCCGAATCTTGATTAAGCCGTATGTTCCTTTATTGCGGTAAAAATCATTTGTGCAACAATACAACCTCGGTCTCGTCTGCGCATTTCGAACACTCCTGTTCTTAGTGTTAGTCATGATTAAGAACAGGAGTGTTCAAAACGCGTAGACGAGACGCGAACTTTTCAATGGAGGTTGTATTGTTGCACAAAAGATTTTTACTGCAATAAAGAAACATATGACTTAAAGGGCTTCTGTCACCCCCCCTTAACCCATTTTTCACTAGCTGACATTAGCTATTTGCTAATGTCAGCTGAGTCGAAATATATATTTATTACCTTGTCCGAAGTTGTAATTTACGAGAAAAAGCCACTTTTATTATATGCAAATGATCTTCGCTACCAGCAAGTTGGGCGTTTACTTGCTGGTAGCCGCCGCATCTCGATGAGTTATGCACGCCCCCTTCCTCGTTTGATAGACAGGGCCAGCGCTTTCTCCTCCTCGCACTGGCCCTGTCTGAAGATAAAATCCCGCGCCTGCGCCGTACCGCTCAGTAGTCGGCGCAGGCGCTCTGAGTGAAGGACGCGAGCTTTGCCGCTCCGTCCTCAGTGCGCCTGCGCCGATTACGTCACCGCTACACCCGCTTCCCTTCCGGGTGTAGCATAACTCATCGAGATGCGGCGGCTACCAGCAAGTAAACGCCCAACTTGCTGGTAGCGAAGATCATTTGCATATAATAAAAGTGGCTTTTTCTCGTAAATTACAACTTCGGACAAGGTAATAAATATATATTTCGACTCAGCTGACATTAGCAAATAGCTAATGTCAGCTAGTGAAAAATGGGTTAAGGGGGGTGACAGAAGCCCTTTAAGCAAGATTTGGAGTGCTGGATTTATCTAAGGGCATAGCCCTCTGGTTTCTGCTGCGGTTTTGCATTTTGCATACAGCAGAACATGTCCCTTCTTGATGCTGCCTGGAAATTCGCTCGGAAAACATCCACAGACAAATGAATGACTGTTCTGACTCCTATTGACCACAGCAAGAGATGGATACCGCGTGGTTTTTGGAGTGGAGTCCGCATGGAAATCTATGCACAGAATCCACCATGTGAACAAGCCCTCATACAGATAAAGCAGCCCCTTTAAAGAGGACCTTTCATGACTTCTAAAGATATCAACTAAGGATGCTCACATGGAGAGCGGCGCCCAGGGATCTCCCTGCACTTACTATTATCCCTGGGCGCCGCTCCATTCTCCCGGTATAGGCTCCGGTATCGACGCTTACCAAGTTATAGTAGGCGGGGACTTGGTGGAATTGGTTATAGTAGGCGGAGCCTGCCCTTCATCTCCTTCTCCCGGCTGTAGCGCTGGCCAGTCGCAGCGCAGAGCTCATAGCCTGGGAGTTTTTTCTCCCAGGCTATGAGCTCTGCGCTGCGATTGGCCAGCGCTGCAGCCTGGGAGAAGGAGATGAAGGGCAGGCTCCGCCCCACTATAACTTAGTGAGCACAGATACCGGAGCCTATACCGGGAGAACGGAGCGGCGCCCAGGGATAATAGTAAGTGCAGGGAGATCCCTGGGCGCCGCTCTACATGTGAGCATACTTGGTTTATATCTGTAGAAGTCATGAAAGGTCCTCTTTAAATGTAAAAGTCAACCAGCTACTGAAGGCTGTCAATCATTTTCTATATTGAGAACAGGAGCTTCTTTAGGGTCTTTACAGTATGCAGTATAGCAGAAATATAATATGGATCCACCCTCACCTATCAAATGGATCTGCTCATCAAATACAGGTAGATATTAGTATAGTCCATGCACAGGTAGATAGCAGCACAGTACACGTAGCTCAGGTAGAGAGCAGTATAGTACATGTAGTGCAGGTAGAGAGCATTACTGTACATGTAGTAAAGCTAGATGGCAGTACAGTACATGTAGTACAAGTAGAGAGCGGTACAGTACATGTAGTACAGGTAGAGAGCGGTACAGTACATGTAGTACAGGTAGATAGCAGCACAGTACACGTAGCTCAGGTAGAGAGCACTACAGGTAGAGAGCGGTACAGTACATGTAGTACAGGTAGATAGCAGCACAGTACATGTAGCTCAGGTAGAGAGCAGTATAGTACATGTAGTGCAGGTAGAGAGCATTACTGTACATGTAGTAAAGGTAGATGGCAGTACAGTACATGTAGTACAAGTAGAGAGCGGTACAGTACATGCAGTACAAGTAGATAGAATTACAGTACAGGAAGAGAGCAGTACAGTAAAGGTAGAGAGCAGTACAGTACATGCAGTACAGGTAGAGAGCAGTACAGTACATGTAGTACATTAAATCTACCAACAGGTAAAGTAAGTTACTGTAACTGATCTCATGACAGTGGCACCAGTCAAGGGTTGGCATATATTAGGCAGCAAGTGAACAGTCAGTTATTGAATGGGTTAGGTTGGAAACAGGACAAATGGGCAAGTGTAAGGATCTCAGCAACTCCGACCAGGGGGAAAATTGTGATTGCTGGACAACTGGGTCAGAATATCTCCAAATAGCAGGTCTTGTGTGATGTTAGTAGCGGTTAGTGCCTACCAAAAGTGGCCAAGGAAAGACAACTGATGAACCAGCGACAAGGTCATGGGCACCAAAGACTCACTGATGTATGTGGGAAGCGAAGGAGGGCATCAGCATTGCTCTTGTTACATCCAAGCTCAACTCCTTTCTAATTTTATCAAGGGTGAACCTACCATAGAGACAGACCATAAAACTGTTACAGAGATGACGACGAGAGGTGGCCCAGCCCCAGAAGTCATATTCCGTTTGTTACAAGATGATAATTAGTTGCAGAATTAAAGTGTGCTTAACCTTTCAAAAACTTTGCATTAAGCAATAGTACAGTGTGTGTACATTATATGTTTTGTACCTGGCACTTTTAGCCTTTTTCTCCTCTCTATTCTAGATCTTTAGTTTTCAGTTCTCCTAGATCTGGTGGGTGGAGACCAGCTCCCATCCATTGGGACACAAAAAGTAGAGGAGAATCTGATTCTTAACCTTCTCTTACTCATTCAGAAACAGCCTCAGGGTGATGGAGGACATTATAGAGACATACAGACCTGTATGGATATCAATAAAGCACTTGGGCTGAGATAGAAACTGACAATTTAGCAGCAGCAGTTTCTTCAGTTTATGTCTTTAGTGGAGTTCTGTCTCAAACAGCTCATATCAATAGACATGTATGTGATGATGTTATCTGATCCTTCAGTGAACAGATAGCCTTCCTGGTCTCATAAATTTGAAAGACAAAGTCATTTTAGGAAAGGTAGGGGAAAAAACAGCTGATAACTCTAGAACAAGGCACTTTTCTCTGATAAAATATATCCTTAATGTAGCTTACACTATTGAGTTATGCAAGTTTGTGTGGAAAATAATATAAGGCTAAAAATAATTTTGCTGTAGTGCCTCTTTAAGGATTTGGAAGGGAAAGCAAGCAGGCCTTTTGTCCTGCATGGCAAAAGCTGGCAACATAATAGAAGGTCCAATTTGAGCTTTGCTATGAGCCTCCTAGTCTTTTGTGTATGCAACAGATATACACAGGGTCAGCTTTAAGTGGTGGTAAAGTGGACAAACCTTTACTGACCTGAACCACCTAGGATTCTACTATTTAACTCCCTCATTACCTAGACCACCTACCCTTTCAATGTTTAAGCAGTATTCGAGTACAGGCATTATAAAGTAAATGTAAATGCCTACAAGTAATATAATATATTTACTCTGTTGTTAAAATTTTAGCAGAAATCGACTTTCAGTCACACAGAGAAATAGAGTAAAAAACCACCAGTGTGCATTCTCCTCCTGCCTGTGCACTGTGAATTCATATTCTTGCCCTACAGTACATTCACTGCTGTGAGAGATAATGTACCGAACACTTACATCTAAGCCAAGGCTTTAAATGCTGTTGCCTAAGGAAAGTCAGCAAGGATCAGGTTTAATTAGAAAGGTACCATATGGCAGTTCCCACATTCAGAGAAAATGGAATATTTACAGATTTATGAACAATGAAATAAATATGTAAATATAAAGGATATATCAAATATTCTTATTGCCAAGCTACTAGTGATCCTTAAAGGGGTTATCCGATATCGAAAATATCCCCCCCCCCCAATGCCAGTGCAACTTGTATGGATTATACTTATCTTCTCTACGGCACCCGCATCGCTCCCGATCCCTACATGGCCCGTCCCTTGCATCAAGACATCCGGCGGGCACTTGAGTGTTGGGCCAGTCAATAGCAGGCTGCAACGGTGACCAGCCTCAACGGGGCTTGTAATCCGCGGCGGCTGTGCAGGGATCCGGAGCGACGCAGGTGTCGGGGAGAAGGTAAGTATAATCCATACAAGGGGCCTGAGCATTGGGAAGGATAGTTTAGATATCTAATTACCACTTTAAAGGGGTTTCATGGAATATATTCATGTAGTTGCTTACCTCATGTCCATCTTCCCCAAGTTTTTTTTTTTCAATTTTGACCCGTTTTGACCATGGAAACGAATCATTCTGATTGGTTTACATCCTGTATGTGGCACTTCCTGTTCCTGTATCCAACCAAACCCATGATGCACTTCACCTTTCTCTGCTACATCTTCAGCACCGCCCCTAGCCACCAGGGCTGTGGAGTCGGAGTCGAGGAGTCGGAGTCGGAGGCAATTTTGGGTACCTGGAGTCGGAGTCGGCAAAAAATGGACCGACTCCGACTCCGACTCCTACTAGATTTAAATTGGAATTTAAAAAAATTGGAATTAAAAAAAGCAAGTTTAAATGTCCCAATTCAGATAAAGTTATAATTAATTACTTCTCTACTGTAAGAATAAAGGCCAATGCATGCAGTGCGTCACGTTACCGCTAAACAAAGACGTTAAGTGACCGTGAAAAAGGTTTTCATATGCTTTACTATGCAGTTAAAGCAGTGTTTCTCAACTCCAGTCCTCAGGGCCCACCTACAGGTCATGATTTGAGAATATCCCACAGAATGAGTACCTGAGGTGAGTCCTGATGCACTGACACTAATTATATCACCTGCTAAATACTAAGGAAATCCTGAAAACATGACCGGCAGGTGGGCCCTGAGGACTGGAATTGAGGAACACTGAGTTAAAGGGACACTGACAGGCTGATATATCTGCTGGTATTCATCAGAGGATTAGGAATACAACTAGACGACTGTTACCCCCAGTTGAGGTTTACTTGTGTTTAAAAACGTTTTAATCAATATGCAAATTCTCTACCTTTGTGCCCAAGGGGCAGGCGCACATGTAGAGTACTGGCAGCACTAGACAGGACTAGGTAGCGAGGAGGAAGAGAGAAAGCTGGCACAGCCTCAGCATAGCCAGACGAGGCTGCTGCCAGCACTCTACACGTGCGCCTGCGCAGGAATTCAGCGTTCGGCTAGCCTGAAAAAAAGGCCAGTGCAGTGAATAATAACGAGGGGAACAGCGCTGGGAAGCTGTACTCGGGCGCGGCTGGGCACAAAGCCGCAGGAGACGCTGCCCCATTGGGCACAAAGATAGTGAATTTGCATACAGATTAAAATGTTTTTTAAACACAAGTACAGCTTAACTGGGGGTAACATTAGTATAG
Source organism: Bufotes viridis (assembly GCA_033119425.1). NCBI lineage: Eukaryota > Metazoa > Chordata > Amphibia > Anura > Bufonidae > Bufotes > Bufotes viridis. Next base: position 454,338,441 of record CM065591.1, on the reverse strand, counting down.
TTTTATTCCTAATTCTCTGATGAATACCAGTATATATATATCTTTAGCTGGACAATCAGCCTGTCAGTGTCCCTTTAAGGAGCGGCAATACTTACACTTTCCATTGTCTTGTGGTCTGCTGTTACAGGGAGCCCATGGTTATCCTCGCCTCTCACTGATAACTGATTAAGGACTGGAGACACTTGTATAAGTGAAGGGAATGGATAGTCAATAGTTCAAGACTGAAGCTGTAAACCATTTGAAAAACTGCTATCATTCAGCTAAGGCTATAAAACATGTAAACTCAGATTGTTAGCTTAAATTTTAAACATGACTATGGGATTCTACTAGGAAAATCATGTTTTAAAATAAATGCCCCTTCCCCTGCCCCTTCCTGGATCCTCCCACTGCTCTATCTTCAGCAGAAGATCAGCACACAAAGGAGAAGGCAGCAGCTTCTGCTCAACTACCTCTCTGTGCTAGAGGAGATTAGAAGAACTTGGTGGAACAGCTTCGTATTTGCATATTAAATACAGAGGAGTCGGAGTCGAGGAGTCGGAGTCGGAGTCGGAGGTTTCAAAATCTGAGGAGTCGGAGTCGGAGTCGGACAATTTATCTACCGACTCCACAGCCCTGCTAGCCACGCCTAGCTAGTTTATAGCTCCTCCCACCCAGCTAGTTACACAGACACTCCCCTATCACTAACGCATCCATGAACATAACATCACAGAAAATAAGAAAGAGCTACACGGATATGGTCATGTGACCCAAGCCCAGCATCGACGATAGGAGTAATAAAGTAAAAGAACTATATTACAAAATTACAGCTATCTTCATAAATGATCATTTTAAGGGACGTTGATGCAAACCAGAAAATCCCTTTAATTCTCAAAATCAACCAATTTCTATTTTATTAGGTCATTTTGTTCAAGAGCCTTCAAGGTAGATGTTGTGCCAGATGGCAACTGTGCCAATGATTTTATACTGCACTAGTCCAAGGAGGGTAATGTCCCATTTAACGTAAGAAATGTGCAGTTTAAAGTGTTAACAGCATTACTTAATGGATCCCACCTCAGAGCGCTACAATAAAAAATCTGCAATTCAGCGCCCAACAGTGTATAAGTGTAAGCTGGGTCCCTGTCGCATTACAGCAGATACGCTCTATGACCACAGCAAATAGCATTCCGCGTCCTTTAAAGTGTGACACAAACCTAGCGCTAAAGGCTGTCTTCATAACCATTTTGTATTTATTGTCCCTATGCCTCTAAAATAAAAGAGAAGCAATTTTGCAATAGGTCTTAATTAAATTTTATGTTACGGTTATGTTTCTACAGCTCCTATGCAGACCTATTCCTCTCCATGAAAACACATAGGTCTGCATAGGAGCTCCAGAAAAACAAAAAAAAATTGAAAAACAAAAGAATTTTTCATTTTAGATCCATTTGAACAATTAAAAATGTTAGTTCTGACCATGGACATAGCATTCAATGCAGCTATCTATAATACTTAAAGGGGCTCTGCAGTTTTTTCTTTCTGATCGGCAGGGGTCCGACACCCGGGACCCCTGCCGATCAGATGTTTGAGAAGGCAGTGGCTCTCCAGTAGCGCCGTGGCCTTCTCTCTGTTTACCACAGGCCTAGTGACGTCCCGACTAGTATCACTAGCGCGGTTAAGCCCTGTTCACTTGAATGGAGCTTAGCCGCGTCCAGGCCGGTGATACTAGTTGTGACGTCACTGGGCCTGCGGTAAACAGAGAGAAGGCCATGGCGCTACTGGAGTGCCACTGCCTTCTCAAACAGCTGATTGGCAGGGGTACCGGGTGTCGGACCCCCACCGATCAGATACTGATGACCTATTTAGAGGATAGATCATCAGAAAGAAAAAACTGCAGAACCCTTTTAAGTATCAATCCCGTACACAATTAGCAAATTGTTTGCATTCAAATGCAATTTCCTTAATTTTACAAGCAAAAGTCTAGGCCTTCGAAAAAAGGAAGTCATAAGAGGAAATAAGTGAACTGATGGAGCATTCATCCAAGTTTCCCCTTCACCAAAAATCACCTAGAAATATAAATATAACTTTTTATTCAGTAGTCTACCGTATATTTCGGTCTAATGAGTAATAACTCACTGCAGCCATTACAGTGCTCAAAGCGGGTGTCACCCAGGTTCCTGTGCAGTGCCCCAGTACAGCAGGTATCTGCAAATAGGTTTAATGTTGGGCATTATATGCTATGTTATGTATTGCACCAGTAGAGAGTGTATGAATGGCAAACACAGGGTTAATCACCCTGGCTCAGCTGTTGTAGGAGGTTAGATGTGGGCTGGTCCAAGCTGGAACTTAGGCCTTATTCACACGTCCGTAGTGTGTTTTGCGGAAACACGGATCCGCAAAACACGGAAACACATTGCTGGCACTATAGAAAGAATGCCTTTTCTTGTCCGCAATTGCGGACAAGAATAGGACATGTTCTATTTTTTTGCGGAAACGGAAACACGGATGCGGAAACACGGATGCGGACATCACATAGTGTGCTGTCCACATCCATTCCTGCCCCTATGAAAAATGAATGGGTCTGCAACCCTTCCGCAAAATTGCGGAAGGGATGCGGATCCATTTTGCGGACGTGTGAATTAGGCCTTAGACTGGAGTTTCAGAGGGGAAGGAAGGAAAGACCATGTGCTCCTTCTTCTTGGGCCTCAGGTTCCAGAGACTAAGGCCTCTTGTACACGAACGTGTGGCTTTCTCAGTGATTTGCGGGCAGCTTTTATCGGATCCGTTTTTCCATTTTTAGTTTCCGTTGTTCTATTCCCTTTTTCCGTATGGCATATACAGTAATTCCATAATAAAAATTGGGCTGGTCTTAAAATTTTCAATAGATCGTTCCGTTTTTGCTGAACAGATACGGAAGACATACGGATGCCTTTCCGTATGCTTTCAGTTTTTTTGCGGACCCATTGACTGGAATGGAGCCACTGAACGTGATTTGAGGACAAGTATAGGACATGTTCTATATTTAAACGGAGCGGAAAAACTGAAAAACGGAAACGGAAGGCATCCGGAGACACTTCAGTATTTTTTAAAGACCCATTGAAGTGAATGGTTCAGTATACTGTCAGTATACTGAACTGAAAAACTGCCAGTATACGGTCCGCAAAATACTGTCGTGTGCATGAGGTCTAAGGCCTCTTTCACGCGACCGTATGGCTTTTTCAGTGTTTTGCAGGCCGTTTTTATTGGATTCGTTTTTCCGTTTTTTGTTTCCGTTGTGTTTCCATTTCAGTTCCGTTTTTCCATATGGCATAATACAGTATACAGTAATTACATTAAAAAAATGGAACGAATACGGAAGACATATGGATGCATTTCCACATGCGTTCCGTTTTTTTTGCGGACCCATTGACTTCAATGGGGCCACGGATCGTGATTTGCGGGCAATAATAGGACATGTTCTATCTTTGCACGGAACGGAAAAATGGAAATACAGAAACGGAATGTACACGGACACTTCCGTTTTTTTTGCGGAACTATTGAAAGACATCCTTCCCCCTAGGACATGTCCTGGCCAGATGAGCCATCAAGGCCCTGTATTCCACAGCGGACACTACAGCCATCAAAATGACCCTGGCCATCATCTGATCATCGAAGGTCCAGCTTCTCAAGAGCTAGATCCATATCTACTTTGCCTCATGCCTAGCAGAAAACAAAGGTTAGATTCACGCTGCACAGCTTGGAGCAATTTTAATAGATTTTTATGCGATCCATTCCTGGTTGTAATATATATATATATCCCACTAGAAATGCATTATATAATGTCCTGTTACAATAGATAAACCTCACTTATTCCCGACAGGTATTATGTAGGTACACACAGTCAGTCTCTGTTGGTATTAGTTACCTGTGAAGAGGGGACTCGTCCCTCCTAGATAAGCATGCGAGGTATACTATTCAATAGGATACACATTGCTATGCTCTACATGAGGGACACCAAGACAAACACCTCCAGAGCTCAACTCTCGATTCTGTTTGTACAGGAAATGGTGAACAGCAAACGCATTAGAAAGAGCAAATATAGTGAGAAAAAAATGACTGGAGGTAGATAGCGGTGATAATGTAGGCATAAGACGGAGTTTCTTCCTGCAGGTTTTGTTCGTCCAACATGGGGCCTGCAGACTTTTCAGAATGGAATTGTGGGCGGAAAATCTGCAACGTTCTACAAGACTTTTATATTGATGACCGATCCTCAGGACAGGTCATCAGTTTGTGATCGTTGAGGGTTCGACTTTCAGGACCTCCGCCGATCGGCTGACTGAGAAAGCACCCGCCCTCGTAGCAGACTGCGGCCTTCTCTCAGCTCACCAAGCACAGCACCATACACTGTATAGCGGTTGTGCTTGCTATCACAACTCAGTCCTATTTACTTCAATGGGGTTGAGCTGCAACTAAGCCTTGTGACCGATTGACGTGACATGGCCTAGGGCAGTGATGGGCAACGTGCGGCTCTTCAGATGTTGCAGAACTACAACTCCCAGCATGCAAAGCCTGTCTATAGCTATCAGCCTACTGCAGGGCATGGTGGGAGTTGTAGTTTAGCAACAGCTGGAGAGCCGCACGTTGCCCATCACTGGCCTAGGGAAAGCTGAGAAGGCCGTGGCGTTCCTGCAAGCATCAAAGCCTTCTCAAACAGCTGGTTTGGTAGAAGTCTTGGGTGTCAGACCCCCCCCCCCCCCCAATCAGATACTGATAACCTATCCAGAGGGAACGTCATCAATTAAAATTTTTGGGAAAACCCCTTTGATCCCCTTTTAGTCTTATCCACATGCTGCATAAAAATTCTGTACAGAGATGCTATGGCAACTTTAAATCCGCAACATTAAGCCTCATTTACAGGTCAGTGTTCGATCAGTGATTTCCATCAGTGATTTTGAGCCAAAACCAGGTGCGGCTCTAAACACAGAACAGGAGCAGATCTTTCCCTTATATCTTATGTCTGTGTAGGCTCCAATCCTGGTTTTGGCTCACAATCACTATTGGAAATCACTGACCAAACACTGACGTGTGGATGAGTTTTCACTGCAGATTTTACTCTTTGCAATACAATCACTGGCCAACCTGCAACCAAACTTGGAGCAAGCCCGCATGCAACACCCGCAGAGTATGGCCTTATGCACACGATCGTATTTTCTTTCCGTGTCCGTTCCGTTCTTTTTTTTTTTTGCGGAAAAAAATGTGCATTCCGTTTCCGTATGTCCATTTTTCCGTTCTGCAAAAAAATAGAGCATGTCCTATTTTTTCTAGTTTGCCGACAAGGATAGGCATTATTACAATAGATCCTCAAAAATAACGGATCCACAAAAAAACGGATGCCATACGGAACGTCATCCGTTTTTTTTTGCAGATCCACAATTTGCGGACCGCAAAACACATACGGTCGTGTGCATGAGGCCTATGTCACATATTTTCCACTGCAATTTATGCCCCATTTGAATGTACACGTATAAGGGCAATAACCAGCCGGCTGCTTTTCTATAAATGCCCCCCCCAAATTTCATTGCGTTTGCGTTGGCATAATTTGTGTTAAATGAATCAAGCAACGCACATTGTTTTTAAATTTGGAGCATCTTTAAAAGGGGTTGTCTCACTTAATACAAGGCACTTACTAATGTATTGCGATTTTCCATATTGCCTCCTTTGTGGGCTTGAATCATTTTTTCATCATATTATACACTGCTCGTTTCCATGGTTACGACCACCCTGCACTCCACTAGTGGTGGTTGTGCTTGGAAAAAGCGTCAGCCTCTCTGGTGGCTGGGATCAGGGGAGTGCACATAGGCTAATGCTTTTTCCTATAGTGTGCAAACACAACCACCATTGCTGGATTACAGAGTGGTCATAACCATGGAAACGAGCCGTGTATATTGTGATGGAAAAAATTAATCCAGCCAGCAAAGTAAGTAATATGGACAATCACTATACATTAGTAAGTGCCTTGCATTAACTTCCTCTACATGATAAATTTAATTTGCTTTTTTGTCTGGAATTGCTACTCCCGATTTTAGAACCATCCCCCGACTAGAGTGGCTTTGAGATTTTTTTTCCAACTTTTTAAAAAAAAGTCCCAAACATAAATCTGTTGTGAAACTCATTAACATAGCTAACCACGCCTACTTCCCTACCTAATTTTCAAGATTGGAATGAATGGTTTTAAAATGCAAAAAGTCCCAAACATTTTGCGCAAGTAATTTCAAAAAGTCTCAAAAGCCTCGTTTTGCGACTTTTTAATGACTGAATTAATCACACAAGGTGTGCTAAAAAAACGGAAAGTATAATAGAAATATTTGCACCTATTCTGTGTCTTGGGAACATTCCTGGTTTTGCCTTCCAAATACTGACGTAAAATACAGAAGTGTGAAAGTGGCCATAGTACAATGAAAGGTTCTGCTACTTATTGTCAGTGAATGGAAACACAAGCTGTTGACCGGGTTTTCTGAGATTTGGATACTGATGGCCCATCCTCAGGATAAATCATTAATATCAGATCGGTGGTCGTCTGACTCCCGGTACCCCGGCTGATCAGCTGTTTGAAGGGGTTGCAGCACTAGTGCGAGCCCTGAGCCCTTTTCAATATATACCTGCATGCTGTCCAGCTTGCAGTGGTAGTGCAATGTGTTTACAGCTTCCTCTGCCATTCACTTGAACTGAGGTCGTGAGCGCTGCTGCCTCCTCGCAGCTTATCAAGCGCAGCGCCATACATTGTGGCTGTGCTCGGTATTGCAGCCCAGTCCCATTCACTTGAAACGGACTGAGCTATGCTTAGGCCATGTGACTGAAGAACATGATGTCACTGGCCGAGAAAGAGGAAAGAGATCTAAGCTGTTATTTTCTCTAATGGTCCCTCTAAAACAGTTGATCAGCAGGGGTCCCCCACCGATCAGAAACTGATGACCTATCCAGAGGATTGGTCATCAGCATTTAAGTCTCGGAAAACCCTTTTAAGGCCTCATGTCCATATTACGGTTGTGTATAGGCACTGATTTAGGTCTCATGCACATGGCCGTGCCCGTATTGCGTCCGCAATATATGGGCACCGGCCATGTGCACACCGCATCACAGATGCGGACCCTTTCACTTGGACTACAAAGTGCTTCCGTGGGGTTCCTGTCCATGCCTCTGCACCGCAAAAAAAAGTCAGTGGAGTACTTTTTTGCTGTGCAGACGGATCATGTATCCATTCAAGTCGAATGGCTCTGGATCCGTCTGCAGAAACCGCATGGATGTTGCCGCAGAAACGCAAATTGCAGTCCCCAATGAACAGAACAGCCGAGCAACGACCACGTGCATGAGGCCTTATATGAACATATAATATGGCACCTATAGAAGTCTTTAGAAACCTGTGCTGCATGTAAATGCAGCTCTTACCTTCACTGACAAGCAGGCAATTATCAGGAACGGTCCTTTCCCGATAATTGCCTGCTTAGTCAGCGCATTGTAATTGTATTTGTATACTAAATGATACATGGTAACACACCTTCTGAAGGCTAACGAGATGTTTCCAGTCACAGGACTAGTAGTATCCTGAAAACAATGAGGAATCGTCACACAACGAACAGTATACTCAATTATTTATTTGATTTGTGAAAATATCATGCACAGCGGTAGTCGGTATAATAAATGCCAGATTGCAGATATTATGTCTGGTCTGTGTACTCTCTAAAGAAAGTGACAGCAGAAGCTGCTCCTCTGTCACTGCACAGTCAATGAGCTGTCATGTCCTGCTACGTGCTAACAATGTTTTGCTTTACACTGACTGAGCATGTGCTATTGCTGAGTACACGCGCCCTGTACGGTAGCACATTACGGACCTATATTGTGGATTCATAGGCACCTTGAGGTCCACCTTACGTATATGTGATGGAAGAAACCATGGTTGTGGTTGTAGTCCTCACGGTGGCTATACCTGACTCCAGTGCTCTCCCGGGCCTCGCAGGCAGTAAATATCACATGGTAGGACGAGGAACCCGTACACCTGTGTGCATTCCACTGTATAGTAATGGTATCTGCAATGTTGGCAATGATTGTATTCCTGGTGTTTGTATTCATGAGTATGTTCATTTATCCACAGGGATGTTACAGTAAGGGCTCATTCAGACAGCTGTATGAATGAGTCCGCATCCGTTCTGCAATTTTGCGGAACGTGTGCGCAGCCATTTATTTCTATGGGGTCGCAAAAGATGTGGACAGCACACCGTGGCTCCGTAGAAAAGATAAAGCATGTCCTATTCTTGTCCACAATCGCAGACAAGAATAGGCATTTTCTATTATGGTTGGGGTCCTCAAATTGCACACATGGCCGGTATTAGTGTTTTGCGGATCCGCAAAACACTACAGTCGTCTGAATGTGCCCTAAGGTTAGCAAGGCAGAACACAAGATTCCCAGAATGAAATTAAATTAAGGCAAGGGTCACATGTCTGCTGTACAACAATCATCCCTGCTTGTCCAAGCGCCATTAGTCTACGGAAGGACTGTGCCCCTCTTTTGAAGAACAATTCAGGCCTTTTCTTGTATAGCCAGATCCCCAGTGCGGAAAACAAGAGAAGAATTTTCCGAATCGCTATAAATATTCCGAAGGATCTCATCTGGACCTTGCCTCATATTAGTTTCCATAAATAATACCGTATGTCTCAGTTATACATGTCAAATCTTATTTCTCTCTGGAATTTGGCTGCATGTATTTTCGGGATGGAATGCATATTTTATGAACTGCAAGCTTGATTTTTTGGCCTAAAATTTAGAATAAGCCAAGGAACAGAAGGTTTGCTTTGGTAGAACATATAAGTAAAGATATACACAGACATATTAATGATATCTACAACTGTACAGCATTAGTAAATATAACCTATACATAACACTCCATAATATATACTGCACGTGCCATATAAAATGACTGGATACCTAGTTCTGAGGCCAGGCACCTAGCGGGGCAATGCAAACCATTTTTTCAGAATTGTTAAAATTTTTGCAGGCACAGAATAAAATTATAGCCATCCCTATTGGACTGGAAACATACACAGAGCCCCTGCATGAACGCGGAAGGGGAGAGGAGGAGGATGAAAGTGGCAGCAGTGGCTGTGATAGGAGTAGTAGTACTTACTGTAGCAGTCCTAGCCCTGATGCTCCATGGCCCTGTAGTTATAGGAGGGGCACACCCTTTTCTTTCCCTCTAGGCACATCCTGGTTTTGGGGCACCTGCCTAGTGTTAAGGGGGTGCCCTTAGTGTAGGTGGGTTTTGGGATGCAAGGCAGAGGTGCAGAATGGTAGCAGATAATACCATACAGCAGAAGGTGTTGGTGCTTGCAATGGGGTGGTTTTAGGGGTAACAGGTGACCTATTTTTCTGGCATCTTCAGCAGTTCACATCTACATGTGCTGGCAGAGGTAGGCACAGTTTTTATCACCCATGTTGGACATGCAGCTTTCCCAAGGATGTGGATTGGGGGTTGATATGGCAGAAAGTTCCCCTCTGAGTACCGTTACAGATAACTTGGTAAATCTTCCCAACTTGGCCAAGGGGTGCAATTTCTTTCTCCTTGTCTATTTCTGTATTTGCACAGTACCCTCTGAGGGTGCAGTCTTTCAACAGATGGACAGTCTGTATCTGCCTCATGCACAAATTGTGGTCCAAAATGCACAGTCACCTGTCACTTGAATGGGGTCCGTGATCCGCATCCGACGGTCCGCACAGCAAAATAGTAGTGCATGTACGATTTTTTTGCGGTGCAGAGGCACGGACAGAAAACCCATGAAAAGCATTCTGTAGTGCTTCCAAGGGCTTCTGATCTGTGCCTCCGATCCGCATCGTATCTCCTGGATTGTGGACACATTCAAGTGAATGGGCCCGCATCTGTGATACGGTGCACACACGGCCAGTGCCCATACATTGTATGGGCACTAATCATGGGCGTAGCTATAGGGGGTGCAGAGGTAGCAATTGCTACCAGGCCCAGGAGCCTGAGGAGGCCCAAAGACCCTTGTGCCGCATAAGAAGCCACACAAAGCACTGAGGGAAGGGGGGCCCAAGCTGAACTCTTGCACCAGGGCCCATGAGCCATTAGCTACGCCCCTGGCACTAATCTTTCTGTTAGGCTCAATGGCTCTCTCCCAGAGGTAGGCACTGTCCACAGTAGCTTTCTGGCTGCTCTTGGCTCACAGCGCAGGAAACTTCCCTGTTAGTGCTCATCCTTGCTGCTCAAGCACACACAGCCTAGAGAAGATTGCACTGCTACCAACTAGGCTAGGCTAGGGGAAGGGGTGGGAGCAGCCTCCACCTAGCAACTGTGATAAAGGGCTGATCAATTAACCCCTTCCCTCCCCACATACAGCCTTTGGAATGCAAATGCATCCCCAGAATCATTAACCCTTTATGCAGTGGGCTTTCACCCCACTGAACACGCACACACTTCTGATACTACCTCTTATACTGCTATATGACTAAAGACTGGCCCAAATTTCTGGCACAGATTGCGGCGCAAAGATCCTTAATCTACGCCTTCTCCCTGCTCGCACCAGGTCTAATAAAGTGGGCACAAGCTTCTGGCTCACCGCTCCTTGGTCTCCCGACTCCGCACCGCGCTGTACTGGCCAGGGTCTGGCGCTTAGCTGACGCTGTATTATGTGACGTCAGTCAGGTCCCGCCCAGTGCTGGAAGAAGACGCTACACCTGTGGACTCCATTAGCCAGCCGCTGCCGAGCACCCTGCAGGAAAGGTAAGTATAATAACAGCGACTCTTATGGGGGGACGGGGACTCTTGCTGGAGGATCAGGGTTGGGGGGTGGGGCCCTGGAGGATTGGGGGGGGGGGGGAGTGGATAAGAAAAGGATCTATTTGCAAAGGATGGCCATGGGGCTGATCATCTTCTGATGGCACTGAGATCCTGCTCTGTCTAAATATATAGCAGGAGGGACACATGGAGTCTGATGATATTAAACATTTCTTTGCAAAGTTAATTAATTTGTATTTTTTTATACATACAGAAGAAAATATTATATTGCATATCGCACATGCTTCAAATTATATCGCAATATAGATTTTAGGCCATATCGCCCACCCCTAGTTCACATCACATTTTTGTCTTATGTTTAATTTATACAAAAAAGTATACATGGCATATATAAAAAACATATACATTAACGTATACTTTTTTTTGCTGGACACTGCAGGATGGAAAAGCATATTTTACTGCTCTTTTGCATCCTTTTTTTTCCCAACGCATATGTTAAACATGGGGCAAAAGACTCAGTTCTACGCGACATGGTTGGGAAATACTGCAGTCTACATTCTGATATACAGTTTAGGGTGGGTTCACATGACGTCTTTCCCATCCGTTTGATGTATACATTGGAAAAAAAGGATACAAGAGCATAGCATCCCACACTTTTGGAAGTCTATGGTGAATGGATGCCACTGTATGGCATCACTCTGAGGCATCCAGTCAATTTATACGTTTTTTTGTATACGATTGGAAAAAAATGAAGTGAACCCGTCCAAACATACGCCATATTTGCCAACTCTGCTGGAAAAAGAGAGACTTCTTGGACTACCGGAAGAGCTGGCAAATCTCCTCGATACAGCACGGAGGACTTCTTTCTCTCCTGGAAAGCATGGACGGAGCTCCAGTGGTCAAAGTACCCTGAAGGTACTAAGGCGCCGCTCAAAATGGGGTAGGGCTTGAAAAAGGGAGTGTGACAATGAAAAATTTTCAACTCTATGCTATGCGAAAATTTTCTACTCCTCGCAGCTCCTGAGAGCTAACCCTCAGAAGTTGGAAAGCATGACATATACATGTGATCACAATTTGGCGACTTAATTATAACTTTTTCACATAAGGGCCAGGGTGCTATTTCTCTGGTAGATTAGACAATGCGATCACATTGCCCTGGGTGAAGGAAAATCATAGTCAAAGTTATACAAATGTCAAATCCTCAAAAGCAGAAGTTCCTAAAATAATCAGAGGCATTATACTGTAGATCCATTGAATGGTTCCTCATAATGAAGGAATGTTAATGAGGTGCGAACATCACATAATGACATACCAGACAACTTCAGGTTAGTCTAAGGCAGGGGTGGCCAACCTGTGGCTCTTGAGCCACATGTGGCTCTTTGCTTCTTCCAGTGCGGCTCTTGCTGTGGAGCTGGGAAGCAGTCAGGCCGGCTCACTCTCCACCCCATGCTCAGATATTTTTTCCTGATCGGGCACCGTTGCTACTTTGCAGCTCACTCTCCACTACGTCCTGATGCACACCGTGTGAGAACGTAGTACATGAAGACATGCACTTTTTTTAAATTATAGAACTGACATGGGGGTCTGATCTAAGCACAGGAGGTTCTGATCTGAGCATGGGGGAGGGGTCCTGATCTGGTCAATGGAGGTCTGATCTGAGCATGGGGGTCACATCTGAGCAATGGGGGTCTGATCTGAGCATGTGGGTTCCTGATCTGAGCAATGGGGGTCTGATCTGAGCATGGGGGGTCCTGATCTAAGCAATGAGGGTCTGATCTGAGCATGGGGGTCACATCTGAGCAATGGGGGTCTGATCTGAGCATGGGGGGTCCTGATTTGAGCAATGGGGGTCTGATCTGAGCATGCGGGTCACATCTGAGCAATGGGGGTCTGATCTGAGCATGGGGGGTCCTGATCTGAGCAATGGGGATCTGATCTGAGCATGGGGGTCACATCTGAGCAATGGGGGTCTGATCTGAGCATGGGGCGGTCCTGATTTGAGCAATGGGGGTCTGATCTGAGCATGGGGGTCACATCTGAGCAATGGGGACTGATCTAAGCATGGGGGGGGTCCTGATTTGAGCAATGGGGGTCTGATCTGAGCATTGGGGTCACATCTGAGCAATGGGGTCTAATCTGAGTATGGGGGTCACATCTGAGCAAGGGGGAGTCTTGTGTGAGCATGGGTTGCTCAGGTCTGAGAATGGGGGGGATCTGAGCACTGAGGGTCTGATTTGTGTTGTCTGATACGAGCATTGGGCGTCTGATTTGGAGGTCTGATGAGGTTTGGGGATCTTATTTTAGGTCAGATGAGAATTGGGGATCTGATTTAGGAGTCTGATCTGAGGTCTGGTGAAAAATATATTTTTTCATTTTTTTTCTCTGCTAACAAAAAATAAGATTTTTTTTTTATCAGACCTCAGATCAGATAAAAAATCTTTTTTTTCTCTTATTTTTCTTTGTTACAACCTAGGTGCATCTTGTAGGGCGAAAAATACGGTGACTGTGTAAATGTATAGCTTGTCTGTAAGGTTGGCCACCCCTGGTCTAAGGTTTTATCTGAAGTACAAGGTCAATTTTCCATAATTGAAGGAGAGACTTTACATATCTATGAGTGGGTAAAAGTACATTATACAAATACTGTACATACAATAACTGATATTACGTAATGACTCAACATAGAGTTTGTATGTTCTCCTTGTGTTTCTGTAGGTTTCCTCTATGTTCTCCAGACCTCTTACACACCAAAAATATTCTGATAACTACCGTATTCGCCGGCGTATAAGACGACTGGGTGTATAAGACGACCCCCCAACTTTTCCAGTTAAAATATAGGGTTTGGGCTATACTCATAGAAACATAGAATGTGTCGGCAGATAAGAACCATTTGGCCCATCTAGTCTGCCCAATATGCTGAATACTATGAATAGCCCCAGGCCCTATCTTATATGAAGGATGGCCTTATGCCTATCCCATGCATGCTTAAACTCCTTCACTGTATTTGCAGCTACCACTTCTGCAGGAAGGCTATTCCATGCGTCCACTACTCTCTCAGTAAAGTAATTCTTCCTGATATTACTTTTAAACCTTTGCCCCTCTAATTTAAAACTATGTCCTCTTGTAGCAGTTTTTCTTCTTTTAAATATTCTCTCCTCTTTTACCGTGATGATTCCCTTTATGTATTTAAAAGTTTCTATCATATCCCCTCTGTCTCTTCTTACTTCCAAGTAGGGCTGCAGTAAACGAATATTTTAGTAATCGAGTATTCTATCGATTATTTTTTACGATTAATCGAGTAATCTAATAAGAAAAAATGAATTAATAGACTGTCAGCTCTCCCCCACCCCAGTGCCGCCGGCTCTCCCCCACCCCAGTGCCGCCGGCTCTCCCCCACCCCAGTGCCGTCGGCTCCACCCCACCCCACCCCAGTGACTTTAGCTCCACCCCACCCCAGTGCCATCATCTGTCCCCCCACCTCAGTGCCATCATCTGTCCCCCCACCTTGTGCCATCATCTGTTCCCCCCACCTTGTGCCATCATCTGTCCCCCCACCTTGTGCCATCATCTGTTCCCCCCACCTTGTGCCATCATATGTCCCCCCACCTTGTGCCATCATCTGTCCCCCCACCTTGTGCCATCATCTGCCCCCCACCTTGTGCCATCATCTCTGCTGCCCTACTCCTCCTGACACCGGGAGTGCACAGCGTCATTGGTTGCTATGACGCTGTGCACTCCGAGCGCCCGACTTTAGTCGGCCCCCACCCCTCAGTTTCACTAACTTACCTTTCCAGCAGGGGGCCTCCGGACACTACACAGCATATCCATGGTCCCGCGCTGAACTGACCTACCGACGTAGGCGCGCCGTGACCTGACGCGCAGTGTGACGTCAGGCGCAGAGCAGCGCGGGACCATAGACATGCTGTGGAGCTTCTGGAGGCCCCCTGCTGGAAAGATGAGTATTCCGAGCCAGCGGGAGACCACGGAGCGGGAGTAATAGCAAACGCTTCACTCCCGCTCCGTGGTCACGTGACACAAACGAATCATCGATGCAAAAAATTTGCATCGATGATTTTTTTGTGTCAAATTACTCGATTTAATCGAGTAATCGTTTCAGCCCTACTTCCAAGCTATACATGTTAAGGTCCTTTAACCTTTCCTGGTAAGTTTTGTCCTGCAATCCATGTACTAGTTTAGTAGCTCTTCTCTGAACTCTCTCCAAAGTTTCAATATCCTTCTGCAGATCTGGTCTCCAGTACTGCACACAATACTCCCAATGAGGTCTCCCTAGTGCTCTGTAGAGCGGCACGAGCACCTCTCTCTTTCTACTGTTAATGCCTCTCCCTATACACCCAAGCATTCTGCTGGCATTACCTGCTGCTCTATGACATTGTCTGCCCACCTTTAGGTCGTCTGATATAATGACCCCTAAATCCCTTTCCTCAGATACTGAGGTTAGTACTGTATCACTGATTTTATATTCTGCTCTTGGGTTTTTACGCCCCAGGTGCATTATCTTGCACTTATCGACATTAAATTTTAGTTGCCAGATTTTTGACCAGTCCTCTAGTTTTCCTAAATCCTTTTCCATTTGGTGTATCCCTCCAGGAACATCAACCCTGTTACAAATCTTTGTGTCATCAGCAAAAAGACACACCTTACCATTGAGGCCTTCTGCAATTTCGCTGATAAAGATATTAAACAATATGGGTCCCAGAACAGATCCCTGAGGTACCCCACTGGTAACAATACCATGGTCTGAATATACTCCATTGACTACAACCCTCTGTTGTCTGTCCCTAAGCCACTGCCTTATCCATTCAACAATATGTGAGCCCAAGCTCAAATACTGCAGTTTATTGATAAGCCTTCTATGTGGGACAGTATCAAATGCCTTACTAAAGTCCAGATAGGCAATGTCTACTGCACCTCCGCCATCTATTATTTTAGTCACCCAATCAAAAAAGTCAATAAGATTAGTTTGACATGATCTCCCTGAAGTAAACCCATGCTGTTTTTTATCAATCAACCCATGGGTTTTTAGATGTGCCACAATCCTCTCCTTGAGTATGGTTTCCATTAATTTCCCCACTATTGATGTCAGGCTTACTGGCCTATAGTTGCCCGATTCTTCTCTACTACCTTTCTTGTGAATTGGCACAACATTTGCTAATTTCCAATCTTCTGGGATGACACCTGTTACCAGTGATTGGTTAAATAAATCTGTTAATGGTTTTGCTAGTAGACCTCTAAGCTCTTTTAATAGCTTTGGGTGTATCCCATCAGGCCCCTGTGATTTATTTGTATTAATTTTGGACAGCTGACTTAGAACCTCTTCCTCTGTAAAGACACATGCATCAAAGGATTCATTAGTCTTCCTCCCTAACTGAGGTCCTTCTCCTTCATTTTCCTTTGTAAAAACTGAACAGAAGTATTCATTGAGGCAGTCAGCTAGTTCTTTATCCTCTTCCATATACCTTCCTTCTTTTGTTTTTAATTTGGTAATTCCTTTTTTTAATTTCCTTTTTTCATTTATGTATCTGAAGAATGTCTTATCCCCTTTTTTCACTGACTGAGCTAATTTCTCTTCTGCCTGAGCTTTAGAAGCTCTTATAACTTGCTTGGCCTCTCTCTGCCTCATCTTATAGATTTCCCGGTCATCCTCGTTTTGGGTGTCTTTATACTTGCTAAATGCCATCTTTTTGTTTTTAATGATTTTGGCCACTTCTGCTGAGTACCACAGTGGTCTCTTCCTTTTTTGCCTTTACTGACAAGTCTAATGCACTTTTCTGTTGCCTTCAGTAGTGCCAATTTTAAGTACTCCCATTTCTCTTGGACTCCATTGAAATTGTTCCAGTCTGATAGGGACTCGTATACCACTCATGTCATTTTAGAAAAGTCTGTTTTCCGAAAATCTAAAACTTTTGTTTTTGTGTGGAGTGACTCAGTCACTGTACTTATAGTAAACCTCACTGACTGGTGATCACTGGATCCTAAGCTTTCCCCTACAGTAATATCAGATACCAAATTGCCATTTGTGAATAATAAATCTAAAATGGCCTCCTTCCGGGTTGGCTCCTCAACTACTTGCTGTAGAGATAATCCCAGTAGGGAATTTAGAATGTCTGTACTCCTGGCAGAACAGAGCTATTTTGGTTTTCCAGTTTATATCAGTTTATATCAGTTTTCCAGTTTATATATTATACTCGCTATATAAGACTACCCCAGCCTCACATTAGCCCCCCTAGTCTCTCACAGCCCCTAGTCTCTCATCAGCCCCCCTAGTCTCTCACAGCCCCCAGCCTCTCATCAGCCCCCTAGTCTCTTATCACCCCTCTAGTCTCTCATCAGCCCCCAGCCTCTCATCAGCCCCCTAGTCTCTCATCAGCCTCTCATCAGCCTTCCTTACACAGGAGCAGGCAGTATGAAAACTTAGAGGTGGAGCAGGCATGTGTGGCAGGAAAGCCTGCTCCGCCCCTCATCTGCCTGCTCCTGCGCTCCCATCAACATCTTCCTGCAAATCTTCCGGCCGGTCCCTTACTGTATGTGCTGTGGCCGCCGGGCTCTCCCTCTTCCGGTAACTCACATGTCTGTGCGGCGCATTGCTTATGCTTAAGCAATGCGCCGCACAGACATGTGAGGTGCCGGGTGCCAGCAAAGTATTAAACATTCGTTCTCATTGGAGCACGGTGTGCCCGCCCCTCCTCCTCCGCCCCTCTCTCCTCATTGATGGCAGCAGCAGCACAGGGGGAGGGAGGGACTACTTCCCTCTCCCTGTGCTGCCTTACACCCAGCGTATAAGACGACCCCCAACTTTAAAGAAGATTTTCAGGTGTTAAAAAGTCATCTTATACGCCGGAAAATACGGTAACTTTTCACTAGATTGTGACCCTCCATCCATTTACTGTTATGAATAGAAGTAGTGAATGGAAAAAGCTGCGTATGCGCAGTGTCCTCTACGTCCATGGTGGGGCCGGTTCTTGAGTTAGAAGCAGATAATACCTTCCCATATGGGACATTTATGGCATATCATATCAAAATGTCAAAAATATCAAGATGGGACAACCACTTTACAGGAGTATTACAGTTGTGGCATCTATTAGATCGGTGATGGTCTGTTAATGGGAACCCTACCCCATAACCCACAGTGCCCCCCTCTCAAAAAAATAATAATGGCTCGCCAACAGAAGATGGTTAATCTTGTCTGTTATAAGAGCAACTTTTTAACTAGAAGCCAGCCCAACAAATATTATTTTATGAATTTACATAGCGCTAACATATTCTGTAGCGCTGCAAAGAGATTATCATCACTCACATTGGTCCTTGTTCCCAATGGGCTTCAAAATCTAAATTCCAAATTACCCCTTAGGAAATTTTTGGAGTTTGGAAGTAAACTGGAGTCCCCTTACTGCTCTAAATGTCTTCTAGGGGATTAGGAATAAAGGCATTTTCCAGAAGAAGGTTATCTAAGGGCACCTAGGCTTTGGGACTGTCTGCCTATGGAACGGCACTAGCCGCTTGTATGGATTTTAAAGTCATTTTCATGTTATTCCGACAAGGAACCTAATCTCTAGTTACACAGAAATGGATGATTACATGGATGATTCATTTGGGAATTTAGTCTGATTGACAATTAGTCAGAAAGTCGAATTTCAAAAGGCCAATTTATAACATCCTCCTGGGCTTCTACTTCACCTTCCTTTGAATCGATACAACTGGAATTATTAAATTGAGGTTTTCTGACTTAATAATTGACTGTATACAGTATCTAACACTATAGCGCCTTCTGACACAGTATAATATCTTTAAGGGCTTCCTTCTAGATTTAGAAGAAAATCCCCCACCCATCATTTCTGACCTGTTCAGCTCAATATTCATTTACATTTGGAATTGTTTTGCCCCGTCTTTTTCCAAGACTGTTATGTGAAAACTCTAGAAATCCAAGAACTATAGAGGCAAAAAAAGGAAGTAAGGAAGCGCAAAATATCAAGCAAACTGATAGACTGTTCAGAGCCTGCGGAAAGTGGAGTACAGCTCATGTGGGCCTTGTAATGGCCGCCTTTAGTGAGGTAATCAGGTGGACTACATGTGAAGACCTCTCATGGGTATATTAAGGCATTTTAGCTTAGTTCACCTGAATTGCTCTTGTAAATGTATTTACTACAGTATATAATAGCGTTAATTGAGAGAAGTGATCCCAATGGTGTATAGATGCCGTATGTTTAATGATATATCCATCACCATTTTGTGTGCACTGAGCATGGATGCAGATAGGCCGGTGAAAATGGGGGCGTCAGTTCAGGTTAGCCTCTGACTATTACCCCATGGGTTGCACTGATGAGCACAGGGCTTCATACGCTTTGTAGACCCCACAACAAAAAAGCGAAGGTGGACAGGCCCAACAGTTATGCCGTCCTTCTCCACAGGAAAGGAGTCAATGGTGTGAACATACTCAGTGTCGGACTGGGGTGCCTAGGGCCCACCAGTAAAATTATTTTGGGGGCCCACCGTATGGATACATTCAAATATAACCTGCTCACACAGCAGAAAGATTCTATGGGGGTCCCTGCAGGAACTTTGAGAAGGTAGGTCCTGGGGAGAAGATGATTCAGGCTAGCTTTCCTGTTATGTGCCACTTGTGCAGGGGGTGGGAGACTAGGGGCCCACCAGGTGAATGACCTGTACCCCTGTGGGCCAGTCCAAACCTGAACATACATAAGTTGAGGGTATCTATGCAGCCCCATCAATCCCTGAGAAATGCCCCTGAGAAACTCTATGTACATAGGAGATATACTTTATACTGTAACATGGCCTCCATATTCTTTGATGCGGCCTACACCGTCCACAATGGCATTAGATATGTTTTATTTGCAACAAATAGAATTGATGGTGGCACAGCTAATACTCCATCTAACAAACACATTTATATGGCCGTCCACTAATACCTCCTTGCTTCCACTATCGGCAGTGCACAGTCCTTGAAAATGCGAGTCATATCCAACGAAGAGAAGACAAAAAGATAGGCAGCACTCACCACTGGTGTTTTCTTTCTTCTTATTTTAGTCAAACACTTTTGACATTACAGCGGCTGGGTGCAGTTAGCCATGATATCACGCGCAACAGCGACAGCCGTTTCGCGGAAATTTGCGCTTCCTCAAACCAATACGTCAGCACGTCTTCCCGTGCTGACCTCTTATGCACTACGTAATGAGTTACTATGGAAACATCAGTAACTAACCGCAATGAATAAGTGGACAGTTTTATTACTTGTAGAAGCACCTACGTAGTAGACCTTTTATATAGGTAAGACCATTGGGTGCTTATTTGAGAGAATTAGGGAACATTTTAATTCTATAAAAACTGGAAAAGGCGGTCGGAGATTAATTGGTCATGTAAAAGAAGTACATGGAGGTAGTGTAGACACTCTGACCTTTGCGGGACTGGAGATAAGTCCTGCTCCACCCCAGGGCGGTGATAGACACCGCCTCTTGCTGCAAAAAGAAGCCAGATGGATAATCCGTACAGGGGCATTAGGTCAATTAGGTCTGAATGACCGCAATGATTTCAGCGTATTCTTGTGAAAAGCATTTAGGTATTTATGTGCGATTAGTTACCGATGTTTCCATAGTAACTCATTACGTAGTGCATGAGAGGTCAGCACGGGAATACGTGCTGACGTATTGGTCGGAGGAAGCGCAATTTTGTGCGAAACGGCCGTCGCTGCTGCACGTGGAGTCATGGCTAACTGCACCCAGCCGCTGCAATGTCAAAAGTGTTTGACTAAAATAAGAAGAAAGAAAACACCAGTGGTGAGTGCTGCCTATCTTTTCGTCTGCTCTTCGTTACATTAGATATGTAATGATAGGACTGACAGAAATACACATAGGCCTGGGAACCATGTTGTGTCTGCTGACTGACTCCCAGGACCAGATGCCAGATCATTTTTCTAGTTCATTTAGTCGGACTAGACACACAAGCCTGGATAGTGAGCACTGCGGACATGGAGAAAATTCCAGAAAAGATCCCTCCTTTATCTGAATTAAAAAAAAATATATATATATATATATTTTACATCCCACAAAGTCTCCTCACGCTCGGCGGGTCTACAGGGAAAGACGTACGGACCGGATTTCCATTTACAACAA
This sequence comes from Bufotes viridis, assembly GCA_033119425.1. Classification (NCBI taxonomy): domain Eukaryota; kingdom Metazoa; phylum Chordata; class Amphibia; order Anura; family Bufonidae; genus Bufotes; species Bufotes viridis. The sequence continues at coordinate 454,317,542 of CM065591.1, read as the reverse complement.
TAATCGTGACATGTATCTCACCCGTCGGATTGATTTCCTATAGAGAACACACATATATTGATAGATTCTACCTTCTAATTAACTTTCAACTTGCCTAATATATATATTTATATACAAGTGAAAAACACAAGGTACAATATATAGTCGCCTCGTAACACTGTACACATGGAGATATACATGACAACATATGTGTCTGGGTTTATTCGAATGTCTCCTGGGGGCAGGATCTGCCCTGTTCCTCCTCCATACAATGTGCTGACCCTGCAGTATGTCAGGGGATGCTCCGGAACCTTAGGCACCACCTTCTACATGAAATTCTCCTAAATCACACGACGCAGGGCTCCTATGGCACATGAATGATTACCATCGATCCCCTCCACCTTGGAGGAAAATGAATGAGACGGACAACTCCCTTCTGCCCACCTCGCTCCAAGTGCCATGCATTTCCGCCCGCCACTTCATCCGCTGCAATCCAGGGCACGGATATTCTAAGCCATGTGGCATTTAGATGCAGAGATGTTTTATTCATCACTTAGGCTCCTGCACGGCTCTCACATCCAGAAGTCAGATGCAGAGAAATAAGATGGTGAGCTCAGCCCTCTCCAGGCTGGCGGTGACTGAATGCCACTTGAAGCATTTTTGGGATGCCTGGCAGAACTGGATTTCTTTGTCTAATCAGTATTCTGCTAGTCACAATCACTAATGCAGCAAAGGGGCAATGGTTAACCCCTTAGGCTTCACAACTCATGTCCATCTTCTCCTGGAATTTAAGCATTTCTTTTCCCAAAATGCATGCAAATCTTGGCAATGCGGGCTATGGATGGACCCGGACCAGATTTCTTACATAAGTTTTTGCAGCATGAATATCTGCCTCCATTTCCTCTCCCTTTATATGAGGCTGGTAGTCTGCAGACCGATTGTCTGTCTATCCATACATAATTACTAAAGTATCAGAGCCAATTACCTCATG